>JAPVLO010000453.1:0-600000 GCA_027257055.1 Cephalopachus bancanus | reverse complement strand
GAAAGCTCAAAGCCTCCCTTTCTCCCCTCCTGAAACCCAATCGGCCTGAGCAAGGTGTGGAAAGACTACTTCTCCTGAAACGGACGAAGCTGGCGGTAGATTAAGATGACATGTCTTTCAGGCAGCACTGCTGAACCCAGGGCTGGGAAAGACGCTTAGGGCTTTAGATGGCCACCCACACCCGACTCTTGGGGTAGGGCAGGAACTGGCTGTTTCACCTCGATGTCCCAATTCCAGCTCTGCAATGCTCTGGAAAAGCCCAGTAAATATGTACCTGTGCTCCGGGTATAGCTCTGCAATCTGTACTGCATATACCCAGAAAATGAACATCTATCTGTATCCCAGATATGGCTCTGCA
This sequence comes from Cephalopachus bancanus, assembly GCA_027257055.1. Classification (NCBI taxonomy): domain Eukaryota; kingdom Metazoa; phylum Chordata; class Mammalia; order Primates; family Tarsiidae; genus Cephalopachus; species Cephalopachus bancanus. The sequence goes on along the minus strand of JAPVLO010000453.1, from coordinate 599,642 downwards.
TGCAATCCACAATAAACTGAGGCTTCCTTTTTTTTTTGAATTGGAGTCTTACTCTGTCACCCAGGCTGGAGTGCAGTGGCATGCTCATGGCCACTGCAGTCTCGAGTAACTGGGCTCAGGTGATCCTTCCACTTCAGCCTTCAAAGTAGCTGGAACTACAGGTGCCGCCACCATGCCTGGCTAATTTATTTCTTTGATTTATCGTAGAGATGAGGTCTCACCAAGTTGCCCAGGCTGGTCTCAAACCCCTGGACTCAGGCAATCTTCTTGCCTGAGCCTCCCCAAGTGCTGAGATTGCAGACTTGAGCCACTGTACCCGGCCCCACTGAGGCTTCTTATGGCAAAGTACTCAGCTCTGTGCTAGGTCCTGCTAAAGGTGCTCAGTTTAAGACACAGTTGCTGAGCTGTGTGACTGAACACTCAGGGAGCCTCATGGCCCGGGAGTCCCTGGGATACAGGAATGAAAGCCAGGCCAGCAAGAACTGTACTGTGGCTACTCGAAAGGCCTGGCAGCACTGGGGCAGGGGTCAGAGTCAGGGGGTGGCCTCATCACTGGATGCTCTGACCCAACTGCCATATGTCCAAGACCCCAGTCCTGGGAAAGGAGAATCCCGAGGGCTATCGGCAAGGCCTGTCCCAGAGCGCTGGGCTCAGAGCCACACGGGCCAGTCTCCTCAGTTCACGGCTGAGTGGCTTCGAGCAGCATCCTGACCCTGAGTCTGCTCTGTCGTCTATACGATGGGCACGTCAGCCTCACAGAGCTGACATGAGGCCAGGGATACAACTAGGTACTAGGGTTTGTCTGCTGAAAAGTTACGGAACGTCACGGAGGTTTCTGAGGAACCACAGATCGGCCTCTCCTGCTACAGGTGTTGAGCCAGCACAGCGCACGACTGGCTTCACCTTCACGGGGACTCGCTGGAGCCCACCCTACTGCTGTTCCTCCTTTGGGGTGAGGAGCTGAGGAACAGAGATGAGGGGTTTGTCCTGTGTGCAACGAGCACCGAAGAGCCTAATTCAGGTCCAGAGCAGGTGCTGACAGGGGCCATGCTCGAGACAGCAGACACGGCCCCATGCGAAGGCCCTGACACATGGGCAGAGGACGCAGGACAAGAGCCAGATGAAGACCCACTAGGGCAGGGCTGGCGCGCATGTAAGCGCCGGGGAGCAGTTCTGGGAGAGCCGCCCCGCGAGGTGACTGTGCTGGAAGTTCCTAGTGGAGGCCACTTTGGGAGCGATGCTGGGGAGGGTGCGGCATTTTTGTGAGCAGACCCAGGATGGAAAGGTGAGCATGGGGCCACAGCAGAGGAGGATGAGAAGCCAGCAAAAAGGCTGATGTGACAAGTCCCCGGAAGAAAGGAGGACGAGGGGCACAGAGAGGGGGATTGAAGTCCGGCCTTTTTGGATCGCCACTTCATTTTCATCCTTAGAAACCAAAAGGCACCTGTGATTGCCTTGGTACAGTCACTTCTGGGTCTGCTTGGGGCCCTCCTCATGGTCCTGCCAGGCTGGGCAGAGACAAACCCGAGAAGCACAACTTCCACAATGTGCCCTTGCAGCTGGGCCTGGCCACTGGATGCATGTGTTGTTGTCCACTACCAAAAGCTAGGGGGCTGGGGTTCCAAGAGGGCTAGCCGGGGCTTGAGAGCCAGGGACCTGACCCTGAACAGCCTTCCGTCATGCCTCCTCGCCCAGTGCGACCCACAGCAAAGGACAGTGACACAGAAAGTGTCCACAGCCCCCTTCCTGCCATCCTCACGGACGCGGGCTCCCAGGGTCCACAGGGTGGGGTTGTAAGTTCTCTTTGGTCAGAAATCTCCACCAAAACGCAAAACAGGCAGATGGCCCTGCTTCTCTTGGGTAAATAGAAATAAGCGTTGCCAAGCTTCCTGCAACCTACCCACCAATCTGCTAAGTCGCATAAACACAAATCTCCGTTAGCCCGAGTTTCCTGTGGTTGTACGTATGGGCCCTGGGCCAGTCCAGTGAACGCTTTCAAACAGCAACGGGAGCTTCAGATGAGAAATCGAATCCTTGACAACTACCTTCTAAAGACACTTTGTAATGGTCTGCAGGGTTCTTTTTCGCACTTGTTTTTCTATTTTGTGACCAAAATTACTTCCCAAGTAAACTGCTAACTGAGTTCTGACAATGTTTATTATGAATGGCCTTTACTTCAGAGTTATTTGATTACAGTCATTTAATCAAAAGGCGTAAGACCAGAATTCAAGCCAAGCAGGTTCAGATGGTATTGCATTATTAGAAGAAGGGATCAAGATGCATTAATTTTTAAAAGAATGACAGAAAGAACAGGATGCACCTGATGTGCTCTGTGACCGTGCATGGTTCCCATGTGTTTATATAAAAACTGCTTTCTGGAGCCTGCGCGGCAAAAATAAGTGAGCCAGAGGGGCTTGGAGGGGGCCCTTTCAGGAGGCTGTGAGGAGGGGCCCAAGCCACCCAGGCAAAATGCCTAGAGTTGGGAGACGGATGCCTGAGACCCCCACCCCCAACAATCCTCACAACTGTCCACAGCCAGGCTTCAAAGTTGCCTGTTTCTAATGTCACTCTTCTTGACAGATGAAACAACTCTGAGTTCTCCAATGCTCTCCAAAAATTAAATTAAATCAAGACCTTCTAGAACATTCTTGGAAGGGAGGTAACAAGCTGGTTCCTGAAGGTGACAAGAGAGGGAGCTGAAGCTTTCAGCCCAGGTCCAGATGCATGGATCTGGGAAAGGAAACCAAAGCGGTCCCAAGGAGGTGGCCGTCAAGGTAACACCCGCAGAGATCTGGGAAGCCGGAACCCCGAGCAGGTGGGGGTGACAAGATCAGCTTTGAATGTGCTGTGTTTGCGGCATGAGTGGCAGGTGGATGCAGAGCTGGATGGGTTTGGGCTGGGGGGACAGAGGGAGCACCCGGAGTTCTGGGAACAGCCTAGCCCCTGGACAGAGAGTCCAGCTTTAAGGGGCCAGTGTTGTATTCCCAGGAGCACCGTGGCGACGGAGACGGTGGCAGCCCAGGAGAGGAGGGCAGAAGATGAAGGGGTGGCTCAAACAAGACCCAAGGATGTAACAGGCTACCGAGAGACACAGCGCAGGGCTGGTGGCCGAGGCCAGGTGGAAGGGGTCGGGGGCGAGGGGAAGGAAGAGGCGGAAGGGGCTGGGGGGAGGAAAAGGCACCCCTCTCCAAAGCGTTCAGAGAGGCGGAGAAAGCTGTGTGGAGCACACAGCTAGGAAGTGGAGGAGCCGCTGCTAACCTGCCATGAGTGTGCAGAAGGACGAGCACATTAATTAATGAACAAACGGCAGTTGCGCTGAGTGGTAATTTGCTTCTTTTTTGCATCAGCAGTTCTCTGACATCCTATGAAATAGAAAGGCAAATGCTCCCAGGAGGCCTCAGAGCCACCCTCCAAGGATCCTGAAGCCCCCTCCCCACCTCAATCAGAGCACCACAGCTCTCCCTGCCCCCACCTCCCCGATGGCGGGGCTGCCTTGGGCCTGTGGCCATCTTCTGCCTTCCTTGATGTCTGCCCTGGGCAGGTCATAACCACTGCTGTCCTGGGCCCATAGAGAAACCAGAGTGCTGGGAAAGGTAAGGACGGGGCCAAGCCTTTCTTTTGTAAAGGCAAAGGCGGAAGCCCGGGGAAGTTGCAACCCCTGCCCAGGCCACTCAGCCAGCCACTCCAGAGCGGGGCCAGATCATTGGCAGGGAGAGTCAGGACCCCCTGGGGTGGCCAGAGGTTCCTCAGAACTGAAGACTGTAGAAGGTATTACAGATATGTTTATTATTCTCCATTGCTCACGAACTATATTATTCTCTAATAGTACTATATATAACTATGGTGAACAAAAATAAATAAAATCCAAATAATATGAGAAAACAAATCAGATCCCCAAATTGAACCCCTGTTAACAGTCTGGTATACCATCTTCCAGAGACAACCACAACAGTTGGACTTTTGCTTGTTGGCATCTGAGTCTCTCTCTCTCTAACTAAACTGAAGAAAGATCTAAATCAATGTCACCCTCTGAGCAATATGGGCAATTGGGAAACACCTGTTTCTTTACCTTACAAGCATGTACTGGGTACTGAGCCCCCTTGCTGAGCACTGGCACACAAGATGCTGCCACCCTTTGGGAACTCAGCTGCCACGAGCGGGCATCTGAGGTGAGGTGACAGTCTCATTGGCTGTTCACCCTCCTTCTGTGGAACCCTGTTTGCCAAATCAAAAAACAAAGAGAATGGAGTTTAAGTTCACGCTTTCAAAACTGTTTGTGTGCATGAGATTCTCACTCTGTCGCCCAAGCTAGAGTACGGTGATATGAACATGGCTTACTGCAGCCTCAAACTCCTGAGTTCAAGCAATTCTCCTGCTTCACTTCCTGAATAGCTAGGACTACAGGTGCGTGCCACCATGCCTGGCTGATTTTTTTATTTTTATAGCAATGGGGTCTCACTATGTTGCCCAGGGTGGTCTCAAACTCTGGTCTCAGTGATCCTCCTGTCCTGGCCTAAAATTTTTTTTGTTTTAATAGTAGACGACCACTTTCTTTTTCACCCAGGCTGGAGTGCAGTGGCATGCTGATGGTCACCACAGCATCAACCCGCTGGGCACAGGTGATCCTCCCACCTCAACCCTCCAAGTAGCTGGAACTACAGGTGTGTGCCACCACATTCGGCTAATTTTTAGATAATGCTGTAGAGACGACATCTCACCAAGTTTCCCATGCTGGTCTTGAACCCCTGAACTCAGGCAGTCCTCTCGCCTCCTCCTCCCAAAGTGCTGGGATTACAGGCATGAGACACTGTGCCCAGCTGAAGACAATCACTTCCAAACAAAAGTTTACATGGCTGCGTAATACTGTAGAACAGATTGAGAAACAGAATTGAAGACAGGTGGGGGCAGGTTTTAGGCCAGCCCTCTTTCATTTCTCCCTTAGCTTCAGGGAGCTTGGCCTGAAAGCTCTAGCTAGAGAAACTGCACCCCCCAGGCTGCTTTCCACTCTGACCCTCTGTGATTGCAGTCGCACTCGCCTGGCCAACACGGACCACCACTCTGAGAAGTGACCTTGACCACTTGGCTCACGAAACAAGGTCTGACTGAGCCTAGCAACACATACATTTTTTGAGACGCGGTCTCACCGTGTTGCCTAGGCTGGTCTGGAACTCCTGGCGCAAGTGATCCCTTGTCTCACCCTCCCAAGTAGCTGGGATTACAGGCGTGAACCACGGTCCCGGCTACCAACCGCTATTTTTAAATGCAGAAATGGCTGAAATACAATTCTGTGACCCAGTTCTATGGCTATGAGTCCCCAGAAAACTTGGTCAACAAAGCCGAGGCAAGGCTCTGGGATCCCATGAAGACACGCGCCTGCCCTGTGGTCTGGCTTCTCTCGGCACAGCATTTTCGTTGGTCCTAGAACTCATCAGCTTTCCTGCCCACAGCAGTGAGGACCTACAATGTTCCATTTCAAACACTGTGTTTCGATCGCCTTTTTCTTTTGTGCAGTGTTTTTAATGAAGTGAAACTGCAAAGACTGAGTCTTGTGAGCCATCCAGGGGAAGTGCTTCCCTTCTGAGCCTGTGAGTGAGGGGCTGGGGACAGCTGCTGCCTCAGTAGCACCTCCCAGACCTGAAAAGCCACCTGTGTTATGGGCACTGGTTCACAACCCAGGGGAGGTTTAAAAAGCACTACCAGGCTCAGAAAAGAGGAAAAAATACATCACGCAGAGAAAAAGACAACTTCCAACCCACCCGACCCCCATCCCCATGGTCTTTTTCCTATCAGACTTCAGCAGGCCATGCTTTCCCTCCGCACTGCACCACCAGGGACATCGGCGGGGCTGCTGGGACTCCGAGCCAGGAGGACAAGCACAGAAGGAACACTGTCAAGAGGTCCTCTCTGACCACAGAAGAGAATGCAGGGAAATCCCGGGTTCATGTCGCTTACATTTAGCTACCGTGCTTCCTTGGTCTTAGCTCAAGATCATTTTCTCCATTTACTCCGTCGACTCTTTTTACTTTTATTTTTAAGGAGAAACAGGATCTCACTCTGTCACCTCGGATGAAGGGCGGTGGTACAACCACAGCTCACTGCAGCCTGGACCTCTTGAACTCAAGCGATCTTCCCATCTCAGTCTCCTGAGTAGCTGGGACTACAGACACACACCACCACACCTGGCTAGGCTTTTTTGCTTTGTAGAGACAGTGACTCCCTGTGTTACCCAGGTTGGTCTCCAACTGCTGGCTGGCCACCTCCAGCCACAGCCTCTCAAAGTGCTAGGAATTTAGGCACGAGACACTGTGCCCAGCCCACGGACTTCTGTTTGCATACAGATGCTATTCTAACATGAAACCCTTTACTTAAATATTTATCTATCAGGGAAACATCTACTAAAGAGAAGAACAAGCCCAGAGGGCCAAAGAGGCTTCCTCTCTAACTATACGGCTCTGGGCCACACTGAGTGTGAAGGGTTCCTCATGTGTCATGTGAGTTACTGGGAAGACCAGTGGGAACTTGTTCATAACAGCAATACAGTGACTGCTCTTTGTACCAGAAGGGCTGAGGACATAAGAATGCGCGATGTGTCTAGCTGTCTTCTAACTCTCAGCCTCTCCCCAGCCAGGTCGTGTCTCCACTGTGGTGATGCTATCACTTCATTTATTTCTATTTACTTATTTTTCTGAGTTGGAGTCTCACTCCAATGCCCAGGCTGGATTGCAGTGGCACTCACGGCCACTCCCCACTGACCTGCTGGGTTCTGGTGATCCTTCCGCCTCAGCCTTCCAAGTAGCTGGAACTACAGGCGTGTGCTACCACACCTGGCTAATTTTTTTTGATTTATTGTAGAGATGAGACCTCACTATGTTGCCCAAGTTGGTTTCAAACCCACGGGCTCAGGTAATCCTCTCGCCTCGGCTTCTCAAAGTGTTGGGATTAGAGGCTTGAGTCACCATGCCCCGCCTACCATCATTTCATTTTTTTTCTTGAGTCGGAGTCTCACGCTGTCACCCAGGCTGGAGTGCAGTGGCACACTCACAGCCACCGCAGCCTCGACCTGCTGGGCTCAGGTGATCCTTCTGCCTCAGCCTTTCAAGTAGCTGGAACTACAGGTGTGCGCTACCACACTGGACTTATTTTTTGATTTTTTTATTGTAGAGACAGGGTCTCACCAAGTTGCTCAGGCTGGTCTCGAACCCCTGGGCTCAGGCAATCCTCTCGCCTCGGCCTCCCAAGGTGCTGGGATTACAGGCTTGAGCCACTGCATCTGGCCATCATTTCATTTTAAAGAGACTCCCTGGAGCATAAGCCACACTCACAAACAAGTGACAGCCACAGCCAGCATTGCATCCAGACGTTACACAAGTGTCTTCTGTCGGGTGGTTCCTGCTCTGGCCCCACCTTGTCCGTGCAGCTACCCAGGGCTGGTGTCAGCCCGTGTATCCATTTACATGCCGAACTCTGAGGAATGGAAAGGACAAAGGGTTGGAAGGGAATCTGAACACACGCACCACCTGGAGACCAGGCGAGCTCCTCACTAGTCTGGCTTCCATCAGATGACAGGGCTCCACGGTGCCTTCGAGCTCTTAAATGCTGGAAACTTAATTTAAAATCCACACAGAACACGGTGCAGTGGTAGGAAGCTCTGGTCTGGGTTGAGGTTGGCTCTGTGACCTTCCATGGGAGTTGGGAAACTGTCCCTGACGGTCTTGTGTTTTCCCGTCTGTGAAATTAAGGGATTATGACCTACACCTGGATACTGGACGTCACGACGCAGAAGCAGCCGAGCACTGCTGGCTGTGCTCCTCACACCCCGCGGGCGCTCCCGCTATGCCTGCGATTGTCACTGCTGCTCGTTAGGCGCCAACAGGGACAGCACGAGGGGTCTCCAGTTCCAGGTTGGGCGGAAGACCGCGGTCTGTGCACCACGTGGTGGGGCAGGATGGGGGGACACAGGTGCTGCGGGCAAAGGAGGGAAGGAGGAGCGAGGCCAGGTTCTCCGAGAGGCGGGCCCTGAGCACTGGAGGACGAGCAAGACCTGAAAGGCAGAAAGGCACTGGGACGGGGAAGCCTCGCTGCCAGCAGGGATCCCAGTGTCCTGACACAGAACTCTTGCCACAAGGAGCCTGGGAAGCCACGTCATGGTGTGGAGGGCCCATTTCAAAGGCCTGGGAAGCTGGAAGATCCCCGAGGACGACAGGGAGGACTGGCCATGGAATGGGGAATGAAAGGGAAGGAGCAGCAAGGATGCAGAAGCCCCGGGGAGTGAATCTGCGGCAGGAGGTGAGGAGGAGGAGGAAGGGCTGGCGCTGACTCACGCGAGAAGGCCTGTCTGTGGCTGATGAAAGTGCTGTCAGCAAAGTGAAGACCCACCATGGTGTGGACACCACAAATAGAGCCTGAAGCTTTCACAGTCATGGAGAGGTGACACCTGCCTTGTGGCTCACCGAGAACTAGAGGGTTCAGTCTGGGTTCCTCACCTCCCACCCCAGCCCTCAAAGTGGGCTGATCCAAGCTGTGAGCAATTAGCTGGGGAGACGTATTGGACGCCGGAGCTGACTCACAGAGAAGAGCCTCTCACACCAAGACTGTCAGTCTCTCTGATGGCTTTTCTCATTAGTCGATGATTTAGCCTTATTTCCGGGGTAGACGATTGTGGATATGTGTTTTTAATCTGTGTAAGAAATAAAACGAAGCAGACTAACTCCATTAATCTGCCATTTCCTGCTAGCCCACTGCTCCAGTGGCCCTGATGCAGCCTTCCCTCTGACGGCCAAGGGCCCTCGGGCATGTCCTCGGTGCCACGACACCATGAGCTCTGCGATGACCAAGAGACACTCGTCCCTGCCCTTGTTTCTCATGACAGAGAAGATGTGGGACAGGTCGCGGAGCGAGTGGACTTTCAAGGGAGGCTGAGGTCTCCACCACCCTCGTGTGGAGGACCTAGGAGAAAGGCCCCTGGAGTCAACTTGTTACATTTCTTTGGAGTCAAAAAAGCACAAAAACTTTGAAACACAACCCTCATCTACAGCAGACTTCACCATGAACGGGGCTCCCGGATTTGCCATTCCTTCCACTTGAAGACACGGAAAGCCACGAGTCACGACTGGCAACCCACTGCTGTGCTTTCTTATTCAGCCTCTGAGCTGCGACCAAGCCACGATCAATACTCGCCTCCTCCCCACAGCTTCAGGATTTCGTGGCCAGGAGCGAAGCACTTCCCCATTCACCGTCGTGCTGATGAGTACTTCTGTGCATGTGCCGGTTACACCCATCGATGGCACGGGGTGCTGGGCACAGCGTTAGGACGCAGTGGAGTAACAGATGATGGCAGCCCACCCACCAGCTGCCTGAGCAGGCATCTCACCCAGACGGAGGGCGTCGGCGCTCTGGGTGGCAAGGTAGGAGCTGACTGTGATGTGTACGTAGGAAAGAGACACAGTGGGGACAGGGTGGTGGGGACAGATCAGGACACAGAGGAGTCCAGAGAGATGGGCCTGGAGTTCTGCAGAGGCCAGCCAGTTGGGAGCACAGGCTAGGCCATGTCCCCATGACTGCCCTGGGAGAAGTGGGCTTGTCCTTCAGGCCACAGGCAGATGTGAAGGATCCTGCAGGGTCCCGATAGGCTCAGCTCCGTGTTGAAGAAGGAGGACTTGCACCCTGCAGCCTCACGGGACAGAGGGAGAGGTCCAGGCAGACTCTGCTCTGGTGGGCCCACCCAGGGCCCTTCAGCTGTCTCCTCTCGCCTCCCAACAACCACCAGTGAACACCTGGTTCTGGGCTGGAGCAGGAACCCAAGCTGAGCCCACTTCCGGGTGAGGAAGTTTCCTTTAGAGGCCAGGAAGGCCTGGCAAGCTCAGGGTCTTGAGTGACAAAGGCCAGCTCTGGTGGCAGCTGTGTCACCTGCCCACACGGTGATGGGTCCAGGAGGGACCCACATCTCTCATCCCCGTTGGCAAGACTGAATGAAAGGGTAAAGTGCAGCACGTAATAGGTTTTCAGGAAGTGCTGCCAGCTCTCTCTCAGGTGAGTCATGAGATGACCAGGTTTCTTTTTCAACTCACCGAGAGCTCATTTCTATAAGATTTCCTTTCCTATAGAAAAGAGCCTTGTATCTAAATAAACGTCCTGAAAACAAGCTCTTGGTTCATAACCCACAGAAGGAAAACCACTCAACTCAACACTCTTCTTAAAGAAGACGGACCCACTGATCTCATGATGAAATTTTACAAAAAATATGAAGATCCAGTCCCAGGGCACCATTACCGATTTTGTCTCAGTTGCTATCACTGTGCAAAATTATACCTTAAAGCCAGGCCCACCAATGTGTATGTGTCAGTTTTCTGAACTGTCTACCAGGGGCCCTTCACACTGGTATCAAATTTCACCAGTTGTAACAACTCTCAGCTTCTAACAGACCCAGGACAGCCCAGACCCTTCCAGCCAGGAGTGGGTGTCCGAAAGGCCAAACACAACAGACGCTTTGACAGGTGACTATTTCAGGCGTCTTGCTTCCATGGAAGCTGTGTTCCTTAGAACGTTCTGGAAAGCACATTTCTGCAACCCGAATGGACTGCTGTTTAAAGAACCCCTGTGGGAACTCCATCCAAAAAAACAAGGAAGGCTTTGTAATGTCAGGAACCACGCCGTTCAGTCTGCTTGGTAAGGGCAGTTCTGCCGCTCCTCCTAAGCGCCACCCTGTTATTTGCTGGGCACCAACTCTACCCAGCACTGTACTAATCATTGTTTTATGGACTGTCTCATCTAATCCCCATAACAAGGGGATGGCTTTTGCTACTATTCACATTTGACAGGCGAGGACACTGAGATGGGGGAGTTCAGGAAACCCCCTCACAGTCGTCCAGCCACCTGGCCCCAGGACCCAAGGTCTTAACCTCTCCACTGCAGGGCACCTGCAAAACCCAACAGCACATCTCCACCACGTCTTTCTGCCAGTTCCAGAGGGGAGAGAAGTCAGCAGTCCTGCGTGGTATCAGACGGCCACATGCAGTGGTACTGTGGGCGCAGTCATACAGCTGCCACTGTGACCTTGGACAGAATGCTTCTCTCGGTCCCTACTGGCCCCGGCTCCTGATGCCGGGCTCGCTGCAGGTACTGGCTGCATCCTGAACTGGCCACGCTTCTCATGTTCCCGGAACCCCAGGGGCCTGCCTGTGTCTCCGCCAGGGCAGGAAGCCTCTTCTGCAAGAGGCTGGCCTCCCCCCGCCCTGGTCTGCCAGCAGCAGGGCAGCTCAGAACCGAAGGTGAAAGTATCAGAAAGCCAAGACTATAGACTGTATACACATAGCAATTTGTTACTGTGAAAAACCATCTGTTTCTCGGTATTACAATCCTCAGAGGGCAAATTATAGCTAGCGTTCAACATAAAACATCAATTTAAACCATCAACTATTCATAATTTCAATTCTTTATTGGAAACCAAGGACATAAATGTCAGGGAATAAAGCAATATTTCTTTTATTAACTGTTCCATTCATCTGGCTATTAAATAAAACCAGGGCCCCAATAAATGGCAGGAGTCCTTGCCTGACAGCCACACCAAACAGCTCTATAATTCTCAGACGTTTTAAAACAACGAAAACTGCATTATTTGAAAAGTTAAAAACTTTAATATATAATAAAATTAAGATTAATGCGATCTTAATACCTTGCAAAACTGTTTGCAGTGCCCTCATATTCAAATATATTTCTTCTTGCACATTTTATTTTTAACAGTGCTCATTTTGTACTGAGAACGCGCCGGTTTTATGACCAGGTTTTGCGAATGCCAACCACCTCCAGCATTTTTCACTGACATCTAGCTTTCCCGGGCCAGTACCACCTCCCCATGCCAGGAGAAATGCCATTGTGCAAGTGCAAGCCAGGGAGCTCATGGCCTTTAAAGCTCAGTCCTGTGGGACACGCACAATAAAAAACAACCTGCTAAAACACAGGGCAGGTTTCTTGTTTTGATTCAGAGCATCTGAGAACAAAGTCCACAAAGAACGGAAGAGAACCTTCGCAGTGTCCTTTGTGTACTAGGCCCTATGCTGAGATTTTTTTATATGCGTTGTCTCCCAGCAATCCTGCAGGGTGGGTACACTTTATTAGGGAACAGGTGTGGAAGGTGAATCAGCCACCCAGCCCATCCATGAGATACACCCATGCGTTCACTCACAAGGAAGCCAAGGTAAAGAGGGCACGGGGCCGTGATGGACCATGAGTCTTCGCCCCCATCAGCAGAGGCAGGCCCAGGGCACACCAGGACGGGGGCACAGACAAAAGGACTGAATCCCTAATGCCACAGGGAGGAATAACTGATGGGGGGAGGGGTGGCTAGGGGTGGCTTCTGAAGCAGGAGACTGAACCTGGGCTGAGTCTGAAGCCCACCTGCTTTTCCCTTTCTTCCTCAAAGTTTAATTTTGAAGAGGCTGTCATCCTAAGAACAATTATAATGACGATAAAGCATTAGAAGAAGATTCTACATTCAAAACACCTATAATCCATCCCACGTCCCCAGCAGAGCTGTTTTCTTTTGGCCACACAGCCCCGACCTCCAGCTAGCAACAGAGACGTCGCTACACTTCTGAGCAATACTCACAATGCTAGTTTTTAGTGGCTGTGTGATCTTCCTCCTGTCGAGTGGGTTGTCATAACTGCTGGCTGAATGACTGAGAGCACTAACTGACAGGAGCTGTCCTTGGGCACAGCACATAGCTACCCACGAAGCACTAGGACCCATGCCTCAGTGGGTGCCCTGTCGCCACTCAGGGAGGGGACCGAGACTGTCCCTGTGGTGCAGATGAAGGAACTCAAGAGGCTCTGTGACTTGTCCTCCTGATACTAATTCCAGGGCTGCTGCCCTCAGCTCCTGGCCTCTCCCACTGACCCAGCGAGTGAGAAAAGGAGGCAGCAGGGACTGCCCAGCTCTCTCCACTCACGACGGAGGCTCCTGGCACACAGCTGGGGGGGGGGGAAGGTCTCGGGGAAACGACCGTAGCATTGGCCAGAGCCGAGTCACACCTTTGGGTCTGGAAAGCAGGGAGAGAGAAACTAAGCAATCAACAGGCAAGAAGATACCTGACGGGATCCACGTGTGCCATCCAGGGCTTGGTTTTCTTTCTTTCCTCGGCTACCTTCTTACTGCAGGCCAACTTGGCAAATACAGAAAACAATAGCTCACTTTCCCTCCCGCTTATGTGACCAAGCGAAACTTCCCTGGTTTTATTAGAGTCAAGACTTGAAACTTCAGAGTCTCTGTCATTTGCATTCACAATTTAAATACCACTCGGAACCCTTGGGACGTCCCTGTAATAAGCACATATGTGTAACAGAGAGTGGCTGAGAATCTCTGCTGGGAAGGACTCGCCACTCGTTTGGTCACATCAGCTATTCCACGTGACCCAGGCCACACGGAGAGCTCTGAAGTGACATTGATCACCGGTATGCAAGACTTCGGCACCTGCTATGTGCCAGCTGCTATTTCATTCACAGAAAATGAAACAGGGTTTCGAGTTCACGCGACTCGCCCCCTGGCGAGGCGGGACCAGCAACAAGCAAACAAACGCCGTGCCACAGGAGAAAGTCCGGAAAGGTAAGGGGTGGGTGGGGAGGAGCAGGCAGAAGTGGGTCGTGATTGACGCAAAGAAGGCCAGGGTCACGGCAGGACCTAGCCCTGCTCTGCTGCCACGTCACACGAGACCTCCGGGGCACACGTTAATTTTCTATTTATTTTTAAAATCCCCAAAGCCCCAGCACTTTCCCGGGGCGAAAGGGAAAAACAATCTCCAGAGCCAAGTACTGAGGGCACTGACTGAAAAGGTAGATTCAGAAAGAGGAGCGGAGGGCACAGATGCCGTCTGTGGGGGCAAGTCCCGCGGGCACTGTGGCTTCAGGCAAATCCGAAGGCTGGAGGGCCGGCTCCCAGGACTCAGGGAGCCTCCTCCCTCGGCCGCGGGTCACAGGGCTAGGAGAGGGTCAGCGGGCCTGGGGAACGCACAGTAACAAGCAGACTGGGGGTGGAAAGGGCTTTCACACACTCCTCCTCGAGTCAGAAGGGCAAGTCGAAGCCTCCAGGGACTGCCATGGAACGCTCTGCCACCCACCTTGTATTGCGCCCTTTTCTGCTCAAGCGCCAGGTAGAGAATCGGCCAGATTCTTTCAGATAGAGGCTCTCAGTCCGTAGGACCTTGTTCTCCAGAGGCAGCCAAGTCACTGACCTGGGCAGCCCTCTGTTGAGCACAATATTAACCACAACTTCCCTGGCCCGAGCACAGCGGCTGGTCCCTGCGCCTGAGCTCCTCGCGGCATGGAGGCTCTTCCGGAAACAGGTGACCAGGAGGCCCTGCTCCTCACACCCCAGCACCTACCACGGGGCCTGCGTCCACAGCGCTCGAAACACAGCTCTTTCGGAATGAAGAAATACAATGCCTGAGCCCAGTAATGGGCGCTCTTCCCCAGACTCGAGACTTACCAAGGGCGGCTGGGAGTCAGTCCCACAGTCTGTGACTTGGGCTGCTTTGTGAGTTGCTGTGATGAGTAACACCCTAAAAGTGACCCTTTAAACCCACTGTTTGATTGATTACGCATTTAAATACTGATAGCTACTTGTAATGTTAATCTAATTACAACTCAAAAGCTAATGACACCAATTTTTCATGCTATTTCATTAACTTGGGTTTTTGCCAAAAATTTACACTTTTAAGCATGAACAAATTGAAGCTTGACTCCACTAGTGTGTGCAATGCTCTGCTCCAGGGTGGGGGTCGAGTGGCCTCCCCATGGCCTGCCGGTGCCCCTCTTCCACCCAGCGCCCCATACCCTGGCCCTCGGGAGCCTGCTGCTCCAGCCCAGAACCCGCTTCCCAGCCTCACCAGCCGGGACACACTAGTCCCCCTCTGCTCCCCTCCTGGAACGCCACCTGAGTGGTAAAACTGTTCCCCTGAGAGCCGACATCTGTGCGTGGTGTCTAGGAGTCCTGCTCCTCGCCCATCAAATGGACAACCTCGGCTTTATGGAAGGGCAGGCAGCGGGTGGTAAAACCAGGCAGCCCCTGGTCACTTGTAACCACTGGTCATTATACCACCCAAACAAAATCCAGCAGGCCAGCTGGATTATCCAGCAGGCCAGATGTTTACTAAGCACCTATTATATCCCGGGTACTGTGCCAAGGGCCAGAGGCACACTGTGAAGTGACCAGAAAGGATCCTTGCTCGCAGAGGACTAACATCCTAGCAGGGAGAGACAGACAGAGAGGAGAAACAATACGCCAGCAAAGTGTGAAAGGAGCAGGTAATGACCTCAGATGGGGACATGTGCCACTGGGATTCCTGGGAGAGCCAGGTAGAAGGGGCCAAAGGGCACATGCCAAGGAGGGAGGAGGCCAGGCTAGCTCCAGGATAACAGCCGTGGCATAGCAGGTGGAGATGGCGTGGTGCTCAGAGCCCACAGAGGACTGGACAGGAAGGCATCAAGGGGTCTATGCAGGGAGGCTGTGAGATCTGACTTGCAGGAGCTAAAAATAAAGAAATGGGCCACTGGGTAAAGAGACTGGACAGAAGGTGGCCAAGAACGGAAGCAGTGGTGGGGTTGGCCACGACAGTGTCTTGGGTCCAGGTGGCAGGGTCAGAGCAGGGAGGAGCTATCAGACCCAAGGGCATGCCAGCAGAAGGACAGGCTTGGTTGGATCAGGTGTTCAGAGGGAGGGGGAAAGGAGCCTAGGAGTGCGTCGAGGCTTTAGCCTGAGCCGGCTGGGTGGCGACATCATTCCCGGGGTGATGGCGCAACGGGACTGGAGGTGGAGGCAGTAGGGGGATCAACAGTTCTCTTTTAAAACCCGAGATGCATCTTCCAGTAGAGATGTTGAATATTCAGCTGAATACTTGGGTTAATATAAATTTAGATGCCATCCTTCTGCGGATGGTATTTAAAGCCAAGCAGAGTGGAGGGGACCCCTTGGGGACAGAGCCTGCAGGGACCAAAGGGCAGGGCCCCCAAACTGGTGGACACTCCGGCCGCAAGGGCTGGGCGGGAACAGGGCCCCCACAGAGAGTGACAGGCAAGGCAGGGTGCACCGGGAGAGCCTGGTGTCCCAGGGGCCAGAAGGAGAGTGCGGCCGGCCACAGAAAGTTGAGTAAGAATGCAAGCCTTGCTCCTTCACGACTTCCACACGATCATGCTGCAAAGGCGAGATTTCAGCTTGCAGTCCTTAGTTCGTGACTCCCGGAGGAGGAGATTTTTTATTTTAAAATAATGCACTTCTTCAAAGAATAGCTTCAGCTTGGACCAAACCATTTTCCCAGACTGAGCAGAGATAGGAAGGAACGGCCAGCACAGGGAGTGCCTGGAGCAAGGTTTTGGGAAGGGATGGGAAGAAGCTCCTCACGGGCCGTGAAAGGGGAAGTGGACATTCGAAAAGGAAAAAAACATGCCAGTTCCGGTTTCAGTATCAACTCAAGGGAATAAAGTCAAATTTAAAGAATTCTCTGGAAGTTACACTGCTTTTATTTCCCCTGAACTATGATGTAACAGGACAATTGTACAAAGAGGCGCATGGAATTTTCACACCTCTAGTATAATGAGACACAGTAGATCAACTGATGTAAATTTAGTTTTTCAATATGTGCAATTATGCCACCATCCTACATGCCAAAATGCTGCCACATTCACACTCATCATCAGATCTTTAATGGCTGCTCAAAAAAGTATGGGAAAGAGGAGGCTGATGGGAGAAACAGTCAATTACAGCTTTCTGGAAAGGCCTCGGGCTGCCACCTCTACAAGTTTTGGCTTTTAGGGGAAATTCATTTCAAACTCCTGCATCCGTCTGGGTTTTTAAATAAAAATCGCTTATGCATATTCCTGGTTCACAGTCCCCCTCTCAAAAACAGTTTTTCATTCTCTTTTATTCAGAGTATTTAAAAGAATATTGCATTGGGAAAACCAACTATCCTCTTGTGGGAAAAAAAAAAGAGATCCCTACACCTCACACCATACACACTAAACTGACAGCATACACACTAACTATTGTCAGACGCAAAAAAACAAACAAAAAACCCAAACAAGTGAAAAACCAGAACTTTACAATTACCATAAGAGGGTACAGAAAGATATGCTTATATTTACAGGACAAGTGGTAGATTTGGAGGAAATATAGAACAAATTAATACTGTACACTCTAAGAACCAATTAAGACACGGCAAGCAATCCACCAGAAAGAATGAGCGAAGGCTATCAAAAGATAATTTCCACAGGAGTACTACTACTAGCTAATAAACAACCCAAAAGATGGCCAAACTCACTTTGACGAAGAACAATCTATTTCTCCAACCAGCGGAAGATCTCCAATGTCTGACATTAACCAGTTTGAGTAAGGCTTATACAGGGAAGAGGACAATCCCGTGCCCTCCCTGCTGGTGAGCAGCGACAACGGAGGCAGCGCTCCGAAGCCAAGCGGCAGGACCAGCCAGAGGAGGGCACGCACGTCCCTCTGGCCCAGCAAACACACCTCCAGCCTCCCCCGTGCATGCCATGACGGCCTTCCGCACCAAGTGCCCCTCAGAGTGCCCTTCCTTATGTCTTTTCCATCTGTCAATTACTCAAATGACCCACAGGCCATTCCTCTGAAAAAAGTTAAGCCAATAAAGCCAACTAAGGAATGAGACGTGAAAGCTCCTCTTGCCAGGCCCCCTCCCTCGCTGTTATCACAGCTAGCTGCTCTCTTCTCGATCATACAAAAGGCGTTTTTAGAGTGAATGATAGTCTCCCCAGCTGAAAAGGCCAACCTGTAATATATCTACATCTATATTTAGATTATAGAATTAGATCCCAATTTAGCTGACTTTCATCTCGTAGCGTGTGATGTTTCCCAGGGCTGCCTGAATTAGATTTCCTACTAGTTAGAGTTTCCTGTAAGCTAGGATTAAACGTTCTCGTTTCCTAGTTCTTCTTTCTATCTTCATCATTACATGGCACTTCAGATTTCATAAGTTTTGAAAATATTAACGTGGCATTTCCCTTCCTAATAATCTGTAACAGATAGGAAGATGATGAAACCCAAGAGTGTGGTTCAGGTGGGCGAGCACTCCGTCAAGACTTCAGGACCAAGATTTCCAGGCTCCGTCTCGGTCAGGTTACTTGTCCTTTATGGGTCTGACGCTTAATTTTAAAATGAGAACTGGGGCAAAAGGGCCCGTCTCCTAAGTTCGAATTGGAAACTGCCATTTCCTCTCCCTCTTCCTTTAAAATTCTCCCTAATTCAGGGGGGCAGGAAGGGGTTGCTGGGGGTGCTGGGGCTGTTTTCAACCTGGATGCTTGGGGCAGGGGTGCGTTCAGTCTGTGCAAATTATTTGAGTGTATCCTCTTCTGTATGTGCAACTTCTAGATGCAGGACTTCGATTTCAACGGGCAAAGCAAAAAGGTAAGACTCATTCCCGAAAGTCCCCAGTTCCCCTGTCAGCAGACTGCACCCTGTGCTGGCTGGCTGGGGAGGGGTTGAGATGAGCCTCTCGCGCAAAGCATATGCCTTCTGGGGGCTGTGAGGCACGTGAGCGTGGGGCAAGCCCGGCTGAGGTCAGCGCTGAGGGGCGAGGGCCACTGAGACCCAGCGGGCCTAGGTGCCGAGTGGGGACGGGCTGGAGGGCACTCAGGCTGCCAGCAAAATCCACCGCGGCCCAGCCTCTGTGGAGAGAGCAGGCCTAGTCTTGCGGCACCCCCACATGCGCTCTGGCGGAATCCAGGGTCTGGGCCGGGTAAGGGGAGCAACGTGGGGCTGCTCCCCCAGAAGGTGCCAGAATGTGCAAGCAGGGATTTCAGCTGCCTGAAAAGCAACCTTCTAAAACCCAGGTCGCACTTTTAGATTCGAAAAGGAAGGCAGTGGCTGGCCACGATGGTCAGTAATGAGATCCGAAGCTTTTCACCTTAAGGTCACTGGTTAAGACCCTGCTGGGTCAGGGGTGACAGAAAGTCATGACTCCCTGGCATGTACTAGGACACGTCCCTGGATGTGAAGCAGGGCCGTGTCTGCTGCCGGCCACGTGATGGGCCCTTGGACCCCTCCTGACACGACAGAGGGTTCAGCCACGCCTCTTTTCCAGGGCTGGCCTCTGCAGATGGGCGTAAAGGAGCGTGAGACCTACAGCCAGGCCAGAGTCCTTCCCTGACATACCGGGCGCGGTACTCAGGGTTGTGAGGCGTCTCCTGGAGGCTGAACCCAAGCGTACGACTGTGAGGAGCCGGTGAGGGCCCATGCTGACAGAGCACAGGTCACCAGAAAGCCAGACAGTAGCTGTGCCCAGCAGCTGGGGTCTCCCTGGGTTCCTCGGTGCGCGGGCCTCTTCAGGTCAGCTTTCAGCATGACTTCCGTGAGACAACCTTCTCCCTCCAGCAAACTTTTTCTGTATCCCGGGCAGGTCAGACACTGTATTAGAGTTAAGAAAATTCTTACGGATCTCCTTGTCCCAAACAATATGTACCTAAAAAGAGAGAACCAAGCAGATAGAGAGAAGGACAGGGAGAGGGGGCCAAGGACAGGGAGAAGGAGAGGAACTCAGGAATTCTTTTTTGTTAACCAGTAAGAGAGGAGCTGTACTTGTCCTCAACGACTGCTTTGTTTTTACCTCATGAAGTGTGAGACACATGACTAACCTGGTTGCCCTCTTCGCACTGGCTTCTGGGAAGCTCACAATCAAGCCTATGTCTCATCCTTGTGAAGTGCACAGGACCTGGGGAACGCGCCTTGGACAGTCGTCTGATTCTAGGTCTGCCTTTTCCCTTTGGCTTTATTCCTTCCTCCTCCTCCCTAGCTTCCAGTCACATTGCCTTGCTTATCACACCATGCTAATCGAGCCTTTGGCGATTCATTTGGAAGTGAGTCGAATACAACCAGCCAGCAGGGAAGGTTGGCAAGAACACGGTTTTAGGGTCAGATGAACCCGGACTCAGTATCAGCTCCACCACCTGCTGGCTGCACAACCCTGGGCAGGTCAGTGAACTTTCTGCGCATTGGTCTCCTCCGATGCAAAATGGGAAAGTGTCTTTTCAGGGCTGTGAGGATTAAATTAGCTGGTGGATGTGAACACGCTCAGCTCGGTGCTTGCACAAAGCAGTTGCGTCAGGTAAGTCACTTCCCTTTCCCTCCACTGCAGGCAAAACTGGCAGAGACAATCCAGGTGCCTCAGCACGCCCAGGAGGACAGCTGACCCCAGAGTGAATCTCAGTCAGGAATGTGAAGGTCCAAGGCGCTAGGCAGAGGCCTGAGGAAATCGTTTCCCGCCCCGGAGTGATTGTGTTCACTCCTAGAGTTTCGGCTCTGCAATCCTGGGGTGTGGCCCTCTGCCGACAGTCTGGAACCCCATTGGGGTGGGGCCTGGCCAGCCCACACGAGGCTTGCATCTGAGAGAATCTATCCTGCAGCAACTGCAGGGGAGAGCAGCCCCCTCCCTGACGCCCCAGGGCTAAGGCAGTGGTAAGTGAGGGCCAGAGTCTCGGTCTTAGAAGCAGCTGGAATGGAAGTCCTCGAAGTCAAGTCCAGCCACTTCTCTGTGAATGGTCTGTTGTGAGCTGCCCAGCCCAGGCTGCCTGGCTCCCCGTCACTCAGTGTCATTCTGGGCCACTCGCTGCAACTGTCAGTCAACATTTGCTAAGAGAGTAAAGCCTACTTTGAATTTTAACAAGCACAGCAATTAGAAGGGCCGATCTGTCACAGAGAGCATCTTATAACACATTTGAAACCCAAAGACAAATATTCCGGATTACGCCCTGTGTAGGAATATCCATTTTGATTTATGACATGTAAACCAAAAGTTCTATCCTGTGTCTTTTTATCTTGGTTTTCAAAAGTGTAACTTTTTTTGTGCCACAACCAACTCCAGTAAGAAGACAAGGATAAATTCAGAAGAAAAAGGAAGGAGGCGTCAGTCTACACTGTGGGATCCCAACACAGGTCAGGGGGAAGGTCAAGGGCAGAGAAAGCTACTTAATTATTACTGCAGGCCAGACACTTCATTTTTCAAGGTACATGCTCATTTCAATGGATATATTTAAGCAGGTTCCAGGAGCATACACTGCACACATTTTCAACTAAAGATAGAAACTATGCTTAAAAAGCTAATTTGGTATTTTTAGAAGCTTGGGTTTCTTTGATCTGGCCAAAAGAGGCTTAAAATTCAACTTCAAGCTATTTTAGTCTGTGCTTTGCAACTCTGAAATAACTGGTCCATCTTAAGTTCCTTTCAACCACTCAATGTCTGATTCCACACCCTGCACGCTGGGGAGGCTGGCTGCAGGGCTGGCTTGACAGCAGTTTGCTGTTTTGTAAAAAGGAGGTGAATTTTAAAAAGCATGGTTTGAGCACTATTGTGTGTGACAGGGTTGGACCTTCCTCATCTCAACTCAAGGCCTCCCTCTTTAAAGCACAGGATGACCTGGGTGCCTGTTTAAGTCTGGGTGCAGGCAGGCTACGGACAGCCCTCGGCGATGGGCACTCGTTGCACCACGCGTTGTACCAGACCCAACCACCTCCCTGCATTCTCACCACCAGCCCCGATGAGGACTGCCAGAGGGAGCACAGTGCCCAGCTGGAACACACACTTGACCAGTCACGGAGCAGGGACACCCTCCAGGGTCGTACCCCACGGCGTACCATCCCCTGCCTCCCACTCAGGCAGCAGGCGCGTCCTGGAAAGGGCTGAAGGATTCTAGACTCTGCAGGGTCCTCACCCCGCACACAAACAGGATTCTCAGATACTTTACAAGCGAAGATGAGTCTGCAGAGGGTTGACCAGGAACCCATCTGGACCCCGGTCTCCGTCTCTTGACTCCCTATCTGAATACGCATTTGACGTGGGAATCCCACTCCCCAACTTTTATGTGAAGATAAAGAAAGAGACAATGGACAAGAGCCTAAAGCAGGCATGTTCAACCCCAGACCTGCCAGCCGCAGGAGGCACAGGACAGCTAGTAACGCAGCCCCACCAAATCTTTTAAACATCATGTGATTTTTATCATTTACTTTCCTCGTGATCCCACACGCAGTTCCATTTTTGAAGTTGACAATCACGCCTTATTCATGACATCGTTTTTTGGGAGCTCATACATTTGTGAGAAGCTGTTTCCAACGATGAAGCACATGAAGAGAAAAATCTGAACAAACACTTCTGACAAGCACCTTGAGAACTCACTAAGAATTGTGACCACTTCCATCAAACCAGACATTGATAAATTAGTTTTATAGGAACAAGGTCAAATTTCCCACTCGTTTTATATTATGTTCATTGTTTCTAAACTTTATAATACAAAATATTTAAAAAGAAGTCTTACTGCATAGATATACTAACTATAGTACTTATGCACAGCCCAGGATAATTCCTCTTGACTTGATGTAGCCCAGAGAAGTCAAGAGGCTGGACACTCCGGCCCAGAGCATTACAATCACGCCAAGTCACAGGACCTGCAAACATCATCATTCCAAGGACCCTACGGATGTCCCGGCCCTACTGCCTCGTTTTACAGATGAGGAAACAGATTCGGGGAGAGGAAATGGCCTGTCTAGGATAAATTTCAATCACATGGTTCTGGGGACCCTTTACATATCTCTTCAGAAAGTGTGGTACACACATCGTCCCTTCCTACAGTGCAGATCATTTCAAGGATGTGGTTTAATTAAACGATTCAGCTAATAGAATGTGTGGTTGTGGTTTTTCACCATTGACAGTTCCATGTCCAGGCTAAGCAAGTTGAGTTTATTTCTCTAAAGTAGTTGCAGACCGTTATTTGCAAAAGAATCTGCGTTCAATGAACGTTACACAAACAAAAAGCTTTTAAAAGCTTCTAAAACCTGCAGTTTTGAATCCTTCCCATTGGCGACAGAATCTAAATTGCCAGCGACTATCAGGTCTAGTGTGGTGTTTCAGAAGCTGTTAAGGCTTTATTAGTCTTTGAAACAGACACTTGGCTGAGTCACAAATGTGTTAAATGGGAAACGATTCCAAATAATCCCTTTGCAGACAAAGACAGCTAGGACCCAAGTTATGGGACTGGGTGCCGATACTGGGATGAGCTGTCAGATCCCCCTCTCTGAGGACACCCTGGAGCCAGGCCAGCATGTGGCAGGAGGCCCTCTGCTCGGCCCAAGGAGACCAAGCAGTAAAATCCACCCCCATGTGTCCATCACCCACTTTCAACAATCATCAATTCTCAGCCAGTCTTGTTTCATTGACAACCTTTCCCCTTGCTATATTATTTGCTACAAATCTCAGATGCCACATAATTTTACCCATCAATATTTTAGTGTGACTTTCAAAAAGAGAAGGCCCCTTTAAAAAACAAGGTAGACCTAATATTATTAACACTGCCAAAAATGACAACAATAACTCCTTGACATCATCAAATATCCAGAAACCCAGTATGCAAATTTCCCCAGTTGTTTTGGAAACACGGGTGGTTTGTTTCAAATCGAGATCCAAACAAGGTCCACACATTGCTCTTGGCTCCTGTCTCTTCAGTCTCTTTCAATCTACAAGTCCTCACTTAATAAGTGTTGGCAATGAATTCCCTTTTTCTGGACCAGGGTGGCCGTCAACCCAACCATGGGACACAGCCGGGACTCAACCCCTGCCGGCCTTGTGCTTCCCGTCATCACCACCAAGCAGCCAGTTCTGAGAGCTTTTCCAGCCTGTCTCCCTTGAGGATGGTAGAAGGAGAAGTGATCGAGGAAGGAGCAGCCATGGGCACCAACGCCAGCCCAGTCCGGGCACCCAGTCGCAGCTCACGAATGTCGCCCATGATGCTACTGTTCAGCACTGGTGAGAAGCGAAGGAAGAAAGCCCCCAACACAGTGCCATGTCCACATCCAGGACCTATCAACATCAGCCGAAGTCCTAGTGCTGTAACTGGCCCCTGCAAAGACACAGCCTGTATGGGCTCCTGCTGGTCCTTAGGCTTTGCTGCCTTTGTCCAGGTGACAGCATCTGGCTCTACAATGCGGGTCTCAACAGAGTGTAAGAATACACCTTGTCACATGGGTGACATTTGGCAAGACAGCAAAAATGAAGCTGGACCTAGTTCTAATACTGGCTTTCGGAAAGTCGCCATATAAGAAACGACCCCTCCCAACCAATGGCTACCGATGCCAAAGATGGCACCAGGCAGGCACCACCATCCCTGGAGCAACTGGAAAAACTGGAAGAGGCTGCAGCCCCGGGGGCAGGCTCAGGTCCTGCAAAGCTGGCCTCTGTGCCAGTGTCACAGGACAGCCACGGAGTGCCCCACAGGCCACTCTTCTCAACGGTACCCCCAGGGGAACCCGGAAACCCAGGGCACACAGCGGCGCAGACGGCCCAGAGGAAGAGCAGGACAGGATATGGAGTGCCGGCCAGCCCGGCCCTGCCACTCACCAGGCGGGTGATGTCAGGCAAATCCCTCACCGCCGGGCTTGTCATCTCCACCAGCCCCTCTCCGTGCTGCGGCCAGAGGGGCCTTTCTGGAACCAATATCTGACCACGCCAGCACCACGCCTGAGGGAGAGAAGCCAGTACTGAACGCCGAGACCCCTGTTGCCCAGCACAGTCTCTGGTCACTGCAGACACTCAGCACAAAGGGTGCACGTGAAGGTGTGCTGGGAGCAAGCTCAGCTCTCACAGACAAACGACTGTGATGACAGCAACAGCTCCCAGGGGAGGAGCACCTATGATCCCTCCCCACCCTTCCCAGGTGTGCTGGGAGGTGAAAGGCCTCTTCTGCTCCCTTTCATTCCAGTTTCTTCCAAGGATGCAAACTCTGCCTGACCACATGTGCCACCTGGGCGGTAGCCCTGCCATCAGGGGAAGGGGGAGCCCTGCCCATCCGTGCAATCACCCCCTAAAAACCCTTCCCCCTCCCCAAAGCCCTGCACATGTACCAGCCCCTGCACGCTCGCTTTCTCTCTCTTTCCTCCTCCCTCGATCCGTAAATAACGAAGGGTTTTACATAATGGGACTTCGTGTACTCCCCATGTCCCAGCAATCTGGCAACACCGGAGGGGCTCACCTCTCCCCAAAGACCATTCCCCTTTCTCGAGAATGTTTCCCACTGTAAACAGTACAAGTAAACAACACAAAGGAACAGTGGCAAGACAGCCCCAAAACATGACAACTCTGCTTACCCTCCAAAAATAAAACCATGAGAAAAACAGGAGTGAGATGAGCCACCCTCCCAAAGGGCTCATCCTCGGCGGTAGTCGAAGAATGGGCGGCTGAGAAATTCCACAAGTCCCAAAGGCCAGCTGCCATGACGTGGGCAGAGCCTCCGAGGCATAATGGGAAGTAAGTGGTCAATGCTGGGCTCTGAAGCAAGTGTCCGCAGAAGGCAGGCACAGCATCTTTCTAGGCCTGGCCAAGGTGGCGTGCTGGCAGGGAGGGTCCTGCCTCCGGCGGTCCTAGCTTCCCGTCTCCTAGCCACTGAGGTCCTCGCACCCCTGTCCCCAGCCTTCTCCCTGGCCCACCATGCACTGGCTGGCTTATGCCCACTTTCCCAAGACCTGCCATACAGGCGGAAAGCCAGGACAGAGGTAATCAGGGTGGGACAGGCCACTGACGGAGGCCCTGAGGCAGCAGGCCGTAGGAGGCTCTCTCCTGAGTCTATGGCCCGATCCACTCCCTGGTCGGTATCTCCAAGTAATGCCTCCCCAATCACTGGAGCACCAGTCATTGGGTCAGCTCACCTCTAAGGTGTTATTACTCACACATGAAGTTCTCGGGACATTTTCTTAAATCTTCCCACTGAAATCAATTTCTCATTTGGGAGTCTGAATTCCATTCTGCAACTCAGTACATTATTTGTTATACACTATAATATAACAAATGTACTTGTTTTAAGAGTACATGTCTGGGCCGGGCTCCGTGGTTTGGCCTGTAATCCCAGCACTTTGGGAGGCTGAGGTGAGTGGATTGCCTGAGCCTGCCGGTTCAAGACCAGCCCAGGCAACTTGGTGACACCTCATCTCTACAATAAAATAAAAAATAGCCAGGAGTGGTAGCATGTGTCTATAGTTCTGGGCTACTTGGAAGGCTGAGGTGGAAGGATCGCTGGAGCCCAGAAGGTCAACGCTGGGGTGGCTGTGAGCATGCATGCCACTGCACTGCAGCCTGGGCAAAGGAGTGAGACG
This sequence comes from Cephalopachus bancanus, assembly GCA_027257055.1. NCBI lineage: Eukaryota > Metazoa > Chordata > Mammalia > Primates > Tarsiidae > Cephalopachus > Cephalopachus bancanus. The sequence goes on along the minus strand of JAPVLO010000453.1, from coordinate 573,499 downwards.
TCAACTCAAAAAAAAAAGAGAAAGAACATGTTTGTTTCCAGGCTACCCCTGATCAACACTGCAAATACTTGGAGAGTGGGGACCAGTTCTGGACCCAGAGCTCCTGGCATCTGGAACGGGGACGGTCATCACCATCCACAAGAGCAAGCAAGCTTGGCTTCTGAAAACACAGAAACGTCGCCAGGCTCCAGCTTGTTCCTCAATCTCTAGGGCAAAAGATGCATTTTCCACGGACTTCCTCCAAGCACCCACTCCGTGACCAGAGAGCTACTGTGTACACCATGCCTGCAATCACACGCGTGACCAACGCTGATCTGGCTTAGTCTGATGAAAACAGAGGCACAATGACTTTTACTTGAGGTGCAAAAGTTTCAGGGCAAGTAGGCAAACTCAGGCCATGGCTCCTTGTGCCACAACAGAGCGGTCACCGGATACCCATGATGTCAGACCTGTGTCCCTCTGCAGCACTCAAAACATCCCAACACAACCATGGCTTCAGAAAGACCATTTTTCAAAGAATGATACCAGTCTTGTCAGCATGTTACAAACTAGGAGAATTACTGTGTACCTCTGCTGCTTTAGGAACACAGAAGGCATTCTCTTTTGAGAGTGCTGAGACCACTGACACTTCACAACCCTAAAGAAGCCTGTGATATGATTAAACGTCTAGCTTTTATTATGTCTCAACAGATTTGTTTTAGCGAGGCTGCACTTAAGACGCATTCGGGTCATAGTCATTATGGACCCCACTGATCACGGACGCCTTGTCAGGGCCCCCACACAATCACTGGGGACAGAACACTGACGCCCGCGTGGACGAACTTGGAATGCGAGTTGTTTAGTTCTAGCTGCTGCAGAGACGGGTGCTGCCATAGCTCTCCCTCTTGGGATACCTTGTGGCAAGACCCACAGAGACGAGTTACAAAAGCAACACAGCCCCACGTTGCTGTTTGAGGACGACACAATTCCTCACATGCAGGTCAGCCATTCCTGAGGAGGCATGGGAGTGAAGGCACAGGGATGGATTCTGTCTGGCTAGGAGGAGGCTCATCGTTGTCAGGTGCTCGTGAGACAGGCTCGTCACAGGACAAAAGGTGTGAAGGCAAAGATGGCAGGGGCTTTGCAGAACTCCATCATTACTGTTAAACCAAACACACACACACACACACACACACACACACACACACACACACACACACTCTCTCTCTCTCTCTCTCTCTCTCTCTCTCTCTCTCTCTCTCTGGTGCTGGGAGATGAAAGGCCTCTTCTGCTCCTTAGAAACGGATCAGGCTCCTAAGAGCTGGTGGAGATTAGGTAAGAAGACTGTTGCACAAGCTCTTCTGTCTCATCACTAGACTTGTAGGAATGAGATACCTTCCTCTGCTCTGATCCAAATGAAACTACCCTCCAAGTGAGGCCTGCACGGGGCAGGAGGACAGGCTGACAGCTGCAGTCCCTTCCACTTCAGAAACAGTAAGATTCTAGTTGCTGGAGATGGTCGGAAGACATTGAGGTTTGCTTGCTGGATTCTGAGTCCGGGAAGAACTATCCAAATCACCTGAACCTGTACTTTCCCAAAGTGTGTCCAACGGAGTTGTGGTTTCTAGGGCATGGGTGGGCGTTTTGTGATCAAGAGAATGATGGCGAAAGAGAAAGGGAAACTCCAAATAAAACAAAGCTAGTTTGCTTTCTTCTTGCCTTCTTAGAACTTGGATGCATATTGCCTACCATTATATCCCCGGAGCCAATAACAGCAGTAACAATGACAGCAGTAATAACAGCTAACACATACAAAGTACTTGCCATGTGCCAGGTACTATTCTGAATTCTTAAAACCTCATTTGTATTAACTCATCTAATTCTTATTAACAACTCGATGAGGTAGGTTCTTTATAGCTGAGACGGCTGAGACACAGAAAGGTTAAGTGGCTTGCCCAACATCACAGAATAAGTAGTGGAGCCAGAACCCACATTCGAGTGGCAGGGTTCCAACATGTACCATTTAATCACAACTAAGCACTGCTGAATGAACAAATGTACTGAAAATTCAGAGCACAGTGTTTCCTAAAAGTTGACTGGTCACTAAAGCTTTTCCCCGAGGAACAATACACTTTGTAACACACTTTGCAAAAGGACCATTTAAGCCAATCTGCTGTTTAGTGTTAATTTTTAAAAATGCAGGCTTGGTGACCAAACCTGGGCCCAAATTCCTGCTCTGTCATTTCTTGATATGCTTTTGAGTGCCAGTATCTTTGTACGTGAAACAGGGACAAAAACATTCAACCCACCCTACAGGGTTGCCGAGAAGGTGAAGTCGAATAACAAAAACAGAGGGCCTGTTAAAAGACTGGCTCGTCGGATGGGGAGACTGGCTAGTGAGTGACCAGATCAGGACCAGGACTCGGCTCTGCCCCCTGTCCAGTGGCCCTTGGCTTCTCTGTTCTTCCAGGAAAGGCTTTCTGCCTCTGCTTCCGAGCCCGCCACCCCGCAGCCATCACCTCTCTGAGAGCTGGAAGAGGGGAAGGTGAGCAGGGGCAGATGCCTGGATTCAGGGACGAACCGCTGGGCTCAGCACAGGCACCACGCCGGCCTCATTCAACACCACGCGCCAGTGTCCAACCTGGGGTGGCCGTGAGTGTGCACTGAAGAGATGGACGTGTGGATGAGCGCCCAACCCACGTGACTCCTCCCCCTCCCAACGAGCAGTAAAATGCCAAGTAGAACGAGAACAGCCTATCCAAATACTATAAGGACAGCACGCTTTCTGGCACTGGCATCAGTGGTGGGGATGGAGGCTATGAGGGAACTTTCCCTGCCAGGTGAGCAAAGGGGATGGTCTTGAGAAAGGTCAGCAGCAGAGGAGGCCCTGGCAGGAGAAGCTGAAATGCAAGTGACAACAGCCCAGGCAGGGGCAAAAGTCCTAGGAAGGGAGGATAGGGAGAAAGCAAAAGCAGAGAAGTGCAAATGATAGCTACACCTTAAGAGTCAACCTCAGGCCAAATCAGAAATCCAAGATGGATGAAATATGGTCAGAGGGCTATGGCTCGGAATGCTAGGGAGGGGTCAAGGATCATCAAAGCACCGGGAAAACCCGTTTCTCCCAGGATCGGATATTCTGCACGTTTCTATCATCCCCTTAGACACAAGAGGGGACCACAGAAGTATATCCATTTATATATGCTTACAAACCAAAAGACATGGCACACATGGACAGAAGATAAATCGTACTTCGTTATCTCTGGTCTCTATGGGCTGCTGAAAATACTCTCTAAATAGAAATGTTAGATTAATACACAATAGCTTTGGTTTAAATCAAGATCAAATTTTCATTATCAAAAATTTTAAACAGAAGACCCCAAAAGGGCAAAGCAATTTGAGACTCTGCTTAGGGACATTTCGGTTTTGTTCACAGTTTCTCTTCAGTCAGATTCATGTTTCCATTGCCAGACAGAAAATGGCATTTAAGGCAAGATGAATTGCAGGGAAATATTAAAAAGATGAAATCAATACATCTGTCTTTTCAGTTCTTCAGACGTCTAAAAATTCCCACCTGTATTAGGGTAAAGGGTTGTTCTGTTGTTAACAGTTAATTTATTTCTTTTTTTCTGATTATAAAAGTAATACACACCATGGCAGAATATGTTTAAAGCATAGAAGTGCATTAAAAAAAGAAGAAAAATTACTCCAAGTACTACCCCCTAAAGTACCCACTTAATATTCAAGGCTCCTTTCAGCAATTTTTTCTGTGTTTCTTTTGTAATTGTAACAATACTCTCTATATATCTCCTAAGTTGCTTTTTTTTGGTCCTATGCACTACAAACACACACACACTCCCCCCCAGATAGATAGAGGAACTTTTTTTTTGAGACAGGATCTTACTCTGTTGCTCAGGCTAGAGTCCAGGGGCACAATTATGGCTCACTGCAGCAGCCTCAACCTCCTGTGCTGAGGCAATCTTTCCACCTTAGCCTCCCAAGTAGGTAAGATAGGCAAGCACCGCCTCATTCGGCTTATTTTTTAATGTTTTTGTAGAGTCATGGTCTTGTTCTATTGCCCAGGCTAGTCTTGAACTCCTGAGCTCAAGCTATTCTCCCATCTCCACCTCTCAGTGCTGGGATTGCAGGCATGAACCACAGTGCCCAGCCACTACAAACATAATTTTTAATGGTTATATAAAACTTCAAAGAATGGCTGCTCTGGCTGCTTTTTAAAATAGACTGCTTTAGTCATTCTATACTAATCAATATTGTGACTAAATGAACAAACAGATAATAACATGAGCTGCAAATCTCTGCATGGAGCTGTAGTATACAATGTTTCCCAATGATTTTGGCAAATTATATTTTAACATAAGAATGATAACAATAACAACTAATATTTATAACTAGTTTAGAGTTTACAGAGCATTTTCATGTGCATTCAGCTCATTTAATCCTCACAGCAACCTTATATAGATCTTATTATGTCTACTTTCCAGACAGAGAAAGCCAACGATTTGAGGTTAAACATTCCCATGATCACATTGCCTGGAGAGACAAGGGACACATAGATAGGACCTGTCTCCAGGTCAACGGCTCCCAAATTTACACCCAGATCAACACCACTCTCCTGAAGGTGAGCCTGCCATCTACCCCCAAACCTAGTCCTTTTGAGATTTTCGTTCCCAGCACCACCCACCATAGCCCAAGCCGGAAGGCGGACTCTGCCCTTCCCCGCCCTCCTCATCCATCACCTTTTCCATCCAGCCATTCCCAAGGCTCAGTCCGCGTCACACCAGGAGGCCTTGGTCAACTCGCCTTCCAGTCACAGGGCACAGTGACAGGCAAAGAAGAGACCTTTAATGGACATCTGCTGAGAGGGAGGCAGGGTCTTATGATGCCACACACTCTGCAGTATTAGGACAGCACACCACCTTACCAGAGAATCAAAGGGGTGAACAAAACAAAACAAAAAAACTTCCATCTCACGGAATTCTCTTTACATGACCAGGTTTTAAAAGCTTATAATTAAAGGCACATTAAGGGCTCCTTGTGAATTGTATCCAAAGCCACGACTGCCACAGCATTCCTTGACAAGACTAACAATCTTACAATTAATCATCCAATTAATTGTCAATTTCCCTTTACACATGAATCACATTAGTAAAACCTGAAATACGGCAAGACGATCACCGTGAACCTTGCCATCAGCTAAAAAGGCGGGTTCCAAATACATTCTGAATAATGAAATTGAACAGAAGATCAGGGCAAACCCAGTCTGTCCCTGTGGTCGACGGCAAAGGAAGCACCCAGCTGAGGCAGCCCCGAACAACCAGGCAGCCGTAAAACGCTCTCTAAAATTCATTTTATGGGACCACGCTGTTATGAAGCAGCCATGCCAATCGAAGGTGTCTTCATGGCATTAAAGTCTTATTAAGACAGCAAATCTATTCTTTAAAAAAGAACAGTGGCATTCTGAAAAGCATCGCAAAATTAATCAAGTTATTGCCCTATAAGGAGTCAAGCATGTACTGATGTTTAAAAGGGTCCACAGGTTGTACCGTGTTCAAACAGAGAACACGTACACAGTGAAATTCTAAACAGAACGTCTTCCCATTAATTAGGCAATGAAAAGCAGCCTCCCCAATTTGAGCAGGAACAAACAGGAAAGAAAAGAATATACCTCTTGTGAGAGCAAAAAAGATACACACACACGAAGAAATTAAAGGCAATTCATTCCACCCTCGATAGAATCAGTTTCAGCAGAAATAATTAGAGATCTCACTTGGGCTGCCTCGCCTCCTTCGCGCTGCTCTAAAAGCAGAAAGGGCCTCTTGGCTGGCACCGGAGGAGGCAGAACGGCGAGGCCCTGGAGCCCAGACCAAGCTGCCACCCTTCTTGGGACGGAATGCTTTTTGGGCAGACACATAACGCCTAGAAAAGCAAACTGCCTAGGAGGAAAGAATGTAATTCTTCTTACCCAGGATGGGGTGGATTAAAATATCAAACCATCCTTCTTATCTGGGATGGGGTGAATAGAAATATCCAGCTTTCCTAGGGGGTGAATTAATTTTTAAAAGGCGTGGGGAGTATTGGTAACTTAGAAATGAGGACACCAGATGCACAGGCCCTCTCAGGCCACGCCCATACACACACGCACGCACGCACACAAAGAGGTCAGGTGATACACACACTCTGGGAGAAAAGCCTGTTCTTCTGAATATGAAGGCATCATCTCCTTATGATGTAAAAAGAACCCTCTCTCAGTTAATGCCCCTGTGAAAACCTCGCTACCACCCTAGAGTCCTTTAGTTACTCTTCCCATTGAACCAAGTCCTGTCTCCTAAACACTCTCAAGTCTTGCTGGTGCTGCAGCCTCAGACTGGGCGCTTGGCATGATTCTCAGGGCCCAGTTCACACAACACCTCCGCTGCATCCTTCCTGACTTTACTTACACAGCATCCACCAGACTTCAACACAACCTTTTTTTTTTTTTTTTTACCTGTGCGCCCTCTTCCCACCTCCGGGTTGGAAGCTCCTAGAGGAAGGGGGCTGTTTTTACCCACTTAACACTCCTCCCACTTCGCACAGGGTCTGGCACATGGCACAACAATACTCCTACTAATAATAGCAAATGTTCCAGAAACGAGCTCCAGCAAAGGACTCGAATACTTTGTCTCATTTAATCCCACAAGATGGGTGCTAGAGCCCCCCCATTTCACAGACAGGGACACTGAGGTATAGAGGGTTGGATTATTCACCTGGGGACCAAAGCAAGTGAACAAGAGGCTAGGATCCTGGTCAAAGCTCTGGTGCTCAATCCACTTAAAAATGCTTGGTGAGCCGGGCTCGGTGGCTCAGGCTGTAATCCCGTGCCTTGGGAGGCTGAGGTGAGTGGATTGCCTGAGCCCGTGGGTTCGAGACCCACATGGGCAACTTGACGAGACCTCATCTCTACAATAAATCAGAATGAACCGGGCGTGGTAGCGTATGCCCGTAATTCCGGCTACTCGGAAGGCTGAGGCGGAAGGATAGCCGGAGCCCAGCAGGTTGAGGCTGCGGTGGCCGGGAGCGGCCACTGCACTCCAGTCTGGGCAATGGAGTGAGACTCCAACTCAAAAAAAAAAAAAGAAACATTCTCACTAAAGAAAACTTGGAAAACACAGAAGAGTATAACAAAGATTAAAAGCCAACCTCACACCATCCAGAAACAATCCCTACTGAGCCTTTGAATTCTTTTCTTCCAGTCATTTTTCTGTGTTCTCATGTTTATCAGAGATACACAGGTATTTAAATGCATGTGTCATGTTATATGTGCATATATTCATGCTGTCTTTATATTTTTTTTACATTTTTCTTCCATAAAGCTAGGGTGAACACAGCATCTGTAATTTTTTATGTTTCATGATTTTTCCATGTTATTAAATAGTCTTAGAAAACAGTATCGGTTACACACTAATTTGTATGGATGATTTTTAACATCGTTTTACCATTCCCCTATTTGGACATTAGGCCGTTCCCAATTTTTTTAGTGTTATAAATAACACTCTGATAACCATTCCTGTTCATAAAGTTTTGACCACACTTTTTTTTTTTGAGTCAGAGTCTCACTCTGTCACCCAGGCTACAGTGCAGTGGCATGCTAACAGCCATCCCAGCATTGACCTGCTGGGCTCAGGCAATCCATCCACCTCAGCCTTCCAAGTAGCCAGAACTACAGGCGCGTGTTACCATGCCTGGCTAATTTTCCGATATACTGTAGAGACGAGGTCTCGCTTAAGATGGAGTCTCAAAGGTAGAATTGTTGGGTAAATGGAATTTGAAATTCTTAAGATAACTGTTTTCAGAACAGTCTGAACTGGTATTCCTATTATATCTGTCCATCCTTGAAAAAGTTTTTGGAGGCTAAACATGCTTCCATAATCCATTTGATTTTTTAAAAACTGACCTGCTTTACCTTCAAGTCATGAACTATATATCCTTTCATGAGTCAGTTTACAATTTTACGTATCTGGTGTCATATGCTAATAAGTTAGCTGGTGATAAATATAACCAGTGCATCTCAGGAAAAAGGCTGATCCCAACACAGAAATGGAGATGATCTCAGCCTGGCATCCGCAGGCTGGTCTGTCTGAGGCACTGCAATTCTCATCTGGGTGCCTGGATTTCATTCCTACTGCTGTAAGATGTGGGAAGATGGCAGCTCTGGTTTTCTCTCCTCCAAAGTGGCGTTCTTTTCGTTTCGACCTCAGAAACGTGGCTTTGCAAGTATTTGACTGCTTTAGGTAGAGGATAAAAGCTGCCACTCGTAGCTCTGTCACCATCTCCCTGGGGGTGGCAGCTATAAATCCACAGATCTGGCCACTGGCCCCAGCATCCTCAGCGAAGTGCCCTCATTTGACCCCCCCCCTTAGTGGCGAGGTTCTTCACCCCACAATGCCATTCGCAGGCCCATCTGCCAGAGAAGCCCAGTGACAGGGCCAGTAGGAAAGATGCCATCTGGGACTTGTGAAGTGGCCTAGGAAGGGCCCACACGAGGAGAGGGGCCCCAGCCATGCCTTCCGTGGGACACAGCAGGTCATGGAGTGTGCAAGGGTCAAGCAGGCCTGCTGTCAGAGCAGACAGACCCGGTGGAATCCCCACTCTGGCGTTCCCCAGCCAAGGGCTTGGACAACTGCCCCAGTTTCCCCAAGCCTATAAAGTGGCTGTGATAGTATGCCTCCTTCATAGAGCAGAAGTAAAGACTGAAGGAGAGTAAATAGGAAGTGCTCAGCACAGACAGTACAAGCAGCAGGTGTTTGCTAGTATCACCACAGAGCAGCTTCTGAAGCCCCCTCTTCCCTGGGGCTCACTTCACAGTGACAATCCAACCAGGAAAAGGGGACAGACCAGGGAGGAGACACAGATGACTATGAATCATCCTGTCCCTTCCTTGAACCTGCATTTCAACAGCTTCCAAGTTCAAATATTTCTATGTAATACATCCAGTCCTCAGCACCAGGGGAAGTGGAACGGCATGAAGTTTGCCACTGCTAAGTACCAGGCGCAGTGGACAGACAGAGGTGTGCATCCTGGTATCACCTGTGAGCTGCTGTGTGGCCAGAAGCAAGTGATTCTAGAAGTCGGTATGAGCCACAGTTTCCTCATCTTGTAACTACAACAGGGACAGTATGGAACCTGCATCATGAGGCACAAGCACAGCTGACAGGCAACACATCCAGGGGCCCAAGAGGCCAGGTACCATGCCCGGCAAACGACAAGGATGGCAACAGCAAAATGATCCCAATGGCTAACATCTGAACCCTTACTTTGGGTTACAATTTGAAAAGATGTTGACTTCATCAGCACATTTTCCAGAACCCAGAGCCTAAAATGTTTGTCCACGAAGAAAATTAAAAGGCAAATGTAAAACTCCATGCTATAATTTCAATAATACAGTGATACGTCAGCTAACGCCTTTTTGGATTTCCCAGGAGGAGACCCTTAAAAGCAAAGTCTGTGTACCCCCTTCAGCCCTCCATGAGACAAAACAGACATCACCAGGCTTGTCTGCGTCTTGGCACCAACGCGAGTCCCAGGCCTGGAGTTCGGCTGAGCCTGGCCTTATCTATATTTGGTACGTGATGTAAACCTAGAACATCTTATTCTTTCGCACTGAATAAACCAGCTTAAGACATCATTACTCACCACCCTAGTGAGCTCATTTTGAAACTCTGAAGGTGGAGAGGCTCCTCCTCACATTTCTTGCTAAAAGAGAAGTGGCTTCACTCTCCACCATACAGCCTGAGCTGTCACAAATACCCTTCCCAAGAGGGAGGGTGAGCGCACACTGCAACTCTCTTTACATTTCAGAAACACAGGGCCTAAAACACACACACAGGGAAGGCTTTTTCTTCTGAGAAGTACCTTTCTACAAGAGGCTACCAATTATGAAAGCCAGGAATGGATTTAAATGCTTCTATTGCACCAAATAGAATACTCGCCACTTTTATTTATTACTTATTTGAAAGGGACAGAGAATGAGAATAAAATTTCCTCTTCCTTCTCTAACAAGATGAGTCACAATTTCCAAACATTAATCAATCAGTGAGTCAGAGTGGGGGAGAAGAGGAAATGGCGGGGAGGGTTCCCACAGAGAGCCCTTCCCAGAACCACAGAAAAATCAGGAACCTCCGGAGACTGACTCGACCTCCCCAGTCCTCCTCACATGTGAAGAGCACACACGGCATCCAGAAACCAGAGTTTGTGGTTCCCGGGACACTTGCTCCAAGTATTGTGCTTCTCTGCTCATACGTGGAACTAATCAACAAACATTGGGGGGCGCTCAAATGTGTGCTGCGAATGCAGAGGTGAGTCCAAAGCCCATCGGAGCCCACACCCACGTGGGAAAGGCAGACGATCAAGCCGGCGGCTGTGGTGGGACGCACGGAAGACACGCCCCCTCAGGCACGCACCCTAGCCACAGAGGAGGAAGACCAGCGGGCAGGGGAGTGGGAGCTCCAAAAGCCCTTCCGAGAAAAGGCAACACCACGCTGAGACCAGCAACAGTCAGGGAAGGGGAAGGTGGCGGCAGAAAAGGGAGTCATCCACACAGGACCGCATCTGAGCAAATGCGTGGGGAGGGAAAAGGATGGCATGTTCCAGAACCTACAGGTAGTTCAGCCTCAGCACACTGCCTACTAAATGAGGGAAGGATACTGACCAGAGCACAGATGGCAAAGGGCCTTTGATCCTTGCAAGTGCTGACATTTATTCTTGAGGCCGCCATCCTCTGAAGTGTATTCTGGGTTCTGCTGCAGGGTTCTGATACCTTAGCTAGGAGGGCTGGTCCAGGCAAACTGCTGGGCCTGCCCCAGGGCTTCTGATTCAGCCTCTGGAATAGACCAGAGGATCTGTCTTTCTAGCAAGCTTCCAGGTGATGTGATGCTGCTACGGGACCACACCTTGAGAACCACTGCCCTACAGGACAGGAGTTCGCAAACTACAGCTAATGGGCCCGTTGGCCTTTCTAAATAAAGTTTTATTGGAACACAGTCATGCCCACCATTTATGTATTGTCTATGGCTACCTTATAGCAGAATTGAGTAGTTGCAAAAGACACCATATGGCACACGCCTGTAATACTTTACCATCTGGCCCCTTTACAGCAAAAGTTTGCCAACCCCTGCTATAGCCTATAAGAATCGGTGGTAAGAAAGGGAAAACCAAAAAGTGTTTTTTACAGTCCATGAGTTTTGGAAGGTAGTGGATTAATCAATGCTCAGCAGGTTTCATTTCTGCAAGACTTTTCAGAGCCTTTGATTACTAGCGCAATTATTCTAGGACTGATGTTCCCAGGAATGCAGTAGGGAACACTACACATCAGTCTATGTAATGCTACTAAAGGATCTTAACCAATGAAGCTAACCGATCAGAATTGTATCTTAGAGCATGGGTGACATAGTGAGACTTTGTCCTCACAGAAAATACAAATCAGCTTGGTGGTGCATGCCTATAGTATCAGGTACTTGGGAGGCTGAGGCAGAAGAATCCTTGAGCTCAAGAGTCTGAACTATGGTTGCGCAATGAGCTATGACTGTGCCACTGCACTTCACTATAAGTGAAAGGGTAAGACCCTGTCTCAGAAACAGAGAGAACTGTATCTTGGAAAAACTGCTCTGGGGGCTGAAAGACTGAAAGGGAATGATACTGGAGGCAGTGGGACCAGCAGATGGTTGCTGTGGTAACCTCACAAGAAGTGCAGAGAGAGTGTGCTTGGGGCAGGGGGTGGCAAACTTTTTCTGGAATAGATAAGACAGTAAATATCTTAGGCCTTGCAGGCCTTTTGGTCTGTTGCAACTACTCACCTCTGCAGCTGTAGTCCAAAAAAGCAGTCAGAGACAATTCGCCAGCAAGTAAGTATGGCTGGGTTCCAGTAAAACCTGATTTGGGGAGGCACATTATGGAAAGACAGAACGTGCTCGAGATGGACGGTGGCGATGATTGCACAACAATGTTACTGTACTTAATGCCACTGAACTTTGCATTTGAGAATGGCTAAAACGCTACGTGTCACGTTAGGTGCATTTTATCATCCCATTTAAAAAAACCACCAGCACTGAAATGTGAATTTCATGTAATTTTCATGTATCATGAAATAGCATTCTTTGTTTCCTTTTGTCCATTTAAAAACGCAAAATTTTCACTTGGGGGCGCCACACAAACACAGGCAGTGGCAGGACCCCCACTGACCCCCGCCCTGGGGCAAGAGGAATAAAGAAGAAGCGGTAGGTGCCAGGGCTGGGCGGGAACGGGCACTGACTTTGGGCTGGGGAATCGGGGACAGGGACACAGCACGGCAGGTGGGTGAGATGGGGCCCAGAAGTCCAGTCAGCACATGACAGGAGAGGAAGAGAAGCCGGCACTGGAGCTGTCAGATCCCACTGGGCGCTGATCAGCCTGCCCGCAGCTCAGGCCCAGGGGACACCAGCCCCCAAGGAGCCCCAGGCTTCCAGCTGCCAGCCACCAAGAGTCAAGGGTAAGGGCCCCTCAGGGACTGTCCCTGCAGGCCACTGCCCAGCAGACAAAGAAAGCACTCTGCCTTGTCCAAAGCCAACAGCTACTGTGAAATCCAATCAGAGCTGAGGAGATTAAATAACGAGCCATGCTTCTCAAACAATCTATAGAAGAACACATTATAAGTTTTGAAACCTCCAATCCGGTGCGGACTGAGATTTCTATAAAATACAATAAAAAAGCCACTCAGACGTCACTGTAATGTTGTTAAGTTGCTATCAAAGTTTCTAAACACCTCTTCTGAATGTCTGTTCATGTCTTGTTACAGGCCAGTAATGACCAGTTTGCTGGGCCTTGGACCACACTCTGACACACTTGAGGGACGTGGTGGCCTGGATCCTGCCTCGTGAGGTTTCTCTGCCGAACCAGAGCAAAACGTACATCCCAATCAGGCTAAGCAGCCTCGAGCTCAGGGACTCGGGCAGGCGACTTCTCAGGGACAAGACTCTGGAAAACGGGGAGCCTCGCTGTGATGCCGTGGCTCCAGGGCAGGCTGAGGGTCTGCAGCCGCCAGAGAGGGACTCCGTGACCCCTGGCTGAGGCCACAGATCAGAAGCCCCTGGCGTTTGACTGTCATGAAGCAGTAGGGACGACAGGCCCCCAAGCAACCAGAGGCCCAGTCCCGAGGGAGCTCCGAGAGAAGGGGGAGGGGAGCAGAACACCTCTCCATCTTTATACAGAAGTCAGACAAGTTCAACACTGAAAATCTACAGAACAGGCAACGTTCCAAGGCTACCCCTGGTTTTAAATAAGACTTGCCTTTATCATAAGACCCCAAGGCACCACACGCCCCCATGAAAAGCTGACTCCTAATATGTATCTAGGGCACAAAGGGAAAGTATCGCTCACTCCATCAGAGCAGTCAGGAGTTTTCCATTTAAGAGATGTAATTGCAAATCATTTTAGAAAATGCTCAACAACTAATTGTCATTATAATACCAAGTTTACATAGCCCAAATAATGGACAAATATCATCATGTAATAGAATAGTACAAAAATGGTAATTTTACTATGGGAAGTTGGAACTTGCCATTTCAAATTAGCAGAAGCTGTGAAGTGGGCATTACTGACAATGTGAATATAGTGATTGGGGCTGATTTCCTGGCGGCTGGCCGAGCACGGCTGCCTGGCGTCCTGTGAGTTAATTATAGTTCTGTTAACCGAGCGGGAACAGGGAACGCTCGGCAGTGACGCCAAGATAAAACTCAGCTCAGGTCTCTGCAGATGAGGTACAGTGTTGAGTGTTTTGGCTAGAGATCAGGTGCAACAGAAATTCTTCCCAATTAATTTCCCAAGCGATGGCCCTAGGACGATACAGACATGTATTGCTAGGGTCAACAATTCTCAGAAGCCAAACTTTCTGAAGGTGTCCTTGCTAACTCAAAATGTGTCTTCATCCTTTCCACACTGCAAGTGGAATGGCTAAGTAAGTCATTTTAGTCTACATCCCAAAATACTTCATTTACTGCTTTAAAAGTTGCCTTTAAAAAAATCCCAGAAATCAAAATATGTGACTATCTAAATTAGCTCTCTCCACAGACTGAGACAATTATTTCACTGTGGGCTTTTTGAAAATAAATCTTTCTTTTCTTTAATTTTAGAGACTGTATTGTGTACTTTGAGATTAAGATTGGATTCTCAAGTGGTTGCCCGTCTGATCTGTCGCATGCCCCTTGCTAGAAGGTCCCTTCTTCAGAAACCAGGAGATGAGTACGGCATGACCTGCGGTTGGATGGGGAGACGTTCAAGCTCAGGCTCGTGCCTGGGACAGGGCGGTTATTTTGGGGTGAAGTTAGTCCAGTTTTAAACTTGTCACCAAAGAATGTCAAATAAAGGCTTGTCATTGCTTTCTTGTTCTTCAGACCTGCATCTCCTTCCTTCCCAACTGCCACTGTCCATCCCCGCCCTGCCCCCCCCCCACACCCCTGGGTACATCCAGGGCTTCTGCAATTCCCCCCCTGCTCTGCATCTCCTTTTCATCACCGAGCTGGTGGAAGGACTGGTTCAGGAGTGCCACCTCTCTAGTCTCACTACCACTGGCCCCTCGGCCCTCTCCATCTGCTGTGTGGGGTGAGCGTCAACGTTGGAATCAGCTGAAGCAAGTTTGGTTCCAAGGTCAAGTCTACACCTCTTGTGGCTTCCCTCATCTGCAAAATTAAGACAATAAGGCCCACCTCAGAGGAGCAAGGGAGCACATCTAGCAGGCAGAGCAGTGATGAGCTTTCTTGCCCTGCCCTGCCAGTCACTGCCTGGCTCACTCCCTGCCCACTCTCAAAGCTCTCCAAATCCAACTCAATCCAGACACTAGAAACCCTCCTCTTCCTAAGCAGCCCTGACCCTGAGCTTGAGAGGGCTGTTGTCTGGCTTGCCATCACTTCAAGAACTTGGTTCTTGAGTAAGAACTTGGTTCTTATTCTTTTTTTTTTTTTTTTTTGAGTTGGAGTCTCATTCTGTTGCCCATTATTCTTGTGCTGCTCTCCCGGTCTACACATCGTTCTGGAGAATGCCATCACCTCTTCAGTCGCTAATCACCGGCTTCATCTGAGACTTCCCAGGCCTTCTCCTTCCAAAACCCACAACTCCACTCTGACCTTCATCCAAGCTCTACCTTCCTGGCCATGGACCCACTGGGAAGCACATAGCAGTCATTCTTTAAATAAACAAATGCCTCATCTTGACTCCTAGACTAAGCCCTTTGCTCTGGTGTTCCCAGCCCTGGCTGACAGAGCCAGGACTCTTCCTGCACCCAGACTTACAGATGGAAGGAAGGAAGGAGACACAAGCCCCAGTGTGGGGTCCTTGGACATCCTCAGTTCCCTGAGCCTGGCCCAGACTAGAAGCCCTGACTCCTCCCTCTCGGCCCTGCGTGCACAATCCTGCAGATTCCGACCCAGATCTTCCCCCCATCCGGGTCTTCCCCTCACTCCCCACGGTCCTAGTCAGAACCCGAGTCAGGCCCTCAGGGTGCCCACCAGGGACTTCACTCATATTCAGAACACCAGCTTCATGAGGGCAGGACCATAGGTTGCACCCTCAGCGCCTAGCACAGCAGCTGGCATGGAAGGACGTTCAATAAACACAGGTTTTCCATGAATTCTTGTGCAATTATAAATAACAGTAGGTTAACTCCCAGATATAAATTACAAAATGCGACAAACAGAGAAAGAATTTGCTTGCAATTTAAATACAAGTATTAGCGTCTGTTTTAATTCATTTTATTTTCCTGGCAGGAAACTCTAAATTCCACCGAATGGCTTCAGCGGTGTTGTGCTTTCTATCTCAGTGATAGTGGTTGTGGCGAAAGCAAGAGCAAACATATCCTGTAGCTGCATGTGCAGAACCAAAGCCCAGCCCTGGTGGAAGCCGGCTGCAGCCCAGGGCCTGGGGCCAGGCTGCCCTGCATTCCTGGAAGCCCCCCACGTCCCCCTACTCCACACACCTCACACCGGCCTCGCAGGCTCCTGAGTCCCTGGGCAACTATGCTGAAGGAGTCCGGAAGAGGCTGGGGTGGCACTCTAGCCATGGCATTTTAGAAAAGGGCCATGCTGCCTTATTTTCTCATTCTCATGGCATCTGCTCTCACTAGAAGAAGCAGGCTGACCCAACCCACAGGCTCTTCCCCAGGCCAAGCCACAGCACCCCACTTCAGGAAAGAGGCCTCTCACACCTCGCACCACATGAGTCAACCTGGCAGGTGGGGAGAGATGGGGGCACTGTGTTAGCCCCCAGAGGCAACGTGGACACGCCCATCTGCTACCTGGTAGCCCGAGGGGGCTGCTGCAGGTCAGTGGGGCTCTCAAGGACCAAGCAGCATAAGGTTTAAAAACAAACACAGACTCTCCAACAGACAGACATGCTGTGGCAGATGACGTGGACTAGCTAGAGAAGACGAGCTGGGTAGAAAGAGTCAGGGCCTGGGCTCCCAGGCGCCATCTGGTAAGACACTCAAGTGTGCCCCTGAGCAGGTCCCCACTTCTCTCTTCTGAGACGTGAGGGAGGGTGGGGGCCAGATCGGAGGTCCCAACTGGTGGTTCACTGGTTTCAGAGGGAAGCAGAGGCAGGCCTGGGCACCTTGTGGCCACAGGCAGTCACTCCCCTCCCTCCCACGGTCTCCCTTCTGGAGCACCCCTCTCCTGGATGAGCCCACACCGTCATACCCAGTGCCACACAGCTAAGACTGCCAGAGAGCACTGCTGGTGTGGAATGCTGGCCGACAAACTTAGCAACATCCTCCTTGGGAGAAGCAGTTCTGTTTCCATCGTGCTGGGACAGATAGAAAGCAGGTGATGTAGAGAAGTGAGCCCTCTGACCCCTCCCATCCATCATGGCAGGACTCTCCGACATGTGTTCCCCTGCCCCCACTGCGACAGTCCCCTTACTGAGAGGGGCTGGACAGTCTTGCTGGGTGGGGACAGGGCTCCCTACAGATCAATTACCCGCTCCCAAAAGGCCTCGGTCACTCAAACCTGGGATGGCTGAGCCCAGTCAACCGATGAAAAAACAAGTTTTCTCTCCTGAGTCACGGTACTAATGGAGGGTTTGGCAAGAACCTGTGCGTGGCTCAAGCTGTCGTGTTGTTTGATTAGAAATGCTTTACTTAAAATAACAAGCAACCTGAACTTCCATCAATAGGGGATTGCCAAAATACACCAGAGTGAGCCAAATGCTGGCGAACTACATAGTCACTCACAGACAGGCTGGGTCAACACAGAATGACTGTGGGAAGATGTCCCCAGCACTCAAGCTTACAAAAGAACGTGGCCCCAAAGCTCCTGGCACACAACAGATGGTTTTCAATATTACTGAGCAGATCTGAGTTTGCATGTGCATCTAAACACACAGAGATATCCGAAATACTGACAAGATGTTAACAGTGATTATCTCAAGACAGCAGAACTTGGGGTGATTTTTCACTTCCTCATTAATTAAATGAACCCCTATCAATTAATCATGAGATATAAAAATAGTTTCACCCTCCTCCCATTTTGAAAAAACAAAAGTGTGCTCCATACTGACAGATTTCAGACATCATTGCAGGACAACACAAGAATATCTAAGTGCAACAAGGGTAAAATCAACAAAAAGTTGCCAGAAGGTCTGTCTCTGTGTGAATGCAACAGCAGCAACAATATTTTCCTAAGTCATCAACTCATTTATTTAATGATATTTATGAAATGCCTAGGGACAGGTATCGTGCTGTGTATAAGGCAGTGACCAAAACTGCATCCTGAACCTCCAAAAGTCGGAAGGGGCCAACAAACCTAGGGCCCTTAAAAACAGTAACATCGCATTCCCATCCTACTTCTGGAAGCATGACTCCTTTGACCCTGATGTCTCTGAGCCTGGGTCCGCCCTCTGTATCCTGCATGTGATGCTTGATACTGGAAACAGCCCACTTGATCATATACTAAGAGTGGGCACAAGATGCCCAAAGGAAGGGCAGATGCCAGCCAGTCAGCACAGAAAACCATGTACTTGCCAGCTCAGAGTTTCAGATGAATTGTTTTTCTCCAACTCCGTATGAGCACTCACCTGGATGAGGAGGAGCATTACAGCCACCAGGTGCTATGCATGGGGCACTCAATCACCACACACTTGTGCACAGTCGCCTTGCTTACTGGTCACAGCCATTCTAAGAAGGACAGATTCCCATCCAGCTGAGGGGAGGTGAGGTGATCTGCCAGCAGCCACGGAGCCAAGATCTGAGCCCAGGACTGTGTGTTCAGAGGCCCTCACTGCTTCCATCAACCCAGGTGACAGGTGCCAGGACCTTGAGGACACACTTGGGACCCATCGTGGAGGCTCTCCAAGGGCCGGCGCAGCACCGGCTGCTAATGGGCCAAGAGCGGCAGTGGGGAGGGACAACCCAGGCAAGTGAGCCTTGTGGGGACTGATGCGGCTCACCTTCTGCCCCAAGACAGGCAGCTGGCAGACGGATTGGGCAGCAGAATGTCTCCCTCTCTCAGTTAGCTTCTTGGTTTTGAGCAGACACTGCCTGAGACGAAAATCGTCTGAAGTATCACCAAAGACAAGGTGAGATTGAAAGACATACCTGCAGAAACTGGGCGTCTTGGAGTGAGAATTCAAAAAACACTTTTGTTCCGTTTTGCTTATTCTGTGAAAGCAAACCTATGACCCAATATGTCTGAGTTACAGACAGGCAGTTTCCCTGCTGGGAATTTTCCTGTCCTGGCTGTGATACTCCACCCTGTTAGCTTTGGGAGTAGTCCTTTTCTCCCTTAGTCATTCGTTTCTGGAAGCCCTCCAACCCTCGAGCTAAACCTGCAATACCCTAAAATGGTAGGTGAGCAGTACTTCTAGGATTTGAGCATCTTTCTCCACCTACTGGAACAGAAGTTGGGTACATTTCTACTTAAACTAATGCAAAAACAGACCTGGGAAACTATGTGTACTGGCATGTTTGATAATATTGCAGTTTCACCTCCAACCAAAAAGACTTAAATGAGAGGGAGAGGGAGGGAGAGAAACCTTTCCCTTGACTGTGGTTTAAACAAGTTGTTCTGAGCAGTTTTTGCTCTTTTAAGGTTTGCAATCAGCTCTGGAATTTAGCAGTACAAAATGCCCCTCAGAACCCAAGTGTCCAAAGGCTTAAGTGGAGTAATTAAAAACTCAGAATTCTTCTAAGAATGCATCCGTTGACTAGTTAAAGGCTTCATTACTAAGCTGAGATCCCAACCTGAAATGAAGCAGGCCCAGTCCAGGAATGCCAAGACCTAAAAACTACTGGATGAGAGAGGAGACCAATCAGCTCTCAGAATCAGGTTATCAAACTGCAACTACTGAAGTGCAAATTTAGCAAGAAGGAAAAATCCAATCGCTTGATGAAATTAGTTTGGGAAATAGATTCTATTGACATATTTCATTTTCCAAGAGTTTGCTTGCAGCACAAAACAAAAATGTGAGACATGCCTTCTATTTCCGCCTGTAAGATTCTCCAGGAGCCTGGGGAAGCCACGCACTCTACAGGGGATAGCCCTTCCGCTGCTAAGGTGGACCCCAACGGAGGGATCCTCAGGACAGTGACGAAGGCCACCCTCGTGCAAGCTCAGGGGAAAGCACAGGTTGGGACTAGCAATTCACTAACTTTCCCTTCAAAGAACCTCCTGGAGCAAAAAGTCAGCTGGAGAGAGACTCCAGCGGGGCTCCAGGTGCCCCTCCTCTGGGCGAGCTGGCGAGCTCCCCGAGCCGCCTGTCAGGGGCCCAGGCTCCACCAGGGTTCAGGTTGATGGGAACAGGCTGCCCCTGCCGGCTGCATCCATGGAAACAAGGTCAGATTGGCCACAACAAGCCCCAGCTTTAAAAGAGCCACCTGCCTCAAGGAAGTCGGGCTGGCTGCCCTCTTCTTCTGACTTTTCCAATTTACAGTACGGAAACGAAACGTGCATAGCTGCTGACTACAGGGGGACTGCTGTGTGATGACTCTGGACAAAGTCACCGCCCCTCTCTGGGACTGAGTTTCCTCCTGAAGAGCTGGCAGGGTGGGCTGCCGA
This sequence comes from Cephalopachus bancanus, assembly GCA_027257055.1. Lineage (NCBI taxonomy): Eukaryota > Metazoa > Chordata > Mammalia > Primates > Tarsiidae > Cephalopachus > Cephalopachus bancanus. Next base: position 553,454 of record JAPVLO010000453.1, on the reverse strand, counting down.
CTGCCATTAGCAGTGACAGCATTCCCACTCTGAGGGGTCCTTGGGCCGGGCAGGGGTTGGATCCCTCTGTGAACGTGGGCATCACAGTCTTTAATCAAGCAGCCGATGCTGACTGGTCAATCGTGTGCCCAACCAGGGATTCAGGAGGATCCCAGGTATTGGTCTTACCGGACCAGGGCTTACCGCTTAAGGAGAAAACACTCACACAGAGAGTTAAAGGACAGAGGAAAAAATAATAACATAAGGACACACCAGAAGAACATCCAGATCCAGAGAACAAAGGGAGCAAGATGTCTGGTCGCTCCCCTGCATAACTAGCACCCCGTGCCCTCCACCTAACCTGGACATGCACGTAGGCGCCACATCCTGCCCTCGCCACACCTGCCCCACCAGCGAGAGCCAGTGACTTCCAGGAGTCCCTGAGTGTGCCAACAGTACTCACATCCCCTTACCCCCGGCAGCACAAGGCCACACTGAAACCTCATTCTTTAACAAAGATCATTTACATCCAGCCTGAGGGTAAGCAGGCCATGGGAACCGAGGAGCAAAGGCAGAGTGGCGCACAAGATGGCTCCGGGTGAAGATGGGAGTGATACAGCCCAGCCTCCCTACTGAGCCGCCCCCTTGAGCCAATCGGGATATCAGGCAGGTGAGGAGTGGGGCTGTGTGTGGCTTTAAACAGACCAAGGGACTGCAGTGGGGATCTCAGATGAGTACTGCCTGACCAGTCTAAAAACACCCCTTCCTGACCCCAGTAAGAATGGCCATCATTAATAAAACAAACAGCAACAGATGCTGGTGAGGATGCGGAGAGAAAGGAATGCTTCTACACAGCTGGGGGGAATGCAAACTAGTGCAACCTCTTTGGAAGACAGTGTGGCAATTGCTTAAAGATCTAGAAATTGACCTTCCATATGACCCAGCAATCCCCCTATTGGGAATATACGTGGAGGAACTCAAATCATTCTACAAAAAAGATACCCACACATGTATGTTTGTTGCAGCTCTAGTCACAATAGCAAAAACATGGAACCAAACATGCTGCCCATCGAAACCGGACAGGATTTAAAAGATGTGGTACATACACACAATGGAGTATTATGCAGCCATAAAGAAGGACAAACATATGGACTTTGCAGCAACCTGGATGGATTCAGAGTCAGTCATACTCAGTGACCAACCACAGGAACAAAGAACAGAGTACCGTGTGTTCTCACTCATAAGCGGACCTTGAACAATTATCATAATACCATCAGAAAGGGACTAGCAGTAGGGGAAAACTGTGGGGGGGGCACACCTCATCAACAAGGGTACCTGCATAAGGAACACGTGCATACTTAACCCCAAGTTGTACCCCACATCTTTAAAATTAAAACATTTAAAAGTTAAAAGAAAAATCTCCTCATGGTGGCACACCCATGTGATGGAATTCTACTCAGCACTGACAATGTCCATGGCCTACCACACAGGTGAATTTCAAATGCATCACACTAAATGAGAAGCCAGACTTAGAGGCTGCACACTCTAGGGTCCCTTTCTATAGCATTCTGGGAAAGGCAAGCTATGGGAAGGGAAAACATCAGGGATTGCGACGGGCTGTGGGTGGGAAAAGGGGCACGGAAAAACGTGGGGCGATAGTAGAACTGGCCTGTTCCTTAGTTGTGGTGGTGGCACACGATTGTACACGGTTGTCTGAAGTCATCGAAGTGGTGCCCTGGCTTTGTAAAACATCTCTCCCCCAGTAAAGAACTGATTTATACCAGTATCTCTATGCCAGGAGATGAGGTTAGCGTGCAAGCAAAAAGAGGCTAAAAACACGGATTCAACCTTTCTTACTGACAGACATCATCAGGGCCACAAGTAGCTAGATCTGAATATTCACTACTGTCTAGAACTCAACACTCGCCCTTCTCCTGGCTTTCTGTGTGGGGTGAGGGAGCAGTAGGAGTGTGGGTGAAAGAGATGAGCTAACAGTCTTCTCAACTTAGGACTGGCTCCCACTATTTATAAAAATCTCTGGTGGCTGCTGGACTCAGATTTGCTGGAAAGCGCTGGTAATGGTGAAGTGAGTATGCAGAAAACTATGTGCTTCAGTGGAAAACACAGGAGCCTGGCTCGGCCATGAGACACCTGCAGGAGGTGCCTTGTGTCACCTGTAGGAAGGAGTTGGCTGAGCAGAGGTAGGAGCATGGCTCCAGGGCTGAGCTGCCTGGCCAGGCCACCTGAGGCTCGACCCTCAAAGATCTGCTCTGCAAGATGAGGGCATTAACAGACTACCTCAGGTGTGTTTTAAGTTGTGAGAAGTACACAGAACACAAGCGTATAGCACGTGAGCAGTGGACCTGGCACACTGTACACTCTGATGTTAAATGTTTACAATAACGATTAGAGCCACAGGCTCTGAGTGTAAAACTGCTTTAATTCACACAAAGAAGAACACATATACACCTTGAGTATTGTACTAAGAACACAGAAACTACTACCACTAAAATCTGCTCTGGGCAGGGGGCTTGATTTCCACCCTTCTCCCTATTTTGAAGCCTTCTCCCCACCCCACCCCCCAGGACCTCCCCACACCCCACTCCTAGGGGCTTAGACACCTGAATAACCATGGCCTATGCTCAGAAGAGAATCCTATAGCCACCGGGTGCTGTCTGGGTCACATGTTGTGGCCTCAGGCAAGTCACAGGCAAACAAGAAGAGTGAACTAGATAGCCCGGGTAATTTTTGCTGTTGTTATTTTAATTCTCCCAGAACATTCCTGCAATGGAGAGCCCTATTCGGTCTACACATTAGACAATCCTCATCTCCATGACCTAAACCCCATGGATTGTTTCCAGCCGGGGCTGCCCTGACACCCCAGCTCTTAGGCCTCAGGCGGCCACTCAACACAGCCTCCCAGGGCATCTACTTTGTGGGGGAGACAAAGAGGCAAACCCCAGCCCCAGAGGGAGGCACATCCTAAATCAACACCTAGAAGAAGAAACCTGCCCACCCCGTCCACCCACAGTGACACCTGGGGAGTCACAGAAGTGGGTCCGGGGCATCAAGGGAGGACATGAGAGGGAGCACGGCAGGTACTGAAGACCCAGGGGAAGCCGGACACCCCAAACTAGCCTCCAAGTGAGGATTCAAGGCACTGCTTCCAGATGCAGGTCTCCAGGCCCCTCCCGGGGGACTCCGCCTCACTAAGTCCAGAGTGGGGCCCAGGGACAGTATTTCCAACCAGCACAAGCCCGGGAGATGCTTATGCTTTGCTAAGCTAGGAAAATGCCGACACAGGGTAGCGCCTGCGTGACTAGAAACGAAGGCCGCCTCTCAGCCGGTCGACTCAGAGAGCCAGAGCCGTGACCCTCGACTCCGCGACCTCCCGCAGCCGGCCCACGTGACTTCAGAACGCCCAGGCCCAGGGCGGTGGGGGAAAGCGACGGGAAGCCCGGGACCAGGAAAGCCGCATCCCGAGGCGAGAGGGCCGAGAGGGCCGGTGTGGAGGGCAGGGCGGGGCCCAGGCGGCGTCCTCGCCGGGCCTCCCGCCGCGCCCCCACGCCCGCCGCGCCCGCTCACAGCTGAGGGGCAGGACGGGCCTTCCTTCCTCTCCCCCGTCTCCCTCCTCCGCACTCAGCGCGCGCACCCTCAAGGGCAAGCCGTCTCGCCCCGGGAAGCCGCGCGACCACCTGGAACCTGCCCTCACCCGTGACCGTCTCCGCGCTCGCTCCCGCCGCCAGTCACAAGCCCAAGCCCGCCTCCTGCGAGACTGTGAGCCTCGTCTTGCTCGGGACGACGGACCTGCCGCTCCCTGGCTGCTCCTCTCCCGCCCCCTGCGCCGCCTGGGAAGCCCCTCGCGGCCTGGCTCCCTGGCTGCACCCTGCCTTCTCGTCACCCTCTCAGCCGAGCGCTCCCACAGCTCGCCATCCCTTCGCCCCCTGCTCCACGGCCAGAGCCCACATCGGTGTTCCTGCGCAGCGTTCTCTGGGCCGTCTGGCCGAACGTCCGTCTCCCCCGGAACGCGTGCAAGGGCAGGAACCCTGGCATTCTGCTCACAGCTGCAGCCTCGCCGACTGTGCCTGCCTGGCACACAGCTGGTCCATGACAGGTACTTCTTGAATTCCTGAGACCCAACCACCCCTTTCTTGTTCTGAGAGCGTGCTCCTTCGGAATCCTCAAGGTGCGTCTGAGTTCTTCTGGCGCCCCTGTGCTCAGGGGCAGACGCCCTCCGCACTGCAGCACGGAACGCCGACTGAAATGCAAGCCTGGCCGTGTCACTCCTAAGTGTGTGCCCTCTCACACCTGGCATGGCCTTGGACAGAGCGAAGTCCAAGTTCTTCAGCCGTGCCATCCAGCAGCGGCCTGTGCCTCGCCACCGTGCCACAGCCTCCTGAGGCTGCTCACAGCTGGCAAGAGCCCCACGCCATCGCCACACCAGGCCCAGACTCCGACGCCGTCCCCAGAGCTGTCTCTTGCTCCCAGCACCCACTAGGCACTGCTCTCTCGGTATTTTCTTTTACTACTTTAGAATGAAACCGTCGATCACCACACCAGCATCCCCGGTTGGGCCAGGAGGGTCCAGAGGAGTGTCAGGTGCCCCCAGGAGACATGCCAGTGTGTTGACGGCGGGACCAGAACTGCAGCAGAGCAGGCAGAGCGGTGTCTCATCCGCTCATGCGCTGCGGACTCCAAGTCCAATCTGTCCCAGCAGCTGTCATGCAGATCCCCTCAGCCTGCTTCTTGTGTGAACCGTTCCTTCTCCTCCTCCTCCTCGTCCAGGGTGATGCCGTTTTCACCTCTACTCCTGGAGAACACGGCAAGCGCAACTGTACTTTGGCCAGAACTGACTTGAAACAAACCTGAAAGTTTACTTTGGAAAGGAGTTAATAATAAAAGCTGGAAGGCGTCTTCAGGGCGATAAACACCTCCTTCTTCCTTTCTTCCAGCTTCTGGCATAGCACCATCCCTGGGTGGAAGAGCTTTCTGGGACACAAACCACAAGTCTCATGACGACACAGCAGGGAGTCCAGGGACAGGGAAGGAGGAAGAGGATGAAGAGGTGGTTGGGACGGGTGAAGGAAACCTCACAAAGAGTCATAAAATGTGTTTCTCATCTACTGAAAGCTGCAATACCACTTCAAGTCATGAGAGGCTCTGGGCTGAGAGCTGAGTTTTTCTCAAGTAGGACAGATTCTTGAAACCCTGCACCTTGCCAGGAAGAATAAATAATAACCCCCCTCTCCCAAAGTTCCTAGAAACAAATACAGAAATAGAAGAGGCACCTTCTGAATCCAAACAAAATCATTTTTGTAAGCGTGGAAGATTGTCGGAGCAATACATCCAGAATTAACATCTCTGATAATGAAATACCATGGAAATGAAAACAAGGCACCTTTTAAAATGCCAAACAAGCTATCTTCAAACTAAACAAAAAGAAAACAAAAGTGTCCTTACTTTGATCCCTGAGGAAGAAAGAAGTCAGAGGGAGATTTTCAAACTTGCGTTGCACACCATGACTTTGAGATCACAGTCAGAACATGTGCAATCCTGAATTTGTTTCACATACTGCTGTCCTTTGAACAATATGAGCGCTCTATTTCACAAAGAGACTAAAGATGCTACAAACTTCCTGACAATTATAGAGGGCTTCTTGGGAGAGCGACAACTCCTCTCCCGACTGTCCAAAATGATTTCAATGGTCCAAGAGACACACTTGATACCAAAAACATTAATCGCTGACAGGGGTGAGGAGAGGAGAAAGCAGGAACAATCAAATGCAGCAAACTTTGTTGGCAGGCCACAAATGGCCCTCCCGGTATTTTAAACATCGCTTTTTAAACTTTTATAATAGAAAACAAAAATAACTTTTCTTCATCATTTCAAAGTGAAGCTCTAAAAGTTTTTCTAACTTACGGCAAAAAAACATAATGGCTATTTTTAAATTTTTGTTTATTTTGAGTTGCTGTTGCTTAGGCTGGAGTGCAGGTGGCACGATCATGGCTCACCGCAGCCTCGACCTCCTAGGCTCAGGAGATCCTTCTGCCTCAGCTTCCCAAGTAGCTGGAACTATAGGTGCATGTCACCATGCCTGGCTAATTTATTTTTATTTTTTTGGAGAGACGAGGTCTTGCTATGTTGTCCAGGCTGGTCTCAAGTTCCTGGGTTCAAGCGATTCTCCTGCCTGGGCCTCCCAAAATGCTGGGATTACAGGCCTGAGCCACTGGACCCAGCCCAGAATGCCTATTTTTAGATGTCAGGTTAAAAATTGGAAAGTCTCAAAGGTAAGCCACAAATATGTGAACCAACCCCAGCCATTTCTATTTCTGTTCAAGTACCAAAGAGTAGTAAATGAATGAATATATTTATCTTCACTTTATAACCAGTCAGCTGTAGTTAAGAAGTTTAAAAATTACTAAAACAGAAATTTGTATTTCCTATGCAACATGAAACCTACTGAAAATTGTATGGAAATTAGCACAATCTTAATACCAGAATCATTTTCTTCTGCAAGTTTTAATTTTTTAAAAAGAAAGAAAACCCATAAAGACCATTAAGAAATCTATGACAACTGGTAATATGGAAATAAGGATTTAACATTTTACCTAAGAAAAAGGTAAAGAGCTAGCTCTAAATTCTTTTTTTAAAAGAGGAAAATGTCTACTTAAGTATAAATACCAACAAAGGCTCCATTTCTTTTTAACTCCTCAGAATCCCTGAAATAATGCCTGCCAACTAAAACACCTACTATGAATTTAGTAATGGGTTATACAAACATAAATTACAAGGCCAGACGTTTTAAAAGGAAAAAAAGTGATTTATTGATGCACTGGAGACACAGCAGGATAGAAGCACTATTTCAATTTTCCATATATTCCTCAACATCACAGATGTGTTAATGCAAAAGGAATTTTAAAATAAAAATGACTCCCAGCTTTTCTAGTTCTAATATATCAGTTCATTTACTTTAAAAGGGTTATCAAGGAATTCATTTCCCACACTTATAATCAAGGAAATTAATATAAAGTCAAACATTGCATCTAGTTTCCAGTATGAATGAAAAGTGTCTCTCAAAATCTGGTTTCAGTAAAAAGAAAAATATAAATATCACAACCCCTTATCTTATGAAAGCAAAAAGGGTTAAATCACATATCCTATTTTTCATTTATTAGCCCAACTTTGCCTGATCATATTTTTTTATTTTAATGTCTTCATCTCTATCGGAATATTCACAGATCACTTTTCCTAGTCTCAATTCACTGTTGGAACCAGTATTTTTTTCTTTATTGTGAAAAAGCTATCATTTAAATATGTACTAAATACCTTTCAAGAGTTGTTTATATGTAAACAAAATAAAAACCTGCATGTCTTCAACTTTCATCAAGGAAACAGAAGCTATCACCCTTCTCTGCGTAGGTCATGGGAGCTGCACTGGGCTCATGAAAATCCCTGAGCACACATCAACAGAGAAGGAATCTTCATTTTTCTTCACTTTGCCAATAGTTGACAGCTTCACAAATGGTCATCTTCAAAAGCACATGTAACCGAACAAGCCTATCTCAAGAATAAGCTTGAAAACATTCCACTAATAAAAGACGCACATCTTAAAACGCAAGAGTGCAAAGGAACATTTCTGTGCATATTCTTGCCGAATTCCTCCCCAGAGAAGGCTAATTTGAACACACACGCCGCATACGATATGCGTTCTTGGCACTTTGATTATGTGAGCACACCTGACCCCAGGGAAATAGGCTGAGACCAGCCCCATATTTCAGACAAACCAAACAGCCAATAGACAGTAATGGCTTTAAGCTACTGATGGCCTGGGCCAAAAGTGAAGACGCACTTAATCTTCTGAAGGAAACTGTCAATGTTAGGAGGCCCTGCGCCGACCTTTCCCTCGATCTTAATCACAGCCACCTATGATAACAGAGTGGGGTTTATTTTCAAGCCTGACTCCAGACCACAATGATCAATCCTTCCATTTTGACTATTTTGCATCCACACAATGAACCAGGGTAAGGGAAGTCCACATAGTATTCACAGATCTGAGTCAAACAGAAAATGAAATTCACATAAGAAAGAGATCTAAAATTATCCCATCAAAACTCTAAAACACCTCATAAAGTCTCTCCAAATCTACAAATTCAATGAAATGCCAATAAAAATCCACTTAAAATTTCCATGTAAAAAATAAAAATTTCTTAAATGGAGCTGAAGAAATGATGCCAAGAGTCATATGGAAGAGTAGCATGCCAAGCCCAGTCCAGACGGTGGTGAGGAGCAAAGAGCACGGGCCCTTTGGACATCAAGACTTACGAACGGCATGGTCGTCATACAGTGAGAATCTGCAACACTGTGGTGGACAGAGGAAGAGAGAATAAGTGGCTGGGAAAAGGTGGTGCTGGGACGGAGGAGGGGCTTCCAAGGAAAAAGATAAAACAAGAGCTGACCCAGTCACCATGCACAGGATCTCACACGGGTCAGATGTGAAAGGCAAAGCCAAAAAATTGTTGCCAGGAACCACAGGACATTGCCTTTATACCAACCATCAGCACTGGAAAGGGTACTGAAACAAGATACAAAAAAGCTTAAACCTTACATGGAAAAAATGGGAAAACTCCACCTGCATGAAATCGAACATCTCCTGCATGACAAACAGCACCATAAATACAGGGAAAAGACAAGCCGTGGCCCCGAAGGAGACACCAGCAATGGGCACAATCAACACACGACACAGATTCAGAAGAGTAACATTTCCTTCAACTGGCAAGAAAATGGCAAACTCCAATAAGAAAACTAGTGAATGATATAATATGGAAAGGCACAAAAGAGGGAACGTCATAAAAGCTGGTCATTGTACAAAAAAGATGCTCACCCATGCTACAGAAATACAGAAAGACAAAGTAAACAAGGTTCTACTTCATACTCATCATCAAACGAGCAAAAATCAGCTAACGCTGAGGGTCAGGAAGGGTGTGACTAGAACAGGTACTGGGAGCTTGCAGGGGATGATAACTGCATTCAGTGCCCTGGGAGAACACCACACTGGACACACCTGGCCAAGCAAATGCTGTGAATACCCCATGACCAGTGACTGAGCCTCTGGGTGGCTGCCCCAGGAAAGCCCTGAACCCACCCCCCAGGAGGTACATAATAAGAAAGAAAAAGTGCCAACAACAACCAAACTCCACTTGTGCCTCAGAGGTGTAATGGGTTTGTGCTCACAGTGGAATGTACTGTGCTGCAGTTTAAAGGAATAAACTGGAGTACATGTCCACATGGCTGAATTCCTGAAGGTAACGCCGGGCAAGAAGGTAAGATGTAAAGGATATATGCTTATCTAGAGAGATATGACTTGCACAAAATCTTTTGTATAAACAGTAAAACACATCTATTACAGCAATATATATCTGTTTATGAATACATAAAAATTGCTAAGAATGCAAAAAGCACATGGAAATGAAATGTCAGTTTTAGGAAGATTAAGAAAAAGGAGAGAGGAACAGATCGAAGTGGGACTGTAGAGTTCACGTAACATGTTAATGTTGGTTTGAAAAAAAAGGAGGCAATCAAAAGTAAACAGGGCAAAATGTTAATGCCTAGGCAACCTTCATGAAAACTGGAAATGTTTGTTTTGCTTTCTACACTTTTAAGTATGCTGGAAATATTTCATATTAAAAAAAGTTAAACCTGATTGCATGGCCTCGTGTACAAAATAACATCACTGCAGGTGCAATCCTTTCCCTAGAAGGAGGTGGCTATACCTTCTAGGCCTTTCTAACTGCTTAGCTCCTCCTCTGACAAGAAGTTCTTAGAAGAAATGTGTGCAGGGTCTGACGTAAAGCTTTTTTAGGGTAGACACGTAAACTGCACCTTCGGAAGGCCGTGTTCTCATGCCACAGCATAGGAGCCACTGTGGGAAGTGTCAGGAACTGAGCTGCAACCCACTCCCATCCGTCTGGGCCCCTCAGCAAAAGCCAAGCTGTGGCTGTCCTGTCAAGTGTGGGCTACTGTATTATGGATGCTCTCGGTAGCAGCCCTCTTTAAAAGCATCCCAAGTCTAGGCCCAGCAGGTCGAGGCTGTGGTGGCCGTGAGCATGCCACTGCACTCCAGCCTGGACAACAAGAGTGAGACTCCAACTCAAAAAAAATAAATAAACAGAAATAAAAATAAAAAGCATCCAGGCTAGGCTCAGTGGCTCAGCCTGTCATCCCAGCACTCTGGGAGGCCGAGGTGAGCAAATTGCCTAAGCTTGTGGGTTCGAGACCAGCCCAGGCAACTTGGCGAGACTTCGTCTCTACAATAAAAAAACTAGCCGGGCGTGGTAGTGCGCGCCTGTAGTTCTGGCTACTTGGAAGGCTGAGGCAGAAGGATCGCCGGAGCCCAGCAGGTTGACGCTGAGGTGGTCGTGAGCGTGCCACTGCACTCCAGCCTGGGCAACGAAGTGAGACTCCAACTCAGAAAAAAAGCATCCCGAGTGAGGAGCCAGTGAATGGAAGAAGACATAAATACAGGGTCTAGCTAGGGCTCCAATCAGCCTCCTGAGCTAAAAGCACTGACCTCTCAAATGTGAAGCAGGGAACCTAAGCAGAGTAAGGGGTCCTGCAGCTCAAAACAGACTCCAGATGCAGATTCCCCACTTGAGCAGCAGTCTAAACTCTCGCCCCTAAAGGCACTGGAAAGTTGGTCTGCTGGGAAGCTGGGCAGGAGAGGAGGCTCTGGGAATCCACCCTGCACAGCAACCAGGCCCTGCACACCCGGAAGGCGCTATGGGAGCTCAGGGGACACTCCCAGGGACCCGGTCTGGGACACCGGCAGTCAGCCTGGATTCAGAACCTCCAGCCAGCACCGTCACTTGATTGGGACGCCCGAGGCTAGTTACTTACTCTTCTCTGATAAATCCGTAGGGATTCTATGAGAGTTACATCAGTTAATGCACTGAAAGTGTTTAGAATTGTGCTTGATACACAGTAAGTGCTCAGTAAACGTCAACTGTTGTTATAAGCGATGACTGCTGCATCCCTGGATTGACCAGAGCCCTCCTGGTACAGTCTTCCTGGGGTAACCCATTCCACACAAAATGGGAGTGCCAGAAGTATCTGCTGCACACACGAATGGACTCCAGATAGGAAAACCCCAAGAGGGTGAACAGGCAATGCCTGTTAAGAAAGGGCAGTGTCTAAGACTTAGCCCATGGGAGGAGGAACAGGAATGAAGGAATCTCTGGAATTGGGAGGGGTCTGTGGTGCTCAGCCACACAGGATTTCACCAACACCGCCTTTCTCAGATCAAAACCAAAGGTGGCACGGCTTGCTCAGATCTCCCATCTGGTCAGTGGCAGAGTCAGAGCTAGGATCTAAGTGCCCCAGTTCCCAACTAGGGTTCCTTCAACCATCCCAGTTATACCACAAAGGCCTCCTGCTAAAATACTGGGCCACAAGTAAAATTACTGTACTCTTCATAACAGGAGTTATATCCTCCTAATAAACCTACTTTTTATGCAACTCACATTTGCAAGTTAAAACCACGTGCCAATATGAATCAATCATCAATGGTAGGTGAGGAGCCCCACCCACCCCCACCCCAAGTCCCCTAGCCAAAGAAAGAAAAACCTAAGACAACAACTTTCAGGGTTAGTGGCTTGACATTGAACTGTCTTTTCCTGACTGATATGATCTCAAAATAGAAGGGAAGATTTTCCTGTGCTTCGGCTGATGATAAGTCTCATAAGTTAAGAAGCCTTTCAGGCTAATGTTAAATTTTAGCCTATAACTGGCTGCCCTCCGTGGGTATACCCTGAGCAGACTTCCACAAAATGCGTCCCAAAAGCAACTGTTTTTTAAATGGATAGAAGAAGAGCCATGATTAATGATTAAGTGACAAAAAACCTGGCTTCTGAAAAACTGAAGAATGCTCAAGAATCCGCTCTCGGGAGTCTATCTGGGTAAAGTCCTGGTAGGCACATGGCTTATGCTCTGTGAAGTGGTATTGATAACACCCAGTTCCTAGGGTGACTTCAAGCAGAGAAAAGGCTATAATGCACTTAGCAGAATGCCTGGCTCCTAGTAAGTACTCAATAAATAGCAGTAATAGTTTACCATGATTTTAACCAAATCTTATGGTTTTCCCATTCAGTCTTCAAAATTGTGCTCAACAAGGATATTTACTGAGAAGACACAGAGAGCTCTTATCTATACCCAAGTTAGCATTACATCCTCTTCAGAAGTTGTTCTCCATTCAAAATGCATTTCAGTTGAGGTTACTGACCAGGTCGCCAAGTTACAGGCTACTCTCAAAGAACAGCTTCCAAGAAGAATCCAGCTGCAAATATTTCCACTCTGGGAACAGTACAACCAATGCAAAGGGAGAGAAAACAACTGCCTAGACACACACAGAAGAAGAAAACGTGTTACTTTACAGAATCTATTCAGGTTTCCGACAGAAGCTAGGGTCCACCCTATGCTTTAAGAGGCTTTTTGTCCTGTGTCGTTTTTGGTTGTTTACATTTTAGTGTTCATTTATGGCTTTAATATCCACTCATGAACACAATTTCTCCTTTCAAAAGAGGAGATGTTAGTAACAGACACACAACATGCCACCTACCAGACTTCCACTGTGTGTCCAAGCGCTCTCGGGTGTTCTGCAACAGCTCGTCTGACCCACATTATAACTCCAAGGTGGTTGTCATCACTCCCATTTTTTGGATAAGAAAATGGAGGCATACAGGGGCGATACAATTCAGCCTGGTTTTAACTAAGATTCCATACCACACGAAACTAGTAACAGTCTTTTCCTTTTGACAGTTACTAAACTCTCAGATAATCTCTGCTATGCTTAAAATAGCCCTTTAAAACTGCTGGCCACATGAAGGAAGCGACGACGCAGGGCTCAGGAAGGAAGGGAATGCCGGCCGATTGGCGTTTCAGTGAGTGAGGCCAGACAGACAGACCATCGTCCGGAGGTGCTCCTGGAAAGAAAGCACGGCCTGCAGGGTCTTCAGATGCCGCCCACTGTCCCTGGGCCAAGCCCCACCAGGGCTCTGACTGCTTCCTGTGACACGGAACAGAGAAACTGAGAGAAACTCCTCAGTGATTCTCCTCAGGGTGAAACTCCTCAGGGTGATTCTGTAATGATTAAACACCCACTTTTCACTCACTTTTTGGGGCCAAGGGCAGCAAACAAAATAAGGTCTCCCGCAAACTCCTGCATGTGTTGACAGAACTTTCTAAAGTCTAAGTTAAAGAGCATCTCTGGTCTTGGCAAGTAGAGAGGCTGAAACTGATGTCTCAAAGTCACATCAGATTCGGTCTCTCTGAGGTGGTAAGAGTCAACAAAAATGATCAAACCTTTAGAGAAATGAAATATTGGAGTCTCCACTGCTAAACAACTTGCTAAATTCAACGGTTGCGTGTGTGGGGTTTTTTTTTCTTTTGGAGGGGAGTGGGCTCAAAGTGTCATTTTCCATTCTTAGGTTCAAAAACCCTTCTCTGACACCCTGAAGTACCTTCACACAACCTTGATCACTCACTGCCATCTTGTCCTGTTCTTATGGCCATCTGAAATTATCTGTGTGCCATTTGTTTACTTGGCCACTGTCTGCTTGCCCCCACTGAGGTGAGAACTCTACAGGAGCTAGAACCTTCTCTCTCCAGCTCTGCTGTATCTATCCCTGACCCCCTAGAAAGGGCTCAGCACTGCCTGCAGAAGAAAGGAAGAGAGAAAGACATGCTCTAACTGAGCACCTACTACAAGCTCTGCATCTCTAAATGCATTTCACTCACCTAGCAGCTGGGATGTTACCAGTTCTTTCTGTTTACGGAGAAGGGGTCCAAGTCTCAGAACAGCTAGTATCCTTGCACAAGGACGGCCTGTCACCACTAATTAGCCATCCACTCCACTCCTGGCCCAAGACTGAACATTTACCTTCCAGGACCCTTGAAGTAGGCAGAAAGTATCTGTGCAGACGACAGAACTGAGGGTAGCTTCTGTCCGAGTGCTACTAAACAATGATGCCAAGACGTGACGAATACCCAGTGTGCCCAAGCCTAAGCTAATTCCTCTACTCTACAGGCCTCCCTGGTACCCTCCCAAGACGCTGCAGGGTCTTTCTGGAATGTGAGAGAACAGTGTGCCACCAGCCATTCCTGACTTGAGGCCAATTTGGTGTGAACTGCATTCATTACTCTACCACACTCAAGGCAGGTTTTCTCCCCCAAGGACCCAGAAGAAATGAGAAAATAACCTCTTGAGTTGATAAACTGGCTTAAGGAGTTTAATCGGTAACAGTTAAAAGTTTGCCTTTAATTTTTAAACTTTTTTTAGTTAAAGTCTTATTATAACTTAACAGTGGGTGATTCTGTAATGATTAAACACCGAAGTTGATTATTTGGGCTTTACGATTTTGCCAAATACTGGAGGGGCCCTTTTTAAACTAAATTGCCACTGCAAAAATAAAAATTCACAAGATACTTTTATGTGGGGAGTTTCTTCAGAGGATGAGAGAACAACTGAATAAAGAAATCTGTTTAGGGATTCCCCATGTCCCCATGAAGAGAGGAAGTTTTTTTTTTTTTAAATAAGAGATTTACTGAGATAATTTACATACCATAAAATTCACCTGTACAATGACCACTTGTATACCTAATCCCGAATTGTACCCCACATCTCTAAAATCAAATCAAATAAATAATTCCCCCTTTAAAGTATACAATTCTGTAATATTAAGCATATTCACAAAGTTATGCAACCATCACCACTGACTTATTCCAAAACATTTTTATATCCCCCCCAAAAGAAGCATTACCAGTCACTCCTCCTTCCTCTCCCTTATCCCCAGCAACTACTAATCTACTTTCTATCTCTATAGATTTGCCTATTCCCCACCTTTCACTAAAACGAAATCATGTGGCATTTTGTGTCTAGTTTTTTTCACTCAGCATAACGTTTCCAAGTTTCATCCATGTTGCAGTATGTATCAAGTGCTTTGTTCCTTCTTATGGTTGAATCATATTCTGTTATACAGGAATACCACATTTAAAAAAATCTATTCATTCACTGTTAGACATCTGGATTGCTTATACTTTTTGGCTATTTTGAATCATACTGCTAAGAACACTCATGTACAAGTTTTTGTGAGTATGTTCTCATTTCTTTGGGGCATATACCTAGGAATCGAACTGCTGGGTCATAAGGTACATCTAGGTTTAACTTTTTGAGGAACTGTCAAAGAAAGGCAGTTCTTGAATACCTTTTTAAAAAAAACTTTGCATACAAAAATTAAAATTCAAGCATCAAATAAAATTTTATTTATCTGTCTGGCAAATGAATCTTACAAAGTGATACAATTAACACTTTTAAAAATTCTTTTGTTGGAAAGAGTCCTATATAAATGCTACAATGTGATAGGCCCCTTTTATACTAGTCATTAACCATCTACAGTAATCAAGGTACGGAGCTTAAAAAAAAGCAGATGGAGACACAGCTCCTGCCCTGCAGGCCCAGATGCTTTGAATATGGGAGAAAGCAACCGTACTCCAGCCGTGCAGATTCAGCAGAGGTGCTGCAGCGAGAGACTCAAACCCCAATACCCTGTGCCTCCAGGTCTTACTCCCCAGCACTGTTGGGACCAGTCTGGCATGCCCCTCTTTAAAAGTTCTGACCTATCAAATCAGTGCTGTAGATCTTCGATCATTCTAATTCAATGCGCCCAACATGACATAACGACAACAACGGTGGGGTTTTTACTCTTTGGTGTGAGTGGTTTTAGACTCTAACAAGGATGGAAACAAAACTTGTGGATAACAGAGAGGAGAGGTCCCCAGTTAACGCAAACATGTCAAGGAGTAGCCTATGATGCTGAGATGCTGTCTCATGTTTAAAGAGCATCGGGAATCATAAAGGATCAGGTTACAACGATCACCCTCACCTTAGTCACCTGATCCGTCCAGGATCCCTGCAGGGCTGTGCAGGACCAGGATGCTCCCCCAGGGTTCCCGCTGTGCCCCAGAGGCACTGTCTCAGGGCTGCTTGCACACCACGTGTCTGCTGGAGTCGCAACTTTATTTTTAAGTGACTCTTTTTTCCAGGCTGAGTCACTCCTGCAGGATCTATATAAAGGCTATAGAGGCAGTGACTAAATGCATTTGGGCCCAGGCCACAACTATATATTACTAGCCTCCACTCCCTCACCCATCCTTTGGACTTCTTTTCTCACAGGGAGTGAAAACCGAATCACAAAGTTTGTAGCATCGTCTTCACCAGGGCAGAAAAGGAATAGCTGAGATGCACAGGGGATGGGGACAGGCACATGACTCTGCTGAAGTCTTGCCTTGGATGCGGTTCATCCTGATCAAGACGAGACCTTTCCCTCACCCTACCTGCCAGGGCTGGGAAGAAATCAGCGTATCTAGCCCATTTTTTCCCAATCATATCTCAAGACAACTCCCAAGTCTGATTTTTTTTTTTTTACAACTATTATCCAGAAAACCGGAGAAACACTGGGTTGGCAACAGAAAGGGCAAATTAAGATACTGGCACCAGCCGGGATCAGTGGCTCAGCCTGTAATCCCGCGCCTTTGGGAGGCTGAGGTGAGTGGATTGCCTGAGCCTGCAGGTTCGAGACCCGCCTGGGCAGCGAGACCTCATCTCTACAATAAATCAAAAAATCAGCCGGGCGTGGTAGCTCGTGCCTGTAATTCCAGCTACTGGAAAGGCTGAGGCGGAAGGATTGCCGGAGCCCAGTAGGCGAGGCTGCGGTGGCCGGGAGCGGCCACTGCACTCCTGTCTGGGTGACCGAGTGAGACTCCAACTCAAAAAAAAAAAAAAAAGATACTGGCACCAAGCCAGCTTGGTGGCTCAGCCTGTAATCCGGTGCCTTGGGAGGCTGAGGTGAGTGGATTGCCTGAGCCTGTGGGTTCGAGACCCGCGTGGGCAACTTGGCAAGACCTCATCTCTACGACAAATCAAAAAATCATCCGGGCGTGGTAGCGCATGCCTATAGTTCCAGCTACTTGGAAGGCTGAGGTGGATTGCCGGAGCCTAGCAGATCAAGGCTGCGGTGGCCGGGAGCAGTCACTGCACTCCAGTCTGGACGATGGAGTGAGACTCCAACTCAAAAAAAAAAAAGATACTCGCACCCAAGAAATGAAAGCCAGTAGACGAGCAATTATATGAGCAGCAGAGAATGTTCCTTGTCACAAACTGGGCTTGCTGTGTCAGGTGGAGGGGGCTGCACCTGGCATTGAGCCCAGGTCCCGCCTCTCCTGGGGGGGGGAGCGGACAGTGAGGAAGAGGTGGCCAGTCCCCAGTCCCAGTCCTGACCTATAGGGAACAGGGCCCCCAACGGTTAGGGCTGAGGCTGAACCCTGCTGCTGACGACGGAGGCCGGGCATGGGGACATGGGAGTGGTGTCGCATACACTTGGGGTGTCACGTACACTTGGGCAGGACAGATGCAGAAAGCACAGCGCAGACTGTCAGCACTATGGACCAAGCGTTGCTGAGGTTAACGCTCCAGAGATCAAGAAATGTGCAGGCAAAAACACATCAGGGGAAAAAAATGACCCACGGGAGCCCCTGAGCTGCAGTTCGGCTCCTCACAGAGCACCAGGGTCCATTTCAAAGGAGCCATAAATTAACCTAATGAAGTCTTACAGACAGACACCCAGGAAACATTCTGGGGTAGGAATGGGCTAGCTGCCATGACGAGGAAGTGGCTTTATGATCCAATCGCTGCATCTCAGGAATGCAGATCTCCTTCTCTCTCCTCCCCGCCAGAGGACGGCTACTCCTGTAATGAAAAGCACCAGAACAAGACAAAAATCCACCCCTGTGCTCTTTCTGGAAGCAAACCTAGCACTGAAGACCACTTTTCTTATAGTTGAGCATCACGTTCAAATAGCACAGCCCTGAAACAAGGCCATGTTCGCAGGAGGACTTAGTCAGTACACGGTTTCTCAAGGGAAGACACCACAGCGGGCCCCTTGGTCCTCAAGCTGCCCAGCCACTCTCTGTCCACTTAGCTCCCTACGGCAGGACCAGTGAGCTGGGGCTGCAAGTCAGACGTGGAGCATTCCCCTGCAAACATCCTGGGACCTCACCTCGAGGGCCTCTGTTGTACGAAGACGCATCTGTGTTTGCTCCAGAGGTGCGTCTTGTGTTGAGGGTCAGACTCCTGGGTTCATGTCCTGCCATGGCCAAGAAGGAGCTGTGGGAGCCTCAAGACAATCTTTGCCAGAGGAGTCAGCTTAAAACTTAACCAAGAGAAAAGGCAATTCCTAGATAATGCAAACCTAGTACCAGTCTTCTCCCAGTCCCCAACGAGAAAAAATTCAATTTCCAGGAGCTTGTGGCCTCGCCCATCCCCAGGCGCCTGGGACAGGAAAGACCTCTGGAATCACACGCACGGGAAATTGAGAGTTCAGTCTCTGATCAAAGCAACAGAAAAGCAAACGGAGAATGAGAAAGCTAAGAGACATTTCCTGGGGTGAGCAGGAGCCAGGCTCTTGGCCTCCGCCACGCACATGGAACTACCACCGCCAGGCTTCCAGAAACAAGCTGAGGCTCCCACCCCTGCCACCAGCCCAGAAAGCCCCTCCTCATTCTTCCACCCATCCCTGCTCCCCAGCACCCAGCCCAGGGCCAGGCACAGTTCGCCCCTGCCCAGCGGTCAGATCTTGGCACTCACCTGTTTCCCGCCCCGGAGTTCTGGAGTCCCAGCCTCCTCCCTCATTTATTTATTCCTTCCTCCCTGAGGAGGGAGGAGAAGGGTGGAGGAGTCCCACACGATGCTCCTGGCATGGCAAGCAGAAACAGGGACTGAGGACCCAGGGAATGTATACTGAACCGGGGCGCACGGATGTGCATCAGGGCATCCCCAGAAGCTGCGCAAACACGGGCATTTCTCAGGGGAGCAGATCCTTCACCTCCACCAGTTTCTTAGAGGTGACGAGCCAAGGCTCACCACGCAGAGCTGTTTCTCTACAGAAAGGGTTACTGGTGGTTTATCCAGAGGACGTTATCACCTCTGAAGCAAGAGTGTTCCTGGGGAAAGTCTACAGTCAGGAGATTCCAGTCATTCTACCCCAGCACTCCACATGCTCCACCACTGGGTTCTATTTGCTTGGTAAGAGAGATAAGAGACTTTTTAAGAGCAGGGATAGGATTTTTATCCCCAGGCCTGAAGTGTCTGGCACATGGAAGGTGTTCAATAAATATTTGGAAAAGGATTAACTGTTATTACAAACCAACTTTTGAAACACTTTAAGCTGAAACTACCTGTATTTGTTCTTGTTTTTAAAAAGTTCTTTGAGCTAGCTAGCTTCGAGGAGCAGAAACCAACTGCATCACATGTGCTAGGCGGTGAGCGTTCCAGGTTAACACTGATAACAAACACGCCAGGACTCTAGGGGTCAGGCCTGTAGGGAGCCCTACACATGCCCATGGGTATGCACATGGCATGCCCACATGCACGCACACAGTGACCCTGTGAGCTGGGCCCTGTCATGACATTATTTTACAGATGACGAGACAGAGATTTTGGGAGATAAGCAATTTGCCCAAAGGCACGCAATCAGAAGACACCTGCAGTAATAAATATGGAAAGCAATATGCCCTAGAAAGACCCGTCTATTATGTTCCACTATTGATTCCTAACTCAATAGGGAATGGGGCTCAGTTAGAACATTTAAACACATTTTTCTTTCAAAGGGACTCTTGTTTTTTCTAGTCAAAGAAAATACATATAATTTTATTCAAAGCATAATTGCAATCTCCTTCAAATTAACTACAATTTTTGGATTAAGACATAAGCAATAATATCAAGTGACTGTGAATATCTTCATCTAATGACATGCAACCGAAACTTAAGAAAATGCATTCTAAACAGAAAAGCTCCAAGGCTCCAGCTATGCTGGCACCCTCCTCCCATGTACCCCCTGTTTTCTCCTGTCTGCGGGAGCCCCAGGCACCATGCAGCACCCTGCCCCAGCCTTCCCAGACACCTCACCCTAGAGCCCACCTTTGCCCTCCCGGACTTGAGCTTTTTCCAGTTACTTCCGGGAAAGGCCAGTCTAGGAAAACACGAACTCCCTAAGGAAAACTACACCTTACCTCCCGCCCCCTTTGAGTCCTCTTAGGCGCCTAATCCTACGCACTAGACATGTGAGGCATTCAACAGACACTAGGAGGGAATCTCCTTCCCCAGAGCAAAGACGGACTGGCATGTTCACCAAAAAGCCACACACTCCGCACAACACAAGCAAGAACACTACCAGCCCTGGCTCTGCCATCATGGCTGCCAGAAACGTGTGAGGCTGTGAGGTTCAGGGCTACATTCATACAAAAACACGAATCCTAACCCGAACCCTGTAGGCGGTCGAAATGTTTCACCCCTTAGGACAAAGTTCTAAGCAAACTTCATTTTTACACGTCCAATTTCTGGAAGTGTTACCTCCACAGTGAGTGCTAATCTGCGCCTTGGTTGTTTGACAGATCCGTTGGTGGCATCGCCAGAGGAAGTGACCGACGTTAGGGCAGTGTTGGAGCTCCCCTCGAATGAGGCCTCAAACACACAGTGATCCAATATCCCAACTGGGCCCAGACCGGGCACTCGCTGAGGTGCCACATGTCTTGCCACAGCCTCCCCACACATGTGGTGTCAGGGCCCATCACACAGGTCTGTCAGAGACTCCCCCACCACCAACACTTGCTGACAAGATCCCATGCCGCCACCCCCGGCACATCCTTCCCCCCTGTACAGTCTAGAGGACTTTGGCCATGGCTGCCTATTTCTACGCCCCTCTGGCCTTAAGCAGCTTCAAAATTTCAAGCAGAATATTCTGGTGGTGGCACACGTGAAGGGGTCTTGCCTCAGGCTTCCCACAGACACCACACAGATTTCAAAGATGGTCCTCGCACGGGAAAAGGCAAGGGTGGCCTGCAGCCAACTCCACCCTCCACACCTCCCCAGAAATTCATGTTACAGTAACACCCTCCTCAGTGCAGCAAAGGAACAAGTGGGCACCAACCTTGACCACCTAGGCCAGACGCACATATGACCCAACCTTCCAGCCTCTGCATCCCCTTCCAGGTAGACTTTCCGGCCCCTTCTCCACAGAAGACAGTGTCTAAAAGTGTACCCGGCACAGAAACGTCCCAAGTGGCATATACCACTGGCCTGCCTGCTTTCTCCCCAAGCCTCTTCTGCTTACTGGGATTAGAAGGAGATGAAACTCAAAGTTTAAGGCCGGGTTTCTCTGAGTAATTGATCTGGGACTCAACACAAGCCATGAGAGCTGGTCCTGAGCTCCTGTTTAGTAATCAGTGGAGGGCCAGAACTAGTGCAATTCAATCCACATTCATCAGTTAGGCACTAGGGACAAGGTGGCTGGAGGGGAAGGTGCTTCTCCGCCACCGGCGTCACCTTTAGCAGCTGAGAAGGAGCCTGGAACTTCTGAGGATCACTGGCAAATCCAGGCCTCTGCTTAATCTTCTTCGCTGTCCTTACTCTACGACGGGTTTACTATAGTATTTATTTGTAGTCTGCTACCCTAGAAGGATGGCCTTGCTCTTCTTTAGGCTTTTCTATGGACACTTCTGGACACATGGCCACCAAAAGCAGGGCAATGAGAAAACAGGACAGCAGACGGCAGCTAGCTACAGGAACGGTGCCAAGAGCGGCCCACAACATAGACATGAAAGGGGTCGGCCTGGGGAAATAGAGTCGAGGACGAGCACTTGGGATGGCCCACACTAAACCCTCCAGGAAGGTCTGCTGAAGCAGTCTGAGAAACAGGAGGCAGCAGGAGGAGGAAGTTCTGTCCCTGGCTCCCTTCTTTCCTCCTGTCTTTACTCATGACAAGGCTGAACACAGTAAATAGCACCCCCAGCCCCAACAGCCGCAGAGCGGGCAGCAACCTCCAAGCGCGCGAGTGACTCAGGACTACATTTTTCATCTGATCACACAGGGAAGACCTGCGGTTAGGGGCAGGCTGCGGCCCAACACTTGAGCCTTTATTGGCCTGATGTTAGAGCCCTCTCTCTTCCCACTCTGCTACCCTGTTTCCTCCCAAAACGTCTATTCTGAAAACAGAGGGTTAAGGATTTGTTTTCCAAAATGATTCACTACAGCACTCCCTTGAATAGCAAGATCCTCTGAAACATTTTAAAAATTCAATTCACATTTAATTCTCCAGAAGTATTATATAAGTTAGGGGCATCTCACCCAGTAACGGGAGAGAGGCTTGTTCTATGTGGAAGCACTGAGAGCAGTGGGAAAACACCCAAGGCCTGGAAGCCAGGCTGGAGCTGCAGGCGATCCCCTCCCCTCGCCTCTGAGGTTAAGTTGCAGGGGGCTAGGATCTGAGTCACGGGATGAGAACCACCTCCGGCCAAACTGGCAGAAGCCCCCCCTGCCCAGAGCAAGTCCCACATCTGCTTATTTCTCTGCTACACTCTTGTGTCTTTTTCTTTCTTACTAGGCCTTTGACAGAGACTGAAGGGAACAAGAGACTTAGAAAATAGACCAGGAAAGTGCCACCCTGCAATTCAACACTGTCCTCCTAATGCACACTTAAGAGAAAAGAAAAAGAGCACATCAACAGAACATTTCCAGTGCCCTTTACAGCATATTGCGAGAAACACTGAGGCATTTAAAAGACCCTAGCAGACTAAATGTCTGTTTCGCAAGAAGTATAGACAAGTTGCTACTCTCAGATGCTTGCAGCCATCAGACATTCTGCCTGCCTCAGCCTGGGGAAGCAGGCCCTAAGTCCCCTCGACCCCACGATGGACTTTGGTAGCACACTAACCGACAAGGGGCCAGAGGCTGGGATGGGCTCGAGGGTCTGAGATGTCCACACACCAGCCCACAAACACCCACATACCCAGTTTGTTCAGTATCTGCATTTGGAATCAGCTTGGCCTTTAAGATTTTGAGACAACCTATCAACCGACACATCCCCACGGCCCGCATGGTGGCATGTAGTCTGCAGGAACGGAGCTGGGGACATGGGAGGAAAGAAGTGGGTTGTGTGCTACGTATCTATCTGATAAAAAATGAAATGCTTGCAACACGTCATTTGAATATGCATTAGAATCTTAAAACCCCTTCAAGGAGATCTCTGCAGTAACTCCACTCACCTCTGGAGTGTTCTTCTTGAACTCTCGGCTCTGCTCGATAAGCCGCTTTCTGGACTGCTCGCTTTCATCTTGCCGGTTCGCCAATACCGTTGCGGTGGCATCGAGTTCTCTCTGTTGAACAAAACAAAAACGGAAGAGTGAGTTTTTAATTGCACTTTGCACCAGACAAGATCACATTTGCATTTGACCAGAACACTTGGGGGGGGGATCCTGGTGGCTCCGGGGATTATCAACTCATCGGCAGAAAAGGGCTGGGGGTGATCGACCCATCCCCATCCACGCCTTGTGCTCAGGTTTGAGAAAACCCAACTGGCTCAGCCTGATGCACCACGCACAAGCAGGTGTTCCACAAATGACTCTGTTGCTGTAAGAGAACACTCAGGAGGGTCGGTCTTTCTGGATAAAACCAGCATCAGAACAACACCAGAGGACACCCAGACTGAAGCCGCTCTGAGTCTATTCTCCAGAAGTGCCTCTTCCAATCATTCTCCTGGCTCCAGTCCTGCGGAGCTCTGTCCTCTCCTCGGGGCACTCTGTCTAGCTGTCCGCCAACAACGTGGGTCTGGGATCTTTTGGAGGAATACTTAATTTGTTGTCACTCAACAAGTATTTATTGTGTGCTTACTCCAGGCCAAACATCACCTTCGAGACCACTGACCCAGTATTAATTTTCAAGAGAGACCTTTAAAAGGCAAATCCCAAGAATAATAATTTCTAATACCTTGCAAACGTTTCAGAAATGAGGCACCTGGAACTGACAGTGGTTCTCAAACCACGTTACTTGCACAAGAACCCCGAGGACCGCTGGGAGTGGATTCCCTATCAGGAGACCTGCCAGGGGCTGAGGGCTCTGGGCTCTGCTCCACACAGCAAACTGACTCTTGACGCAGCAGAGAACCCGTGCCCTGGCCTCGGAATTCTGAGGAGTTGCCAGGAGAATCTGTTCTCAACAGGCCTGCAGCAGATGGGCCCCGAATGGCGCTCTAGGCTGGCAGCAGGAGCACAAGGACACGGTGCAGCCGCCACCAAAAGGCCTGTTTTCTTGCCGAGTCACATCGGTGACTGAAGACAGGCAGCAGCACGTTCTGCCAGGACTCAAGGTGGCTACTTTAAGAGGTAGGGACGCTGGCCCACGGTCAGGCAGAGCGAGGACCTCACAAGTTAAAGGCAGAAAGACTAGCAAAGTCAAAGCTGAGGATCCGCCACCAGACTTCCTCTCTCCATGCCACCTCCCCCCAAGTCCCACCTGCTTTCCCTCTTGGTGGAAACAGCCCAGTGCTGTAAGCCCTGCCGGCAACGCTTCGTTGGTACCACCATGAGGTGGGCCACTGCCAGACAGGATGACAGAGTGCTGGAACAAACATCCAGCATGCTGTCAACTCAGAATTGTAGACGGTTTACAAAGGAGGGAGGAACAAAACAGCAACAACAACAACAACAACCAGGCGATGGGGGGGGAGATACCACCCCCCCACACTCTCCCCTTAGTATTTCTGGCATTAAAACAAATCTTGGGCAAACTAGTCCTAAAGAATAACGTGGGCCAGAATTCAAGAACAGATGTCAAAGCTATTGCAGAAAAGAGGGAAACACCGAACATTTTGATAGACCACATTTGAAACCCATCCCAGTCAAGTGAAGGCAGGGAGAAAAGAGCAGCCGAAACCAACGTGGCGCACCAGGCTGGGGAGAGAAGAGCAGTCACAGAGAAGCAGAAGGCTCCTCAAAAATATAAACAATCTGCTAAGGGGGAGGACTTCGACGTCTATATTTAAGCAGCAGCAGAAGAAGTTATAAAAGGAGACTTCAAAAGAAGGGGGGAAAAAGCCAATATTGAAACATGACAAAAAAGAGAGTCGATGGTGCGTTCCAATCGCACACAGACACAGAAAACTCAGAGAAAAACAAGAGCACGGCCTGCTCCGGGGGCCACTTCCTCCACTGAAGGGAGGCAGGGCAGGGGCGGGGGGTGGCCGCCCAATCGGGGGTGTCTGCTGACTTCTTAGAACTGGCCAGGTTCTGGAGGCTGGGGGCACAAAAGTGACTACAGGATTCAGCCCTGACTCTCCCACTTTCCCAGCTAGCGGGGAGCGTGGGGCACACTGGCAGGACGCAGGCTCTATGAGCCCCTCAGGCCCCCTCTGCCCCTCCCCAGGCTGACCGGTCAGGAAGCCTGACTGGGCAGGGCTGAGCTGAAACAGGTGGCCCGAGAGCAGGTGACCCCACCTTGACCACAGGGCCGCAGAGCCCGTCTGCCTGAGGTGGCCGGCTAGGGGCAGTCGGGGACTCAACGGGGATCCACCATGCTCCCTTTCCCACACGTGCAGACATATGCAGGTCGGCATGGGAAACCAACAGGGGTCCCCAAATTTAACACTGAGCCACCACCCGCCACCACGGAAACAGATTGGCACAGTGAGGAGGAGAGACGGAGCTTCCACAGCCCCAGATTGGGTTGGTCAGAGTTCAGGCTCGCGATCTTTCACCAAGTCCCTTGGAAATAAACAAACCATCACCAAATCCTGCTGAAGGACGCCAAGGCGTTCTCAGGCTGAGGAACGATGCAGAGGGAGGAGACGGCTATTAAACATAAGCCAAATACTGTTTTATTATCCACCAAGCCTGCCTGTACTCAAAGTGTCAGATGTAATGACACATTAACAAGGGAATGCAATGCATTCAAGGGAGGTGGAGGTGGGGACCTTGAGTGCAGAACCCTTGGCCCATGAGTCATGGGTCACACGGAAGACGGAGCATTCAAGTCAGCAGGAGCAAAAGACCTGGGGGCCAACCTGCACATCTAGCAACAGCCTGTTGGCACAGCTGCTCATGGATCGTTCTGCAATGGCTAAAAAAAACCCACAGTTCTACCTACGTGTATTATATGCAACGGGATGATCGTTACGATACATTCAAGCCAAAATGCAAAGTACGGCACAATGCTTAAGAGAATAGCTATACATATGCTTGATAGGCTATGATTATCTCCAGAAAGATACGGAAGAAGCTTGTAACTGTGCTTGGCACTCAGGAGGGACCCGTGGGAAGGGGACTTACTTTACAGTAAGGGTCTTTTGACTATCTAGCCATATGTATGCACTATCTAGTTGGAGAACCTGCAATATATCTTCATTGTACAATCCTGCTAATGTGAAAAAATACAGACCCACAGAGTTATGGAAATATACTTTGCGTAATAATTTGTCCAACAACAAATAACCATGTGACACGTGAACCTCTGTGTCACAGTCTGAGCACACACCTGCAGGGGCAGAGGCCTGGAATTGGTGGCCTCCTGAGTCTGGTGTTTCAAGAAGTGAGGTGAGCACGTCCTTTGTCAAAACAGCAGCTGCGTCTTGTACAATGGGCTGCTCACTGGCCAGTCTCAGGGTGGGAGGAGGGCAAGGAGGATGAGGAGGATGGGGGAGGAAGAAGAGGAGGAGGGGGAGGGGGGGCGGCCGTTGCAGCTGGTCACAAAAAGCAGCCCCCAGCTCAGCCAAACTCTCCCAGGGAAGGGCAGGAAGACATCCTCTCAGAATTATCTCTGACTGGAAGCACCTGAGAGCCCAAGGTCCTAGGTCATAGGAAGCTGGCAGCAAACCCCAGGCTCAGAACCTGGTACTTCCAATGAAGCTGAAAGAGCTGGAAATGTTACTGAGAAAATGTCTGGCAAAGACAGGCACCTGAGTGCAGAAAGTACGTGTCTGCCTTTCAAAGCGATCATGAGATGACTGAAGTCAGGAGGCGATGAAGACCTACACGGCCCAGGCCCCAGCCCGGCCCCACGCCGGGGTGGACCACACGGCCTCACCCGCCCCCCAGCACTTGTTGGCTTTGTCTGTCCCTCCCCAGGGTCTGTCTCAGCCACAATGGCTGAGAGCTGCCACCGAGCCAAGTCCAGGTGTAGACGCAGCCAGTGGGTGTTGCTTGCGGGAGCCCCAGAGTGCTCCTGCCCTCGTTCTGAAGGGCATTCGTGGTCAAGCTAAGCCTCAAGTCGTTCGCAGCAGGGGAGGGCCGGGCGCATCAACAGGCTGGCCTAGCTGCCGCCATCTTTTCTCAGCTGGGAAACCCAGGGCAATGTGCGCAGACAACCCTCGTTCCACAACACTGGAGTACTGCTGTGGATGGCTGAAATCCTGTCTCCTCGCTGATTACAACCTCTGGGATGCTTTTGCTCCATGTCTGACTGCTCCTCGCAGGGCAAAGCTCTGAACATTTTAACCCTTTGCACTTGGGGACATCTTAGGATCACCTGCCAGCAACTCAACCACCACACTTTTTTACAAAATAGTGAAAAGAAATCACTTCATATTAAATAGTACAGTGATGGAACCAATTATTTTACTGTGATGATATTTGGCTTATGATGGAATTCTGGACATTGAGGAACTTATTTATGGCAAAAAAAATCAAAATTTTATATCACATTTGTCTTAATGTGTGAGACAGCCACCAACATGCATTGCAGGTTCATTGATACATGCTGTGCTATAGTAATTTGTTTGACGTCTTCCACCTGGTGTTTTTTGTTTGAGCAGACAATGCAGTCTCATTTTCTTCCTTCCACATTAATAATACATAATTTATTGTCCAGTCTGTTATTCGAAGATGATGTGGAAGGACATTCTCTTTCTATGTAATGCCAGTTGATATTTTTCTACATATATCTCATTATATATTCCATTTCTTTATTTACTTTCTTGTGCAATCCGAATAGAAAACTTCAAGGAAACATACATTTTTGAAAAATCTGTGCTGGCATAAGTTCATCCTGTATAATCACCAGCAATCTCTTTATGCCTCTCGAGAGGGAACATCCCAGAGCAAAGGGTTAAGTTTCTCTCCACCCCAACTCCAGCCTTTCAGTCAAGAATTAAAGATGAATTAAAAATAAAAAATGACCACGTAACTAGCTGCCTATTTAAAGGGAATTGTGGGAAAATGTTTTCCCAACTAAAACAAGTATTTTGATAACATTAGGGATCTGTTTGAATCTGCTCACCTTTAAAGTGTTTATGTCCGCTGATGGTTTGCTTTAAACTGGGAATGCCTGCACTCTGCCACTTTTCCTCAGATTCTCTCTTTCTTAAGCCCCTAGGCTCCCACTGGGTGGGTCCTTCCAGTCCTGGCATACTGGACTGGCGGGAAGACACCCCTGGGTCAACCACATTGCAACACCAGTATTCTCATTTTCATATTTCAAATTTTAACCCAGAGAGTTAGTTCATCTGTGTTTCTTTAGGGATTATCTGTCAAACTAATCCAGCAGGATATCTTATATAGAAATTTTAAATGGTTTTGCTAGTGAAAAAAATATATCATTTGTGCAAAAAAAAGGGAAGACCAGTCACGATTTCTGCACGGGGCAGTCCTAAGCACATTTTTTGTTTCATTTCCAAAAACAGAATCACTTGGACAAATAGAGGGTGCTCTGGCTGGAAAGAGGTGGTGGGCCCAGGCCCACTCAGCATCCCTTCTCCCAACCCCCTTCACAAAATGGCGTCAGAAAACCCTGTGGAGGACTCCCGCTGTAACCTGTGTGGTTGTGGTCAAATGACTTCCCCTCTCTGGAGATAATTAAGATAATGCATCCTGAGTTCGTGGCACAGTAAATGCCACATCAAGGTTAATCTTCTGTACTATCAGAGCCACATACTTGACCCGAGACCTGAATTCATTCGGCCACCAGCATCCCACACCAGGCTGGGGACTCCAGGGATAAAGACGCGTCGGAAGCCAACCGTGGCACCAGGTGCCCACAGTGCTGCAGAGGAAATGGGGCAGGCACAAAAGAGTGACAAGACAGAGGCGTCGGGCCGTGGACCGAAACAGAGAAGGGGCAGGAAAGGGGAGAACATACCTCCAGCAAGAAGGGTCTCCTATTTTCGTGAGAGAGGGCTGCCTTAGCTGGAGCCTGTGGGCAGACAGGCTTGGTCTCTCAGGCTCTTCCTCATCCCCATGAGGGCCCGCCAAGCACCCAGCACAGTGCTCCCAGCACAAAACAGGGCCTCAGAGAAACCAGGAGCCACATCAAGGTCACCCAGGCAGTGGGGAACAGAAAAGTGTCCTCTGGTGAGCCGAGACCAGCCTGGCTTTGCCACGGACGTGATGAAAGGGGTGGGGTGGGGAGAGGGCGGCTCCATGAGAAATGTGAAACCACCTTCCCCAGGGTATGTCCACAGTGATCGCACAACCCACTCCAAAAACACAGATGTACACATGCGTGTATAATTTGCTTCTATATACACAGGATTCTCAGGAAGGTGTCACAGGGAGGGAAATGAAGGGAATGGGCAGTCACTGGGCATGGGGAGGTCCTCTCACAGCTACACTTGGATACCCTTTGCATTTTGTGTAAGTGCATGTGATGCCTACTCCTAAAAAGTAAGTACTTACCTTTAAAATCTCATTTTTCCCCATAACGAGACCTAGGCTTTGCAGGGCTGACCAGAACCTAGGCTACCTCATGCCCAGAAAGGAGCTTCCGCATGGTGCTACAGGAAGTTCTTTCTGTTCCCTTCGTGGGCGCCACTTAAAGAAGAACCTTGTAGAATCTCCAAAGTGAACGTGCATGTTTTCACTTATTTTAGAAGTTTAAGCTGAGAACCAGGTCTGTCCTCCCATCGCCCAAATGTTTTACAGACGACACTTCATCCTTAGCCATCACTTTCCCACTCACAACCTCTGAATCACCGCCACATAACACAAAAATCTGGACGGCAGCTACAGTACTCTGTGATGTCAGTTGTCCGGCCAGGGTGGGCATCCTGACTCAGGAAGCCGCGGCCTCCACAGAACTAGACTGGCCTCCAACAGGGGCCCTGAGGGACAGCAGACAAAGATGGACCGGTCGGGGGGAGAGACCCGTGGAACTGGCACCACCTCCCCGCCCACACAGCCTGGCCCAGCAGGGAGTAGGGGTGCTCGATGCGAGGCGATGTGGGAGCGGAGGAATAGGCACGCTTCCAGGCAGGCAAGCCGGAGACAGTGGAGCTACAGGGAGTCAGTCTGACGCAAGGGGAAGGCCTCTTTAGTCCCCTCACAACACGTGACGAGGACACGCAGCTCCAGGAAAGAGGAACGCCACGCCAAAGGCCCGATACGCACTTGGTGGCCCCTGCTCAAAAGCCTTCCATGGCTTCCCGGGGGACCTCAGAGAAGACCACCTGGGGGCTCCCCGCAAGACCTCACACCACCATCCTGGTCTTCCCCTACTGTCCTCAGAGGGCCGGGTTCCCCACTTTCCCCAGTACCGCAGTAAGAGCCGTTCCTTCTTAGAAGTATTTTCTTTTCTCTCGTTCATGAAACACTCAAATACCATGTCCCCAGCCACCACCCCCCTCACCTCACCGCAGAAGTGATGGCACCGTGTGTGCCCAACTCCGGCCATTCCTATGGCAGCTTTCCTAGTCTTCAATTCTGTAGCTGCCTGAGCACATGGCTAGCACCCTTTCCCCACAGGCTGTAAAGTTCCAGCGAGACCCACGTTTGCTCACTATGGGATTCCCAGCACTTTGCAGAGTGCCAGGCACATTAAGGCAGATAGTGTTTGCTAAAGGAAAGAATTAGCTAAAAAAAAAAAGGAGCATATACTCACCGCTATCCCAGAAAAAGTGCAAAAAGGGTTCCGAGGAGGAGCCACTACCTGTGCTTGGGAGAAAACCAGAAGCAGCCTCATGAAGACAACAGCATGAGCACAGGACTCTGAGGAAGAGATGGGCGGGCAGGATGCCCACGAAGAGAGAAAAGGGGCCATCATAAGGCCTCTGCAGACTGGCAAGGCTTCCGGTAGGAGAGAGGAAAGTGGCCCCAAGAAAAAGGTGGCCCAAGCACTGAGGCCCTGAACGGCAGAGAGCAGCCTGGAACCATTCAAGACGGGGCGGGAGTTGAGGAGGTAGGCGGAGGCCGGCAGGACACCCTCACTCTCCTCCGGCTCAGCCACAGAGGGCACCTGCCCATGCTGATGGGCCAGACCCTCATTACAGCTCCGCCACAAGGACGGGAGCGGGGACAAGGGGCCAGGAGACCTGCGCAGCTACAGTGCAGCAGAGCAGCTCCCTGCTGAGGCTGGCGTCCTCCCCACCGGGTGGGACCCCGGCAGCACGAGCCCCACATGCAGCAAGTGCTCAACGGACACGGGCTGAACTGGGTGCAAAAGCAGTGGGGTCCCCAGGCTAGTCACTCCCTGTGGTTGTCTAAAAGGGAACAAAAAAGAGGACAACAGCAGGCGTGTGGAGAGGCAAGGCGTGCCCACAGATCCATTTTCTAGTCATCTAGGGGCCGGGGAGGTACGAAACGGAAACACTGTGTGCATGGACATCTTTGCACTGGGCAATTGGCCATCCTCTCCTACCTTAGAGACAAGGGTCGAATGAGCATAACAAAACCTCCCCACCAGCCAGGTCTCACAATGGGCACTGGCTGTATTTATGGCAGGGTTTTCCTAACACAAGGGGGAGAAACCGAGAACCCCAGAGAAGGAAGAGGGAACGTCCCCCGTCCACCAGCAGGGAGGAGACACCTGCGGGGTTGTGTAGAAGAAGGGCACTGAAATTCTGATCCAGGAACCAGCATGGATACAGACGCTCATGGATACAGACGCTCACCGCTCACCAGGTGAACAGCCTTCAACAAGCCACCTAATCTGTAAAGTGGGTACAGTGCTACCCACCTTGCTGCTTCTCACAGGGAAGGCATACAGGAATCCGGAGGGTGTCCCATGTGCTTGTCATCCCTGCTCCCTTGGCCCCACCGATACTGGCAGGGTGGCAACAACTCCCACGTTGGAAGAGGAGTGAGAATGCTTGGAAAATAGCTTGGTAAAGATAAACTCCTAAAATCATCGTTCTTTCCTAGCTGTGTTGCATCTTTCCCCCAAAATCAGAGAGCAAGAAAAGGCCCGGTTCACTTCTGGTTACCACAGTTTTTCCTGGACCATGTCTGGCTTTTGTTGTCTATTGAGGAGGGATAGAGAGAGGTTCTGAGCCCCCGACCCAAACACACAGCCTCGGGTCGGTCTCTGGGCTCTCAGCCTTCCCAGCTCTATGACCTCAGTGAGCTATTAAAAATGAGGACTCGCTGTTAACATACACCCAGTACCTACGTGATGATGTCAGTTTTCTCTTTTCCTCTTGCTATTCAACCTGATCTCATCTTGTAAAAAGATGATTTTCCCATGCTCGTTTAACTCTTAAAGTGGAATGAGACATCTAGTATGTACTCGATTGTTTTTATTCTAAAAGATGACTTGATATTAACTGCCAATTTCGGAAATTCAAGTGAAACCACTGAATCCAGTATACACTTACTATCTTTGGCCTTTCCATGTAAAAGCTACACTACTGAATTTATTCACCACACCCCCAGGAAACTAAGAGAAATACAGGACTTGCTTGAGGTGAATGGAAGGTATGGGAAGAATAGGGTGGAAACGGACGGGGTGGAGGCAAGGTTTTTCAAGACATATATATACACACACAGAATTGTGATTCTGGACTAAGTGAACATATTACATCTATTCAGAAAATCGAATAAAAAATAAATAAATCAGCCTAACAAAAGCTATAGGTACAAGGTTTTTATAGAAGTCTTTTTGTGAATTCCTAGGAATTGAGAGATTTCAAGAGAACTAAGAGTTTGTTTTTTTGTTTTTTACCCCATCAAAAACCCACTCTGCAAAGACAAAAATGCCAGATGTATCCAACCAGCATTGCACTACATAAAATACTTGCTAGACTCTCATTTAAACGGTGAGATGTGAGAGACGGTGTCTTGGGGACGCATAATGAAATACAAGGAAGATCAGGCACTAAGCAGGCCACGTGGCCTGCGTGGTAGCAGGAAGAGGGAAGGATGC
Organism: Cephalopachus bancanus; assembly: GCA_027257055.1. Taxonomy (NCBI): domain Eukaryota; kingdom Metazoa; phylum Chordata; class Mammalia; order Primates; family Tarsiidae; genus Cephalopachus; species Cephalopachus bancanus. The sequence goes on along the minus strand of JAPVLO010000453.1, from coordinate 520,474 downwards.
TTCTTAACACTAACAAAAGGGCTCTGCTTTACAGATTAGTGGATCCACATGAAAGTCCTGGTATTTGACCGTTTTTGAGCTACAAAAATGTCCACTTTATAAGCAGTATTCTTTCCTGCTCTCTCTTGGCAGTATCTCAAAACAACATGAAATTCTGCCTGCCAGCCTCTGCCCTGTGGACTCCCATGGCTCCAAATGGCAGGAATGCTCCTCTCCAGTGTTCCACTCCTCTAAGGGACCAAAGGATCCCAAGCTCTCTGCTGTGCCATCTGGGGTGTGGTTCTCGGTGTCTGAACATCTCTATTTGCCTGGGATCTCCACTGTTTTCTTCTCCTACCGCCTTATGCCTAGGTTGAAGCGGGACCCCCTCAGGTGGGTCCCTTGTCTTCTGCCCCCAAGTTCCCTCAGGCCACAGCATCCTCCAGCCCCTGAGGGACACACACTGGAGCCGCAGGAGCTTTGCTGAGCTGATCTCCAGTAAGAAACAGTGTGACTCGCCATTTTAACAAATGTCCAGGGAACAGACCCTTGACTTCATGGCTTCTATCATTATTTTTACACTTAGTATACATTATGAGACACATGGAATTTGTTAAAACCAAGAAGTCTCAGCTAGGCACAGTGTCATGAACGTGTAGTCCCAGTTACTTGGGAGGTTGAGGTGGGAGGCCTGCTTAAGCCCAGAAGGTCAAGTTCAGTCTGGGCAACATAGCAAGACACCATCTCCTTAAAAAAAATGTTTAAGAAGTGTCTATGAAGGTTGATTTGGGGGTTTGTGGCTAAGACTTCATGCCTCTGCCAAGCACAGCGGAAGTGCCCACTGCTCTGGCTGCAGGATGGAAGGCAGATGTCAGAGAGACTGGCCCAAATTCCACAGGTACTTCTGGAGGGCAGAGAGGGAGACCTGAGCGATCATTAAGTGGGTCAACCGGCAATCAGTCACCCGGACCTAGGGACCAACTAACTGAATGAGCAGAAGGAACAGAAACCACACGATCCCAAGTGGGAGTCACCAGCCACACAAGGCTGTGCAAATGTAAATTAAATCGAACATCCAGTTTCTTGGTCGCAGCTGCCACACTTCAAGAGCTCGACAGTCACGGGGGCCAGAGGCAAGTGCATTTGATTGTGCACGTCTAGACCAGGGTGCATCAGCACAGAGTTCTAGTGAACAGTGCTGGCCTCGCATGAAACCCGGTCCTGAGGGGATATCACTAACTGTTGCAAAGCAGATACTGCTCCGTTTCACAGACCGAGGCCACTGATGCGTAGAGGACCGGCTGGCTTTGCCCAAACCACACCAGGAGAAGGTAAGGTTGAGATCTGAATCCAGATCTGGGCTCCACAGTACACCATACTGCCTGCTTCTTGCCTGAACTCCAGCTGAAGGCACTGCCCTTGCTCCATGAAACAGGGGGCAAGGTCATCAGTGAAAAATGTGGCAGGGACAGGGAAACCTTGTGGTCTAATCTCATAATAAGTATCCCACTGCCAAACGGAGTAGCTCCAATCTCATCTGCACTAGTAAAAATGCTCTCCTCCTAAAGTATTTGTTTCAGAAATAAGCCTTTAATTTGAATCCTTTAGGAGCCAACAACTCTGTCTGCTGAAAATATTTATTTCTATTGTTTGGCAGGAATCAATTTGTTAGGGCACCAGCCTCTCTGGCAAAGGCTCCCTTCCCTTTGTGGGAAAAAGCTGGTGGGGAAGCCATCCCCGGTCTGAGGCTCAGCTCTGCTTGGGCTGCCCAAACTCAGGCACCTGTCTGGTGGGCACAGCCATGGATCTAAACAAACCATCCAGTGTGGTGCGCTGGGGCAGACACACTTTGGGGGTCACTGGGAATAAACAGCTTGGCTTGGTGGGTGATGAGCTGCTTACAACTTCCAGGATTAAAACAGATTTTACTTAAGTATTGTGCAGGTGGAAGAAGGCTTGTAATCCAGTACCACGCAGCTTTTCACATAGCCCCATTTCCTATGGAGCAGGGCTCGGCCCATCCAGGCAGCATCACTGAGGTCTAGGAAGCAGCAGGGAATCTGGGCCACACAGGGTTCTATCCCAGATTCAGGTGCTCCTCACGAAGGGAATCTGGGCAAGGCTTCAAGACTCCATAAGCCTCAGTTTTCTCATCTGTAAAACACGCCACCTACCTTACCTCCCAGGGTCCCTTGAAAACTGCATGGTATAAAGAACAAGAGCAACTCTTATAAGTTAAAAAATAAAAGTTCCATAGAGATGGCAGTTATCATTATTACCTTTTTCAGGGAGTAAGTATCCTGCAACTTCTGCACTCAGCTCCCTTTTCATATACTCTGGGGTTGGCGGGTGCTTAAGAGATAGATCACAAAAGTTAAACGCTATCACACTCACAGGTGAAGTGCTAATAACTTCATTTTGAAACTGTCAGGTTTGGCTTAAAAAAAAAATCACAGCTGTGGCTTGCACTAGAACTCTACCTGTGGCTGCATTCCCTTCTCACATTTTAATTAGCAAATAAAAACTGCAGAAAGAGCTCAAAATGTTTTGCCTGAATTTTATAAGTAAAAGTTAAAAGATGTCAACCAGTTCCTACGAAAAACCCAACTAGTAACCGGCATCTATCAATAAGGCAGAGCAAGTCCATCCTAAGAGCTTATGTCAGGCCAAGAAATATCACCTTGGAGCCAGCTCTGATTTTATTTTTTGCAGTTAATTTTAAGATTTTCGGTGCCATGTTCAGCAAGCAAGGTTTACAACATCCTGCCATTGGCTGAGAGCTGCTGCCAGCCAGATGGCCCCACAGAACGACATGCGTATGGCAGAGACTGTGAGTGTCGCAAGTGATTCCTTCACTGCCTCCTGGCACTGGTGCCGCTGGCTGCCATCAGGAAGCCTGGGTTCTGGGCACCAACAGGTTACGCTATATGGAAGTTCCTGGTGCCAAGAGCAAAGATGTGGTTTTAGAGGGGCCATTTAAATCCTCAAAGAGTTTCACCTCCAGCTGTGCCAGGCATGAGGGACACCCAGGGAGGCAAACGGCTGCCCAGAAGTGCTGCTGCCAGTCTGCCCACTCTGGGCACCAGAAAACAAGACTCCAGTTGTCAGCGGCACTCCATCCCATCCAGAAGGGCTCTTTAATTCAGGCTATGCAAAGCTAGCTACAGCACTACTGCTAACTATTTCACCTCACACCAAAGGATGAAGGTGCCCAGTTAACAAGCACAACTACCACAAATGACTACTGCTACACAATGGCGTTCCGATAGGAACTGACGTCAAGCATCCTCACAGCATCCCAGCGTTGTCCAAACTCTGGCCCAGCTCAATGGAACCCTCTTCCACCGGGCCCCTGGGGGCAGGAAATTAGTGCCGCTTGCAAAGCATTCCCAGTCTCTCTGTGACGGCTCCGAGTTCAAGTTCTCATCGCCAGTTTTTCCTCCAACTCTACATGTCAGCTCTTAATTACACAGACATCAAGGAGGTTTTTCTCTATCAAACTCAGCAAAATAGCACCGCTTGTTTCAGCCTGGGAATGCCATCTCTCTATACCCTATGTCCTCCATGAGTTGTGCTTCTTGTGATTTCTTAAGGGTCAAGGGTACGAAAGGACTGTGACCTGGTTGGAGGGAAGCAGCTCCCAGGAAAGTGGGATCGACAGAAAGGACCCCTCCCACCCCACCCATTACCACTGTACTGTTACCAACCAGAGCCCTGGACACCGCTCGGGCCAAGTACCTCAGCTGTGCTCTCTGTCACTTCTCTGCCACGCCATTCCATGGCAGACCGGAACCACAGGCAGCCATGCATGAGGAGCAGCTAATGGACAGGCTCTGGGATGCCGCACCTACGTGTGCCGCTGCCTTCTGCTCCAGGAAATATGTTATCTTGCCAAGCCAGTGTAAATATAAAGAAAATATGACATAGATCTGAAATGATGATCAAGATCTTCAATCAACACCAAAAACAATTATTCTGCTAATTCAGAGATGCACACCAGTGCACGTATTCTATTCTAAACAAGATTTCTAACAAGAGCTGGAATGAAAAGAACATTTCCTGGTTTTCTCCTAGATGCACGCCATCCCTAAGTGGTCTGCTGAAGGGAGACTTTCCCTGGATTCTACACATCTGTAGTATGCTTAAGGAACTGCACATCGTTGCCAAAAGCAAGGTCTTCGCCCATGCAGTGGGAGCACCAGAGCCAGGGAGGTCCAACAGCACAAAGAATCCGTCTTAGAAGAATGTGCCCTGTTTCAGAGACAGCTGGATCAAATTTGTAAAGACATACCTATTTGAAGCCAGGGACAAATACAGCCCAGAGCATCACTCCTACAGGACAGACTTATAGGCCAAATACTCCGTGAAGCCGCCCTCCCCTAACAGCCCCTTTAACCAGCTTATTATTCACTGGTCCAAGTCGGTCCTGAACACCTATTGGGCTCACGGTGGGAGGCAGAGAAAGACAAGGAATACAAGGGCCAGCCAGCTGCGCCGGTGCTCACAGGCACAACCTGGGAAAACACCTGGACAATTAGAAGGCAGAATGTTACAGAAGAGGGACTAAGACCGTTTGAGAGTTTGGATGGTCAGGGAAGACTCCGCAGGAAAGGCAGCAAGGGGTGGCCCTGAGAATGGACGAGATTCACTGGAGGAAGTGGGGGAGATTCCAGAAGGCACAGAATGGACAGAGGTAATAAAAACAGCTGCAACGACAGTTTGTCGACTCCTTCTTTACAGCCCCTGTCATTTTTCATCCCCGTGACAATATGACCAGACACTACTGTGCCCACTCCACCAGCGAGAACTCTCAGGCTCGGAGGTCAAAGTAGCCCGGCCAGGATCGCACAACAGTTACACAGCAGGGTGAGGTTTTCAACGCAGTGTCTTCTGTTCCTAAATCTGCTGCCCCCACAGTAGCCAAACACCCTCCCAAGTGAGCCCTACCACGGCCGGGCGGAGGGCGGGGCTGCAGGGGCTCAAGAGGAAAAGAACAGGCGTCTCCTCACGCCACGGCCCTACAAGCCCGTCTCTGGGTCCTCCAGCTCCCATTTCGGCACGCCTCACCCCGTCACTCCCACTCGAAGCAGGAGCGGTTGCTGCTTCGGGTTGCCGGTGCCAGGTTTGCTTCTGAAAAGGCAAGAGACCCAGGCCTCTGGCGCCGCTGTTGTTCGTTATCTTTTGGGTCACTAGGAAAGGCAGGAGGCGGATCCCGGAAGACTGGCTGGGGACACCTAATCGGGGGCCTCGAATGTGGACTTGACCCTCCAGGCCGCTGCTGAACAGACCACTGACGGCCTCTGCAGAGCTCTGGAGACATCATTCCGGCAAAGGCAGGGAGAATGGACCCACGGGAGGAGAGGCTACCAGCAAGGCGTTGCTGCTCAGCTGCTCAGCAGCAAGGCCAGGGACAGGATGGGAGCAAGGTCACCAGGGCGAGGGACGTCCAGCTTTAGCTCCTGACCAGAAGGCAGCCACCAAGTAAGATCTGCCATGACGCTGAGACAAAGGAAACGAAAGAAGCAAGAACTGTATCTAAGAGAATCCTGAAGCCGCTTCAGTGAGTCAAGTAAATACAGGAAGCAGCCCCAGGAGGGAAAACGGGACATCCGGAAGTGGAATTGTGCGCCTGGCACCAAGAAGCGCCCGCTTTGCTCCTCGCCCCCCCTTCGCACGCTCCGGGGATCCCAGAGCCAGCCAGCCGCTGACCTGTCAAATCTGACTTCTGGAATAAAAATGGAAAGGCCGAGTGGCAGCCGTAACGTGGAATTTCCTTGTTTTTATTAGTTTAAGGCTCTTAAAGAGTAACTTTTACATTGGGGAAAACTTCTCAAATATGTACTACTTGAAACTTAGATCCAGTTACCTCTCACATGTTTTCAATCATTCTGCTTGCCAATTTCACTAGCTATCAAAAGACGTGTGCGGCCGAGACCCAGGGAACGGGCTCCCCCTCCAAGTGCACCCGCCCTCCCTGCAGTGACCTCATCCCGCTGGATCCCTGACCCTCGGGGCTGCCAGACAGGCCCGCCGGGAGGACAGGGGATGCTACTGGATCAGCACGGGTGTGCCGGGAGGAAGGCAGCTGGTTTCAAACACTGTATGACAGTGACACTGGGAAAGGATGGTTTGGTTTTTGTTTTTTACGAAAACTGTTGCTCAAATCCAGCTTTTTGCATGACTGCTGCCACTTATATCAAGTCTAGGAACAGAGGTTCCTCTCAAGGAAGGAAAAGCCCTCACAGATGTCTCCCAAATAGTTCCAAAACCAACTCACCAGAAATAAACGTGGTTGCTCAATTTTCTACCCCTACAGCTACACCTATGAAGATCTGGGGAGGGCAGCACTGGACTAGTCATGCTACATTCTAGGGGTCATTCAACACTGAAGCTGGTATGAAAACAGTGCACTGCTGACTACAACCCAAGCTGAGATACTCACACCCATGGAAGTAAGAAAGCCTAACTGATTCTTTGTTGTTTGACTCTTCTAATTAACTAAGCGCAAAATCTCTAAATTAACGGAGTGCACCTTCTTCTTTTCTTCCTGTGTTAACCCAGCACACCCAGGGGTGGCTGAGCCTTCGAGGGTGTCCAATCACAAGACGTCTAATAGCAAATGACGTAAAACTCTGCGCTGTCATCCAGAGGACGGAGATGGGGCAAGATAGCTTGAAACCTCATTAAAAGCAAAATGAAACACACTTCCTGCTCACAGAGGTGTCCTAAATAGTTTGCTTGATATAAATTCAGAGAAAGGTCTAATAAGACCGAGCAAGGCAGTGGGTGCTGGCTGACAGAAGGCTGCCCTTCAAGTCATGTATGCGTGACTCTCCTGCATATCAGACAGTCAATCAGGTGCAGAGTCAGGTGCAAACCTGGCTCAGTGGTGGCCCCCTGAGCCAGGTTTGCACCTGATTGACTGCTAGCCTTCTGCAGAGAGGATAACACTGACAGCTCATAAGGGATTACGTGGGCAATAGCTCATGGCCTACAAGTTTCTGGTACAAATAGGCACTTTCCTCATCAATATAAAAAGGCAAAAAACTTCATATTTAGTTTGGCAGGGACAGACTCCAAATTTTCAGCACTGACATTTATTTTTAATCAAGCTAACTTTTTCATTTGAAACCTGCTGATCTCATGACTGAGAATTCATCAAGTTTCCGACTGGAATTAATTTTAGTAACTGCTTTATACCAAAAATATTAGTAGCTGTATAACTGGCCTCACTTCACACACTGTCACAGGGAAGTCTGAACGTTTGCGTTCTCTTCCGAGAGTCTAGTTGGAGCTGACAAAGGCGAGCTCTAAAGTGAGTTCGCTGCTCCTCCCCAAGGAGCAGAGCTGTCGGGAGCAATCCCAGCCATCTGCTCACTGGGCCTTTCTGCACAAAGCTGACCGCAGTGCGGCTGCATCCCCTTGCACACCCATTCACCTGTCCGCACATGCACGCTGATTATGTGCCTACTGTGTGCTCGCCAACCCCACAGTGCCTAGCCTGTGCTCCCACAGGTGCTCCTTGGCCTGCCTGCTTCTCAGACTTCTCCTGTAACAAGCAAGTCTACTCAGCACCTGCAGGGGAGAGTCGGGACACTGCCGGCTGTGCTCTGCTTTTTTTTTTTTTACTGGTGATACAAGAAAGTTTGGGCCCCAAATCATCAGTAATCCATCCCCTTACACACTGCCCCCACTCTTTCCTCTACAAGAGTTACGCAAATGTAAACACCTTGTCGTTGGCTAAAAACTCAATCTCTATGACATCTTTCGGAGGGCAGGGTCGGAGTGGCAGATGACTGCAGCAGCCACTTGAATTCCATCTTGAGGGTCCAGAACTTCAGGGGCTCTCTTAGTCATTCTTCCTCCAGAATTTATTTAGAGAATGCGGGTTCCTTTTGCCACTGGGACACTGCACCAAGTCCTTCCGTGGGACAGCTACCTATTGACATCTCAGCCCCATGAGCAGGTAAGACCCCCATCATGGCAATTTCAAGGTCTCAAGTCCTTTACTCTCAACGTTGTCCAAACCAGACAGCCTGACCAGTCTCCACACCCAGCCCCTCTCCCTGCCAGGTTCCAGGCCAGACCCCTCCAGTCTAATGGCAGTGAATTCCCACTGTGGCTGCAATGGGGCAGCCTAGGTGACCCATTCCACCGTTGCAAGGATCTGCAAATCTCGAGGAAAAGCATTTCCCACGTAATTCCTAAAACGGCCATTGTCTAAGGAGACTGGGTGGGTGCTTGGGGCACCAGGGTCAGCAAGGCCATCATCCTGGCACTCAGGTGACGCACCACTTCCGGAGTATGAATAGCACCTAGATGGGACAGCCCAGTGAAGCAATCTCTACGGCTACAGAAACTACACTTTAGTTCAACAATCAAACCAAGTACTCATCTCCAGGGCTGTCAGTTCAAGGGACATCTTTCAGGAGCCCCCAAAATGCTTAAATGGTACCTCTCTCCCTAGCAACACCGTCTTTACTGCATGATTTACTTACTCCGGTGAGGGTTTTATTTAAGACCAGCATTAAAGCATGCCATTATGAATCTGAGGGTCTGCAATAGTCTACAAAGTGCTTTGCACTGGATGCTGCATTGCCAAAGCACTTTCATTCTTTAAAACCTGGGCCATAATTCATGTCGTTCTACAGATTTGAACGAAACTCTCATCACACCTTGCACAACTTTCTGAAGAATTATAATAGTTCTATACTTGTTAGCTAATTTAAATTTCTTAGAAAACCAACACCATCCCTACATAAGACATGCTCCTACCTGGCAACCTCACCATGGAGCTGAGACGCTAGTACCTGTGCGTGCGAGCAGAGACACAGGTCCAGACAGCAGCATGGACTTTGGAGCAAGGGGTTGGCCGCTTATTTACAACATCTCCAAGGCATTTCTAACTCGAATATATATTTCACACAGTACCAAAACTTTTAAATATCCACAAGAAGATTTCATTTTTATAGGCAATAAACATTAAATCTAAAGGACTGGGACATAAAAAGTGTTTTAATGCGATATAAATCACCTTTCCCTAGACAGACTAAATCTCCGAAGGTTTTAAGGACTGCAATATAAATTTTTATGGCAAATTATCTCCATAGAAATTATCTGCATGAGATGCACTTTCACTTCCCCTTCTCATTTACATAGTGCTGACAATCTTTTCAATCACAACAGCCAATCCAATTTGGGAAATCAAACGGAGGGGAGAAACCCAAGAGCTCAAGCTAGACAGAGAGCGCCCTTCTACCCATCAACATCAACCTCAACAAGCAACTAGGTCTCGCCGTTCTGCCACATAAGAGTCGCTGGCCAACCCTCAGCCCCAAGCCAGGCTGGCTGCTCAAATGCAAAGAACACTCACTCGAGGCAGGGTGGCGGGCTGTGCCCCAAACACGCTTTCTACCAGGCCTCCAGCAGGCCATCAGCCAGCCAGCCTGATGCTATAGCCTGGGAACTGGGGTTCTAGGAACTCTCCGTTTATAAGGCAAATATTTCACACATGGGTTCTAGACTAAAATTGTAAAAGGAATCCCAACGACAGCAGAAATTAGGACTGTTCTATCAGAAAGCAAAATATGATGTTATCAGCAAACATTTTATTATATTAGTGAGTTACAAAATTTACAACCTGCCCAAAAAATACAAGGACGCTGAACACTTCTGTTCCCTCTTGGAGTTATTTTCTAGTAACAGAACAAGAAAAACTAGCAAACATGCCTGCTTTCAGGCCTGCAATTAATCTTAGCCAGCTGTCTGAAGAAGGAAAAAGAGGAAGGGTTTCTGGAAATGTGCTCCCTATTGGTTTTATTCAGTTAATAAATATTAAAGCTAATTTTTTGTGCCTTTCATCTAGGATAGTTTTAGGCCCTTTAATGGTCTAAAAATTTAAATACAGCTCTCCCTCATTTTCTTGCAGGGCCTAATTAAACAAAAATAGATCTAGCATCACAAAATTCTGCACAAAAATGAAAAGAAGTATTTTGGCAAAGGGGCACCAATTTTAACTGACTCTAGCTTGGATATATAAGCATTAACAACAGACTGATGGGAAGGCAATGCACATTTTAACAACATTTTTCAATTAAACAGTCACATTCTTGTGAAATAAAAATCCACATAGATTTTTAGGCTGCGTATAACATTGTAATGATGAGCCCATTTCCTCCGGCTCATTACAAAATTTTCTTGTTGAAGTGGCAATTTCTGTCCTGGACGTCTAAATGAGGGTAATTAGAAGCCCACAATAAGTTCTGAAAAACGGAACAAGCAGAAGACACTCGGATATGGTGCCAGAAACACTCTGTTTTGCAAATGAAGGAGGTAACATTTTTCTCTCCAGATTAAAAGACACTTGATGCCAACTCACAGCAGCTTGTGTAATCTTATTTAAAATGTGCTAAAGCATTACACCACTTCACCAAATGGGAGAAAAAAGGAGCAATACTGAACCTAAAATTAAAAGATCTGACCAGTATGCTGCTTCTAGATGCAGTTTTCTTCAGCCCAGCTGCCTCCAGTGTGCTATAGGTCAGCACACGGCAAGGAGAGGGTCTTTCCACTCAAAACACAAGAGATGCTCCGGGTTCCAATTCATTCAACAAGCATTTAGGGAGTCATTTTCTGAGAACAAAAAGCTAAGGCTACAGCCACACCCACACAGGGCTTCCAATCTACAGTCTATGTGAAACAAATAAAATTAACAACAAAGCCTCAAAAATAAATCAAGTTTACATTTATTTACACTATGCAATGGAGGAAACGATGGGGAAAAAAAAGCAGACATTCTCCAGAAGGAAATTCAACACTCTCACCAAATGACTTTAAAAAAATCACAATTGCTTTGAATTTAGAGGGGGGGGATATAAAAAACAAAGAAGGACTATTGTCCCTAAATGAACAACCCAAAATTTGGAATTCAAATGCCACTGGCTCCATGAACCCCTCCCTGTTCCTGGCCTGCAGCCCCCACAGCACAAGTCACCTTCCAGGTGGTCTCCAGTTATCAGTGTGTCTTCTTGACCCTGCTGAACACAGCTCCAAGAAGGTAGGGGCTGCCCTATTAATCTTGGGGTCCTCCACAGCACCCCATGTGGGCCAGAAGGACACCCCGATCCAGTCCCAGACTCCAAATAGCCAACTTTGTGGGACTAGTACTCTAAATGAAATAACGCAAGAAAGAGTTTCTGGTGTCTACATGTAATGGTTAAACATCCTTGAGGATGTTATTACAGGATCCAGAATAATTCTAAATGATATCACCACAGGGACGTGTTCAACACTTGAAACAAAATCATGCCCCCCCAAAAAAAATCTAAATTGTCTAACGCTAAATAAGAATTAAGACAGCCTACTTAAGTGACAAAAGAAAAGTTAAAAATAAGAAGCAAGCAACAGCCTGAACAATGTCAAACCACACTTCAGAAATAAAAAAGATCTCATGTGAGCGTGTAAAGTGAGAAGCGGGAGACTGTAACAGTCACAGCCAGGAAAAAAGTTCAAGGTTAACATGTCCAATTCACTAAGTAAATAATGATTAAATGATAGTTAGAATAAATACAATTCAGAAAACAGGAAGGTAGGTTTGTGTCCTAGCAGTGAGTGGAAATACAACAAAGAAGACTCAAGCTACGATTTTTTAAACCAACCTTCATGTATTTTTTGTAAAAGAGACTCGCCATTTTCCCCCATGTTGACCCACAAAATCAGCTGCTTAAAAATGTAAGAAGCATGCTGCACCAGAACAAATCCAACGCTCGTCACTTTGCACCACCCATGCCAACTCCCGCCAGGACAGGCTGCAGACTGGGCTCTTAGGCCAGCTGTGACCCCAGGTGAGGGCAGGAGGAAGACACCCCTCCTTCTGGTAGGCTGTGATCCCCAAGCTCTCAAGTCCGCATTCTGGTCCCCGCCCAGGATTCCAGTGCCTCTGGACCCGACACCTTGCCCTTCTCTGACCGGCCCCTCTTCCACCACGGTCTGGGCAGGGGCTGCTGCTATGAGCTGACAGACTCCCCAGAGCCCCACTCTTTGGATCTCTGAACATTGCCAGCTTCAAGGCTCCCATCAAGCCTGTCTGCCAAGACACCCAATTATCCCACATCTGGCCCCTCTCTGGTACTAAAACCCATTCATCTGTGAGCACGTACGGATCTTCCCAACAGGGTACCCTCTCCCTCCAGTCAGTCCCTGCCATGGCCTTCTCTCTCCCTAAATCCCTGGGGACACCCTGCCACACACCAGTCGGAAAGGTCCCACTTTCAGGGCAGCTTTGTCTCTGCTACAGAGACCCTGGTACCCCGTGTAAGCTCAGTGGAGATGCAAAGCCTGGGATTTCCAAGAAACGGGGCATCTCCAATCCCTGGGAGTAAAGAAGCATTTCAGCACCCTCCATGCAACTCAGAAGGAGACTGCATTTGCAATTGCAGAGTCTCTTCTCCTAAGAAATTCTTTCCTGAATGCTTCACATGCACTGGATGTTTTCAGAAGGAGAAAAGTTGGTTTACTCTTCTCAAGGCTATTTTATGAATTCTTTAAAGACTGAGGTAAAAAAACTGAAGAAGGAAAAAACCCCAAAGGCCAGTATGCACCTGGACTACGAGGAAGGGGACAGTACTTCCACAAACCATTGGAAGACCCTCAGAAGAAACATTTTCTCTCTCTCAACACCAATTTTCCAAACAGGGGTTACACCAACTCTGTAGGGCTGTTGTGAGGACAGACAGAATTCAGCAGACCTGAATGATCATCTCTTACACACTAGATTCTGAGGAGAAAGGAAAGAATGAGCTGGATGCATTCACCCATGCATGAATGTGAGTGTGCACCTGAGGCATCTGGGTGACCACAGTAAAGAAGACAGCAAGCTGACAGCATGGGCATGGAGGAGCACAGCAAACCAGTTAAGTGTTGATTAAGATGAATACATAGCCATATATAAATCCAGGAACAAACGGGAATTCAGTTGGTTATCCGGTGAAATCAAATGAGATAAAAGCACAATGCAGCACAAGGAAGACACAGGCCTAAATTCAACTCCACACACCGCAGGGCTCCTCTCCTGGAGTGAGCGTGCAAAAGAACCCACAATGGTTGAACTGCCCGTCATCCAGAAAGATCCAAGAAATTGCAAGCTTCTAAACAAAATGAAGGTCACCGTCTCCACCAAGAATGGTTGTAGGATTTGGCTTTTCAATTCCAAGGCGCTAAAAGCCAGAAGTGCCATGTGAGAACAAGTCCCAGAGGACGATACTTGCCTACTGGCATGTACACAGAGCAGCCGTGGTCCCACCCCGCCCAGGGGCTCCTCCACCAGGGCCTGGGCAAACGGGAACAAAAAAAACAATGGAATCTTCCTTTCTTGGTGACTGGCGACCTCTTGGGTCACTGGAGGCCTGGACGTCTCCACTGGCCCAGTGTCCTCCCACGGAGATGCAGGGATCCTGGGGCCAGGCTGCCAGGGCTGGAGTTCCAGACCTGCTGCCTGCTCAGAGGCCAGTCACGAACGGCCCTGCACCTAAGTATCCTCCCCTGTGAACGCCAGTGAAAACAGCATAGGTCCTATGAGCTTATGAGGAGGAACCAGGTCAGCACACATGAAGAGCTCAGAACAGTCCCAGGCACCGAGTGAATATTCCGTAAGTATAAGCGAGTGCTGGTATTCCTTAAGCCAATAGTCTCACCAGGAAACGCAGGGCAAGGCATCTTTGGAAAACACTAATATGTACTGCCTAGTCCACGAGACAGAAAGAAGTGGTGCTAGGACCAGGCCTGCTTCTTGCTCAGGGAGCTGGGGTGAGGGGACCTGCAGCCCTGAGCTGGGCCTGGGGCAGGGACCCTGGGGCCTGGGGCTTCCTGGGTAGAATCTTCCCACTGTGGTTTCCTCTCTCTTCCCTCATCTGACCCCAGCAACAGGGTCAGAACCTGCCCCTTCAACAGCTTCAACCCAGAGGCCTCTGGACTTTTCTGGTGGACTGTCACCATCCACAGGTGACACTCACCTCCATGTGAACATCCTAGAGGGAGTAATTGGGCCCTGGCCTCATTCCCCTCCTGGTTGGAGGCCTTCCCAGCCTGAGACAGGGTCACATCCAGCCCTCATCAGGGCACCCCTGCCCCGAGGCCAACAAACACTCCTTAGTGAGCTAGAAGATTCCTCCCAGTCTCCAGCCAGAGGAAACAGACCTCAAAATGTTGGCCACGTGAAAGGCTCATGTGTAAAAATAATGCAGTTCAACAAATATTTCCACTACATGCAAATCAGAGAAGTAGGCGCTGCAGAGGACACGAAGAGGGAGGGAGGAGGCAACTGTTTCCAAGAGCCTGTACCCAAGGAGGAGGCAGGTGCCGGTTCACCGTCAAGGCCTTGCAGTCAGTTCTCTGCTGGGGCAGAGCCATCAAAACCAGGCGGAGCTAGAGCCCAGTATTCCAGAAGGCAAGGGGGAAAACAACTTCAAATCACTGAAGATCTCATTAAAACAAATCCCCTGTTTATCCAACATTTGTGGTGTCACTGTGTAAATATCCATTAAAGTGCCAAATCAAGTATTAAGCACTTTCTGTGCTCAAAGTCAATGTTCTATGATGCACAGGAATTGCAAAAAAGAAAAAAAAAAGGACATTAAATGGAATTATCTATAATCCATGAAATTGACTATCACGTGTATTTTTGTCTCAGCACCGCCTATCAGCTATTCCACATTCTGGGAGAAGCCTGCTTTCCCAGGCACTCCAGAACAGTGCTGAATGAGTTTAGCAGTCACCCAACCTGCAGGGGGTTTAAACAATGACTTGTCCAAGACAGCACAGGGCCTTGGGGATGAGGCCCCCACGGGGTACACATTCTTTCCCACCCCACCTCTAATAACGGGAGAGGAGCAAGGAGTTCTGGAATCGCGTATTTCTGGGAAGGCATCAAGAGGACTCTAACTGCAGATCTACATCCCAATTACCCCGATTTGATCATTATACACTGTGTGCTTGTATCAAAATATAGCATGTACTCCCTGAATATGTACAACGATTATGAATCTGTCATAGTTGAAAATAACCAAAATTTTTAAAAAAGAAAAAATAACTACAGCTAAGATGAAAAATTGCAAGATCCATGGCCAGGGACTCCTGTCCCCTCCACTGCCCCCCCTCCCCATTTCTCCTTAGCCTCTGGCATGCCGTAGGGCTCCATAACACCAGCTAATAAAAGCACAACAATAAATAGAAATAGCTTTATGAGTGAAAGCCAAGTTTTGTCTATAAGTGCATATTATAAAACCTCAGGCAAACTGACAATTTCTATCTTATGCTAGTTTCATCCCAATATAATTTCAATAGTTCTATTGTAAATAGAAATTACTGGCAGGATTCTGATTAAACGGATGGCAACATTCCACATTCATACTGTGTGACAGACTCGCCCCATAATAAAAATAAATTTGATTAACAAAAATAATAATCAGTGTAAATGAGCACCACTCCCACATATGAAAAAATCAATGGGTTAGGAAGACAAGGAGACCCGCAAGCATCCCCTTCAGAGCCTAAAAATTTAAAACCAAGCCAACAAGGTGAGCATTTAAAATCAGTCACTGATCGGACTCTGTGACTCAGGGCTATGCATAAATTAAATGCCAAAGGTGACACACCACCACAGAGGTGCAGCTACGCAGAACTCACAGAACCAGCAGGACCTTAGAAGCCTAGAAAGACTTTATCGCTGATTTTCAAATCCCAGGACAGCTAAGCCTGGGCAAGTGGGGAACAAAAAAACAAGGTCACTGGGCCAGTGGAGACGTCCAGGCCTCCCGTGACCCAAGAGGTCGCCAGTCACCAAGAAAGGAAGATTCCACCCCATACTCACAGAGCGGGGCCAGGTTCAAAGCAGAGACCCTGTGCCGATTCCCAGCTGGTTCCTCCTGGGACATGTGCATCGACAGCCGCCACATCCTGAGGACCTACTGAGTGCCAGGCCCCTAGCTCCAAAGTCAAAAGAGGATGGGATGCCAAACACAGTGGCACCTGAATGGAGACCAAAGAGAGCACTCTGGCTTTGTTTCTGTGAGGGTTTGAATGCACAACTGCCGTTAGGGTGGTACATTTAATTTTTTTAATGTCCTCACCTAAGTCATGCTGACAATATTTGATAAACACAGATCATTTTAATTTAATTCCAGGAGAATAAGTCTGCAAAGAGACACTTCTGTCAACTAGGCTAAACCAAACACTCTGTGCACGTGGCTCCGAGGTGTTCCCGCTGAACAGCCATCACCCCTGTAGTGGGGAACACTTGGCCACTGGTCACCAAAATTAACTCACCAAGTCAGTGGATCACTTAAGTGTCATGCTCATTTGTTTATTACTGATCAGCCTTCTCTACCTCTTTGTACTAGGAGACCATTTGCTGTGTACAACTGACTAGCAGGCCATTTGAACGCCTCATCCCACTCCTCCAGCTGGGATAAAACAGGCTGAGCATCCCTAACCCCAAAATCCGAAATGCTACCAGATCTGCCCCCAAATTCGAAATGCTACCAAATCTGAAGCTTTCTGAGCACCAACCTGACACCATACGTGGAAAACTCCATGTAAGTACTTGACACAAACTTTGTTTCTTGCACAAAACTAGTAAAAATATCCCATAACATTACCTGCAGGCTATGTGTATATGGTGTATATAAAACATAAATGAATTCCATGCTTCAGTTTGGGCCCCGTCCCCAGTCTATCTCCTTAGCTAGATGCAAATATTCTAAAATCTGAAATCTGAAAAACCTCTGGTCCCAAACACCTTGGCTAAGGGACACTCAACCTGCAACAACTAGACTGGCCATTGCAACGTGTCTTCCCTCACAGCGGCCCCACGCGGTCAGTACCCTTGCTCAGATCAGGAGACAAGCTCAGAGATGCCGAGAACTGTGCCCTCAGTCCCACATCCAGCAGGTGCTGGAAACACGGCCAGAGCACGGCTCTGCCGGGCTTCAGAGCCAGCTACTCCATGCCCAGTGGCCTGTCTTTCCAGGACTGTCACAGAAAACACTGGTGTGGATCTGGTGACTTCTGTCACTGTGCCTCCTCACTCCCTTGCCTGGCACTTGTGTCCGTCCACCTCTTCCCCTTTATAGGTAGCCTCCCCCCCAAGCACAGGGCCCGGTGCCAAGAGGACCGATGGACACATGTGTGGGTCAGGAGCAGCAAGTCCACTGGTATCACCGCATCTTCTTCTCTGACAAGTGCTGCCCAGGGTATGGAGGCGCCGGACTCCCATTTTTGAAACTGAATTTCAATATGAGGTTCAGACTGTAATCCTGCTTGATGACAACAAAATGGCTCAGTGGTTCTGCAAAGTTCAGGAACAAACTGGTAACATTTTCCCACCTCATCTTTCCTCAAAAATCTCCACGTTCAAGAGGTTTCTGCATGCCCAAGTGACAGAGCGGTTGGCTCCCTTTTCTCGGCAGGTGAAATTCCCGACCACATGGTTCTGTGGCCTAACAGGTTCTGTCAAATAACTGAAAAGGCAGAAGAAATTCTTGACAAATCTGTGGCGTCAGAAAATCAATTCCCAAATACCATGTAATTCACTGACAAGCCCACCAGGGCATTAGTATTGAATGAGAACGAATTTCTTTTTTTAAAAAGGACCCAGATAAGAGTAAGAAACATATTTACATTTTGCCTGCAGATGTGATCCAAGCCGGCGAGGAGGAGTAACCAGAGCGGGTCACAAACAACTCGGGCCTGCCAGCAATGAAAATTAATGGGAAGGTAAAGAGCTGTGTTTGATGCTGGAAAGACTCCAGTAAAAACTGGTCTGTACATGGGAACACGGTGTCAGACTCAGAGAGAATCAGCTTGTCTGACTTGTGGTTTTCTTGACAACATTCATCTTCTCTTGGCCTGATACAGGGCAATTAGTGCTTGTCAGCTGAATCATGTGTTATTAAGATCATTCAGGCATTTTTTAATTACGGTTAGCGAGACAGACAGTAATGAGATATCCAGCAACTTTAACTTTCCACTTCCTTTTCAGATAAATCTTAAGCTGCCTTTTTTTCCTCCTGAAGTTTCAAAAGAATTGTTTATTCCTGCAGGTAGAGGCTTGCAAGTCAGCCCTTCTCTCCCACCTCCACGCAAAACATCCAGCTGTGGGGGGTGGGGTTGCTGTTCCTAAAACCAATCAGACAAAGGCCCCTTTCTCAAACATCCGCTTGCCCTGGTCAGACATGGGACAGGCAACTCCTGCCGTAAAAACTGCTCATCACAGAGGGCTCCTTTCCGGAGGCCTCACTGGATCCACACAGCCCCAACGGGGACCCTGGCTGGGTTCGCATCTCTCCAGCTCCGACGGGTTACGGCCTGTGCGGCATCACACGTGAGCCCAAAGTCCTTCCAAAACCTGCTCTACTTTCCATTAACTCTTCGTATCACATGATGCCAAAAAAGCCAGGAAGCATAAAAATGATTTAATCTGCTTTTATAGTCTATATTTCATCCTATTTGCTTTTAAATTAACAATTCTGAAAAAGGTTAAAGTATGGTATCAGGTTCAAACTGAATCTGGGGTTCATAATTTTTGTCTTTTTAAATGCTCCCTTTACATCGATATTTCATTGGGGGAATAATTTTCCCTTCCTGGGAGATTTCAAATTTTTATGGTCCCAGTCCTTTCTCTTTATACAGCCAGGAGCCAACGTGATTTCTGAGCTATTCCTGGTGCGCCATCTGTTTCTTTACGAGGCCAGAGAGAGGGGTCTGGGGGACGAGAGATAAGGAGAAAAGACCCCCAAGCCCATTCTTGCCAGGAACGCACAGCCCCCCTCTCCTCCTAACTCAATGAGAACGGCGTTCCTAAGGCGTCGTTTCTAAAGCATACAAACTCCTGAACGTTGGCAGCAAGCTTCGATCAACAGTCAGCACGCCACAGCAGGACTCTCTGAAGGCAAGTGCTCCAAACCCAACGACCCATTCCTATGAGTATTTTTATGACAGCAATTTTTAAAAATCCCTTTCCTGAGGTTGTCCAAAATGTTCTTCTCAACGGGACACGTTATATAACACATTCTGGATATTCTTGTGCTTGGACTTTTGTGTGCCTTCAGTTGTTTTTAAAATCAGGTTTTTCTTTTAAGTTTTTATACAATTCCAAAAACACATCCTTCTCCCTCACCCCCACAAAGTCACCTTTCTCTTCCACAGTCTCAGTTTACTGTAACAGTTTGTCACCACCCACCACCAAAGTCCACAAGTCAGGAGAAGGGGTAAGATCAGAGCATGACTCTACAGGCCTCATGCAGAAGCAGGTCATCCTGTGCTTAGTGACCCTGAGTGACCTCCTCATCTCCGCAGCCGCCCACTGCCTCCAGGCAAGAGCTGAACCTGCAGAAAACAATGCTACCTCTGGAACTCCACCAAGGACCCTGCAGGCAGCCCACACAGCCTGAGAGAGCCTACTTCTATCTCCCAGGAAAGTGAAGCCACAAAAGGAAACTGATCACACTGCACTTCAGGATACAGCAAACAATCCCTCAGGCCAGCCAGGAGAGCCCCTGGTGGCGGTGGTGGTGGGCTGTCTCACTATGCTGCCTGGCCGGGCCCTAGGCCTCCCAGGTGGGGGCAGCAAGGTGGGCAGGAGAGCCAGGGCAAGGCCAGCCTCAAGAGCCACAGAAAGTGGTTCCCAGTCCCAGGAAAAGAAACTATGAGATGCCAACGGTTAGAATGCATTGACCTTCAAAATAAAGCAAAAGTTACATGTATTAACCCTTTGCAAGCAGATGTCCTCTCTGAGGGGACACATCATAAATCTAACAAACCACTTGAATGTTCCCTCTCAGGAGACATAAAGAGATTGCTGGTGATTATACAGGACAAACTTATGCCAGTGCAGATTTTTCAAAAATGTATGATTCCTTTAAGTTTTCCATTCAAATTGCATGAAAAAACAGAGATAAAATATATACTGGGATATGAGCAATCATTGAGAAGTGGTTTTAAGGAATCACAAGTGTGTCCTTCCACATCTTCTTCAAACAACAGACTTGACAATAAATTACATATTATTAACGCGGGAGGAAGAAAATGAGACTGCACTGTCTGCTCGAACAGAAAAACACCAGGTAGAAGACGTCAAACAGCTTATATTGCACAACTTATATCAATGAACCTGCAATGCCTGTCGGTGACTTTCACACGTTACCACACATTAGAAAAACATAAGATATAAAATTTTGATATTTTTGTCATAAAGAAGTTCCTCAATGTCCCAAATTTCATCGTAAGCCAAATATCATTACAATAAAACAGCTGGTTCCAACTCTATACTATCCAATATGAAGTAACTCATTTTTCACTAAAAAAGTGCAGTCAAGCTGCTGGAAGGTGATCCACGAGATGTCTCCGAACGTAGAAAAGAGCTAGAAATTAGAAATAAAACATCACAGAGGGAGGGTTCCATCCTCATTTCAAAATGATTTTGAGAGTACAGCAGACAGCTCCTGCACGGCGTAGAACTGACTGAGAAAGACGTGGATTACGGCTATCTGAAGGTGATGGGTAGGGCCAAGGCCCAGGTCACCCAAAGCGACCAGGCTGCTGCCCTGCACAACGCAGCAGCACCAGGGACTCTTCCGGGGCTCAGCTCAACTGTTCAGGTCAGCTACATGGGACACTGGCCCCGAGGCAAGTTTGAAAAGGCTTTGAGAATGCAACAATTAGCCGGGCTCGGTGGCTCAGCCTGTAATCCCGCGCCATTGGAGGCTGAGGTGAGTGGATGGCCCGAGCCCGCGGGTTTGAGACCCGCCTGGACAACTTGGCGAGACCTCATCTCTACGATAAATCAAAAATCAGCTGGGCGTGGTAGCACGTGCCTGTAATTCCGGCTACTCGGAAGGCTGAGGCAGAAGGATCGCCAGAGCCCGGTGGGTCGAAGGCTGCGGTGGCTGGGAAAGGCCACTGCACTCCAGTCTGGGTGACAGAGTGAAACTCCAACTCAAAAAAGAAAAAAGAAAAGAGAAAATGCAACAATTTAGTTAGTCTGTGTCCTATAAAGAACAGGCAGGGCCAGGATGCTTCCAGCACAAAGCAGACAGGCTTCTCACCCAAACGGAATTCTTGAAGAAAATTCTGTAGTTTCTACTAAAAAATCTTGTAAGCCCTCTAGTTCATCCTTTTTTCTCTTTATTAAGAGAATTTCAAAAATCACACTGTACTGAAAAGAATCGGTTTGTTTTTATGGTTTGGAAACCACGCTGTTTTGAAAAAAACTGCATGAAGGTGAGTTTTCCTCGTCCACCCAAATCCTGGCCAGCTAGCTTTCCCTACGGCAACCTAGTATTTGTGGATCTAAAATGAACACTACCACCACCGTGACTTTTCTTCATTGGCCCCGCCTACATTTTGCCAGACTTAGCAGCGATGATTTCAGTTCCTCTAATGTTTCATTTAGCTAAGCTAAGGCCTGTTGTTGGCTAACTATGAGGTCAGTGTCTAAAAGGACTCACTGCTTTCCTGGGTATGTACACTGAAAGTCACTGCCTGTTTCGTACAAGGAAGTGGTATTATCAGTAAAGAGAAAAGGGAGGAAGGGTACCTAGGGGTGGGCCCAGGGGGCAGGGTCGTATCTCATAGTAATTGATTTTATTACTCTTCTGACTCCCTGCTTCAGTGTGTACCAACACACCTACAAGACCAGGTGGTTTGGTTTTTGCATTCCTTATGTGCATACTATTGGCATGATTATGAAAGAGTTAGAATTAGGGCAGTAGAGGCCAAGGCTCTTCAACCATGCAGTGGGAGGTGGGAGGGCATGTCTAAATGTGGGGAGTAAGCTGGCAGGACCTACGCCATTCACAAGCGCGTATGTCCACGGACCCTGCCACTCTGCCTGCAGGAACAAATCCTGCAGACAAGCTTGCACCTGTGTCAAAAGGTTATGTACAAGGTTCTTCAAGGCATGAAGCAACTCATACATCTATCAATGGGGAACTGAGTATATAAGATATGGCCATCAAACCATCTTACACAGTGTAGCTTTTATACACACACACACACACACACACACACACACACAGAGGGGAGCAGGGGGACTTAACATACCTATTTGGAAAGTTTCAGAAACACTGTTAATTTTTTAAAAATAAAAAAGCAAGATGAACAAGAGCATGCATAGCACCCTAGACTATACATAAGGTGGAATAACATGTCCATATTTGTTTCTGTGTATATAAGGAAACTCTGTAAGAATGCACACACAAAAATCAGCAAGAGTGGGGGGACACAGGAAGACAGGAGACTTCTCTTTATTCTTAAAAAAAAAAACCATGAGACTATGCCACTTGCTTCAAAATAAGTAATCAGTAAGAAATCTAGTGTAATGCTGCTATGAATTGGTCCAACTGTTCTGGAAAGTGGTATTATTATATGCACCCAAAGTCATAAAAACGTATGCACGCCATTCACTCAGGACTTTTACTTTTAGAAATTTAACAAGATAATCAGATGTTAAAAATAATCCCAGAGAAGATGCATGGATGTACAAGGATATCCACTCCTATGGGGTGCAGAGCAGTAAGGTGATAAGACCTAGAGAAGGAAAAAACTGAAAAAGATCAAAAAATGAAATATGGGAAATCATAGTCATTTTAACATAAAGCATAAATATACTTTACCACCGAGAGGTATTTTTAATAATATAGTAAATTCTAGACTACAGCAGGGGTCCCCAACCCCTGGGCCACAGACCAGTACCAGCGTGTAGACTGTTAGGAACTAGGCCACACAGCAGGAGGTGAGCTGCGGGTGAGTAGAACTCTGCCTCCTGTCATATCAGCAGTGGCATTAGATTCTCATAGGCACGCAAACGCCACTGTGAACTATGCAAGCAGGGGATCTAGGCTGTGGCCCCTTATGAAATGACTGCACGTCCCCCATCCCCCCAAAAAAGTTGTCTCCCATGAAACCAGTCCCTGATGCCAAAAAGGTTGGGGACCACTGAGCTAGAGGACAAAACTGTTATAAAACAGTATCTAAAGTGCTATTTCTCATAATTAGCTTTATGCTTCCATAATAAGCCCACTGTCTGGAAGAGCATATACCAACGTGTCAACACAGTATTCATAGTGATTTTTCTTTCTCTCATCATTCTTTTCTGCAGTCTCTTGGTTTTTACTAACACTTCTTACTTTTTAAAACCAGAGAGAAAAATTTCCATTCGGGAAAGGAAAAAAGAGTACCAACTTGCTACAGGCCAGAAAAAGAAGAGCTCCTGCGGAGGTACCGCGTGCCCGCCCAGTGCACCCACTCCGCCATCGGCATCGTGGGGAGGCCTCCCCGCATCAGGGCCTGACCAGCATTCAGACCAGGTGTTCTTTCCATAAAAGGGAGATGTGGTAAACAGAAACTAAAACCCAAACAGCAAACAACCCCACAGGCTCAGACGGGGAGTCTGAAGGAGCCAAACAGTTTTCATGCTCCTTTTTCTTCCCTCCTATGTTTGGCACAAACAGTTCTTTGGCTTATTATAGGGCAGTGTGACAAAAATACATTCTAACAGCAATTAAACACCATGTCTAACAGCCAAGTGCTTTCTGTTAATAAAGAGGTCTGCTTACAATAAGAGAAATCATTGTCTAATTCAAAGCAGCTGATAAATCTAAGCCCTCATCTCTACTTCTCATGAGCAGTTAGCAATATTTTCTAAAAACAAACATCACCCCTCCAAAGGCACAGCACATGGCTACTGTACCTGAAAGACACAAACTTTGGCACCAGAGAAGAGTGGGCTTGGATCTTAAGTCTGCACTTAACAAAAGGTGACCCTGGAACAAGGTGATCTTCCTAAACCTCACTTTCCTTCCCTGTCAGAGAGAATGTACACCCAGCCCCCGGCACGACACTGGGCTGAAGCAGCAGAAGGGACAACAGGCCCCAATTTGCCTTATCTATTTCTTGCCATCAACCAGAATTGCTGGAAATTAAAACAGTCTAGCGGCAGGCACGTGGTGGGCCCCCATGAAAGTGGCAGAAGGAAGTTAACAGTAGACAGTATGGAAGGCGGCATCTGTCCCTGATGCTCTGGGGTGGTGGCCCAGCCAGCGGTAGTGGTCCAGCTGGCGGTAGAAGGTGTGAGTTTGAGTGCTCTGAAATTCTACTCAGTGATACTTAAGTCTTTCGTTTAGGTACAACTGCTTTCACTGGTATCAACCACGTGACACCCACCACAACCGGGTTTGTCGATCTTGCTTCAAATCCTTTGAAACTCTGCTGCTACGACAAACCCCAATCCACTTCTCCTGATCTCAACGCCAGGCCTGAGAAAAGGCTGGAAGCTCAGAGGCAGACCCGGGCCACGCTGACCATCTTGGGAACCTGGGGCAGTGGCTCGACTTCTCTGGGAAAGCCCAGGAAGACACCACCGGGAGGATACCCAGGAGGACATTCTCACAGAACCGTTCCAAGAATGAAAAGATCATGATCCTAAGAGCTCCCAGCGGTGCCTGGCACCACGTCGGCACCATAAATACTTCCTTCCTCCTCACATGCGTCTTGTACCTTGCAACTACCGGTGGCGTTTAGAGAAAAGTCCAAGGGCTCCCAGGGAGCTCAAATTCATCATGCTTCGGCTGCTTTTTAAGTAAAATGGAGCTAATGCTATCTGCCTTCGAGTCACCTTTAAGGATGTTGTGAGGATACACTGAATGGGACATAGTAAGCCTTTATTTCCTCTGAGAGAGACACCAAGTAAGTACAGGATATTCTTCTACCAACGGCCTGCTTTAAGAGCATCCCCCACAACTGGCACGAAAGGAATGTACCATTTTACTCCCGTCCTGACTGCAGCAATCCTAATTCAATTAAGCCAGAAAGCTCATTCTGAAGCATCACTTGTTTCAGGGGCAATATGCAACCCTTCCAGACTCACGACCTAGATGATGCGAAACAGAAGTTATATTTTACCCTTTCCAAGGCATCCTGGGTAGTCTAAGGGCCACAATAAAACAAACACATGTGGGCATTACAGGTCTCTTCATTGCAACAGTTCTCCTGCCCTCTTTGTTCTGTGGAGAATTCACTGACACCGAACAGAAACGCAGACAAGGACCTATTTTTTTTTCTATCACAAGGAAGAACGTAAGAAAATACACCTTAAAGTTGTCTTCTTGAAATGTAGAGAAACCTAAAATATTTTACCTACCTCCCAATGTTGAAAATAACAAAAAGGAACATAGAAGTTCTTCAATAAATACAATTAAAACCAACATAACTTTAGTATTCTCTAAGAAACAAAAAGACAAACACACCCATCTTTAAAATTTTAAGCTAGAAGTGCAAGAAAGCCTAAATACTATTCATACATGCAAACAAACACAAATATACAGAGAGTATATATTGCTTTTTTTCTTAATGATGGATTTCAAGCATTTAGGAAAGTTTCAATTTCTATGTACCTACCTCACAGCCTCATCAAATTTTATCGCTATTTTTAAAGAAACAAAATATAGTTGAAGTCCTTATTATACCCTCTCATTTTCTCATAGTCTCATTTTCTCCCTGCCTCCCCCAAAATAATTACCTTCCAGAAACTGGCATTTACCTTCCCCCAAAAAAATCCTTCTGCTTACTAGATCGTTAACAGCACAAGTTACCATTTGCATCATAAACTCCCTCTCCACAGGACCACGCTGCACAACCCTCAGCAGCCCTTTTCTGCACTGCCACCACCCTCACTTCTATGAGAAGTCCACCCAATGATGCCCCCCCACAGACACCTGCATTCTTTCTAGTCTTGTTCTCCTAGGGAAGACACGGCGCAAACACTCTTGTGCATGTTTCCTGGTGCACACGCCCAAGAACGCATCTAAGGTGCACACTTCATCTGGGAGGAAGATTACTCTGTCGTACCGAAGGCACCCTCAGCAAACAGCTCTAGAATGGCTGGCTGGCTTGCCCTCCTACCAACAAGACACAGGGCCTGTGTTTCTCATCACCTGTCTTTGCCAAGACTTAAAATTCTGCCACTCTGGTGGGTGTAAAGGGGGGGGGCTTTTATGTACTCAAACAATCGTGTAACTGAGAATATCACCTCTTAGTCTTCACGATGAGACCAAATCCAATGGAAGGAAGGCGTGTATTCTGCTGATGAGCTGGGTATTCCTGGGCTGTGCAAGCAAGTCAGGAAAACCAGGAGCATTAACTACACAATCCCCCGAACCACAGATGCTAGGATCAAACAATAAAACTCATCAAAAAAAAAAGAAAAAGAAAGAGAGAGAGAGAAGGGCACAGTAAGAGAGTGGAATTGCAGGTTTGAGAAAAGAAAATGTCAGAGAGAACAGGGGTGTCCACCCTGCTATAGCAGACACCCGCTCCCCACCCACCTGCAGCCCCTGGCGGCTCGGCCCCTCCAAGCAGACAGGTGAGCTAAGCTTCAGGAAATAGTAACGAAGCTGACGTGTGTGGCACCAGGCAAGGCCCTTATTTATTTACAGACTTCGTAAGCATCTAAAGTTCTAAAATTACTCGTTCTAAAATTCTAAAATTACTCATTACCAACTTTAAAAAGCAAAACTGTCCGCGCAGCTTTATATGAACAACTTTAAAAGTGGAAAATGAAAACTGGACCACAGAGGTTGGAAAAATCTTGTGGAACCAGCTTTGCCACTTAAGCTCAAGGTATTTACTGGCCTACAGTACACACAGAGATCGTGGAAATAGTTTCCTTCAAATTCATACTCCTGAGGTGTCCTCAAGAAATTATCTGACAAGAGCCCCTAGTCTTCCTTGCCCATTAATTTTTAGACAAGTTTTATGAAAAGCGGGACAGAAACAGCCCTGACTGGATTCACAAAACCAAGGAGCGGTCGCCCTGCTTTGTGCTGGCAGCTAAGTGGACAGCATGACCCCTCCAGAACTCTCAACATCAGAGCCTGCGCACCCTCAGGAGCTGCGGCGGGGGTGAGACGCCCGCAAGGAGCAAAGGGGACAAGGACATCTCGGGAAGGGGTCGGAAAGGGCATCTGGGGAGGGAGGGCCCAAGTGGAAGAGGGCAAGGCCTCGCCCTCCCCCGCAGTGGAGGTCCCGGGCACACACAGGAGGGGGCGGCAGACCAGCTGCTGGCCACGAAGCAGCAGCCCACAAGAGACGTGGGGAATGAGACGCCGAGGGAGGGCATGGGGCATGCTGGCGGGGCGTGTCTCGATGTTTAGGTTTGTCAAAGGGAAGTCCAGAGAAAGTTAAGCCAGGTTTACACCCCAGGCCCTCGAGCTACCTTCCTGCTCCCCACCCCATCTCCCCCAGCCCTGCTGTGGCCACCCACCTGCTCCACTGTGAGGACGCACCAGCTGCCCCCCTCTCCCCCCACTGGCCTTGTGCCTTGCTGGTTTCCCTCCCCTCCCCCTCACCCCCACTCGACTCCAGAGCCCTGACCCTTCTGCTCGCCATTGGCTTCCATCCCCTGGGGATGCATTTGCATGCCAAGGATTAGGAGACCTGTGGCCAGTCTAACCACGCCCCCAACCTCCTGTGTTCAGTCCACATGTGCATTAAGCACCTACTGTGTGCCAGGCACTGACCTGGGCATCGGGGACTCTGCACAGACAGGACAGACCCACCCCGTCTCTTATTCAAACGGTCAGACAGAATTTCTGCAGAATTAACCTACACCGAGCCCTTCTTTGGCAGCTCCCCCCTGAATGTCCTCCCCACACACCAGTGTCCTTGTGCCACCTTGAGCTTCGACGGAGGCACGCCTAGCTCATCCTCATCTCCGCACCAACACCCCCCACGTCCCAGGTGGAGTGACCCTTACTCCTGGCCTTCGCCACCCGCCCGTGAGTCCAAGCCCCAGACCTTCTGCCCCCTCACCCTCTGAGGCCAGGACAGTCTCCACGCCAGCCCTGTACCTCTGAGGGCACCTCCCAGATCACACCCACAGCGCTTTGCCACCTCCAAGGGTGCCTCCCAAATCACACTTGTTGCCCTTGACCTGCACCCAGGGCCCCTCTCGCCCCCACTCCCTTTCAGATCTGGTCCTCAAAGCCATCAGGTACACAGGACCCTCCCGCTCCTGCTCTGCCCCGTTCCTGAGCCACTGCTCCTGTGCCTCCATGACAAAGGGCTCCATCCTCCAACTCCAGCTTCAGAGGGCACGGGCAACCTCCTCGTGAGAGCCCTCTCCATCAGTCCTGCAGAGTGACCTCCCCCCCACCGTGAATCCCTGAAGCACGCCACCATCCACTTTGGGTCTGTGCTCAGGACAGAACTTCTGCAAAATTAACTCACACCAACCCCTACTTCAGCAACTCCCCCGACGAATGCCCAATTATCAAGTGAGGGGCTCCTAAAAACAGGGCCAACTTGCAGTCATCACAGAGCACAGGTCTGGGTGCTCAGCGAGCACTTCACCCCAGAGCCTGCGCGCTCAGACATCCATACTCAAGGTGCAGGGTGCACCGAGGGGAGGGTCTCTGACCACAGACACTGCAGGAGTCCTGGGAGAGCCACACAGGCAGGGGCAGGAGTCAGGAGAAGGGAGCAAATGCAAGATTCGGCCCAGGAAACACCAACAGCACCGCAGCCTGCTGTCTGCCAGAGAGGGCGCTCGCCCAAGACAAGGCCAAGGCTCAGCCAAGGCCAGCGGAGGATAAGAGCCAGCTCCGTGGCAGGCCAGGGCCAGCGCCACAAAGCGAGTGTGGACTGATGAGACTGGCTTCAACTCTACTGCAAGAAACTCCGGCCGTCGAGTGACCAAGTCTGGCAGGGCTGGACTCGGGACTCCTTGACACGGAGGCAACGGCTCAAGCCACGAGTGACTGATTCTGCCCACAAGTGGGCTTAACAAGAGGAAAGCAAACGATCTGAAGGCCAAGCTCTAAGGAAAGGCCCAGAGGAGAAAGGAGCAGCTGGGGTGAGTGTGGATCAGCTGGTCCCTTTGCCAGCTTCCCCATGCGCTCGCCTCTGCCCCGGGCGCCGGGGAGGCGCATGCTGAGTGCCGCTCAGGGTTCTGCCAGGGTCCTCCCCACACCGTCCCCCTTGCCCCCTGCAGCCACGCACAGCAGTCGCAATGGCACAGAGGCATTAGATCTGCGGCAGACACGGCACCTCAGGATGTTACGTGTGGCTTGAGCCAGTTCACTGTGGGCACAGCAGGAGGACAGGGCTTCTGTGTGGCCACTCTTAACAAACAAGCTGCTGTGAAACTGAGCAGGGAAAGTGCCCTCTGAATGACCAGGCTGCAGCCGCCCACACTGGCTCCATCACATGCATCCTGGAGGGCGCCTTTGGGTGAGGAGCCTGACATTTCATCTCTTGCTGTGGTATGTCTCCCCTTTGCAAAATTAAGCACACACAACAAGAACACAGAAGTAAGATGCCGGGGTCATACAGGCATGGGAACTATCACCATGGAAAACCAAATCGACTGCAAGTCCAAGCACAACATTTATGAAACTTTTTGAGCCTTCTTATTCTTATAAGCCAACTTCCCCAAAGGCCTCAGTATTGCCTTCCTTGTAGTTTTGACATAAACCCAACACTTAAAGGGAAATGTAGAAATCACTGTTGCATGGCTTGTGTTGCGTAGACTGCCTCAGGAGCGTAGACTGCCTCAGGATTGGAATTCTGATTCCATCTGTTACCAACAACGTAATGAGTTGTTCATGGTATCAACTGTGAAGATCAGCAAACAACCATGCTTGCTCATTTATCCACTCTAGCTTCCTCTGCTTCCTTGAAATAAATGCTCACATCCACAATAAAGGGTGCCATGATTCTTTTGTCTGGAGACTGTAAAATAAGCATTCTAGACCTCTCTTCCTTGGGTAGATGTCAAGGTCACCTGCCTTGGCCACAGTAGTTCAACAAGTGCTGCCTTCCCCTGGATCCACTAAAATGTAAGTCCCGCGAGGGCAGGTGCTGTCATTTTACTCCGCATTAATTCCCCAGCACCTACCTGGCTCTCACTAAACAAACAATAAACCATTAGCTTAATGAATGAGCAAATGAACCTCACCTCATGACCATCTTTAAATAGCATGCAACACACCCCTGCACTCATAAGGGATGTGCACACACTTCCGCATTCATAAACATCCTGCAGTTGTAGACTATACACAAATATGTACACAAGTGGACGCTGGTTGCCCCAAGAAGTACATGCTGTGTGACCACTCTGCCGAGGAGCTCTTCTGTCCTTTGAAAATAATATGCTAAACTATACAAGATTGCTAATAAACACTTAACAGCATGAGAGACACAATAACTCCACAAAGTGGCATTCTTAAAGGAGCAGCCAGGCAACTTCAGCTGAAAGAAAGAAAGCTCATCTGCATGAATATCAGTGCCTCCACAGCATCCAGAAATATGTTTGCAAAAGGTCATGTGCTAAACAGCCACTGTAAAGAATAAAAACAGTTGTTCTGGGTTTCTTGACAAATAAGCATAACCATTCTAGAACAGGAGCAACTGCCGGTGGGAACCTGGAGCCGAGCACACAGGGTTCTGTGCACCCGGCCTCCCCACCAAGGACCACAAGGGGCTGGGGAAATGGCGCAGAGGGAGGACCAGGCAGCAGGGGTGGAAACCTAAGCCCTGGTCTCCTCTAATCTCACAGGCCTGGGGCCGTGGACAAAGTCTTATTCTCTCTGGGTTCTGGTTTCTTCATGACAAACTAAGAGGACTGGTCCAATTTTGGTGACTCTACAAAATATTTGAAAAAAAATTACATACATCATAAATACCGTGTAGGAGACAGTATTTCCCTTTTAATTTTTTTAGAAGTAATTAAAGCAGTGCACTAAATATATTCCCCATCTTGAAGCACCCCAAGTTAAAACATGAATTTTAAATCAGTTAAAAATAACTGTCATCTATTAGGGAAATGCAAATCAAAACAACAATGAGATATACTGTATACCCAATAGGATGTCTATTTTAAAAAATAGAAAATAAATGTTGACGAGGACGTGGAGAAACTGGAGCCCTTGTACACTGGTAGTGAGGATCTAAAATAATACAGCCTATCAAGAAACTAAAAGTAGGATTACCATATGAACTACAATCCCATTTCCGGGTATGTACTAAAAAGAACTGAAAGCAGGGTCTCAAAGAAATATTTGCTCAGCCATGTCCACAGCAGCCGTATTCACAATAGCCAAAAGGTGGAAGCAACCCAAGCCTCCATTGATGGACAGTGGACAGAGAAAATGGGATACACACACACGATTAAATATTATTCAGCCTTAAAAAGGAAAGACATTTCGACATGTCTCAGTATGGATGAACCTTTGAGGACATTAAGTGAAACAAGTCAGTCATCAAGACACAAATACTGTATGATTCCACCCATGAGATACCAGGAGTCGTCAAAGTCATAGGGACAGAAAGTCAAATGGTCGCCAGGGGCTGGAGGAAAGGAAGAACGGGGTGTTAGTGCTTAGTGGGTAAAGAACTTCAGTTCTGCAAGATAAAGCGAGAACGGTGAGTGCACAGTTCAGTGCCACTGAACTGTGTACATGCAAAAAGGTTACAATAGCAAATTCCATGTCATATATTAATAAACCTATTTTGCCACAATAAAAAATAAAATGCTATCACACACATTAAGTGCCTCCTGACCTCCTGATGGAAATACTATCACCTAAGGAGTGATCCCCCCTAAAAGAAGAGCAAAGCCAATTCTGATCATCTTCAGAGTCAGACACAGATTGCCAGGGAGGAGAGAGCAATAAAGAGTGAACTGGTCAAATCTCAAAAGCCTGAAACACACAAACCAATCACAGCAGAGGCTCTCGCTTGCATTCTCGGTTCTCACTTGGATTTGCTTGTTCTGACGCAAAATTTGTTTAATTAGGAGATGTGTGGGAAGGTGGCAGTTTGAATCCTGACTGGATGGCTGGCATTAATGAATTTCTGTCATTTGGAGGAGTGTGATAACAGTATTGTGGCTGTGTTTTTCTGCAAAGTCCTGCTCTTTCAGAGATATGCATAAAGTATTCACGGATGACATAAGATATGATGTCTAGGACCTGTTTCCAAATTAAGTCAGCGTGAAGGATGAGAAGGCACTGACAAGGCCAGGCTGTGACTGCAGCTGTGTCACGGGCACAAAAGCACTCCTGATGCTCTTCTGTCCGGAGATGTAATGGGAATTTTCTGTAAGAAGTAAAAAGAATACATAAAACGCAACTACTGTTGTAGACAAACTATGGAGCAAATTTTCCAGATAAACTCAATACAGGTCTTTATCCTTTCTGAGCTCTAAACTTCAGGTGAGACATTTCCACACACAGGAGTACTCACAATCCAAAGGAAATGGACACAAGTGCCCCACAAGCAGCCTGATGATGAAACGGATTCAGGGCACACTTGGGTGACAAGTGACACCAGGATCCACCATGTCCCTCGATGCAAATTAGGCCCGCAGAACGACTCAAAAGGAGAAAAGGCCCACCCTGTGCAGGCCAGGCAGAAAGCAACAGGGGAGGCCCCAGGCAGAGAAGGGCCCCTCTGCGAGCCGGGAGCCTGCCTGGGACTAAGCCGCATGGATCGCGTTTCACAGACAGCTGCTCTCTGTCAAGCTGAAGGGCGATCGCAGGCTGGAAGGGCAGCGAGCAAGCACTGGTGTCGACTGCCAAGTCCACCACACGCACAGAGCCCCAGCTTTGCCTACTACGTGACACGATGTATTCTGTGGACCCACGGGAGTGTGAACTCCTTGAGGGCAGGAAGGATCTTGCCCCCTCCCACACCACGCAGCCCCAGAACGAAGAAGGCTGCCTGGCACGTGACCAGACATCCAGAGAAGATTTCTTGAGTTACTGACTACCTGAATAGATATCATAAACCCATCTATTCAGAGGAAAAATCCAAAGGAGATGAATCATGATGTTAGCAGTGCTTATAACTCTGGTAGTGGGATTATGGGTGACTGACACAGGACACCAGCCAGCCCGGGCGCGCGGCAAACTCAGCAGGCCCAGTCACCACTGCCACCAGACCAGGACCGGTCAGGGCTCGTTCTTATCCAGCCCCACACACTCCTGCTCCTACGGCACTGAGCCCCCAGTCCTATACCTGCCCCCTCCTGCTAGGTAGGCGCTTCTGGGAGGTCTGGCCAGCAGCGGAACCAGCTGTGCAGCCCCACACCTGGAGCGTGCGGGCTAGGCCATCTGAAACAGACGAGTGAACCTTTTCTACTACAAAAGATTAGGGAGAGGCAGCCTGCAAATTTGACACCTGTTACTGACTTTTAACAGCTAACTGCTAAATGTGGAAACAGATCTTAGTAAACTCTGTTCTTTAGAGCATCAACTACCACTGCAGTTTCAGATGATCGGCTCCAGCAACAAAGAGGACTCCACTGCATATGAAACCATCTGTCATGATTAAAAAAAAAAAGATGACCAGGAATACATGTTCAACTATTGGTGGCTGCAGCTGAAGAAAAACACTCATGCTCCCACAACCAGCAGAGATGGGTGGAACCGCAGGTTCACCAGAGCTGTGAGCCTCATGGCAGAAAATACCCTTCACACTGTTCTTTCATACTTAGGTATGACCACGGTGTTAAGAGATCTTTTAAAGAGACATTTTCTTTTAGAGACAAATACTGAAGTATTTACAGAAAAGATAATATGACATCCTTTTCTAAACCCCAGGAGAGGGTGGGGGTAGGAGTGAAACCAGGCCGAATGAGAGCTGCTAACTGGTGAAGCTGGAGGACTGCACACAGCGCTTGATCGGACTCGCCGCGTGTATTGGAAATTTTCTGTAAGGAGAAATGTTCTGAAGGGTCTGTCAGAATACCAAACAGCAAGGGGAGAGAAAGAGAAGGAGGGAGGAAGGGCAGGGGGAGTGGGAGGGGGAGGGAGAGGGGGAGAGGGAGGGAGGGAGAGAGAGAGAGAGAGAGAGAGAGAGAGAGAGAGAGAGAGAGAGAGAGAGAGAGAGAGAGAGAGAAACAACCTCCTGCTACTAAGACACTGCCCATGAAGCCCGACAACTAGGGGAAAAAGTTTCAAGAGCGCCGTTGCTCAATAAGAGGGAGCTTATTCAACAAGTTATCAAGTCAGCAGAGAAAACAAGCCATGTCAGTATTAGATCATTAAATCAGCTTTCTGGCAAAAAACAGTATTTCCAAATGTTCTGATGACAGCTGGATCAAACCCGCCAATACCTGACAGTAATAAATACAGTTATTTGGGAAGAAAAATAGGGAGTGACCTTACAGCTCCACTGAAATACGCCAAATAAGGAAAGCTCGAAGCTGTAGGAAATGGAAAAGAACAGCTAATATTTGGCAAGCTTCCTTTATGATCAACAAATTAAAATGTTAAGGAAGCAATTTGTTGAGAAAAGATATTTTTAAAAGGAGCTGAATCATGCAGGTTCAGCCCCGGATATGGTCAATTGGTAATTTTAAATCATTTTTTAAAAGTTAATGTTTTTAGCCTCCAGAAACGGCATTTAAGACATCACTGAGTTAATCATCAGCTGCTGCTCCCCGGCTCAGGTGGGGGGGTGCCCGAATTCAGCTTCACTCCACCTTCCTCCTAACCCCTGGCTCTGCGGGGGCCCCAGACCTGGCTCTCGCGGGCAGTCGCTCTGATGACAAGGGCATACACAAAAATGTAGCCTGGAGCCAAGCTTAGGTTTCCAAAGACCCTCTAGTTGCCAATCCATTTTCAATCACCGGCCACGTGACCTAGTTCCAATCTAGAAAGGCACACAATGCTGGGTTTCTTCAGCGAAAACAAGTGCAAGGTACGGCTGGCTTTCATGACCCATGAAGAAGACGGCAACGTTCCTGCGATTGAAAAGCCATTCCCATTCCAAGGGCCCAAGTTCACAGCGAGCCGTTCAACAGAGTGCTCCCTAAGGGCCTGGGGCTGTGGGTGCTCAGAACAAAGTCCCTGTTCTCAGGGTTCAGGGGTTTGGGGGTGGGAGGAGACAGGTCTTATGCACAGCGGGTGATCAGTCACTGACGAAAAGTCAGGGAAGGAGGTGGGGGACAGGGACGACTCCTCTGAGGACAGGACATCTCAGCTGAGACCTGAGGAAGTAAAACCAACCAACACAAAGCAACGTCAGCCTCTAACATGGGATCTCACCACCACCACCACCACCACCACCCCAAAAACCAGAAACTGAAATGCTCTTGGCCAGGTTTCTGCCTGTTTGCTTGGTTATCGGTTGCTTAAGATTCTTTCTAGCCGGGCTCGGTGGCTCAGCCTGTCATCCCGCGCCTTTGGGAGGCTGAGGTGAGTGGATTGCCTGAGCCCGCGGGTTTGAGACCTGCCCGGGCAACTTGGCAAGACCTCATCTCTACAATAAATCAAAAGTCAGCCGGGCATGGTAGCACACATCTGTAGTTCCAACTCCTTGGAAGGCTGAGGCGGAAGGATCGCCGGAGCCCAGCGGGTTGAGGCTGCGGTGTCCGGGAGCGTGCCACTGCCCTCCAGCCTGGGTGACAGAGTGAGACTCCAACTCAAAAAAAAAAAAAAAGATTCTTTCTATCCTTGAGGAATACTGTGGGTTTTTTTTTTGTTTTGTTTTGTTTTGTTTTAGCAGGTTCTCTGGTCATGATCCTTACTCAGTAACAACTGAAATACATTGTTCTGTTTTCAAAATATTCTTTGTTTTGGCATGAAAACTGCACCAAGCAGAGTGCCTGGGCTTCACGTATCTTTAGCATTGAGTTAACACGTCAAGCTGGGGTCCTGGATGCATCATGTCACTCAGGACTGAACCGCATTGTCTGGAATGGCCCAAGCGGCCACCCAGACAGCACCAGGGAGTGGGCGACTCTAATGTGAGCATCCAGTCCCACAAGAACTGCCAGCACAAAGTGGTCACCTGCCCATGGAGGTCACAGGGGTGTGAGTGGTGACCAAAGAACATGAGTGAGAGCAGACAGAGACAGAGGCACCCACACCACTGACCACACGACTCATTACGCGTCAGCCGGCCTGGAGGCCCCAGAGTTGCCCAGATAGTTCTGTCATCTGGCCCAAGGCCAGGCCTTGTCTTGTCCCCAGCCACCATGGAGAGAAGAGGCTCTCACCTGTGGGTGAAGTTTATTAACCAGCACAGGAAAAACCCCATGGCCACCTTCATTGTCAGACATGACTATGTCCCACAGAAACAGATGTCAATTCAGCAAGTCTTGTAAGGACTTAGTGAATCTGTTCACGTGTCGTTTCATTAATTAGCTTCAATACGGCTAGCTGAACAGACTGTCTGTGCAAAGCTGGCTACCGGGCAGCAGCCAGGGCTGCCTGATGCAAAACATCCAAGCCAACTCGTGCACAGTGGAGGGGCAGGCACGCAGAGAGCACAGGACGCGCTTCCATCAGACACGCCTGCAGAGGCCTCAGAGCAGTGAGGCCACGGAGCATGCACGCAAAACCTCCTAAGTCAGAGCACGGGCTCCCTGGCCTCAGTGTCCCTACTCTTTTAGTAAGCATGCTGAAGACGATCTCAACAAATCACCAGGAAGAAAAGCTAAGAGGGGGATAAAAACCCTCCTTGCAATTATGCGAAGCCACAGGAGGGCTAAGTCATTCTGAGCTAAGTCACCCTGGTGGGGGTAACAGCCTTGTGAGGGAGATCACACATCACCCAGGCCAGACAGGCTCTGTCCCTCCTTTCCTGCCTCACTTATTTATGGAAAGACAGTCCCTCAGAGTTTAAAGAAGCCCAGCAGATTAATCCTCAACTAGTTAAACCCCGTCCTCTCACCTGCTTCAAATCTCACTCTGCTTTATTTAATTCAAAACAGCTGACTTCAGAGGTAGAGCGCCCTCATCATACCAAAAGCTGACTATTAAGAGTGGAGAAAGGCCTTTCTGTGTTGAACACATCTTTTATGTGTCGAAAAGCGGATGACAGCCATGAATTTTAACTCCCGAAGAAAAAAAAGTGACTTCTGCTTCCATAGGTATTTCAGAAACATGCCAATTATTAAACACCATGCCTGTGGCATGCGAGGCACAGCACAGGCCCTCGCCCAGAAGAGGGCCGACACAGTGGCCCAGATGGCCAAAATACCCAGGGGGCTGAGGGCAGAAGTACAGGCAGGCCCAAAGTGGCCAGGGGGTCAGAGGAGGGCAGAGTCCACCTGCTGGAAGTGATCTGGAGGGCTTTTTGTCCAAACAGAAACAGAAGCAGAAGCTGGGCAGGTCTTCAGAGGCTGAAGAATGGGAGAGGAGGGTGCTCCAGGGAGGAGGCACGCTTTGGGCAGAGGCGTGGTGGCATGACCAAGGAGGGGCCGCGGTACGGCTGGCACTCGTGGGGGAGCCCGGGAGCGGGCACGGAGAAGTCAAGGAGGACGACGCCAAGAACGGACCACAGCACTTGGCTTCAGGAAATCCGTGCGCTCCCCGTGGGAGTCAGAGGGAGGCTCTCCACACAGAAGCAGGAGCCGCACAGAAACACCGCCTGGGCCGGGTGCGGCTCAGCCTGCAATCCCAGCCCTCTGGGAGGCTGAGTCGAGAGGACTGCCTGAGCCCGCAGGTTCGAGACGCACCCAGGCAACTTGGCAAGACCTCGTTTCTACAATAAATCAAAAACTAGCCGGGTGTGGTAGCGCATGCCTGTAGTTCCGACTACTTGGAAAGCTGAGACTTGAAGATCACTGGAGCCCAGCAGGTTGACGCTGGGCTGGCCATAAGCGTGC
Source organism: Cephalopachus bancanus (assembly GCA_027257055.1). Taxonomy (NCBI): domain Eukaryota; kingdom Metazoa; phylum Chordata; class Mammalia; order Primates; family Tarsiidae; genus Cephalopachus; species Cephalopachus bancanus. The sequence goes on along the minus strand of JAPVLO010000453.1, from coordinate 482,826 downwards.
CACTGCACTCCAGCCTGGGCGACGGAGTGAGACCCTGACTCCAAGAAAAAAGAAAAGACAAGAACCACCAAAGCCACCAGAAAGTCCTCAGACCTGGAGGACTTGCTCTGATGAGGGCGACTGGCAAAGTCACTAGCCCCCGGAGGAAGCGTTCCCTCCTGGGCCTGCAGGAAACAGATTGCGTGGCTGGTCTGTCCTGACTGGGAAAAGCACCACACTCCCAAGGCTTCCCAGCCCCAGGGAACGAAACTCGTCCTTTGGTGCAGTCCGCTGCATTTCCCAGACTTCGAGGGGGCCACTCTAGAGCCTTAAGTGAAGGAATGGAAAATATCAGCTGGGGTAAACAATTAAGGTCAGAGAAGCAAGAATGATGAGGTAAACAAATGCAACTGTGGAATGACATTTTGATCACTATGGGACAGGATTGGGGGCTCCCCACATTGACGACTTGAAACTTGTGCCTGGCTTGCACACTTGCAGCTGAGAACACAGAGAAAGCACCAGACTGAACACTGTAACTTAAATTACAAAACACCTGCAAGACACTCATGGTCCTCCCACTGTAAAGTCAGGCTAGACCCTCCCTGTCCCTACCCAGGCCTTGTTTTCCTTGACAACCCATGAGAAATGACCAGGCACTTCCTGGGTCCCCAGCACTACAGAGAAAGAGACCACACATAGGGCTGGCCTCTCATCTGATGATTCTCCCCCACCGGGCCAAAAAATGGAATTCAGAGACCACTGACAGGAGGGGCTGCGGGGTGTGGAGGAGTCGGAGCCCCTGAGGTTGGGGAGGCGGCGGGGTTTTGCAGGGAGGCTCCAAGGAGAGGGTCCCACTCAGCACAGCATCAGCACTCACTCAGCAGGAAGAGGCCACAGTTGGAAAGATTCCAGGCAAGAGGGCAGGGGACGAATTGACAGGGAGGCAGATCACCTCTGCAGAGGGCATCACAATTCAGGCTGAGTCCATTTTTAGTCCTTTTGCACATGCACAAGCATGTCAATAAAAACGGGGCACAGCACCACCGACAATGGGGTGCCACATAAACATGACAGGGGTATGACTTAGGTAATAAGGGCTCCCATCTACTGAGCGGCTACCAAGAGTGTCCCACTTGAGGGAGGGGCACCCCGCCAGGGAGACAGCTGGGTCACACAACTCAGTGGGGACGATCTCTCCTCTCACAGACACCCAACACCTAATTGACAGAGGCAGGATTTGAACCCAGGTCTGTGATGCCAAAGCCCATACTGCTTCCTCTTCCCATCACAACCAAACAGCACCTATGTTGTTGAGTCTTTCAGAGTTGCGCTGAAGACAGTCCCTGCACATGTTAACTGTGTGTTACTCTCGGCAGCCTGGTTGCAAGGGTTCCCAGAAGATGACTTCAAAAGACAAAACCAACATGTTTCCTATAAACCAGTGTCATCACATTCAGCCTTGCCTCATACACAACTTCAAGGATTGTGACTTCCTATTCAATATGGTAGACTATCTCTGCTCCCTTTGGAACAGGAAGGTATAAACTCACTGGGCAGAGAATGGGAGCAGCAAGAGCAAATGAAAAGCCCCCCAAATCTCAGAAGGTGGAAAGCCTTGGAACCTGGAGCAGTCTTTCCAGCCCAGCCTCAAGACAGAGCAGGCAGCAAGCTCACCCAAGCCGCAGAACTTGGGAAGGTGGCAGGTGGGCAACGGCCACTGACAGGAGCAGTCCAGCCCTCCCCCACCACTAGCAGAAGACTGGGGTTTCTCATGGCCACACGCAGGGACTGAATGGATGTCCTGACCCCCTCCTCACCCTGGCTCCTAGAAGACAGGTGATCAGACTAAGTGCTTCCAACCACCCCACCCAGCAGGACAGCAAGGGCTTCTCACTGGAGAAACTGATCAGTCCAAGAGAAAGGAGCCACAGATACTGATGCCTGGGGGACTCCCCCCAAACAAGACACCTGGGTTGATCACTTACAGTGAAGGCCGCCACAACCACCTACACCCCGACACACACACAGCTTCTAGTGCCTTGCTCTTACATATATATGAACAAGCAATGAAACATCGCCAGACATTTGAGGAAACTTCTAACTGGGACCAAAACAAAGTGACAAACAAGAACAGAGGCAAACCAACAGGAGAAATGAGAAATATATTTGGGTCTAATCACACAACTGGGTTTAAGCATCAGAAAAAACAGACCACAGTTACTACAAATTCACAGATGAATCTCAGAAACATAACTCAAGTCACAAAAGTAAGTCCTGAAGCCTACATGCAGAATGATCCGGGCAAGAGTAATAATATACTACTTAAGCATATACACGTTTGTGCTAAAACTACATTATTTTAAGGCTATGGTATAATAAACACAAAACTCAGGTCACTTGTCCTAGATAGGGAGGCAGAGAAATGGGAGGGGAGGAGCAGGCTGGTGGAAGCGAATGATTGGTAAAGGGCTGGTCTTGGGCTGGAGGGCTCAAGGGTGTTCATTATATTGTTACTCTGTAACCAAAATACACGGCATACAACTGTCTGCGTGTATTAAATGCTGTAAAAGATTTACCAAGTAAAAACAAAAACAAAAAGAAGTCAATGCAAAGAACAGAAAAAAACTTTTTTTTAAACTGTGATGAACTACCCAGTAAGAGTCATTTTCATGAAACGAGAACAGACCTTAAGAATGATGCATTCGGAAAACAAGAAAGAAAACTTGAGAAGAAATTTGAAATAGGATGAATAAACGTTCAGAAGGACTGGAAGGTTGAAAAACTCTCGCATGAGCATAAGCAGGGCACGGTGGCTCAGCCTGTAATCCCGTGCCCCTTGGGAGGCCGAGGAGAGTGGACTGCCTGAGCCCGTGGGTTCGAGACCCGCCTGGGCAACTTGGCGAGACCTCATCTCTACAATAAATTAAAAAAAAAAAAAAAAAAAATGAGCCGGGTGTGGTAGCGCACGCCTGTAGTTCCAGCTACTTGGAAGGCTGAGGCGGAAGGATCGCCGGAGTCCAGCAGGTCGAGGCTGCGGTGGCTGGGAGCGGCCATTGCACTCCAGCCTGGGTGACAGAGTGAGACTCCAACTCAAAAAAAAAAAAAAGAAAGAAAAATTCTCACAGAAAACACAAAAAAGAGAGAAATGAAAGGTAAGGAAAATGAGCAGATCAGGCCACAAGGTGCAGCATCTGAAGAACACAAGCTCCCAGGGACAGAACACAGAGGCAGAGACAGAACATGAGAACCAGGCCAGGGCATGTTGTCACGAAACTGAGAAGAAGAGGAGGCCTCTTCAGATTGTCAGGAACAGCAAAGTTCTCACTTGGAACACCCTCAACAAGGGGAGGATGCAGAAGGACGCCAGACAACGTGGAGCCGTATCTTTCCAATGTGGAGGGATGCACTTTCCACCCTGGGATTTGAGGACAGAATGCAGACCATGTCACATCACAGATACGGTTGTCCTGAAGCTACTGGAGAAGGTCCCCCCAAATGAGAGACCAAGAAGGATCAGAGCTCAGGAGACAGACAATCCAACACAGAAGAGAAAGAGGGAGAGGCCCCAGGAAAAAGAGGACAGGGAACCCAGAAGCGCAGCTGGTCCCATACTCACAGCGGCCAATCCAGAGGGGGTAAGGGGTCAGGAGGGAGTGTCACCGAGAAAGATGAAACCCTCCCTACCTGACAGGCATCCCTGTTCTAGGAGATGGATATTGCTGGAGGGCAGTTTGGGAATGCACTAGATAGAGGACACAGAAAACTAATATTTATGCAGCCACAGTCATCCAAACACTAAATATCTGAAAATTGATTGAGCCAAAGGGAGAACGACCACTAACTCCGAGAAGGGGAGAGAGGAGGAGGGGACCTTTGTTGAGGCCTACAACCTCACTCGCAACTCGTGAAGCACATCAGGAAGCGGACACCAAGCACTGCAATTCCAAGCACAAGCGGTACACACTGCTGCTCAGAAACCAGAGGCTACTCGTGGGTGCAGGACACGAGGGTGGGGAGAAGTAGGGCAGCGGCAGGCTCTTCTTGAATCCTTAGCCTTAGGAAGTTTTGATTAAAAACTAACATTTTGGAAGAAAACATGCAAAACACAATGACTACCTTCAGAACACTTTTATTTTAAAATGAAATACATCCAAGAGGTCGGATGTTTTGTTGGTTCTGTTTCCTAACAATTCCAAGCTTCGACATCCATCAGGACCCATGTGGAAAACCATTAATCCTGTCCTGTGGTTGTCCTGACTCCCAAGCCTCTCTTATCCTTGACCTGTTTTCTAAGGGCCATACCTGGGAGTTCTGCCCTGACCAGGCCTCCAAGCTTGAGGTGGAAGAGGCTCCTGGCCGTGGGGCAGGCCCAGGCACACCTGAGATGACTGTGCCCTCTGCCACCCACAGCCCTGGGCCTGCCAGCGTCTGGATGTGGCTCAAGGAGCCATCAGCCCTTAGTGGGCGTTGAGCTCTTTTTTCCCAACGAACTTTCTCTCTGCCTTTGTGTCTGAAACCCTTCCTAATGCATATCTGAACAACTGTCTTACTGTTTTCTCCAAAGTTCACATGTATCTAAAAGTCCGATCAGCATGTGTCCTACGTGAATTTCCTGTGAGCAATTCAGGAAATATCACACTCCATTCAAAATTACATGATAAGCCGGGCTCGGTGGCTCAGCCTATAATCCCAGCGCTTTGGGAGGCCGAGGTGAGTGGACTGCCTGAGCCCACGGGCTCGAGACACGCCTGGACAATTGGCGAGACCTCATCTCTACAATAAATCAAAAATTAGCCGGGCCTGGTAGTGCGCACTTGTAGTTTGCTACTCGGAAGGCTGAGGCGGAAGGATCGCCGGAGCCCAGCGGGTTGAGGCTGCGGTGGCCGGGAACGGCCACGGCACTCCAGTCTGGGTGACAGAGTGAGACTCCCACTCCAAAAAAAAAAAAAAATTACATGATAAAGGAGTGAACACTGATATTGGCCACTGTCGCCTCCTCCCATACCCCCAACTCAACTCCCCCTCAGAGAAGGACAGGGCTGACTACATAACAGCCCAAACCTGCTGCCAAGTAAGAAACGCCTACTTGGAAACAGCCTCCAAGATCCTGGCCGAGACAACATAACCCAAAGCCTGGCATGTAAGTCATGTGGCACAGTCGCTGTACTCTGCTCACCGCTGTCAGCATCACCAGACAGAGCAAGCCCAAGCCCTCCACAGAGTCAGAAAAACGCCTCGCAGGTCTTCTGTTAGTCCACATGCTTTACGGTCTTCTATCTGCTGTGCATTTACGAAGCTACTAGGAATTTTCTTATCATTATGGTTAAGGCGCATTCCATACATGGAGCCTCACTCGGCACCAAAGTGGCAAATTCTGAACTAAATTTGGCCCCCACGGAGGCCTAGCAGGCTGAGAAAATAGAAGGAGGAGAAAACTCAAACATTGCTAGTCCCAATCAACATTAAAAATCAAGTTCCTTCGCCTGAAGAATTCTCTCACCATCTGGATCTGACAGGACTTCCACTTAGAAAATCTCTCCTCTCTGTAGGAAGTTTGCCACCAAATATGAAAAGCCACATAGGTGCCAAGTGCTGCATGACTCACATGTTTCATTTGCCCACTGAACATTTGATGTGGAAACTGCTCACACCCAGGAAGCTGGCTTATGCCTTAAAAAGACATTCTACAAACCAAGCTGGCTTAACGTGTAAGCAGATAGTTTTAATCATCTAAGGGAGGAAAAAAATTGATGGGAAAACACATAACAGAAATAAAATAGCAAGCAACACAACATCAACAGGTACCCTGTGACCTGGGCAATCATGACCTCAGCATTGACACTGGCACCTCAGGTAGGCTTACAACCTGTTATTCTTCTAACACATAGCGGTCTTTCTTGGTAAGCTGTCACCAAAACACTTATACCTAACTTTTTTCGTTTTAAAGCTAAAAAAAAAAAAAAAATTAGCCAGGCATGATGGTCCAAACCTGTAGTCCCAGCTACTCGGGGAGGCTGAGGCAGAAAGATCCCCTGAGCCCAGGAGGTGGAGGCTACAGTGAGCCACGATCATGTCACTGCACTCCAGCCTGGGCAACAGTGTGAGACCCTGAGTCAAAAAAAAATCTAGGACAGTACATCAGGCACTGCCCTAAGTTGCGTCTTACTGAATCCTCTACAAAGCAAGTCGTTTTATCATCACCACTTCACAAAAGAAACAGGTGAAGTGCCCAAAGTCACACACCTGAAAAATGGAGAAGCAAAGATTCCAAATTCAACGGGCTGTCTGCAGTCCAAGCCAGAGGGCCCTCAGCCACTGCCCAGACCCCCAGCCAGGATGAGGGGCGGGCAGCTGCCAGTGGTTCTAGGCACATCCAAAGGCAGGCCATATAGGAAAACGCAGGCTCCTATACACAGAGTTGCCATTTCCAGCTGACTGTACAGCGGGGATCCAGCAAAATAAGGAGAAAAGAGGTTCCCCAAAAGCAAATTTTCCAAACAAGTGTTTGCCTTTATTCTTGGCCCTGCCACTTGCCACAGCGTTGCTACTGGAACCACCAGATGGCTGGTCGTCTCTTAGGGGCTCAGAAGGGCACAGTAAAGGCCAGTGCTGAAAGCTGTAGCGAATCCTTCAGTTCCTCGAAGGCTACATTCTGCCTCTATCAGACAAACCCAGCCCACACGTATTTTTAATCTCTCTGGTCTCTGGCTATTATGCTGACGGCTAATTGCTACTCTCCGCGGTCTGCCGCTAGCACCTTCCCAGCCTGCTTTAATTTGCTGTTTTAATGTATTAGTACCCCGAAAAGTAGATAATCAATACTGTTAGAACTATGTGTAAAAGGAGCCAGGTTTGAAAGAGGTTTGGGAACAGGCCCAGGAAACTCCCCAGTTTACTCACAGACTGTGTGCGCCATCCCACTGTCCCAGACAGAGCGGCCAACTATGTGCAGAAAGCTCAACTTAGAGGATAAGGGAGGAGCACTCTACTAAAATATGAATTAAAGAAAACCAGCCTTCCCTCTTAAGGATCTAAACCAGGGCTTATCAAACTTTAGGATGCCTATGAATCACCTGGTGATCTCATAAAACCACAGATTCTGACTCAGTAAATCTAGGTGGGGCCTGAGAGTCTACGTTTCGAACAAGCTCCCGGGTGACGCAGTGCTGCTGGTCCATGGTAGCAAGGGTCTAGATCAGAGCAGTGCTGTCCCACAGAAACATGATATGTGCCACATGATGCTCTGGCAGCCAGCCTCGGGCCTGTCTAGCTAGCCTCCTCTAATGCCCCCTACCTGGGTCCCCAAAGCACAGGGTAAGGTCAGTAGGTCTCAGTCAGGAGGTAAATCAGAATTTGGGCAGTACACAGACAGTATTTCAAATGTATACCAACAATATAACACTTAACTACCCATCTCCCAGTTTCAACAATCACCAATTCATGGCCAGTCTATACCGCAGCCACTCCCATCATGTCAAGAATAAGGCTAAAATGAAGAGGGATGGAGAACAGAAACAGGGCTGACATCTGTACAGCAGGAGTCCTTGAAAGAAGGAAAAATGAAGAGGACAAAATATCTGAAGAGATAAATACATGAGAATTCCCTAGAATTAAGGAAAACTAAGACATCAGAATAAAAGGGTCCATAAAATACCAAATAAGATAGGTCAGAGGGGGAAAAAAATCCACATTTAGATACATTAGGGTGACATTTAAGAACAAAGATAAGGATGAAAAGAAAACTCAGACTACCTACAAAGCAACAGTCACATGGTCCTCAAATTCCTCAACTATGACTCTCCATGCAAAAAGAAAACAGTGGAATAATCTCAGTGTTGAAGAAAAGGAATCTGACCTAAAATGCTATATCCAGCTAAATTATAATTCAAATGTGAGCATGGAATAAGTAGTTTCAGCCTTTAAAGCATCAGGAAGTTTATCATAGAAGGACTTGTTTAAATGTCCTAGCATTACAAACACTTGTGAATAAAAGTTCTCTGCAAAGGCATCTGAAGGAAAGAGACTTCATTCTAGTAACAGTTTGCAAGCCACAGAGACACAGAATACTAAGATGTATTCCAGAGAACAAAGAGAGTGTCTTATAGCAAAATATCCTACCCCGGTTTCTAATCAGGTCCATTTATACAAAGGAAGGATTCCAAACTTGCTTCGTTCTGATTGGTCGGCACAGCTGAACCCTGGTTGGCCAACACATGTGACCTCTGAATGTCCCAAAGTTTAAAAGATATGGGTTTTCCGAGAACTCAGAGCTAGTGTATGACCTCCAGTTATACATGGCCACTTGGTACTACTTACGTTTAGGCCCAGTTGGCCAATCTGGCTCCATCTTGAAAAATTGTCTCTCTTGCATTCATATTTGCTCATATACTCTAGCTAAGAGAGAAAATTAATACTGAAAGTCCAAAATGACATATGGTAAGAGTAAGAAATACCTGGGGGAAAGTTTGCTATTGCTTAAATAACTCAAAAGAAAAAACTAAAACTAAAACTAAAAGCAAATATACACATTATACAGGGAAACAAGACAATTAAGAATGAAAAATCTAGACCAGTGGTTCTCAAGCAGTGTATCATCTCCTGGAATGCCTGTCAAAACACAGATCACTGGGCCCCACGCCAGCCCAGTTTCTGATTCAGTACCAGGTGATGCTGATGCTGCTTGCCCATGGACCACAATTCTAGAATCTAGATGATCCCAACAAAGCAAGAGTCAGGAAAAGACATACTTATTGCTTAACTCGTTCGACAGAAAGACAAAGATAAGCTTTAGAAAATGACAGGAACTCCTACTCCAGGCAGTTGAAACAAATAAATGTAAAAAGCAATTCTATTCCAAAAGAAACTGATAGGAAAAAAGATAACCACATGAATGAGTCTTAATAATTTCAAGAATAATCCAGATTCTGAATTCAAGAAGAATAAAACAGATTGTACAACTTTAAAATACAGCAGAGGGCTGGGATCGGTGGCTCAGCCTGTAATCCCGCGCCTTGGGAAGCCGAGGTGAGTGAATTGCCTGAGCCCGCGGGTTTGTGACCTGCCTGGGCAACTTGGGAAGACCTCATCTATACAATAAATCAAAAAAATTAGCCGGGCATGGTAGTGCACGCCTGTAGTTCCAGCCACTTAGGAAGGCTAAGGATCCCCGGAGCCCAGCAGGTCGAGGCTGCAGTGGTCGGGAGCAGCCACTGCACTCCAGTCTGGGCGACTGAGTGAGACTCCAACTCAAAAAAAATAAAAAATCCAGCAGAGGAAAATTCAACCCAACAAAACATGACAAGAATTTTTTTTTTTAAGTAATGGTAACTAGAAAATGCAAAATAAGATAGCATTAGTCCTAATATAATCGCAATTACCAGAAACATGCACCAGTTAAATTCACTAATCAAAAAGAGACTCTCAACCTGGTTTAAAAAATAAGATACTGCATTATACATAGGCAACAGACACAATTAAAGCAATAAGGATACTAAACGATTGGAAATAGGCCGGGCTCGGTGGCTCAGCCTGTAATCCCAGCAGTTTGGGAGGCCGAGGTGAGTGGATTGCCTGAGCCCGCGGGTTCAAGACCAGCCCGGGAAACTTGGCGAGACCTGTCTCTACAATAAATCAAAAACTAGCTGGCCGTGGTAGGGTGCACTAGTTCCGGCTACTTGGAAGGCTGAGGCGGAAGGATCGCCAGAGCCCAGCAGATCAAGGCTGCGGTGACCAGGAGCGTGGCACCACTCCAGTCTGGGCGACAGAGTGAGACTCCAACTCAAAAAAAGAAAAAAAAATGGAAATAATTAAAGAGAAATGGCGGCCGGGCTCGGTGGCTCAGCCTGTAATCCCACACTTTGGGAGGCCGAGATAAGTGAATTGCCTGAGCCTGCGGTTCGAGACCCACCTGGGCAACTTGGCGAGACCTCATTTCTACAATAACTCAAAAATCAGTCGGGCGTGGTAGCACGCGCCTGTAGTTCCAGCTACTCGTAAGGCTGAGGCGGAAGGATCGCCGGAGCCAAGCAGGTCAAGGCTGCGGTGGCCGGGAGCGGCCATGGCACTCCAGCCTGGGTGACAGAGTGAGACTCCCAATTCAAACAAACAAACAAACAAACAAACAAACAAACAAACAAAGAGAAATGGCTATATCAAGCAAATAGAAACTAATAACAAAAGAAAAAAATAATCTTAACATTGTGACAAACAGAATTTAAGTAAAAAAATAAATTAAAAAAAGATGGAGACCATATATACACCAGAAAAAAAAAAAAAAACCACTAAGTCAGGACTATGTAAAGATCATGATCATACATACATCTAACCACACAGCCTTTACATAATATAATGTAACAACTGTCGAAACTATAGGAAGAAAATAAGTAAAGATATGGAAGAATCAAGGAACACTGAATATATTGTAAATGTCTATTGTATGTTTGTATAAAGTTTTCTCTGCTCAAATGAAAAACATTCTTTTTGAGCACATACAGATCATTCACAAAACCCACCATGTGCTAGACACCAAAAACCAAGAAAACGTGGACTATGTTCTCTGACCGAATGTAATATAGATAGACATTGAAAACTAAGAAAAGTCATTAAAGAGAAATGTCAATCTAAACTACACATACTATTAAGTAACCTTTGGGGTTGAGAGGAAATTATAAGGTAAATTACAAAATGAATAAAAATAAAAGCACTACATGCCAAAATCTGTGGAACACAGCTAAAGTCATATTTAGAAGAAATGTTCTGGCTTTGAAAACACTGATCAGAAACAAGAAAGAATTCAAAGAAAAAGCTGGGCATTTGAAAAGTTGTTAGGAAAAGAAAGTGAACTCAGAGACAAGAGTGAAATAATGGCAAGAAATCAGCCTCACAAACAAAGACAAAGAGATTAACAAAACCAAAAGCTGGTTTTTACAGATTAGTAAGATAAACAAAGTTCTATGCATAACTGAAAATAAAAAGAGAAAGTTGTGAATGAATCATGAATACAGAATATAGAAAGAAAATGGGAAATCGCTGGAGCTAAAAACAAGTTCACAAAAATAATAATGAACAATCATGCAACAATAAGTCTTAAAACCTAAATGAAATGGAAACATTTATAGGAAATTATAAAATTCAAAATCTGAACAGACCAATAAGGAAGAAAGTGAAATGTTAAATGCTTCCCGGCCAACTCAGACCCCAAGTGTTTTACAGGCAAGTGCTATCAAATTTAAGATGCACACAATCCTCATCTTATGTAAATTATCCCAAAACAATTGCAACACATTTTGTGAGATTAGCATAACCTCAATTCCAACTGGATAAGGATAAGGAAATTATAGGTCAATTTCATTTACTAATACAGATTTGAAAGTTATAAATCAAATCCAATAATATTTTTAAAATACAAGAGGAACAAGAGTTTATCCTAGGAAGCCTTCAACATCAGATCATCAATAAATGTTATTCACCACATTCATGAACTAAGGGATAAAAATTGCATAGACGTGAATGGACAGTAAGGAAAAGTATTTGCTAAAAGTCAACATTTATTTATAACAACAAAAAATTCTCCAAAAACTAGGGAAAGGGAATTAAGGTGGTTCCTTTATCTGGTTAAAACTTCTGCCACAAATCTTCAGATGCATTTAAGACCTGAAAAGGACAGCCACTATCACCACTACTGTGCAACTGAATCCTTGAGATTCTAGCCAACAAAATAAGTTACTCCAATGTAAGACTCAGAAGGATCGGAACAACAACAAAAAACCTTTCATTCTTTTTCTCTAGAGATAATGCAACAGAATCAACTTAACCATAAAAATATTAAAAGCAAATTTGCCAGTTTCAAAAAAAAAATCAATAAACAAAAACCAATTGTTTCCCTCTATACCACAATAATCAATTCAAATTTTTAAAAAAGATATAAGACATTTCACAATAACGACAAAAATTGTGAAGAATTAGGAATTAACCAAATAAAGAATGCACAAACTCTTTATGGAAAAGGAAGACCTACACAAATATCCTTGTTCAAGGATGGGACAACTTAGTTGCAGATTCTTCCCAAATTAACCGACATATTTAATGCAAATCCAGCAAAAAATTCCAGGAGAACTTAGGGGGAAACTTGACAAAATTGTGCATGAAAGAATAATGAACCTTGAATAGCTAAGATATTTTGAAAAAAAGAGCAAAGAGGACAAATTCATCCAATCAGAAATTAAGACATGGTATAAAGCCACAATAATTAAAACAATTTGGTATCAGTGCAAAAAGAAACAAGTCGGATAGTGGAACAGAAGAATGACCCCAGAAATATACCTACGTACACATGGATTTGGAGTTCAACAGCGCCAGGTTCCTAAATCAGGTGGAAGACGACAGGCTGCTCAGTGGCTAATGTTGGAAAAATTTTCTCACTCTGTAAACTGGATAACTGCTTCATACTCTACAAAAATCAAAGCCAAACCAAATTAACCCTTTGCACTTGGAGACATCTCACAGATCACCTACCAGCAGCCTGACTGACTTTTTTTTTTTTTATAAGACAGTAAAAAACAAATCACTTCATACTAAATAGTATAGTGTTGGAATCAATTGTTTTATTGTAATGATATTTGGCTTATAATGGAATTTTGGACATTGAGGAACTTATTTATGACAAAAAAATTCATAATTTTATATCTTATGTTTTTCTAATATGTAGTAACATGTGAAACAGTCTCCAACATGCATTGTAGAGTCACTGATACAAGTTCTGCAATAGTAACTTGCTTGAAACCTTCCACCTGGTGTTTTTCTATTTGAGCAGATAATATAGTCTCCTTTTCTTCCTCCCACATTAATAATATGTAGTTTATTGTCCAGTCTGTGCACCACTGTGAAAGCACTTCACACATTCTCTTTCTACCTAACACTAGCCGATTTTTCTTACATATATTTCAGTATATACTCCATCTCTTTCTTTGCTTTCTCAGGCAATTTGAATGAAAAACTTCAAGGAAACCAAAGTTTTTGAAAAACTTGCACTGACGTAAGTTTGTCCTGTATAATCACCAGCAATCTCTTTATGTCCCCTGAGAGGGGACATCCAAGTACAAAGGTTAAAAATTTGAATGTAAAGGACAAATCTATGTGCCTCAGAAATATGAGTATCTTTGTGTTCTTGAGTGGAGAAGGAGTTCTCAAACAAGGCTGAAAAAACACAAACCATGAGGTTAAAAAGTTGACAGATCCGACTTCATCAAAATTAAGAGTTCCTACTTATTAAAGGGACACAGCAGGCAAATCAAACAACCCAGAGGCTGGAAAAGATACAGCGCTAAAGATGGGCAAAGCATTAGCACATGAAACATACAAGGAACTCTTGCAAACCAACAAAAAGATGGCAAACCATTAAAAAACAAAAAGAGAGCCAGGCTCGGTGGCTCAGCCTGTAACCCCGCACCTTTGGGAGGCTGAGGTGAGTGGACTATCTGAGCCCGCGGGTTCAAGAACCGCCTGGGCAACTTGGCAAGACCTCATCTCTACAATAAATCAAATATCAGCCGGGTGTGGTAGCGTGCGCCTGTAGTTCCAACTACTTGGAAGGCTGAGGCGGAAGGATCGCCAGACCCCAGCAGGCAATGCTGCAGTGGCCGGGAGCAGCCACTGCACTCCAGTCTGGGTGACAGAGTGAGACTCCAACTCAAAAAAAAAAAAAAGAGGACAAAATACATAACCAGGTAGTTTACATACCTGAAAAGCTAACAAGTATAAAATAAGGCTTATAACAAATTTAAACTTTCCTGGTTATCAGAAAAAAAATGACACAACACTGAAGTACCGCTTACAGCCATCAGAAAGGCAAAAAAAGGAAAAAAAGAACCTCTACAAAGCGCTAATGAGATTGTGGGGAAAAGAAACCCTCACCACTGGGCATCAGAGAGAGAAGTGGGGAGCACTCAGGGAAGCAATCTAGCGGTACTCAGTGAAATTAAGAGCAATCCTGCTCTTGGACAATGAGTGTGAGAAGGATCACAGCAGTGCTACGCGTGGTGTTGGGGAGATCAGACACTACCGAGGGAGACCGACTCCAGGGAGATGAGCATGCTGGCTAGGCTAGGCTAGGAGCAGCTGGGGACTGTGGACCCACCCAACGCATATGTTGAAGTCCCTGCCTCCAATGATGGTACTTGAAGATGGGGCCCTTAGGAGGTAATTAGGGTTAGATGAGGTCATGGAGTGGAGCACTCATGATGGAATTAATGCATCTCCAGAAAGACACCAGGGCGCCAAACTTGTGTGTGTGCACTCTGTCTGCCACAAAAGGACACAACAAAAAGGTGGCCGTCTGCAAGCCAGGAAAAGAGCCCTCACCGGGAACTAAGTCAGCTGGTACCTTGATGATCTCAGACTTCCTAGCCTCCAGAACTATGAGATATAAATGTCTGTTGTTTAAGTCACCCAGTCTACAGTATTCTGTCATGACAGTCCAGGCAGATTAACACAGGTAGATTCTTAAGGTGAAACCTGAAGCAGTCATCATAATGAACACATTTTATAGGGAACAACGTGGACAGATCGCAAAGAGTGTGATGAGTAAAAAGGAAGGTGATAGCACAATGCCACACTTATGAATCAAAACCACTTAAACACGTAAAACAGCCACACAGTTTACAAGTGTATCTGTTTAAAGACTTAACACACTAGAATGAGGAGAGGGGACTAAAACTGGGAATGGAATATAAAGAAGAAAAAAGAAATACAAGGCATCATGACGTGCTATGAGCAAAGGTGTGATAAGCACAAGTCACACAAGGTGAGACACACATGCAAGTGTGTATATGCCCACACATATCCACACACACACACACACACACACACACACACACACACACACACACACACACACACACACCCTGGAGGTGGGCAGAAAATAGAGATTTGATTTTTCTTGTACATGGTATACAATGGGAGTGTTAAATACCTTACAATTTGACTTGAAGATTTCAGTATCTTTAATATAATAAAACTTCAGGCAAGGTGCTCTTAAACTTTTTAAATTATAGTGAACTGAGCCAGTAAAATGGCCCTCGTTTCTATTCCACGCAGGCGGTTAAGATGAGACACCCATCTGAATTGACAGACTCAGATACACAACTAAAAAAAGATGTGGTATTTTGCTGTTAGTATGGAACTTGCTAATTTCATTCACAATTTACACCAGTTTCTAATTATACTTTACTGAATATTAACCATTCTAATTGTTTAATGTTTTATTGGCTGGATCTAACGTATTGAGGGACATCTGGCTTGGCAAATGGAGTTCTGCTGCCATTAGAAAAGAGCCAAGAGGACATATGTCCCCCTCACACTCTCAAATCCACCTTTGCCCAGGGCCAGGGTATCTCAGAGATGCCTCTCTAAGTTCACAGCAAGCCTGAGCCATCAAGGGCAACTTTCTGGGATCTGGATTTCAGTTGTAGCATCTTGTTTCGGAATGCTTTTCCAGCTGCAAGCAACAGCAGCGCCAACTACAAGTGATGAGGAAATGCACATTCTCCCATCACAGAAAGCTGAGGGCAGGGTGGCACAGACCTGGCTCATTCAGCAGCGCAGCCATCAAGGACCCAGGTTCCCTCCGTCTTCCTGCTCCGTGCCCTCTGCAAGTTAACTCTGTCGTTCTCCACTCCATGTTGAGATGGTGGCAGGTTGGGGCAGCCTCTTCTAGCACAGACATGTCCACAAGCAGAAGATGGCGGTTCACCCTGACACAGCTCCTTTGATCAGGGAAGAACTGCTTTCCCAGAGCCATTCTCCTGGACAGTCCCTGATTCTCCAGTCAAAACAAAGTGAAACATCCACCCTCCCTGCCAGAAGGAAGGCACTTGGGGATTAATGCAGACTAGCCCAGTGGGGAGGGGTCTACGGTGAGCAAGGAGGGTGGGGGAGGCAACAAGCAGTGTCTGCTCTCATCTCAAAGTGCTCCACAGCCATTTCCACAAAAGCCTTTTGTACCCAGCTGTGGTGCCACAGGAGGAAGCCGAGAGGAGTCAGCAGGATGACAGGAACATACGGCAGGATGGGGTGGCCTGAACCTCAGAACGAGTGTTCTGGAGAACATATGTGAGTTACACGCAAGAGGGCAAAATGCAACTGGCCAAGAAGTTAAACCCAGAGTGCCTGTACATGACCCAGCAATCCACTCCTAAGCATAAACTAAGAAAATGGAAATCTACATCCACTTGTACATAGGTTCACATCAGCATTCTTCACAACAGCCAAAGAAGTGAAACAACCTGAATGGGTATCAACTGAGGAAAGGATAAACAACGTATGGTACGTCCACACCACAGGACATTACTCAGCCATAAAAAAGGAATTAAGTCCTGACACATGAATGGTTCTGCGTGGATGAACCCTGAAAACGTGCTCAGTGGGGAAGCCAGACACGGAAGGTCACATTGTGTATGATTTCACCTGTGTGTGAAACATCCAGAACTTTTCAGGAAAATCCGGAGACAGAGGGTACATTAATGGTTACAAAGGGCTGGGGGTTGGAGGAGAGATGAAGAGTAAATGCTCATGGTATCGGGGTTTCTTGTTGGGATGCTGGGAATGTTCCAGAACTAGGTAGTGGTGATGGTTGTAGGACACTGTGAATATACTAAAAACCAGTGCATTTTTTAAATGTGATAAAGGTAAGTTTTATGTTATATGAATTTTATCTTTAAAAAAATTGTAAGAGGATGGAGGTATTGTGTCAAAGGAACCATCTCTGCACCAGGACAACAAGCAGCATGTTCAGAAGAGAAAATGTTTCCAAAGAGTACTTGGCACCATCTTGGCTTATCCCAAATATGAACTTTTTAAAAACATGCTGTGTACTCAAATGTTTTCAAGTCCTGCTAGCCTTTTAAAAATGGAACCTCTGCTAGGCTCAGTGGCTCAGCCTGTAATCCCAGGACTTTGGAAGGCTGAGGCGAGTGGATTGCCTGAGCCTGCGGGTTCAAGACCCGCCTGGGCAATTTGGTGAGACCTCATCTCTACAATAAATCAAAAAATCAGCCGGGCGTGGTAGCGCATGCCTGTAATTCCGGCTACTCGGAAGGCTGAGGCGGAAGGATCGCCGGAGCCCAGCAGGCAAGGCTGCGGTGGCCGGGAGCGGCCACTGCACTCCAGCCTGGGCGACAGAGTGAGACTCCAACTCAAAATAAAGAAAGAAAGAAAGAAAGAACCAGCTCTCTGAAAAGATGCCCTAAGTCTCTCACGTAAGAGCCAGCTCTCAGAAACAGAGCGCTGGGCACTAGATGCCACAGCTGGGCAATGCCTGCAGAGGCCACATCACGATTCCTCCTCAGAAGAACAGCATGGCATTCTGGGGTAGGAGGAAAGGCAGGCGGCTACACAGGGACAAGACAGGAGGGAAGAGGCTGGCCAGGCGCCCCAACCACTCAGTCCTTGTGCCAACACTGCACATCCCAATCTGGAACCGGCTCCACAACTGCCATCACAGGGAGATGCCAAGTGCCCGGCTTCAGAGAGCAGAGTCAATCAGGGTGAAGGTTTCCTGGCAAGACCTCCTCCTCCGAACCCCAAATCAAGCCACCACTACTAACAAAAAGGATGGGGACTTCCTGAGAACGTCCACAACCACAGAGCTCCATTTCGGGGCTGATGGCTCAGTTTTCGGGTCCCAGAGCCCAGACCTTGGCCTCCTGGAAATATGACCGCTCCGTAACCTTTTTTAGCCTTCTACCTTCCCTCTCCCACACCCCAAGGTGCTTCTAGCACTTTGTCCCTTTTCCATAAGCTGCCTTTCCAAGTCTTGAATCCCTCGAGTTCACCTGGACACACCCCCCTCGAACTTCCCAGGACAACGAGAGAATCACAAAGAAGGCCCTCAGCTTCCTCCAGCTAGCCCCTAACTGCATTTTCCTAGAGGCGTTCTCATCAACCTGCAGACAAGCCCTTCGTCCCTTCCGTGCACAGCGTGGAGCTGCTCCTGGTGAGACGGGGACCAGCGGCATCTGAGCAGGCCACAGGGCGGCCAGGGGCCCCAGGTGCACCGCTAGGACACCCAGCAGTGTCCGTCCCAATTCTGAGCAGGCACAAACTCCCACCAGTAGGTACCTGACTTGCCACCAGGTATCACTATAATTAGTCATTGCAATTGAAGCCGAATGCAATTAATTACATAATTTTGAAGCGTTCAAGTTTAATTCCATTAGAATTACATCACGAAACCAGGGAATTACAAAGGATTACCCACAGAAAGCAAACAGGGATGAATGAAGAAACTCCAGGCGGACACCCCGCACGTCTGAGTCACATCCGATGCCGCAGCGCAGTCCTGTTGCCCCACCAGCTGGGTGGACACAGGCACAGGGCCCGCGCCGGGGGCCCGGCCGCCGGCTGTTCAGTGGGTCTCTGAAGCCCGCTCCCTTGGCGGGCTGTTCCCTGCCCCTCCCACGGCTGTTGCTCCTCAGCCTCAGTCTCTTGGGCCCCCGGAAGCCTGTGGACGTGCCGCTCGCCCGGCCCCATCTCTGCCAGCAGCCCTCGCCCACAATGCCAGAGGCCGAGCCACTCAGTCCGGCATGGCCGCAACCCAGCACCCTCTCACAGCCCTTCATCGCCCTGGACGCCCCTCCCGTGGGGCTTCCGGAAGGGGCCTCCCCGGAGATATCTCAGCACTGAGCGGTCCCTCTTCAGCCCCAAAACCCGTTACTCCTCAGGGCCTTCAGCCCTGGGCATCTGGGCTGGAGAGCGGACTCCCTCTCCAGTGGTTTTCTGCCGCCCCTGAGAGAACGTGAGCTCCTCGAGGGCAAGGATCCCCCAGTGTTCCGGTCACTCGGTCCTCATGCTGGGACACTGCTGCACAGGAGACACTCAAGGAATTTGAACAGTCGATGACACCAGTCGCGGGAGGCAGCCGTGTCCACCTCTCCAAAGCCCGGCTGGCCCACACGCCAGACACCTCCAGCGCCGGACAGCCTGCTGCCTGAGGACTCTCCCCGTGCCTGGCATTCTCCGGCCAGGGAGCCGGGGCACATTTCCCTCGCACCCAGGGGCTTGAACGGGATCCGGTGTGGTGATCACGTACCACAGAGACAAGCTCCATCGATGAAGGGCTGTACAGTCCAAGTCTGTAAAAAAAGTGAGTTGCTCTAAAACACACAAAACTTCCCACAGCTACACTCAGACATGCCGCACCATTTCCAAGACCAGGGCACATCTGTGCGCTTTCTCTTTACATTTGCAATATCTTAACAAAACAAACCGCATCATCACAAAAAAATCACGCATGCAAAAAAAAAAAAAAAAAAATCGCCTGAATCCAGAATGGCTCAAAAGCTCAGTTTCCCAATGATAATTCCCTGAGGAAAATAGGCTAGAATCTAAGGGGTGCTGTGACCAGGCTGCTTCTGTCGGGACAGACAGCCTCCCACACACCTCTCATTTCTTAGAGAACACACGCCCAACCTCACGTGCAGCTGAGGACAGAGTCCTGTGCAGTGACTGCTGCCCCAACAACAGCGGGGAGGGGGACAAGGGTCAGAGGCCAGCATCCCCGCAAGGACCAGCTCAACTGGTCTCCCGAGGGCATGGGGACGGAGATATGGCCCTGCCCATCACCAGGCTAAATACAAATATCAGCATTTAAGGGCAACTCACTCCCTAGCACCTAGGCATCCCAGAGAGGTCCTGGTTAGGAGAACCACCCACTGGACAGGGCAGCTCTCCCCCAGGTCCCTCAGGCCCCACAATGAGGCTCTCTCCTGCCTAACAGTTCCCCAAAACTCTTCCTAGAGATTTGCTTAAATGCACAGATGGGACCTCCAGGGACAGCAGGTAACGCACTAAGGAGGGATCCTTTCAGCCCGATGCCACAGTCACACCCCAGCTATCAGGTGAGGCTTGCTAACTACAGGGCAAGCTGGGGCCCAGGAATGTGCAGCCACAATTCTACTGCCAGACAACCCTTCTCTGCGGCTGAGTCTGAAGTCTCCCACCAGGGGCAGGCTTCAGCCAGGACTGCCCCCAAAGGTGGTCCCTCACCAGCCCACCCACTGCAGCCCCCAACTCCCCCCCTAGCTGCTCACTGCTAAGTGACCCAAACCCACCCAAGCTCATCTTGGGCGGCCCCTGGATAGAGGCTCCTCCTGACTTCACTGCTTCAACTGAGAGTGCCCTAGGGAACACCAGGAGCGGCAGGAAAAGCAAGCCTGGAGTAAGCAGACCCAGGTATGCACCCCCAATTCCAGCCTTCTCACCTACAGAGCAGGAACCGCATCTCCACAGGGCGGCCGTGGGGGTGACACAAAATCAACCAAGAGCCTGAACCAGTGCCTGCCCCCCATTCATCCCCAGGAATCGATAGCTGCTAGTGTACAAAAAGTAAAAATAAAAACAGGAAGAAAATGAAAGCTCCCATCTTGTCACCAGTGGATGCAAAACTGGCTAAAACTTGCAGACTCCAATCCTACCAGCAACATTTTCCCTCTCTCCTCCACCCCTGTTAAACATGACAGCAGCCCTCACTCCAGAACTGAGAAAGTTAAGACGAGAAGGAGGGGCTGGGGGGGGTGCTCCATTAAGATTAATTCTTCACCCCATCCCACCTCAGACAATGCAAAACCCTCGGGCACCAACCAAAACCCGGCAGGCTCCTCCAGGGGCTTCGCACCCTGGGTTTCAACTCATCTTCCAGACTCTCCAGCGCCAACCTTTCTCCACTGTGCTTACACCCTCCTCTTCCCCAGGGTGAGCCCTGGAATTCCCCCCAGTCCCCCAAATCCCACACATCCCAAAAGCAGCACACTCCTTCTCCTGCCCGGGGCAGTTCTGCCCCCGCCACCCTGACCCCACAGGCGCCAGGCCCACTCCCATGCCCTTTCTTCCCTGCACCGGACCCAGGCACCCTCCCTTCCCCAAACCCGTGGAAATGCTGGTGCGGCCAGACAGTGACGTCACCTCTACAGAAATATCTGAGGTACTTTCTTTGACTAAATGAGAGGCAGCGAAGGCATGCAGGCTATGAAAGCCACTGCTCCGAAACGGGGCTGGCCCCCAGCGGGGCGTGCCTTTGCCCAGAGGGAGGCCAGACCGTGGGACACCGTCTGGGAGACAAGCAGACATGAGACATTCCTCCAGGGCTGACACCCAAACCTGGGTGCTTCTTGCTACTGGCTTTCTCTTACATTTGTCGGTTTCTGATAACTACAAAATGCACTTCCCTGTTCATAGGGGGAAGTTTCCTCCCATTCAGGCTGTGAGCTGCCCAGAGAATAAAATCTCTGTTAAAGAACTGTTCTGCCCAATTCTAATTTTTAAAATGTGGATTTTTATGTGCCGCAAGTACGATAACGTACACAGCTGACCCTTGAACAGCACAGGTTTGAATCGAGTGGGTCCACTTATGCACAGGTTGTTTTCAACAAAAAAAGTCACACCAAGTGTGCCCGTCTCCTGGCCCCCTTCCACCTCCTCCACCTCTGCTGCCTCTGCCCCCCTGGAGACAGACGGCAAGACCAGCCCCCCTCTTCCTTGGCCTACTCAAGGAGAAGACCTTCATGATGATCTGCTTCGACGTACTGAACAGTAAATACATTTTCCTTCTTACTAACATTTTCCTTTCTCTTTATCATAAGAATGCAGTGTATAATACATATGACATACAAAATACATGTGAACCAACTGTTTCTGTTACCAGTAAGGCTTCCAGTCAACAGTAGACTATTAGTAAAGTATTTGGGGAGTCAAAAGTTTTAGCTGGATTTTCAACTGTACAGGGGTCGGTGTCCCTAACCCCCCCCCACTGTTTATATTTTAACAAGTGCATATGTTACTTTGCAAAGAAGGAATTTAATAAATGGAAATTTTAAAAAGGAAACATGTCCTATCAGTGTACCTATCAGTCGCTTTCCAAACACAGCCATTTGAATATAATCCACCTACCCTTCACAATATTAAAAAGAATTAAGTCTGCATTCTTAGCCAGCTGGATGAGTCCGACATCAGAACACACAGGACGACCTCGAAAGAGGCCACCGTGTCACAGAGCAGTCACCAAGAACTGTGGTGGCCCACAGCCGCAGGTGCCCGTGGCACCTGGGGGCAGGCCGGGCCTGCGTGGCGAGGGCCCACGTCTGCTGCTGGAAAGCCCTCTTTCTGCAGCTCCCCAAGACCGCAGAGCTCGGTTCGAGCTTCAGCTCCCTTCCCAGGGGCCCCCCCTGCCCATGCCCACCACCTGACTTCGATGCCCTTCCTGCAGGCTTCCCAGGCACACAGCTCCGTTTCAGCCTCATCCTGTCCACTCTTCCAGGCGAGAGGCCGAGTCTCCAACGTCACTGCCTGGTGCACAGGGACAAAGCAGAGGAAGAACGCACGGAACAGGCTTGACGCTCAAATGTGCAAAGGAGGGGAGGGAGCGTCCCAAGCTGAGCAAGGTCCGGGGTTGTTCTTGCTGGGACAAAAAAGGTTTAGGTGACATGGAGACAACCACGCGGAACTCCGTCTGCCAGCCTAAGGAATGTAGTCTCCACTCTGGGCCAACATGAGCCACGGTGGGTGTATAAGGAGAGGGAAGACAATGAAATCAATGGTTTGGGGAAGATTAACCTGGCAGTCACAGCTATAATAGATTGCAACCTGCTTTGAATGGACAGCTTTGAAACAAGTAGGCTGTGCACTCAGCTCTTGTGCATTAGAAAGACTTGCCTCTCAGCTACAATAAGCAGCCCCCAAAACTAACTGCATACACACACAAAAAAGATTTCATTAAGGTATCAGCGCCTTTTAAGATGACAGCATAATTACACACCAACACAGAGCCATGTAAAACAATCGCAAACCACCTCTTACTCCCCTGACAATGACATTCAACTGTAACTGGCAATATCCTTCCTCTCCAGCCCCGCATCAAGGCTGACAAACTGTGGAACTGGGGCTAAGGACCGGGTGGAGGAGGAGAGATGACAGAGCATCCCCTGGGACGGTCAGCTCCAGGTGACGGCTTTACGATGGTCTAGCACAGCTCACCAAGGCCCCCGGCCACCTTGTGGTTTCCTGGGCTCAGTGACTGCGTGGTCTGTGGCAGTCCCAGTATTGGGGAAGGGTGCCTGGCGGCAGCCCCGCCTCCTATCTGGTTCCTGGATCCCACACATGCCCACAGAGCAGAAACACGACTCCAAACCTGAACTTGTCTCCCACTTGGCTGAGCAACGTGACGGCACGCATTATTGCGTAAGGAAGGAGCCAACGTACAGCAGAAATGAAGCAATTCCAGCATGTTAACGTTTCTACCCTGGTGTAAAACAATACTACCGTACTCAATTTTCTGCCTCAAAACTGCACAGTGTACACACAACATCTCTGCTGTGTGAACAGGAAGGGAAGGTGAAATGTGACTTACGACTCCAGTCATGCTCTTGGCTGTAATGTCTGATGCTGAAGACGCAGAGCCCTTTCCTTTGGAAAGGTCTGTGTTCCACGGACAGCTGCTATCTATGCCCTCAGTGCGAGCAGAGAAGAACAGTGTGAAACAAAAATAATCCACTGTACACAGAACTGCATGGGTTCAAGTTCTGGGTCAACTACCATGGTGAAAAACAGAAAGTAAAGAACATGTTTCACCTTTATCTGCCACGTCTTTCGGAATGATGCAAAAATGGTGACTAGAACTACAGAATGTTCCTAGTTCCAGGAGAAGAACAAAAGTATTCTCCAAACCTCATCAAAAACATTAAAAGTACAATTCCCTCCAGCAAGAATTTTATTTTTAATTTTCATTTACATAGTATCTTTCTTCCAAGAATCTCAAAATAATGGAGCTCCACAAATACTTCTTTTAAAAAAGGCAGTTGTCACAACACAGCAGGGGACAGGCCTGGCAGGGAAGGGGTGCAGGAGAGAGGCAAAAAGTGACAGGCAGGATTGACAGCCAGGGCCCAGAGCTGGCACCACAGGCTGAGGGTGGCACAGTAGTGGCCTTTCCTTCACCACGGACCATAGGCCTTGCTGGTGTTCACAGCTTCAGGTTCTTCAAGCAAAGATTTACCTTTGGTGTCATTTACTACCTTGTATCAAATTATTTAATCTAAGTGATAATTTCTTCCTTCAAAACAGGAGAGAAGGTGGCAAAAAGCCAAAGAACCTCATAGGTCCAAAGGAACTAAACAAAGATGCCTAAAATGAGTTTATATTCTTTCTTGTCCTAAAAACATAAAACCACATTAGAAAACAAAATAGTAACAATTTATTAGGGAGAAAGACCCATTCTAAGAAAGACTATCTTGCTTTTGAGGGAAAATGCAAAGAACTTTTTGAGTTGTATTTTGTTTTCTGATTTTTGTTCATACACTGGGTGGACAAGATCTGAATGTCTTACATTCAGCAAAAAGCTGTCAACACTCAAATAAATTTTTAATGACAGTAAGACTGGCATTGTATTTCTCACAATTTCACAATTGTGAATTAGCTTAAGAAAGAGCTAATTTGTCAATTTGTCTTTCCCTTAACCGAACTAGGAGCAGTACACAACCATAGATAGCTTTTAAAAATATATTAACTCCATTTATTCATTGAATAAACACAGGAAAATGGAAAGAGATCTCTATAAGAAAGCAGGCCTCAGCCGGTATACTCAAGGTAACACTGAGAAAGAACAAGCTAAGCTGCTTCCCTGGCATTTCAGAGTAAGCTCTGGTAATTTCCTCCTACATTAAACTGTATAAATCACTATCGGTCAAGAGCATCCAGGGTTTCGAGTGTCAGCTGATGGAGTCAGTCTCGTGCAAGACCCGGCAGGCCCAGTCCACTCCCGTGGACTGTCGTGTTCTATGAAGGTGTGGGCCCCTCGGCTGCCAGTCTCAACCCATCTTCTCAAATGCTCTAAGGAAAAGCAGAATCCAGTCAGTTTCACTTAATGTGGCTCTCCTATTTTTTTAGTTGCTCTGCTGTGCTAGTAAATCCCTGGGAGGAATACTGCCATCCTGGCTCCTTTCCAGTAACCTGTGTGGCTGTGTTCCTCTGTGTAAGGAGACCCTTGTGGACGGAATCTGCACCCTCCTTTGGTGTAGGGAAGGTTGGGCCGCCCTGTGGCTCTAGTACTGTCCAGGCTCCACGGCCCGGGGCTCTAATCAACACAAAATTTCTGCGAACCGTCCTGAGCGTCCTGCAGTAAGGAAAAGCCTTTGGATTAAAATAAACTGACAAGCTTTATTTTGTGCACATCATCCTAATTATGACAAGAACTAAAATTATTTGATGAGAGTTGTGTGCTTTTTAAAGGAAAGGTTCTTGTTGGGGTTTGCAACAAATTCGATGTCTTTTAAAAAGAGTTGATCAGCTGGGCTCAGTGGCTCAGCCTGTAATCCCAGCACTTTGGGAGGCCGAGGTGAGTGGATCGCCTGAGCCCGCGGGTTCAAGACCCGCCTGGTCAACTTAGTGAGACCTCATCTCTACAATAAAATCAAAAAATTAGCCGGGTGTGGTAGCGCACGCCTGTAGTTCCAGCTACTTGGAAGGCTGAGGCAGAAGGATCGCCGGAGCCCAGCAGGTCGAGGCTGCGGTGGCCGGGAGCGGCCACTGCACTACAGTCTGGGCGATTGAGTGAGAATCCAACTCAAAAAAAAAAAAAGAGTTGATCACCCTCCTTATGTATTTTAACTGTGTCATACGTGAAGAGGGTAGCACAAGCACTTTTTAAAAAGTAGTAAGTCACAACCCAGGTGCTTCAAAGCTGTTTCAGGCATGGCACAGCCTTCCCCAATCCCAGTTAACTTCCTGCAGGGATATCCCCTTCTCCGCCAAAGGCTACTCTCCTCCAACCTTTCTCAAAACAGCTGAAAAATGAGACTATCACAGCTCAGCAAATCCAAAACTAGAGCAGGACCAACAACTCAAAACACACCTTGTTCGTCCCCTTCAGTAAAACCAGACTCCTCCACACAGAGCCAAAACTTGGCTCTGAAACACATGCCCAAGCCAGGGCTATCAACTGGTTTTCAGGAACACACCCTGAAAGCTGGAATGGGTAAATGACATAGAAAACTCAGAGGAGCTTGCCATTCGTATCTTACTGAAATATCTCCCTAACCAAGTTAGTATGCTTTTGGTTGCTAGTGCAGTTTCTATCTATCTCTTAACGCAGAATTTTTAGGCACAGTAACTTTTCTCTGAATTCTAGGTCATTATCAGAATAATGTACCCAAATGCTCAGGTCAATAAATGTTTACCAAATCAGAAATCACAAATGAATTCACCACTTCTCTGCTATAAAACTTATGTAATAACATGGACATTAAACTGTCTAATTACGTCCCTGGATTTTTTTCCTCCAGTACCGTACACACACAATTCTTTCGGCATCCAGGCACACACAGGCATCCAGCTTCCAAAATGCCCAGCACGACTGGAAGGCCCAGGTAAACGGTAATGAGGGTCCACTGGAGCTGGGGGGCCCCTCTCAAAAAGCTTCCACAAAATGAATGGCCATAAGTAAAAAGTGTCCCTATGCTTTGCTATAATAAGACTCAAACACAGGATTCCAAGAATCCCACCTGTTTCCAATTAGATACCAGAATTGCTTGAGTGTTTAAGCTATATTCACTTGCTACTTATACAAAACAATTCTTCCGGGTTTTTTGAACATTTTAAATATGTTAAAATAAGATTAAGGGTCTGGTTTAAACAATCAGAGGCAGAGAAATTTCAGGGAAACCAAAACTATCCCTCTGCAGTGACAATGCAGAGCTTCAGACAAAACAGAAGGACGACATGGACAAACTTTTCTCTTTGACAGTTACTAATAAAAGGCAGAGTTTCCAACGGAAGAGCAATTATATTTTTAAGTTGTATACTAAATAATTTTAAATAGGTATTAAGTTCTGCAATAACTCAAGATCCTGCATATTAGACAAATTGTTATAGTAACTTTTACATAGCATTTGTGTAATCATCAGATACACCTGTCTTTTAAATATGTGAAACTGACAACAGCCAAATGTGTAAACTCTATAAAAGGGAGGCCGGGGTAGGAATCTAACCTAGATCCGTAGAAATTTTCATAGGCTGAATTTCTATTTTAAAAATTTGCAAGTTCCCCCTTAACAAATGTGTCCTTTCTACATTCCGCTACTGAAGTTTGTGGGCTTTATAAATAAGCTGAAACCAATATGAATCTTGTACTTCTAGTCATTTCCTTACTAAAACACAGACTATGAGCACAGCCTCAGGAATGGTTTTGATTGTTAACTGCTACAGGTAGACCCGGAGGGGGATCACAGAGCACACACTATTGTGTCTGCACAGCACTCACAGAAACCCTGGTGGGTTTGTCTTAACCCAACAGCAGCAAGAGAGACTTTTTAAACAGCCTTTAAAGGTCTTGGGCTCCACGGGTTCACCAGACAGTACTTTTAAGGTTAGCTCAGTGGATTAGGAGAGAGTAATTCCTGAGGGCATTGGGTTAGCTGTCCCTTTCCAACTTTCTTATGTTAGCTAACTACTGACTTTTGTAGCACATAAATTGGAGATGCAGGCAGCGGGGACCTCTGCGGACCCAACTGCACAGGAGTTGCTGCATTAACTCCAGGCTTTCACTGAGGCGCACCTTTAAAAAAACCATAGTTGCGCATGGGGGGGGAGAACTTTAATCACTAGATAATGACCCCTCCCAAACCCAATCTCAAAGACACCAGTATTCAAAGAACCGAGAAAACAAAAGCAAAAGCAGCAGCAGTATACTTTGTTTATTCATGATTTTATAAAGGGTACTAGATGGGGGATTTTAATTAAAATAATATACTTATGGGGAACAGTACTGGACAGCCAGCAGCGCAACCACTTCCATAACGGGAGAAAACAAAAGCAACCAGAAAGTGGACTTTCAGCAGAACTGAAATTGTTGTCAAATTTTGAAAAAGAGGGTAACTTTTAAAGTCTACTTTTGCAGAGGCTCCTTAAAGGGGAACACTGGTCACCACATGGGAGTAACATCCTAAACAGAAGCCGGTCACTGGCAGGCCCCATCCCCAAAAACCCAAAGCTCCCATAACATAAGAGTTACATGAGCTTGCCTTAGAAAATGTCTTCTTTTCGGATGTGTATTTAAAAGAAAAATTCCTACAATAAAGTTTTCCTTATTTTAAAAAAAAAAGCAAAACCTGGTTTTTACAAGTCAGGGGTAGGATAAAAACTTGTCCAACTAGTCTTAGCAATGACAAAGCACTGAGACTTCCATACCACAAGCCTTTGGAACTAAAAAGGAAGCAAAATAAAGCAATCTTCAAAAACTCTTTCTAGGCACTCACCCCTGTTCCCAGGCAGCAGCTGCAAGACCCACCAAGCAAAGGGACAAGAACCCAGCCCTGACCCACTGGGTTGTTGAAAAGGAACGGAACTGCCCGACCTCACCCGGACCCACCGGTGTGTCCAACCTGGATTTGTCTCGCTGAGACCCAGACTCCTTACCCTCAGGTGGCAATGCCACAACCTACCCTGGACTCTGCAGGCAACCCGATCTCAGTATAAAGGAGTCTGGAAAGATGAGAAGAGTCTGAAACCAATGAATTCTCTCGCAAACTGCAGTCTCATCGGCTCACTTACTGTCTGTAGGAATAGACAGGACACTCGACAAGATACCAACTCAAAAGGCCTCCTCAGAGACCAGAGAAAGAACCAGTCTGGCCTTATACTGGAGCTTTGGCGTTCTATATTCAATTGAAGTTTTCAAACGTGCAATGAAGCGGCCATAGGAAAGAACAAACCGTTAGCTACCACCAAAAGGGAATGGAAGCTCAGCAAAGGGAATGATGCTAGATAAGAGATTTGGGTTTGGGTGTCTTTCTTTCCCTCAAGATAGACATAAAGTTCAAGTAAAGGGACAGAGAAACTTTCAGTGGAACCCTAGAGCTATGATCCCTTGAAGCAATCACTTGGGGGGAGGGTGGGTGTTTACACAGAGTTCAGAAAATCTAATAACTCTCTAGAAACCAAATCCATCTTCCAGACAGTTTTGCCAGGATTCTTAAAAAAGAAACTTCATTGATACCAAGCTAGAATGTCATACTTAAGAAGAAAAAAAAAAAGGTTTGTCTCTTAAAACTCCACAACGGGTTTTACAGTAAGCACAGGAATTAAATTATGGTAAAAGGGAGCTATTTTTACTAAAACAGGGTAGACCAATTTATCAAAAATGCCATTGGGCTGTGTTCATTACATTCAGGAATCTAATTTACACAACAGACACTTTGGAGTAATCTATTTTAGTCAATAAATACTCAAACTCCTTTAAGTTTTAATCTTATCGGAAATACATATTTCACATCGCCTTCTTCCTAGTTAAGCGAGAAATTTGAGGAAATTCCACAACGACTGTGGGACTGCTTTGCCGTTCTTACGTAGGCAAGAGCACGAAACAAGCGCATACACTCAAAGTTGTCCGACTCCACTTACATACGTTTCAATCCAGTCCGCTTCCCTTAACGCAAGCCTGCGCCTGGAGTTCAAGCTTCACTCCTGACGGACTGAGGGTCCTCCGGGCGGGGAAAGTTCAGCCAACTTTACCGCCACGCACAGCCGAGAGCTGGGAGCGGTCACGGCTCCCCCGGGCCTCTGGGGGCCCCTCCGAGCCGCCGCACGCCGCCCCTGCCCTCGCGCCAGCACCCGCGGTGCCGCGGCCCACGCGCCCTCACCTTCAGCTCGGCTCCGGCCACGCACCACATCCACCCGGCAGAGTCCCGGGGCTGCCCGGGCGCCGCGGGCGCGGAGCTGGCACGTGCGGGGCGGACCCGGAGGGCGCACCGCTCCTCCGGCGGGGGGGCGGCAGGCGGGCCCCGCGGCAGCCCGGGGGCGGCGGGGAGAGCCCCGGCGCGAGCGCCCCGCGACGCCCGGCCGCCCGGCCCGCCGCGGTCCGGCCGAGCCCGCGGGGCTGTGCTGCCGGGAGCCCGGCCCGGGAAGGGGTCCCGGCGCGGACCCGCCGCGCGCTCCATGGCGCCCGCGGGCCCCGCGGAGACGGCGGCCCCCGGGCGCGGGCCGGCGCGGGGCCGCCGGAGCCCCGGGCGCGGGGCGAGCGCCGCCGCGGCCGGCCGCCGAGAGGAAGCGGCCCGCCGGGGCGGCCGCGGCGCGGGGCCTGCACTCGGGGAAAGTTGCAGCCGCCCTCCGCGCCCGCGCCCGCCGGGCGGCCCGCGTGCGGGCGCCCCTCCGCGCCGCGCCAAGTTTCGCCGAGCGGCCCGCCGGGCCCGGCCGCGCCTCGGCGCGGGCGCACAAAAGGGCGGGCGGCCGCGGGCTGCGGGGACCCGGGCGCCCGGACGCGAGCGGAGCCGGGTCCGCGCCGCGGCCGCGCCGGGCGCCCGCCGCTGACAGCGGGCGGCGGCGGGCCGGCCGGGCCGGAGCGCGGCGCCCGCCCGCCCGCCCGCCCGGCCGCCGCCGCCTGGCCGGAGCCGGGCCGCGCCGCCGCCGCCGCCGGTGGCCGCTCTGACCCTCCCCCGGGCCGGCGGCACCACAGCGCCACCAGCCCCGCTCCGCCGCGCCGGCGGCAGTGGCGGCGGCGCCTCCCGGCGAGGCGGGCGCGGCTCCCCCACAGCAACTCCCCACAAACTTTCCCGGGAATACGGCGGCCGGGGGCGCGGGGCGCGCGGGCGCCGCCGCCGCCGGGCCGCGGCCCCCTCCCGGCGCCGCGCCGCCGCCCGCGCCGCTCGCGCGCGCGCCCCGCGGCCGCCGGGGCCGCCCCTCCCCGGTCCCGCGCGGCGGCGGCGGCGGCGCGGGCGGCGGCGGCGCGGGCCGGGGGGGCGCGGGCGGGGGCAGACACCGGGGGCAGCGGCGGCGGCGGCGGCTCCCGGCGCCATCTTGGGCTGATCGATGAATTGAACAAAGAGGATCAATTTCCGATCACGCGCGTGATCGATGGGGGCCGGGGCGCGCGAGGGACTCGTCCCCGACTCGGCCCCGCGGTCCCCGGCGCCCCCGCCTCCCGCCGCCGCGGCCCCCCGGCGGCCGGCCGCCGGCCCCGGGGGAGGCCGCGACCGCCCGCAGCCCCCAGCCCCGGGCGCGAGGCCGAGCGCGGGGAAGCCTGACCTGCAGCTGCTGTAAATCAAAGCGCTTCCAATATTGAAACATCGATCCCACATTGGCCGCCATCTTGAGACATATTGAGACGGAGTGAGAGGCTGATAGAGAGGGGGCTGGAGTTCAGGAGCCGCCAGGAGGCAGCAGGCGGGCGGCGCCAAAACCCGGCCTGGAGCCGGCCGCCGCCGCCGCCACGGAGGACGCGGACTCCTCCTCACGGCGCCGCCGCAGCCATGGCGAGCCCGCGCCGGAGCCGGAGCCGGAGCCGAGGCGCGGCGGCCGCCGGCCGGCCCCGCGCGCGCGCGCCCACCCCGCGGGCGGGCGGCTCCGGGCCCGCGACCCCCGCCCCGCCGGACCCCGGCCCCGCCGCGCCGGCCCAGCCCGGCCCCGAGGGGGCGCTGGAGGGCAGCGGGAGGCGGCCGGGCCCCGCGGGAGGCCCCGGGCCGCGCTCACCTGGGGCGGCCTCGGCCCGGGGCGCGCGCGCGGGCGGCGGCCGGCGCGGCCCCGGCGCCGCCCGCGCCCACCTGCCGCGCCCGCCCCGGCGGCCCCCGCGAGCTGCGACTCGCGTGGGGCGCGGCCTCGCCCTCCGGCCGCCGCCCGCGTTCGCGCCCCGCGCCGCCCGGGCCGGGCCGGGACGGGAGGAGGGTCGGCGCGCCGTGCCGCGGCCCCCGCGCTGCCGCGGCGGAACCGCCAGAAACTTCCCGCGGGTGTCGCGCCGCGGCTGCGCTCGCCGACAGCGAGAGCGTGGCCCCGAGTCCACAGACGGGCGGGCAGGCGAGCCGAGAGCCCGTCTCCCCCGTGCCCCTCCGCGCAGAACCCTGGCGAAAGCGCGCGTTGTGTGAGCGTCATCTTTAATTGATTACACACACGTGCGAGTCGGAGTTTCCAGCAGGAGTACTGCACTTTGACTCGCCCGCCCTCCATTTAACGTGTAATTAGTTAAGACAAATCCCCGAATTCCTTAATCTGGAAAATCAGATGTAAATAAAGTCTGCATGGAGTGCGAAATAGAACACGCAAGGGGGAAACAGCCGCTTTTCCACCGAGTTCGAGCGTTTCGCGCTGGCGCGCGGAGCGAACTGAGCATCTCCGAAGGAAGGGACCGCGGGAGGCCCCGAGCTCCGGAGGGCACGCACGGCCCCCGGGGACGCGCCGCCGGCCGGGCCTCGGCGGCCGCCAGGGGAGGCTGCCGGGGTCGAGGCCGGGCGGGGCGCGGGGCAGGAAGCAGGTGGGCGGGAGCGCGCGGGCGTCGGGGGGCGCGCCGCGATCCTGGCCCCGGGGGCGCGGACGCCGGGCGGCCTCCCAGCGGGAGCCGGGCCGCGCTGCGACTCCGACCGCGGCGCCCGGTAGAGGGCAGCGGCGACCGACGCGAGGGTCCCCGGGTCCCCGCGCACGTGCCCGCCGGCGCGCCCCGGCCCGCGCCTGGCCACGCCCTGTCCCGGAGCCGGGCTCCGCGCGGGAAGCTGCCCCGCCGCCCCGGGCCGCTCCCGGCCCGGCGAGACGCCGCTCCGGAGGGCTCCCGTTCCGCGCCCGCGGGTCCCCGGCCCTCCCTTCGCGCGGGCAGGCCGGCGCGACCTGGGAGTCGCCCTCAGGGTGGCTCGACGGACGGAACGCGCAGGGGCTTGGAAGCACACCCCGAATCCCCCCGTGGGGAAGCCTCGAGGATCAGGGGAATGGTTTGGATTTGGGGCAGATGTTCTCAATCTAATTATCGTGTAGCTCCCCTGGGTTTGGACCCAGAAAGTGAAATATATATGACCTGTGTAATACTCCAGAAGTGCATCTGGTTGGAATTCAGTGTTCTGAATCCGCCGCAATATTTTAGAAATAAGCCTGATGAGTATTAAATGCCCTTGTTACATTTCTGGTTATAGTTATATTATTTCCATGCTAACCTTAGTAGAGAAACTACATCGGGCGGCCCAGAGGTTAAGCTCTATTAAAATAAAACTTAGACTTCTTCTGCCAGAGTTTTGGGCTACACAAGCCTTATAGCTCTCGACGGGGTAGGGGAGAGGGAAGTTTAGAATAACGTTGCCAGCACCACAAAATGTTAGCTTTTGAAATGAAAATCGTCCCAAATAAACCACTGATCAAAATTATCATATGCATAACGTTTGAAAGCACGGTTTATTTTTCTTGAGCAAGAATAGACATAAAATATGAGCAAATTATATCTATTTCTAAAGACTATTTTCTTTTTCAGATGGACTTTCAGCCTCATCATTGTAAAAACTCAGGAGGACCCATTGGCATCCAAAAAAGGCATCTACAAAGTCGTGAACTGCTGAAAATATTAGGAAATGAGAAGGTTTTAGGACCTAAATCTCCAGGGGCACCCACATAGATAATACAGGAATGGCTCTGACCTCCGGGAACACAGTGTGATCAGTAAGATAGCTGGCCCAAGAAGCACCTTGACTCGTAATTGACATTACTTAGGACGAAGCACAAGACAAACAATCGAGAGGCATTTGGTCACTTTGTTACATGCAGCCTCTCCTGTTAGGGGCAGAAAGCACACAGTTCCCAAGCATATGACTGATTTGCCACCCCAAGCTTTCAAAATCAAACTCCCGGTCGTCACGTGACCAAAATGATGCTTGTACCTGGCGTCTTTAAATGAAATACAGTTTAGCACCAAATAAGGCAACTAGATAACTAATATGGGAGTCTAGAATTCCTGAATTTCTTTTCTAATCCTTTTGCTTTGTTTTATTTTGTTTTGCCTAAAATAAATGAATGCCCATGTTGAGGATGTGATACTACTAATGAAACAGAAAATTATAAATCACCCAAAGGAGTTCCTGCTTCCCTATCTCCTAGCACTGGATTCTCCTCTGTCCAACATCTGCATGTAGTTGTTAAATCCATTGAGGTAAAAATTGGCAACTCCTCCAAAATATCATTTGAGTTGATTATTAGTAAACTGGTCCTCTTCTGGCAGCCCCAAGAAATGAAAACGCATTATGTTGTTTTCTAAAGATTCAAATTTAGTAATTGTTCTGATATACTTAACCTTGAAGGAATGAACCATCCAGAAATTTTTCCAAACTGAAAAAGCCTCTGTAAGTCTTACACGGTAGGGCATTATAAAAAGCTGCACTCTTTATCACTCACAAGAGGGATATATTCTTATATCTTATTTGTTATGGGCTCAACATTAAGTGTCATCTAAAGTTAAGAAACTTCATACCCAGGAAAAGTTGGGGAATAATCTAGTTTTTGAACCACAGGAAAAATGCAAAAATTCAGAAATCTTTTACTCTGCATGATATGCTTCAAAGGAAAAATCAAGAGATTTTTTTCTAAAACCTTAATTCACTTTCTGAATATTTTTCCAACCAAATTAGAACTAGTTTAAAATAGTATTAAACAAGAAATATTTCAGATAATTAGAACCAACACATACTGCTGAATGAATACATCATAATTTATTCACAAATAAATATAAAGATGTGACTATTTTGATGCATGGCAAATATGAATCATACTCTTAATAAGTCATATAGGGAATCTCAATTTCACAAATATAGAAGTTTAAAATTATATAGAGATACTCATTCACAGTGACTGAATTTTGTAAATGTTTTCAATTTAGGAATACCTAAGACCAGACAGAAGTTTGGAGGCAGTTTAAATTTGAAAGGGCCTTTTTCTTAAATCAAAAGATTATGAATAACAGGGGGAAATTACTCTTCCTTTTGTCTTTGGTGACGGCCTTCCAGAATGATTTGGCACAGACTACTGGCATAAGTAAAAGGAAGATTCCAGATTCCCTTTTTTTTTTTTGAGCTGAAGAAAACCAAACTACTTTTAATTGCTTTGTTTTTTAAATAATACTTTATGTTAATTATTTCTAAGTGCACTATTCACTGTACTATGTAAATACCCACCAAATAAAAGTACACATTTTGCTGCATGTAATTACATGCATAGTAAATAATTCATCTCTATATGCTGAATGTATGTGTAGTTATATAATTGTACCAAGAACCTGCCCAACTTGTAAGAGCAAACTATGATGATTTCTAAACAGTAGACTCTCCTATTCACCACCCTCCGAGCCTGTCTCTGGTGACAGCATTTCTCAGTCTCCAAGACCCTTTTTTGAAATCTTCAAAGACTTAATTTCTGGCCCGCCATTTCATCCTGTCTTCCACTTCTGGACAGCATATGTTGATGACACCCGCTCCAGGTATCTTTCTTCACCTCTAATGATTACGTTCTGTTCTCTTCTGTTTGTCTTCAACAAGAAGGCTTGTAGCTAGGTTCTTCAGATGGAAGGGGCTTAAACTACACAAGCACATCTAGCTTAATGGACTCAACAGCTCGTTGCTTTGGGACTTCAGGGTCCTAAGAGAGGACCCAGGGCTTGTAGTTATCACACAGCTTCCAAAGCCCACCTCACCCGCTACACCCCTGGCTCCTATCTCTTTTTACAGATCTTATATTCTAATACACATTTTCTGGTATTTCGAGTTTATGAAAACTAATAACTCACTTTTCCCTTTTTGCCTTCTCCTCATGAGACACCCACGTAAATGTCATAGTGCACATTTCCTGGACACTATTGAAATAAATGCCATCCTGCATGACTCTCACTGATGTCATCGCTGAATCACTAGAAATTAATAGTGTAACATAGTCAGTAGCTTGAGAGGGCTTGAAGTATGCAAAGCACTGTATAAATATTATTATAATCTTGCTTAATGTAAAGTTCAAGTTCTATGCTAAGACCTTGTATTCAATTCCTTCTTTCCTCCTGGGAGATATGAACCATGTGCATTCTATTTGTACTGAGCTTTCCTTATTAATACTGCTCTTATAATACCAGCTTGCCTTCCAATATTTTCAACAACAAATATGTCCCTGGTGCCAGGACATGTAGGGTATAGACATGGGTTGTTTATTTTATAGTTGTATTCATAATACAAAGCAAAGTATTGTTTCTCCACACGCTCTTTTATGACACATCTCTGCAGTTATACAGTTGGTGCTGAATGAAGATTTGTTTTCATGAAATGTAATTAGATTTTCTTTTGTCATAAGCACTGTCAGATTGTATATTATTGTTTTCCTGGGTAAGTGTGGTTTGTGAGATTTTGAAAGGTTGTTCCAGTGGAAAATAGGGAAGCTGATATTTCTAGCAGGAATAGAAAACTTTTTTTTTTAATTCCCCCAAGCTCCATTCACATTAAATATTTGATCTAGTGTCAGTTTTTGAGAGTCTGTATTATGATATCTTTAGAGGTTTAAGTAGTGAGCTTTCACCAGGGCAGGCTCTCAGAGGATGTCAAAATTTTGTTTTTGTGCAAAAAAGGTGGGTGATAGAAAGAAAGAAAGTCAGGTAAGTGGGCCTGGAAACTAACAACTATTTTTTTCTTGTTAAAATATTCACACACTCACATGCATTCATAGAATCTGAAAAGCATATATGTTAAAGAAAAAAATTAAATACAAATATTTTTATCACAGAGATATTTCTGGTAACAAAACAAACAAACCAAACCAAAAAAAAAAATCAAATGACCTAAATGTGTAAAAAAATGGGAATTGTTAAATAAATGATGAAATATTATGTAGCCATGAAACATTATGTTTTGTAAAATATGTAGTAACATCGGGAAATGTTTATTATATGATAAGAAGAAAGCAAGAGGTAATCTGACCTCAACTACAAAAAACAGCACATCCTATATCCATGTAGAATGCTGGAAAAAAAGGAGGCTGATAACTAACAGTGGGTGTCTCTGGATGAAGAATTTGTAGGTGACTTTTATTTTTCTTTTGAGTTAGAGTCTCACTCCGTCGCAGTGGCACACTCACAGTCACCCCAGCGTCGACCTGCTGGGCTCTGGCGATCCTTCCGCCTCTGCCTTCCAAGTAGCTGGAACTACAGGTGCGCGCTACCACGCCTGGCTAATTTTTTATTTATTATAGAGACGAGGTCTCACCAAGTTGCCCGGGCTGGTCTTGAACACGCGGGCTACGGCAATCTACTCACCTCAGCCTCCCAAAGTGCTGGGATTATAGGCTGAGCCAGCCTGTAATATTAATAATATTTCAGAATTTTACATATTTTCGACAGGAGCATACACCGCCTTTATAACAGGGAGGCAGCAATAAAGATGCGGGAGAGCCTGTGTCATCTCCTTAAACTGCAATTTGACTCTAACCTAGAAAGGGTGGCATAATCTAGTGATTATAACAGACAATTGAAAACAGAGAGGGAAAACAAAGTCCTAATTTTGCCATTGAGTCACTGTTTGACTCAGGTTTCCTGCCTGTAAAATGGAAATAATTAACACTTTCTTGTAAAATACTTTTGAGCTCTCCAAGGAGAGATCCCATAAAGGTGCAAAGTGTTGTCCCATTACTACTAA
This sequence comes from Cephalopachus bancanus, assembly GCA_027257055.1. Taxonomy (NCBI): domain Eukaryota; kingdom Metazoa; phylum Chordata; class Mammalia; order Primates; family Tarsiidae; genus Cephalopachus; species Cephalopachus bancanus. The sequence continues at coordinate 445,408 of JAPVLO010000453.1, read as the reverse complement.
TTGAAGTGAATATAAAATGCAAAGGCATTTGAGAGAGACTGAAGTCATTATGGGGAGTGGAGGAAGGTACTGTGGATGCAATGCCAAATCCCACACTGACTGTGCAGGATCCTTGTGTTCTTTAAAAAGGGCTTGGGGAGCTGGGCTCGGTGGCTCAGCCTGTAATCCCGCACCTTTGGGAGGCTGAGGTGAGTGAATGCCTGAGCCCGCGGGTTCGAGACCCGCCTGGGCAGCGAGACCTCATCTCTACAATAAATCAAAAAATCAGCCGGGCGTGGTGGCGCGCACCTGTAATTCCGGCTACTCGGAAGGCTGAGGCGGAAGGATCGCCGGAGCCCAGCAGGTCGAGGCTGCGGTGGCCGGGAGCGGCCACTGCACTCCAGTCTGGGCGGCAGAGTGAGACTCCAACTCAAAAAAAAAAAAGAAAATAGTAATAACCATAATTCTACCTTAAGCACAAGACAGACAAATATCCGGGAAAGGAATCGGCTAAATGCGGATGTGTGCTATGGCATTCACATTGATCTGAGCAGAGAACTGAGATCCTTCTCAGTTTAGGCAACAAGAGATTTCAGAAACGATGGGGACCTGGATAGGGCAAGTTTTAAGGTGGGGGAGAGAAAGGTGGAGGACATGTGGAGGAAAGGGAGAGAATGAACCCTTACGGAGGGGAAACAGTGCACCATTAAGCTGAGAGTCCCGGTATGGGTGCCCAGGCTGGCATCTCAAAGGCCAACTAGATAGGAAGATACTGGTGGCATCTCTGATGGGGCGATTGGGAAAACTGTCATTTCAGACTGTGTGCCTCGGTGCTGCAAGTGATGTGCAGTTCCTGTGAATGACCCATTTCCATTTGAGGGCCCATCTCCCACTCCCTGTATCAAAAAGGACCCTTGTCTTAAGAGCATGTCAGCATCGAACAGCAAAAGCTAAGGAGAGGTGGCTTGCTGTTGAGGAACGCGACTCCTGAGTCAAGTTCTGAAGAAGAACTGTTAGACCTTAAGCACGTTCTCCAACCTCCCTGTGTCTCCGTTTCTACATCAGAAGCGCACACCTCATCCTATGCAGTGAGGATTAAATGAGAACACCCCCACAAAACGCTTAGCGTTCTACCTGCATACAGTAAGTGCCCAATCAAGGTCAGCTGTTACTACTTCATCTCACTCAACTGCATTTCATCCAGTTGCTTCTCTGAACCCCCGCTGGCACTCGAGTCTGATTTTATAAGACAAGCAGACAGAGACCCAGAGCACCAAAAAGCTGTCGTTTAATAGAAAGATTAGATTTCTCAGCCAGGCTCCCAGGGACCTGCTCAGTTTTCTGGCCACCTTTTAATGACATGACTGATCTCAGCTACCCTCTCCCAATGCTTTTCTTTTTTTAAATCTAATTTTATTATTTTTTAATGGCGAGGTCTCTCCCTGCCACCCAGGTCAGAGTGCAGTGGCACGAACATAGCTCGCTGCAGACTCCAACTCCCAGGCTCAAGCTTCCAGAATAGCTGGGATTACAGACGTGAGCCAGCACACCCAGCCCAATGAGTTTCTGAAGCAACTGATGTGTTTATTTATTTATTCCTCCAACCAATATTTATTGAGGGCCTACTGCGTGCCAGGTCTGAAGGCTGAGCTAGATTAAGGAGTCCCAGCTCTCTGTCCTGTCTCCATGGGAGAGCTAAGCACTGTGGGACAAGATCCCAGGGTGACAGAAGACCTCCCACCACCCTCTCATCCTGCAGCATGTCATAGCTGGTTCACCAAATGCCTTTACTTCTCTGATATGCATTCTTCATGCCACAGAGCACGGTAATCTTCAGCCTTCTTTGTTTGGGCAATGCCAACACTAATCGCCAGAATGCAATGTGTCTTCAGTAGACCCGACTTTGGCAAAGGCTAGTCTAATATTCAGCTTCGAGACCTGTGTACCTGGGACCTTCAATTTCAGAAATCAGGACTGAGACCACAACCACATACAGAGAAGTCAAACTTCTCAAAGGTGATGCGAAATCAAGTCAACGCAAATCTACAACTGTGCTTGAAGCCTGTATCCGGCTGCTGCTGGTGGGGATGGGGTGGGGGAGGGGTGGTGATGTGTGTGTGGGCACATGCCTCATGGCAGGTAGCAACTGAATAAAATGCAGTAGCTCCTGCCCTGGGAAGAGCTTAAAATCTAGCCAGGAAGACCTCGGAAATAAGTCATGGGTTTGAATCTGTAGCTTACGTCAGGTGCCCAAGAAAATTCTGTTTTGTGGAGTCAAGATCCCACCCAGCCCGACTCCAGGCAACTCCTTTTCTGTAGGGGGCAGATAATACTCTTGAGACCTCATGGTCCCAGGCTCCCAGCCATGTACCTCTCTTAGACTTCTGGGGTCTTCTGAGGTTAGTTAGGTCTCCCCCACGGAGGGGAAGGGGGCTAGAGCCATGCAGGACATCACCGTGACCTACTGACCTCCTGAGGTTGTAAAGGCCAGAGGGGAAGTCCCAAGCCTGGAAGCGTCATCTTTGCCTGGAAAACCACCCAGTAACAACTATTATTATCCACGGAGCTTTACACAAGCTTATCTCTAATCCTCAGAGCAGGTTTGCAAGGTAGGAAGCATCATCGCCCCCTTCACGTCTAAGAAAACCCAAGGCTCAGAACGTGCAAAAGGACTTCTCCAATGTGGCTTCCTCTCTGGTAAGCCAAAGGCTGCCTTCTGCACCACCCTGGACCTCCAGGCAGCTGACCTGCCGTACCTGGGCCACAGCCTGGTCAGAACCTACCTGGGGTGCCCAGAAGGGAGCCTCCCTCTCCCCCCTTGAGGAAGTCCTAGGTATTACCCAGAGCGGGAGGTGGGGGTGGGGGTAAGGTGGGGGCAACTCCTTCAAGCTTACCTTGCAGCAGCTGACTTGCCAGCAGTTCTTCCCGGTGGAGGTTTTGTCTCCAGACATCTCTCTGTGGCAGTGGAGGCTCCAGACGCCCTGACCCAGGGCATCTATAATAAAGATTGATAACTTGACCTTGGTCTTGAATGAGACATCGATTGCAAAGGAAAGACAATGAGGGAGTCAAAAGCCCCCTTAAGTCCAGGAAGACGGGGCGGCTGGCAAGCTAAGCGGCTGGAAAAGCAAGTGTTTTCCTGGTCCTCACTGAGAATCTACTTACTAATTGCCGAGGGTTCTTACTTCTTCACTTTAGGGGAGTCTGATTTAATGGCCTGTCTGGGGAAGTATCTGATTAACAATCCCATTCTGGCTTCAACTATGGCTGGGAGGGTGGGGTCATGGATATGCTAGGAGAGTCCAAGGCGGGCAGTTTACTGAAGCAATTGCAAGCAATTCCAAGTCGGTATCTTAGCCTCTCTCATTCCTAAATGTAATACTGACTTGTGAGTGGGAGGTGGGATTAGTTTACACAAGCTCCGTTCATCCGATAGCATTTTATTACCAACCAAGTCAGACCAGGTGGTGGGGTTTTGTTTTGTTTTCTTTTGAAACTGGTCTGCGTTTTGCAGTTGAGCTGGTTGCCTCTCGCCCCCACCTTTGATTGCTGTGTTTCGCTTCAAAAAACGGGCTCCCTTAGGAAAAAAAAAAGAGAGAGAGAGAGAGAGAGAGAGAGAGAAATGACCCTCTGGCCTCCCTTGCTGGCCACTGCAGCCTGATCTATTTAAGACCCGGTCTCTTCAAACAAATCCTGCCCCAGTTTCTCCCAGGGCTGCCTCTTCCCCTCGTGTCCTGCGCCGTGCACATTTGACACCAGCTCAAGAATCTTGTAGCTTCTCGCCTTTCCACTCCCGGCAGAATTTGTTATTCAGCACTTCAAAGCGGGGACTTGTTTGCACCTCTTGTTTCAGACAATAGACTGAATTTCCTGTTGCTGCTTCGCTTAAAAACCGGCCTCCCTTAGCTCCCTGGAACACTTGCACTGGGCATCCTACAAGACAAAGAAAAGAGCTAAATCCTCACCTGCATTTCAGAGGAGACGGGGCAAAGAAGGTCACAGGCGTGGGCATCAGACGGGCAGACCTGTGTGCAGACCCTGGGTTCCGCCCGCAGCTTTTTAGCTGGGCTACTTTGGACTGGTTACTTAACCTCTCTGAGTCACACTGTGTCCTCACCCATAGTCTCTGAACCATAACTAACCCATCCCGTAGGGCTGTGGCGCAAAGGAAATCAAATGATGGGGTTAAGATAACTATCGAACAGACCCCGGAGGGTCTGTGCTGGGATTAAGTGAGTGAATACACAGAAAGCGTGAGGCCTGGGCCTTGTGTGACATCACTCAGTGACAGTCTTATTTTTCTTCCTCCTTCCTTACTCCAGAAGAAATCTCGGGCCCCAGCCTCCTTCGATAACTGTCTTTCACTCTGGGCCATCTCTCTTCACAGCGATCGCAGCATTTTGTTCACCAGCCCAGATCCATATCCTGCAATGCTCCCAAGCCCATCGGGGGAGTGTGATATTTGTTCTTTTGTTTTTTTTTTTCTCACTCCGTCGCCCAGACTGGAGGGCAGTGGCCGCTCCCGGCCACCGCAGCCTCGACCTGCCGGGCTCCGGCGATCCTTCCGCTTCAGCCTTCCGAGTAGCAGGAACTACAGGCGCGCGCCACCATGCCCGGTTAATTTTTGATTTATTGTAGAGATGAGGTCTCGCCAAGTTGCCCGGGCGGGTTACGAAGATATTTGCTGTTATTTGTTTGTTCCTGCAGTATCGTTTTTTTCTAAACTTCAGGATAATAAAAACGCCTGAGAAATGTGTCCCTAGAACTGCAGTTCTAGGACAGGCCAACTATTCTGTATGACACTGTAATGACATTAAGCGTTTGCCACAATCCATGAAATTATTCACCACAAAGAGTAAACGGTGGACTTTAGTTTGTAACGATGTATCGAGGTGGTTTATTAACGGTAACTAATGTACTCTGCTCATGTAAGATGGTAATGATAGGGAAACTTCGTGCAGCGAGGGGGCTATATGGGAATTCTCTGTACTATCTGGTCAATTTTTCCATAAATCTGAAACTGTTGTTAAAAAAAATAAAATAAAGCTTAGCCGGGCTCAGTGGCTCAGCCTGTAATCCCGCGCCTTTGGGAGGCTGAGGTGAGTGGATAGCCTGAGCCCGCGGGTTCAAGACCCGCCTGGGCAGGCGAAACTTCATCTCGACAATAAAAAAAAAAAAAAAAAAAAAAAAAAAATCAGCCGGGCGTGATAGCGTGCGTCTGTAGTTCCAGCTACTCGGAAAGCTGAGGCGGAAGGATCACCGGAGCCCAGCAGGTCGAGGCTGCGGTGGCTGGGAGCGGCCACTGCACTTCAGTCTGGGCGACAGTGAGACTCCAACTCAAAAAATGAAAAAATAAAAATAAAAAAATAAAAATAAAAAAGAAAAGAAACAAGAAGAGTAGCCACCCAGGTAAAGCAGGTGCTCTTCATGGCCCTGCCCTCTCACAAATAATGACCAGCTGCCAGAAAGTGACCGGGCCTTCGTGGATCACGCTGAAATTAACAATTACCTTCTTGTCCCCAGGTGATAGGCTTATGGCCCACAGTGAACCAGCTTTGTCCCTGGAGGTAGCAAACCAGGAATCAAGAGAAGAGGCCATCCCAGGTCACACTTAACTTTTGGTCTGGCCGGAGCTCTCTGGATCAAGTTCTCTTCGATGTCTCATAAGTTTTCGAATAAACAGGTTTGGGGGCAGATGGACATCCGTGGTGCCTTTCTCTCCTGGGTTATGAGTTCACAGAGCCAGAAGGCCTGTCAGTTATTCCTCACCCCCCAAGGCACACACATGCAACCTTTGGAGTCCTGGGCCCTGCTGTAATCAGGTAATGAACTCACCTTTCCCAGGCTCTGGCCTCTACCTCTGAGCCACTGGTTTAATTGTCCTGACTTGCTAGAAATGGTGGTGGAGTGAACCACCAAACTTCTCCCCAAGCCGAAAGGCTCAGAAGCCCAAACAAAATGAAAGAAGCAACAGGTCTCAGGGAATAAAAGCAGCCTTCCCGCCTACCTCCAAACCCACTGAACAACTGAGGTCTTACTGTTTGGTGTCCTTTGGCCAATATTGCAATAATCATTGAGTAAAAAGCAACCACAGTAGGCCAACAGAAACTTCAGAGACATATTTTACACACAGACAGAAACTTCCCCTGCCCATCCCGCCTGGTTGTCTAGTCCCCAAACTGAGACTGGATTTGCATGGCATGATCAATCTGGAGACACTCCAAAGTCATGGATGAGACTGGCCCTATTGCTGCTATCAGGCGAAAGCCAAATCACCAGGCCATGGAGTTCGACGTGAATTGTAATACTGGGAATCATAGCGTGTAACTATTACAGGTTGCTTTAGCAGCGTGACGTAGTGGGAAAAGCCCAGAATGGTGAAGCAAAACGTGTGGTTTCAGATCAGACCCAGCTCCTTATTGACTGGGTAATCTCTTTTCCCATCTGTAAAACTTGCCTCTTGGACTTGTAAGGAGTAATTAAGATAACATGTGTCTGGTGTCTTTGAGCTATCTAGCACACGCAAGGACTAGTTCCCTTCCTTCAAAGCTTTATGCATTAGGTTTCTTTAAGATGTACCTGAGCCTAAGAAGAATAGTAGGTGAAAAGTGAACCTAAAATGATGCATCTGAGACATCTTCTCTGTTTTTCTTTGTCTTTCTAAGCGTCTGATGTAAATCCTTTGCAGTGTTAAAAACACGCTAACAGCAGGTCTTTGAGGGAAAAAAAAATTCATTCTAAAATGAGGGATCGTCTTCATAATGAGGGACTGCCGAGAGAAGGAAGACGTAGGATTTACACAAGCGTCTTTTACACAGTTATTAATCCAGTTGGATAGGATTTTTAATAATTAAACGGTATTGCTGCAATATATGTGATATTTTATGAGGCTTAAATGAAATGTACATTTAGGAACTTAATTTGAAACGCTGCTTTCCTTTGTTATTCTATTTTTCATAATTGCGTATGTTTGGAAATTACGTTTTCCTTTCGACATTGCATTATCTGCTTACATCCTTAGCCTTCTGCTTTATTTATAGGAATGTTATTTCTTACGTTTTAAGGAAATTGATACAAAAGCTCTAAATGACAAACTCCAAAGCCAGCTTCAAAATTTTCTGACTAATTGCTAATGAAATATCCATAATAGATGAGGAAAGGACGCGTGCAACGCCATGAAATGTAACTTCGTTTCATAAGTGTCTCGTGTTTGCTTGACAGCTTTGGAAATTTTCTTTGTCATCTGGAAAATCGATACAAAATATGGCTAAACACCAGACTTAGCTGCTCAGCCTGAGACAAAATAAAAGATTGAAAGCTCCCATACCAACAGCTGTCGATCGCTGAAGATTCTATTGCTTAATGCAATCATTTTTTTTTATCTGCCCAAACATTACTCAGCCTCTTGGCTGAGTCTCTTGTTAAGGCCCAGATACACACGCATCGTGTCTATGAAGTCACAGTACAGAGGGATGGGACAGCTGGTTGTTATCGGTTTAGCTGATCAATACAGACAGGATGGTTATAAACCATCGCTATCACCACCCTTCAATCACTTTGGGAGTCACCTGTGCACCCTGGAAGACTAAAGGGTACAGGTTAACCAGCTATCCTGATGGTCCCGTTTCCTCTGCCAAAGACTCTTCCCTCTCCAAAGCTTCCGCCTTCTCAGAAACATTCGGCTTTGAGGAATAATTTTTCCCTAGTTCAGTAGATCCCGGAGAAGGCCCCTGTGGGCAGGCACCCTGGTTTTTTTTTTTCCTTAGGGGTCCTTCTCCACCCTTTGCATGGTTATTCTCTTTGCTTGTTTATTTGTTGTTTTGAGTTGGAGTCTCACTCTGTCGTCAAGGCTGGAGTGCGGTGGCATGATCACAGCTATCACGGCTCACCACAGCCTCGACCTCCTGGGCTCAGGCAATCCTTCCACCTCAGCCTACTGAGTAGCTGGGATTACAGGTGTACACCACCAGGATTACAGGCATAAACCACCACACCCGGCCAGTTATTCTCATTTAACTCCCCTAATCCCTGCTTCTCTCTGTACTTTTTTTTTTTTTTTTGAGTGGGAGTCTCACTCGGTCGCCCAGATTGGAGTGCAGTGGCCGCTCCCAGCCACAGTAGACTTGACCTGCTGGGCTCCGGCGATCCTTCCGCCTCAGCCTTCCAAGTAGCCGGAATTACAGGCATGCGCTACCATGCCCGGCCGATTTTTTGATTTATTGTAGAGATGAGGTCTCGCCTGCCCAGGCGTGTCTCGAACCCGCGGGCTCAGGCAATCCACTCACCTCAGCCTCCCAAAGGCGCGGGATTACAGGCTGAGCCACCGAGCCTGGCTTACTTTTTCTTTTTTTAAGGTAAAGATCTCACTCTGTCGCCCAGGCTGGAGGACAGGGGTGCAATCATAGCTCACTGCTGCCTCGAACTCCTGGGCTCCAGAGATTGCCCTGTCTCAGCCTCCAGAGTAGTAGACCACAGGTGCACACTGCCACGCCTAGCAAATTAAAAAAAAAAAAAAGAGCACTTTTTAAATAGATAAAGTCTCACTGTGCTGCCCAGGCTGATTTTGAACTCGTGGCCTCAAAGCTACCCTCCTACCTTGACTTCCCAAAGTGCTAGGATTACAGATGTGAGCCACCACACCTGGCCTGCACCTTTTAATATACCCTGCCCTGTCCCATGGAATAAAGAAATACGTGTATAGCCGGACTCGGTGGCTCAGCCTGTAATCCCGCGCCTTTGGGAGGCTGAGGCGAGTGGATGGCCTGAGCCCACGGGTTCGAGACCCGCCTGGGCAACGAGACCTCACCTCTACAATAAATCAAAAAATCAGCCGGGCGTGGTAGCTCATGCCTGTAATTCCGGCTACTCGGAAGGCTGAGGCGGAAGGATCGCCGGAGCCCAGCGGGTCGAGGCTGCGGTGCGACAGAGTGAGACTCCAATTCAAAAAAAGAAATACGTGTAGTGAATTGGATGGAGGCAGGGAGGAAGGGAGGCTGGGATTCTGCTTCCCCACTCCTTGCCTGCTTTTCCTCTGGAGTTTGGGCAGCAGCTACCCCTTCCCACAGCCACGACTCCCGCCAGGCGGCCCCTCACCGTGTCACCCGGGATTACTGTTCCCTCCACCTGTCCCTTCAGGCCCAGGAGTGTAATAGCTCCTGCTGTTGCTAATCTCAGGGGGCCTCAACCTGCCTCGTTGGCTCCCTTCATTTTGCCCCCACCTTATACCTAGTCCCTTCTTTTTTTTTTTTTGAGTTGGAGTCTCACTCTGTCACCCAGACTGGAGTGCCATGGCCGCTCCCGGCCACTGCAGCCTTGACCCGCTGGGCTCCGGCGATCCTTCTGCTTCATCCTTCCGAGTAGCTGGAACTACAGGCGCGCGCTACCATGATTTTTTGATTTATTGTAGAGATGAGGTCTCTTCTGCCCAGGCGGGTCTTGAACCCACGGGCTCAGGCAATCCACTCACCTCAGTCTCCCAAGGCGCAGGATTACAGGCTGAGCCACCGAGCCCGGCTCTAGTCCCTTCTTTTTTTTTTTTTTTTGAGTCGGAGTCTCACTCTGTCGCCCAGACTGGAGTGCAGTGGCCGCTCCCGGCCACCGCAGCCTCGACCTGCTGGGCTCCGGCGATCCTTCTGCCTCAGCCTTCCGAGTAGCCAGAATTACAGGCATGTGCTACCACGCCCGGCTGATTTTTTGATTTATTGTAGAGATGAGGTCTCGCTGCCCAGGCGGGTCTCGAACCCGTGGGCTCAGGCAATCCACTCACCTCAGCCTCCCAAAGGCACGGGATTACAGGCTGAGCCACCGAGCCCGGCTTCTAGTCCCTTCTTAACTTCCCTCAAATCATCTTTTTCTGTGTATGTGAGTTGGAATCTCACTCCTTCACCCAGGCCGGAGTGCAGTGGCACGCTCACGGCCACCGTAGCCTCGACCTGCTGGGCTCCGGCGATCCTTCCACCTCCGCCTTCCAAGTAGCTGGAGCTACAGACACACGCTGTCACACCCGACTGACTTTTGTGATTGATTGTAGAGACGAGGGCTCACCAAGTTGCCCAGGCTGGTCTCGAACCCCCGGGCTCAGGTGATCCACTCCCCTTGGCCTCCCAAAGTGCTGGGATGACAGGCTGAGCCACCGAGTCCAACCAAATCATCTTCATTTTATTCTACTCCTTGCCAGCCCCCTGCCTGATACAGCAGAAATTTAAAAACATATATTTGATATATACATAAGTGAACGAAAATAAAACACGCAGCAACTCGGCAAAGTGGCGTCCAGTTAGGCGCTGGCTCATTTGCCCCGTCGTCAGGACGTGCCGCATCAAGTGTCTAGAGCCCCCCTGGCCTGCCTCTCCTTCCTGCTGACCTCGAAGCACAGGGCAGCAGCGTCCAGCTCTGCCTCCTCCTTCTCCCTGTTTTGTTTCCAGGGCCTGACTCTGGCTATAATGATGTGTTGAAGGAATGAAGGTATTCGTGGCTGTACTCAACAGCGGCATCTCCAGCTGGGGCTGGGGCAAGGGTCCTCTGCTGTTCTGGTCTGGGAACGTTGAGCTCTGAGGATTAAGTGAGATGCCATTAACGCCGTGTGTCCACGGGGGAGCAGTGGGACTCCCTGTCTCCTGCTGTACAGAGGAGCGATGTAATACACGCACTTGCACACGGCCCTGGAAAGTCTTGGGGGATGCTTGTGGTTTCTGGCCCGGGTGAAGATTGGGAAGGGGAGTTTTGCAAAGTGAGGCTGCAGCCAAGGGCCCACAGGGCACTGGGACAGGGAGAAGCATCCAGGAGCCAGCTGGGTGACCTTTAGCTTCTCCATTACTTTGGGGTTTTTTGTGTTTTTTTTGGTTGTTGTTCATTTATTTGTTTGTTTTTTGAGTCAGGGTCTTACTCTGTAGCCCAGGCTGGAGTGCAGTGGCATGAGCACGGCTCACTGCAACCTTGACTTCCTAGGCTCAGGCAATCCTCCCCCCTCAGGCTCCCGAGTAGCTGGGACTCCAGGCGTACGCCACCACACCCGGCTAATTTTCTTACTTTTCAGTAGAGACAAGGTCCTGCTATGTTGCCCAGCCTGGTCTCGAACTCCTTGGCTCAAGCCACCCTCCCACCTTGTCCTCCCAAAGTGCTGGGATGACAGGCGTGAGCCACCGTGCCCAGCCCTCTATTATTTTTATGACTAACACTTAGCCTTGAAGCCTGGATCTGAAGACCGGCCCATGTGAACGGGAACTTGGTCAAGTCCACCTTTTACAGTCCCTCTTGGAGGAATGATGGAGTGGCAACTCTGTGCTTTCGTGGGATTTCTTGCACCTTAAATCTCGGACATCGAGATCACTTGGGATGGTCGTCCCCAAAAGGAGGTGGGCAGGGAAGTGAAAGTAGCAAGACTTTATAGCAGGGTTCGAATCCCGGCTCCACCACTGTTGAACCAGCCTGAGGTTGTGGGGGGTGCCCACTCACTGGGTGTCAGACCCTCACACCGGTGGACTTCACGTTTGCGGGTTCCAGGAATCGGAGTCAGCCCCGAAGGTCTGTGACTTGTGTTTGTTTTGTTTTGTTTTGTGTGAGTTGGAGTCTCACTCTGTCACCCAGACTGGAGGGCAGTGGCCACTCCCAGCCACCGCAGCCTCGACCCGCTGGGCTCCGGCGATCCTTCCGCCTCAGCCTTCCGAGTAGCTGGAACTACAGGCACGTGCTACCACGCCCGGCTAATTTTTTGATTTATTGTAGAGATGAGGTCTCGCCAAGTTTCCCAGGCGGGTCTCGAACCCGCGGGCTCAGAAAAGCCACTCACCTCAGCCTCCCAAGGCGCGGGATTACAGGCTGAGCCACCGAGCCCGGCTAATTTGCAGTTTTAACAGATCAGCAGGCAACGCACGAGAGTGGGGTGGTTTGCCAAAGAATCTAGCTTCTCGCCCAGCCAACTTACAGGCTCTGCTTATCCCACCGTGTACCCATCTTGAGGGGTAACCTACGTGACAGCGTCTCCTGTGACTTTGTCATTTGGAAGCGAGACTGTTTAAACACTGTGGTGGGGAATACAAGAAATCACGCACGCCAAGTGCGCGCCGGGCACAGAGTGGGTGCTCACATTCTTGGGAGCTAGGACTTCCTGTGGTTCTGGGATGACGTCATTCATCCACCCATGGTGTGCTGAGGCTGCCTCACGTCCTCTGGCCAGCTCTACAGGAGGCCAGGCTCCATGGGCTCACCTTGGTGGAGACAGCACCCCCCACCCCATGGGGCCTGGGTAAGTATGGACTTTCCTCCAGGCTGGGCAGGGCTGCTCTCGGCCAGGCATCCCTGACACGCGTGGTATTAGGTGGGGCTGGAAAAAGGAAATTAGGAGGTGATGCAGACATCAAGTCTGCATGGCCTAATTCCTGCTTTGGGCGGCTTCTAGGTCATGAACGGAGGAGGCAGGATGGACGTGGACACGGCGACTGGACTCTGGCCGTACGTCAGAAAGAGAGGAAGATTGGCAGCGATGGCCCGGATCCTTGTAATTTTCACGTCCCTTATTCTCTCCATCTCGGCCTGTGCATTCTCAAGTTCACAGGAGGCGGGGCCAAGTCATCCGCCAGCCACTCCCCAGGGCTGCCTGGGTGAGCCTCTCACCTGGCCACGCCCCTGATCACCTTCCATGCCCCTCCATTTTCTGTGGAATTAAATGCTGAGGCCCTACTGACCGTCTCAGCCTCTGTCCTTCCATCAGCTCCAGCCCACCAGACTCCTCTCTGCTCTCCCCCTACACCATGCACACCAATAGGACCCACGGTCCCTTGGTGTCCACCCTGACTGGCCAGAGCCCATCTCTTCTGATTGGACAGCTGTTAGAGGGTGACCTACCATCACGCCACCTGCACACACCAGGCTTGTCACTGACTTCCTTCTTTGCTCAGAGTTTAACCACCCCATGCAAGGGCCGGCGTGTCTTGTGTCCCCTTTGTGAGGCGACCCTGACTCTCCAGGCCAAGGCCATCCTTTCTCCCTCAGTGCACATCCCACGGATTCCACCCCAAATCGAACATTCCTGGCAATCTGTTGGCCTTGCCTATTTCGCTTACTTACCAGTTTCTCCCACTGGACTGAGCTCTTTTAGGGTAGAACTTTGCCTTATTTCTCTATAGACCTGCCACATAGGAGGTGTTTTGTTTTGTTTTGTTTTTTTTGAGTTGGAGTCTCACTCTGTCACCCAGACTGGAGTGCAGTGGCCGCTCCCAGCCACCGCAGCCTCGACCTGCTGGGCTCCGGCGATCCTTCCGCCTCCACCTTCCAAGGAGCCGGAACTACAGGCGTGCGCTACCACGCCCGGCTGATTTTTTGATTTATTGTAGAGGTGAGGTCTTGCTGCCCAGGCGGGTCTCGAACCCGCGGGCTCAGGCAATCCATTCACCTCAGCCTCCCAAAGGCGCGGGATTACAGGCTGAGCCACTGAGCCCGGTCATAGGAGGTATTTAATACATGTTTGATACATGCAGGAAAGAAGGAGCTCATTCCTCAGGAGAGTCACAGCTCCAGGGTACTGAGATCTAAGTTGATCCCCCTGTGCTGCCCGTTTTTAGGATCTTTGTACTTGAGAGCAAGAGAACACAGCCAGGCGCAGTGGCTCATGCCTGTAATCCTAACACTTTGGGAAGCTGAGGCGAGAGGATTGCTGGAGCCCGGGAGTTAGAGACCAGCCTGGGCAACATAGCGGGACCCCATGTCTACAAAAATAAAAAGCTTATCCAGGAATAGTGGCGTGTGCCTGTAGTCCCAGCTACTTGGGAGGCTGTGGAGGGAGGATCGCCAGAGACCAGAAGGTTGAGGCTATGGTAAGCCGTGATTATGCCCTCCAGCCTGGGTGGCAGAGTGAGGAGAGACCCTGGCTCAAAAAAAAAAAAAAAAAAAAAGAGAACAGGAGAGCAATACCAGCCACCTCTTCCTGCGCTTGGGTTACCAGCCCAAGCTCTGGTCGTCCAGTTTCCTGAATGCTTCCCAAACATCTGGCGCCACCGGCGTGGAAGCAGCCGGGCGAGGCCTGGAGCCAGCATGAGGCCATCAGTGAGCTCTGAACCTGATAAAACCCTAACCGTCCCAGAAGCTGAGCCGGACTGGGGCGTGAGATCATCAGATGCCTGAGATACTTGAATCAACTTGTTCGCAGCCTTCCCGGGTCATGTCTGTCATAATTCATGATTCACAGGAGATTTTTAACAACAAAAACATTCAGATTAAATTTTTATATGTGATGTCTTTCGTTTCTCATACAAGTGTTATCAACAATTTTGATCACAAAAATCTCTGCCCACCTCCATAATTATTTAAGGTTTTTTTTTTTAACTTGTTTATCTACTTAATTTAATTCAGAGATGAGAACTCTGGGTATTGGAAGGTGGTGTTAAACTGTGGTTTCTCAGGTGACTCAGGCAATTTGGTGATCCAGTTTGTTTTCATCTGTGGGACAGAACATCATGTATTATTAAGAAAAAAAAAAAAACTGTAGCCATATGCCCTAATGTCTGTTTCCCCTTTTTTTCTGTCAAAAAATACTCAAAGGAATAGTCCATGTTTTTGTATTTCACGTCAATGAAATGGGTGAAATGCCTTTTAGTGACCTGTGCATACAACTAATCAAGGATGTTCCGGAACTACAGTGAAAATTCCATCTCTTTGAACACAGACTGACTTAACCAATTTCCCATAAGTAGCAAGACGGCTCATTACTGTCATCATTTTTGCCATTTTAAAACTCCTCATTGATCTTAGTTTCTCTGCTGTCAGAGTTGCTGCTGCTTCAAGGATGAGAGTTGTGCCACCGTGCCTTCAAATAGCAGGGGGCGAAGAGGAAAAAGATTTAAAAACTGGCCAGGCATGGTGGCTTATGCCAGTACTTCCAACACTTTGGGAGGCCAAGGCAGGAGGATTGCTTGAGCCCAGGAGTTCAAGACCAGCATAGGAAACGTAGTAAGATTTCGTCTCTACAAAAACTAGAAAAATTAGTTGGGCATGGTGGCACATGCCTGTAGTCCCAGCTACTTGAGAGGCTGAGGCAGGAGATCGCTTGAGTCTGAGAGTTTGAGGCTGCAGTGATCATGCCATGGCACTCCAGCTTGGCTGGGTGACAGAGCAAGACTGTCTTAAAAAAAAAAAACCAAGCAAAAACAAGTGGGAATGTTATGTAGATTTTATCTCAACTTTTAAAAATGCTTAAAAGAGAAAGAAGTCAAGAACTGAGTTCCTCCTCCTTGTGCCAGAAATGTCCTATCAGGCAACAAATGTTAAAGAATGTCCTGGTCGGGTGTAGTGGCTCATGGCTGTACACTTTGGGAAGCTGAGGCAGGAGGATTGTTTGAGTCCCAGAGTTCGAGATCAGCTTGGGCCACATAGCAAGCTCCTGTCTCTAAAAAAAGGAACAACTTTATGACCGTCTTTTGGAAACAAGTTTGCTTTCTCTTTTCTCTATGCTGTGAGCCAAGCGCAAGGTCACTCTTGGGATTCTCTCTCTGACCAGGTAGGGAGTGGGTCAGCCTTTTGGAAAGGATGGGGCACTGCCCATCATCCCTTCAGGACTGATACTTTCAGTGCCCCTCTGCTGGGAATGCTGGTGGCCGACAGCATTCGGCTGAGTTCTTTTTCAAGGATGGCCCTTCCCAAAGACACAGCCGCCTTGCTCAAGGTCATGGCCCTCCCTGGAGGCAGCCGACATCCATGGCTAGTCAATGCAGGGCAGGGGTTATAAAGGCCCAGTCTCTGTGTCTCAGTGTGGGACCACTCTGATAGATGGTCCCAGTTCCAGAGGACCCCATGGGATTGGCTGAAGCTTTTGTGACTTCACGGAGAGCTCGACTCTTCTCCTGCTCAAGCTGGCTGCCCTCACTTCCTTAGAAGTATTGACCCGGCAGGATTGATCCATTCCCTCCATTCCCAGTAAGCTTCCTGCCCTGGAAGCTCTGTCTCAGAGCCTGCTTCCTGGATAACTGCCCTGATACAAACAGGAAGGAACTGATCTGGAAGAGACTGCCGGGGGCATGGGGTGGAGGTTTTCCTGTCAAGGGTAAAGTTTTAAGAACAAGACTGAGGACTCTTGGGCCAAGACTCACCCTTGTGTTTCTTCCTCTTCTTGCTTTCTGAACTGCTCTATGGAGACGCAATGGACATGTCATGCAATCTCACCCATGTACATCGTAGCCTTTAATAGTTTGTGGTACACTCGCCAAACTGAGCAACCATCACCTCAACCAGTTTTAGAACATTTTCTCCAGCCCAAAGAGACGCCCATACCATTAGCGGTCACTCCCCATTCCTCCCCAGCCCACACCGCCAGCTCCTGGCATCCGCTAATCTACTTTCTGTCTCTATAGGTGTGCCTGTCCTGGTCATTTCATAAAAATGGAATGAATACTGTAAGTGCTTAGCAAATGACTTCTTTCGTGTATCAGCGTGGCACTCCTATTGATGGCGGAATGATATTCCATTGCAGGAACACAACACATGGTGTTGATCCACTTACCAGTTGATGGATATTTGGGTTGTTTCCAAACAATGTATGCTATGAACATTTGTGTGCAAGTTTCTGTGGGAACGTGTGTGTTCAGTTCTGCTGGGTATGTCCCTAGGAGTGGAATTGTTGGGTCATAGGGTGACTCTGTGTTCAACCTTTTGAAGAACTGAAACTGTTCAGTGTTACCCTCATGCTTCTTGAATGGGCTTGTCCCGTGGGGTCTTTCTGGGATGCGCCTTCTTCACCCACTCCCCAACCTCGCCAGTGACCTGTTTCCAGTGATCTTTATCTTACAAATTTAAGCCTCACTTGAAATCTCACCTCCCTAGGGAGACTGCCCTGACTAGCCTAGTCCACAGGGGTCTTTGCCCTCTCTTCATGTATCGATTGCTTTGTCTTCATGGCACAACCTGAGACGAAGCCTTGTGTTTGGCCACCTCTATGTCCCCCACACAGGACCTGGTGCCTGGCAGAGGGAGGAGAACCTTTGGGATATGCTTGGACTCAGTGTTGGCTTCAGCATTGATCGGCACTGGCAGGAATGGACTGGGCTTTGGGAATAGGAGGGAGACCCAGGCAGCAAATGACAATGGCCAGAGACAAGGTCTCAGTCACAAATCCATACCTGTGAGCACAGTGACATTTTTGTAGCTTGTTCTTTTTGTTCACCTTGACAGTGGAGAGGAAAGTTTGAGATCTCAGAAGCCCAGTAACCATGCCAGCCCCAGCCTAGATAGAAGCCCTTTGGGTCTGGCTGAGATTTCCCAAATGGCCTCAGAGGGGTGGAGGGTCAGGAAGTATCGGGGGGCTCTCTCTGTTAATCATAAGACAGAAAACCATTTGTCTGTGAGGATTAAAAAAAAGGAAGCTCTGGTTTGGCCCGGTGGCTTGTGTCTGTAATCCCAGCACTTTGGGAGGCTGAGGCTGGAGGACTGCTTGAGTCCAGGCATTTAAGACCAGCCTAGGCAACAGAGTGAGACCTCATTTCCGAAAAAAAAAAATTTAAATTAGCCAAGTGTCATGGCACACGCCTGTACTCCCAGCTACTCCAGAGACTGAGCCGGGAGGACTGCCTGAGCCCAGGAGGTTGAGGTTGTGGTTAGCCATGAACGTGCGACTGCGCTCCAGTCCGGGCGACAGACTGAGACCCCCGACACAAGAACAAATAAAATATAATTAAATAAAAGAGAAAGGAAGTTCTAAGAGGAACGCCCTGGGAGGGAGGTTCTCGGAGCCCCGTTGCTGTCCTCCCTGGCCCACGCCCATCAGGACCCCTTGCAGTGACCCCAGTGGCCACCTGATCACAGACTCACGGCAAGACAGAAACGAGGGGCTAGGAGAGATGTGGGAGGCCAGCCATCCTAAGTGTGCTCTGGGGACCAGCTGCATCCACGTCGCCCGGGAGCCGGCTGGAAATGCCCTGCCCCGGACCTGCCCAGGGCAAGTCGGCGTTGGAGCCAGGCCCCCAGGTGATGCATGTGCACACTGTTTACTCCAGCGTCCACTCAGGGGTCCTAGCTCCACCCCTCGGATCCCTTCACAATGGGTTCCGTGGATGCCTTTCAAACGGGGAGGGCAGCTCCTGCCACCTTTGAAATGAACTAGAACACCGTCAGCAAAGAGAGCAGATACTTCCCCGCAACATGGTTTCAGTACAGTGTCCAGAGGTCGACAAGAAGCCCCAGTAGTAGAGATTGGTGAGGGGGTAACAGCTCCTGAACTGTGCTTGTCTGTGTAGACCCAGCCAAGGCACTCTGGCAATCCTTCCCTGGCAATTTTGGCCTCCTGCAGGGATTTGGAAGAAAACCGTAAACATGCTTGGCTCCATCCTGATTATGCAAATGTTCTGTGAAACAGCCATCCTTATACCCATTTTACAGACCAGTCAACAAAAACACACATAGAGACTGGCATCCCACTCAGAGACGGTAGCTCCTTGAGTTGGAACCCGGGCGGGAGCTCGGCCTCCAAGCCTGTTGCTCTGGCCCGTGGCGATCAATAGCGAAGCAGCCTGTCATCGATCAGCCAAGGCTGATTCTGAAACTGAGCAGTTGCCCAGAGGATGCAGTTTAGATAAACTCCAGCATGCGCAGGAGATGGAAATAGAGCACACACCACACTTTGCCCACAAGAGACGCAACACATTTTCATAGTTGAAATTTACATAGTTCTTTATTCATGAAATTATGAACAGCTGCTATTTTGCTGCATTCCCAAGAAGAGTTGAAAAGGCAGCAAAGAAGAGAACAGACACGTTAGGCAAACTCCATCTGCCCTCGTGTCTACCACTTTCTTCCCTGCAGATAGCAGACAATGGGGTTACCAGATGCCATTGCCTGCTCGGGAAGGGCCCAGAAATGTGTGTGACCGTGAGCCAGCCAGTCTGAACGGCGACCACTTTTCTTCTCTGCACATTCTAAAAGCGCCCTCTCTCCTGTTTGCTTCTCAGTGGCTGCCCAGAGACACAGGCTCTTCCCAACGGGGCGAAGGTGGTGATGGGCTCTCAGAAATGTCACCCCGGTCTGGACCGACGCTCACTCCCCGGGCTTCCTCCTGACTTTTGAAGGGGACTTTGCCGCGTGTGAGGCCCCTGCACGCCCACCACGACATTTGGGACTCACGGCGACTCTGGGAGGTCAGCTACCAGCTCCCGTGGCAGAGCAGGAGACCGAGGCCAGAGGCTGGAAATGGCCACCTGAAGTCACCCCCGCCAGAGGGGCTCGGGCCTTGCTGCGGCCTCCTCCCCATCACGTGGTGCCCTGGAGTCGAAGGCTAGGTGTTCTGGTTCTCTGGCCCTCCCCGCCACCCTGAAGAACCCCTTTCCCAGCTGAGTACCCCAGGGTCCTGCCAATGCTGCGGGCTGCGCTCTCGGCAAACACCCAAGGCGCACTTGTGTGCCCGCTTCCCCTGACATCACCCAAAGACGCCCTTGGTCGCCAGGAAGGTCTTCGCTCTCCCATCACAGGGGGACTTGGGTACCCCCTGCTCCGGCCCTCCCACAATCGACTTCCGTCTTCCATGCCATTGTCTCTGGACCTTCAGCCCAAGCCACAACGTGGCTTCCCATGGCCGCTCGGGACAGACCCCTCCGGAAGGCCACCCTGACCCACGTTCTCCAGCAGGAGGAAGCTCCTAGCCCTCCCAGGAACCCTTCGGGGTTGCAGGCGTGAGATGGGCCAGCAGCCATTCTGCACCCTGGTTAACGGGGAGGGATGTGTTTTTCTTGTTTTTCAGAAAGCAGCCTGCTTCTCCACACCTTGAGGCTGAAATTAAAGCAGGGAGGAGTACATTCTAGAAGATGTCGTAAGGTAGATCAATTACCCCACTTTCTTTGCCAACCCAAGCACTGGGCCGCCATCTCTGGATGTTAAAATACCAGGATGGTGACAAGAGGGTATCGCCTTATCTTCTCTTCTCGAAGCTTGTTTGTGCTCCAGGCCCCACTGCTTTTTTTAAAAAAGGAACAGGAAAGACAGAGTGAACTGACAAGTTGGGAAGTCCTGTCTGTCTTGTGCCTGGCCAGGGATCCCTTAGGGCTGGGGGTAAACTCCAAACCCAGGAGGCTGGTGTGGGGAGTGGCTGGTGATCTCTGGCTTTAACCTTTGGGGCTTTGGTTTTCATCAAAGCAAGAAAGGAAAGTGAGATGTTATTTTGTCTCAGTGTCAGGTTCTGATGGGGAAGGAGGTGGAGAGCCAGGTGATTCAGTTGACTTGAAGAGCCCACTTTCTGATATGGAATTAGCAGGGACCCAGAGAGCACCCATTGTGCAGGGAAGGAGGGGGGACCCACTGCCTGGCCTTTTTTAATGTTTTCTTTTTTGACACAGGGTCTCACTCTGTTGCCCAGACTGGAGTGTAGAGTTGCAATCCCCGCTCACTGCAGCCTCGCCCCACTGGGCTCAGGCAATCCTCCCACCTTATCCTGCCAAGTAGCTGAGACTACAGGTGTGCATCACCATGTCCGGCTGATTTTTTGATTCTTTGTAGAGACAAGGTCGCCCTATGCTGCCCAGACCCATCTCGAACTCCTGGGCTCAAGCAATCCTCCTGCCTCAGCCTC
Source organism: Cephalopachus bancanus (assembly GCA_027257055.1). Taxonomy (NCBI): domain Eukaryota; kingdom Metazoa; phylum Chordata; class Mammalia; order Primates; family Tarsiidae; genus Cephalopachus; species Cephalopachus bancanus. The sequence goes on along the minus strand of JAPVLO010000453.1, from coordinate 424,890 downwards.
CCAAAGTGCTGGGATTAGAAGCGTGAGCCACCACGCCAGGTCTGTCTGGCTTTTCATATGAGAGTCCAGATTTCCTGATTGGGATCTTCTGGGGAGAGAGGGACCCATGGGCTGGGGGTCAGGGCACAATATCTGCAGCTCTGAGTCCTGTCCCTACCACCCACCAGCCACGTGACCCAAGGCGGGTCACTTCAGGTCTCTGGTCCTCAGTTTCCCTTTCCTTCCCTGACAGAAGGTGACAGTCAGGATGCCTTCCTCACGGAGTGTTGGCACATCTCAGCCATGACAGTGAGAATCAGAGCACTTGGCACACGGCGAGTGTGGGTGCAGCTGGAGCAAACTCAAGGGAAGGCACACAGCGGGTTAATTCCCTCCTTTCCTTGAAAGGCTGGAACTCGATGTCATTCCGCGTTAGGCACTGGGGGTCCGGCCAGCTGTCCACAGTTTCTCCCGGGCCACCAGCTAACCGATAGGCCGAGGCACTATACTGGAAGGGCCCTCCTGGGCAGCCGGCACGTTTTTGCACAGTGGTGCTTCACTCCGCTTCTGAGAACGAGGCTTTTCATTCCTACCCACCCCGCAATCCGCAGAGACCCCAATCATTTGACGGAGGGCCAGTCCCAGGCCGGAACCTGCCGGGTGTGCGTGTTGAGATCCCGGCACCTCCATGCTCAGCGTTCGTGTCATTAGATCCTTCACCCCACGGGTGCCACAGACACACAACCACGTTCTTTGTTTGTTCGTTTAAGAGACAGAGCCTCGGCTGGGCTTGGTGGCTCAGCCTATCATCTCAGCACTTTGGGGGGCTGAGGTGAGTGGATGGCCTGAGCCCGTGGGTTCGAGAGCAGCCCGGGCAACTTGGAGAGACCTCATCTCTACAATAAATAAAAAGAAATTAGCCGGGCGTGGTAGCATGCTCCTGTAGTTCCAGCTCCTTGGAAGGCAGAGGCGGAAGGATCACCGGAGCCCAGCAGGTCAACGCTGGGGTGGCCGTGAGCGTGCCACTGCACTCCAGCCTGGGCGACGGAGTGAGACTCCGACTCAAAAAAAAAAAAAAGAAAGTCAGTTTTTCTGTGTCACCCAGGTTGGACAGCAGAGATGTGTAGCTCACCGCAGCCTTGAACTTCTGGCCTCAAGTGATCCTTCCACTTCGGTTTCCCAAAGTGGGATTACAGGTGCACACCACCATGCCCAGCTAATTTTTAAATTTTTTGTAAAGATAGGTTCTCGCTATGTTGTCCAGGCTGGTCTTGGACTCCTGGCCTCAAGTAATCCTGCCACCTTGGCCTCCCCAAGTGCTGGACATACAAGTGTCCACTGCACCCTACCTAGCCACGTTCATGGCATCACCTTTTTGGACAGTCTGTCACTCAGCAGGAAGTTGAAAGCCCACCTGGCCTCTTCTCAAAGCAACTCAAGGCACATTTTAAAAATTGTTTCATCTAAACCATAACTCACCCTAGGCCAGTGGCTATTGACAAGCCTAGTTTATTCTTTCAAAGCATCTCAGGGAGACCCGCGTGTCCTTGAGCACAGCATGTGCTGGCTTGAGGAATCAGGTTAGAGTTGCATTTGCAGGCCTAGTGGTGTCCCTGGGTGCCAGGTTGAGGCTGGAGCCAGTGTTGAGGTCCTTGGGGACCTCCTGACGGCCCCAGCTTGGTGAGGATCTGCCACCCCTGGAGTTGCGGAGTTGGCCCAGTGAGCAGGACCCTGGGAGCCCTGGAACCATGCACACCCCTTTGAGGAGAAGACCATTCCCGACCGGCCTTCCAGATGGGATAACAGGGAAGACCGCAGTCCCCTAGACCCTGGACGAGCCACAAGGGACACCTGGCTCTTGGTTCCAGGTAGAAGCTGTGACAGCCCTACTCTGGGACCCCCATCCAAGCGCCGTCGTGGCCAGCGGGCCACAGAATGACAGCTCTCTCCCATGGTGACTTGAGGAGGGATCACAGACGCAAGAGAGCCTCCTTGTCGTGCTTCCAGCTCCGGAGACTCGTCCTCCTTAAAGGTAGGAGGGGAGAAGGAAGGAGGAGAAAGAAGGAGGGTGGACGGGGGCTTTCTCTGAGACGGGGGTGAATGACGGCGCCGCCCGTGCACCCCAGCCCGGCCCCTCGGAGGGCCAAATGCCTGCCGCTCCGCCGAAGCCACCAGCTTCTGCCAGGGACTGGTCTTCGGGCTTGCCTGCTGCCTGGCTGGCCGGCATCCTCTGCAACAGCCCTTTTCTCATTCTGCTCCTTCCCGAAGTTTCCCTTCCAACACGTTTCGCGCAGATGCCTCCCGCACTAGGCCCATGCTAAAAAGATGCAGTAAGTGAAATCTCTGCCATATGTTAATACACATGTTTGAGTTTCCATAAATGCTCAATGTGGTTTTTATGGGACTCAGAATGGTGGTGTTTATACTGTGCGGAGGGGCTTTGAATTCAAATGTGCAAATGGCTTTTTACAAGATGTGATTCGAGGACGAGCCCCAGTTGGGGTCGCCTGCTGTCCAGATGGAGGCGTTCGGCAGCTCGGAGTCGGCCACTGGCGACCTCTTCCTGCTCCCGGCGCGGCGTGGCCGGGCCGGTTGGAGGGGCTGACCGGGACCGGGCTGTTGGGGGATGGGGGTGTGCCGACCCCACTAGAGAGCCATCCGGGCCCTCACGTGCCAAGCGTGACCAGATGAGCTGGGGTGGGACCAGGAGACGGGCATGTCACAGAGGAGAATCTAGGGCTGGTGGCAGGAGGGGGAAAGAGAAAAGCTGGGGACACTTAGGGGGATCGACGGGGCGACAGGGCGTCGGGCTGGGCTGAGCCCAGGTCTGCATGAGGAGGAGCAGGAGGTGCCACCGGCAGGGTGGGGCCTGGCCGGTCCGGACTCCCCTCCCCCCTCTGCCGACCCGGCCCGGCCCGTCCTGTGTGTGCAGCAGGGGTGCCCCTTCTGCCAACTCCCATCCTGCCTCGTCCCTCCGTGCTTTCATGGGGTGTTCTCTCCGCGTAGACTCTCCGTCTCCCATTTTTTTTTTTTTTTGAGTTGGAGTCTCACTCTGTCGCCCAGACTGGAGGGCAGTGGCCGCTCCCGGCCACCGCAGCCTCGACCTGCTGGGCTCCGGCGATCCTTCCGCCTTCCGAGTAGCCGGAATTACAGGCGCTCGCTACCACACCCGGCGTTTTTGATTTATTGTAGAGATGAGGCCTCGCTGCCCAGGCGGGTCTCGAACCCGCGGGCTCAGGCCATCCACTCCCCTCAGCCTCCCAAGGCGCGGGATGACAGGCTGAGCCACCGTCTCCCATTTTTCTATGTGCAAAGTCCCTGCTGACCTCTCAAGTCCCACCTTCCTCCCTCTGTCCTGCCCCCGGGTCCTGTCCAGGTGCACAGGGGTCGCATCCTCACGGACTGGGTGCTCCTCGAGCCAGGGACCTCTCTCCTTGAGCTCCCTAAGGGCGGACGGGAGAGCCCTTTCCTTGTCTGCTCCCAGAGTCTGGTCCAGAGCCTCAGGGAAGCCCGAGAGGAAGGAAGAGCGGCTGGCTGGCCAGTTCTTGCTCCCCGGGGGAGCGGGGCGGCGCTGGTCCTCCTCCTGCACCCAGCCCACTGTCTCCCTCCGGCCCTGGTTGCCCAAGGAGCTGAGGCCAGCTCTGCTGAGGGCCGGGAAGGAGCCGCAGGCCACCGCAGCCTGGCCCAGCCCTCTGGGATGGCACGGGTGTGGGCGTTGCTAGACCACTGCCCAGCACCAGAGATTGTCCCCGTGGAGTGAGGACACCTCTGAGGGCACCGGTGCCCTGTCCTGGGAGGCGGGGCTGTCCTGGAGGGTGTCCTCTGAGGCTCTGGGGGCAGCGGGGCACCCGGCGGCACCTCGCCCTGGCACCCCAGCCTCCGCCTGCCCTGCTGACTCTGGACCACCCCTCAGAGCTCCCGGAGCCAGGGGTCTGGCCTTAGTCTTCCCGAGAGTTTGCCCTCACACGCCCAGGTTGGCTCCTGCCAATGTCTCGGGCTCTGTGCGTGCTGGGGGGTGAGCTGATCCGTGCTAGGGGAGCCCGGGGGGGTGCATATGCTCGAAGGAGGGGCGTCTCTGTTGTTTTAACAGCGCGTCTGTGATCTTTGGAAATGGGCAAGCTCCTCTCTTGCACCGGGCTTTTTCCCAAGGGACTGAGGGCGAGGGTACGTCATCTCGGATCTCCGTCTCCTTCAGGGGGTTCGTATATATGTTGCCTGTAATTACGGGCCGATAATGATATAATTTATAGGATGTATATCATCATCCGTGAGTGACTGGACAAGCTGGCAGGCGGGGAGGGTGCAGCCATGTCATAGGCTCGTAAAAAGGTAATTATATTTCTTTCTGATCTAGCGTTTGCCTACCCGGTCAGGTTGGACTATTGTGAAATGAGGGAGGATGGGTCAATGCCAGAATCGTTGGAGACTCGATCAACATGGCAGGGCCTCCCCTCCGAGGCCAGCAGACTTCTTTTGTTGGTCTGGAAGCAGGGTCTGACTTGGGGCCCGAGAGATGACGGGAAGAGACCCCACAGCGGCCCGGCTTTCACGGAGAGAGGACCCTTCGAAAGAGAGCGCCTGCCAGATGACCCTGAATGGGGTCAGTGGGGCCCCTGAGCTCCCAAGACCCCCCAGAACTGTTGCTCCCAGGAGGATACTCGGGTGACGATGCTTCTGGCTGTCTCGCTGCCCCTGGGGGCTTCTGGGGCCGGAGATGCTTGTCACGTCTTCCCAGCCTGATGGGATCTCCAGGAGTTTAGATCTAGAAGAAGCTGGTCGGCGTTCCGCGCGATGGTGGGGGAGATTGGGCTTTATCTGCACGCCATCGCCTTTCTCAGTAATAAGCGAAGCTGCAGAAAGCCCTTGGCCCGAGATATAATGGTGTCATGTAATTACGGTAATGATACTTTGTAGTTCTATAGAGCCTTTCATCTGTGGATCTCCAAGGCCTTTATAAACATTAATTAATTCTCATAACTCAGCGATGAGGTAGGTAAGTATCATCGTTCCCATTTTACGGATGAGAAAGCCAAGACCCAGAGGAGGCAAGTGATGCGCTCAGAGTCTCCAGGAGAGCCCACCGGCCTTGCCGGCCAGAGCGGGGGGCGTCCACGCTCCGTGCTGGGCCCTCTACTGGGCCGGGAGGACCGCAAACCACCCGGTGTCCCTTGCAAGCCCTCCCGGGAGTCATGGGTTTCCCCTCCCCCATTCCGCCCTGTGTCTACACCCGGGCACTGGGGATCAGCAGGGGTCTCTGAAGCCCCTCGGGTCTCTCAGCAGCTCGATTCTGGGGGAGACCTTCTTGTGCGGGCACCTCTGGGGACAAGCTCACCCGGCGTCGGACAAGAGAAAGACCGCCCGGTCCCCTCTCGCGGCCATTCTGTGATGGCGGCCCAGGCCTCACTGGTCACCTGCCCCGTCATTCTCATCATCATGCCTCCGTACTGCCACAAGCCTTAGTCTGTCATACCAAACCAAGGCCACACACTCACTTTTTTTTTTAGCACCTACTGGGTGCCACGGTCTGGGTGGCCTCGGGAGGGTCTCATGTGACAGAGACGTTGAAGCTGGAAAGTTTTTTATTATTATTATTATTATTTTTTTTTTTTTGTGAGTTGGAGTCTCACTCTGTCGCCCAGACTGGAGTGCAGTGGCCGCTCCCGGCCACCGCAGCCTCGACCTGCTGGGCTCGGGCGATCCTTCCGCCTCAGCCTTCCGAGTAGCCGGAATTACAGGCGTGCGCTACCGTGCCCGGCCGATTTTTCTATTTATTGTCGAGATGAGGTCTCGCTGCCCAGGCGGGTCTCGAACCCGCGGGCTCAGGCAATCCACTCACCTCAGCCTCCCAAAGGCGCTCCCAAAGGATTACGGGCTGAGCCACCGAACCCGGCTGAAGCTGGAAAGTTGTAAAAACTTCTGCTGGGCACAGTGGCTCATGCCTGTCACCCCACCCTTTGGGAGGCCGAGGCAGGAGGATCTCTTGAGCCCAGGAGTTCAAGACCAAACCGGGCAACATAGCGAGATCTTGTCTCTCCAAAAAAAGTTTTTAAAAAGTAGCCGGGCATGGTGGCATGTGCCTGGAGTCTCAGCTCCTCAGGAGGCTGAGGTGGAAGAATCTCCTGAACTCAGGAGGTCAAGGCTGTGGCAAACTGCGATCATGCCACTGCATTCCGGTCCAGGAAACAGAGTGAGACCCCGACTCAAAAAAAAAAAAAATTCCAGAGGTCTGGTCCAGGCTCTGTTCCTTGGCAGCTGTTGGACCATGGGCAGGTCACTTTCCCTATCAGAATCCCAATTTTATCACCTGTGGATGGGGGCGGGGGTGACATCCGGGGTGACATTCTGTAATTCCTCCCTTCCCGCGTGGATGACAGAGCAGCCTTCTAAGGTGGATTCCCCTCCTCCCCTCTCCACCCCGGACATTTTCTGAATCATGGGTCATGATGCCGATGAGCTTTCAATGACTTCCCTTGGCCTGTGGGAAATCCGAACCCCTGAACCTCTCTCGTTCAAGTCCAGAACTCCCATAGTGCCCCCTTGGGGCTCCTCCAGACCTGCTTTTCCTCTAAACAGACCGTGATCACTCCTGACTTCACGACTTCGGCCGTACCATTCTCCCTCCTAAAGTATGCTCCTCTCTGCCTATTTTCTGTGTGAGGCCACATGTTAGCCACGGTGCTGGGTCCTGGATTAAAATCCTGCCATTCACCTGGGCTCGGTGGCTCAGCCTGTCATCCCGCACCTTTGGGAGGCTGAGGTGAGTGGATTGCCTGAGCCTGCGGGTTCGAGACCCACCTGGGCAGCGAGACCTCATCTCTACAATAAATCAAAAAAATCAGCCTGGCGTGGTAGTGTGCACCTGTAATTCCGGCTACTCGGAAGGCTGAGGTGGAAGGGTCGTCGGAGCCCAGCAGGCGAGGCTGCGGTGGCCGGGAGCGGCCACTGCACTCCAGTCTGGGCGACCCAGTGAGACTCCAACTCAAAAAAAAAAAAAAAAAAAAAATCCTGCCATTCTTCAAAGCTCAGCTCATGCCTTTCGTGTTCTAGGAGATGGCTGCGAGTTTAGGCTGCATTACTAAAGGCCCACTGTCCTTAAAAAGGAGGTGATACTTCTGTTCTCTAGAATATTTCAATGTTTTCAAAGACGGAGCACACTGGTGAGGGAGCCACCATATGTGGAAGGGCTCGGGACCCTTCCTAGGGGAAGAGATTGTTTTGTGAGGCCCCAAAGGGCCTGTGGACATAGCTTTCAGGAAGGAGGAGTTCAGCTTGATAGAAGGAAGAACTTTTCCATTAGAGCTTTCGGGAAATGCGGCGGGGTGATGGGTTTTCTGTAAGCGCTGATTCCAGCTGAGACTGAGGACAGGTTTGTTACGGTGGAATGGTGGGGTCCCCCTTTAAAGCGTCAGGGCCCGTGTGGGTCCTCGCCCCCACATCTGACTAAGCCAAAGTGTGAGGGGCTGCTTAGGACGGTGGCGCGACCCTGTGCCTCTCCTAAGCCTCTGCTGGGTTGCCTGGGGCCATGCCCAGCCCCTGCCACCCCCACTGCCAATCAAGGGAATCGCCTGCAGAAACCAGGGACAGCAGGGTGTCCTCACAGCCGCCCACCCATGCCTCAGTGGGTCCAGTCTGCTCCTAGTGGGTGTTCTAGAAGAAAGGACCCAAGAGGGAGGGTTGCCTAACCTGCTGGACGACATTCCAAGAGACCAGACTCCAGGAGCAGAGCCCTGTCTGGGATCACCGGCCCCCACCTCAGAGCACCAGTGACTTACCAGGCGCTTCACGTTTTATTACCCCAGTGATGAGTCAGGGTCGGCCTCTCCTCTCCGTGCCGGACCCCAGAGCTGGCATAGAAAAAGCAGACACAGCCGGGCTCAGTGGCTCAGCCTGTAATCCCGCGCCTTGGGAGGCTGAGGTGAGTGGATCGCCTGAGCCCGCGGGTTCGAGACCCGCCTGGGCAACTTGGCGAGACCTCATCTTGACAATAAATCAAAAATTAGCCCGGCTGCTTGGAAGGCTGGGGCGGAAGGATCGCCGGAGCCCAGCAGGTCGAGGCTGCGGTGGCCGGGAGCGGCCACTGCCCTCCAGTCTGGGCGACAGAGTGAGACTCCAACTCAAAAAAAAGGAAAAAAAAAGAAAAAGCAGACACCAGAACCCAGAATCCGGGGAATGGGGTGTGAGTCTCTGTTCTGCTCCTTCACTAGCTGTGTGACCTCAGGGAAGTTATTTACCCTTTCTGAGCCGGGGATTCAGCATTCCGAGTGCGGTTGTGTCTGACAGGAGTAGAGAGGCCAGGGGGCGGGATTACAAATTGTCTGGCCGTGTGCAGGGGCTCATGCCTGTCATCCCAGCCCTTTGAGAGGCCGAGGCGGGAGGATGACTTGGGCCCAGGAGCTCTAGACCAGCCTGGACAACACAACAAGACCTCGACTCTACAAAAAGTTTAAAAATTAACTGGGCGTGGTGGCACACTCCTGTAGTCCCAGCTACTCAGGTGACCGAGATGGGAGACTCAGCCGAGCCCGGGAGGTCGAGGCTGCCGTGAGCCATGATCGTGCCACCGCACTCCAGCCTGAGCCACAGATCGAGACCCCCAACGCAAAAACCCAAAACAAAACAGGAAGCTATAAACACACGCTGCTTAGCCTGGAAGGTGGAGGACGGCATTCTAAGAGGCGTCATGAGAAGGCCAGGGGAGAATGGCGGGGTGACGGCTGGGGGTCAGGGCCGTGTGGGAAGAGGAAGACGGAATCTCTAAGGGCAGGACAAAGACGGGCCCCGTCTCCCCCACGCAGCTCCCCAAAACAGTGACGCGTGAGAGGCGGAATCCACGGAGGAGACGGAGGGAGAAGACAGGCCTGTGTCCGCAGATCCCTGGACCCAGTCTCAGCCCCCGAAAACAGGGGTTGAACTCATTGCCTCATTCCACAAATATTTGGCAGCGCCTCTTCAGTGACAAGCACTAGGGGAGGGCGGTGGGATCGGCAGTTGAGGGAAACTGCCAGGGGAAGGAGGGGCACACCTCATCAACAAGGGTGCCCGCATGATCGATGTTTGTATACCTAACCCTGAGTTGTACCCCACATCTTTATAATAAAAAAAAAGTCAAGCACTGTTGCGGATGCGGCAGGTACAGCCACCAACAAAACCAAGTCGTTGCCACCCTGGCTTTTATGTTCGGGCCAGGGAAAGACAGAAAGTAAACAAAGTACAACATGGGCCGGGCTCGGTGGCTCAGCCTGTCATCCCGGCACTTTGGGAGGCCGAGGCGAGTGGATTGTCTGAGCCCGAGGGTTCGAGACCCACTAGGGCACCTTGGCGAGACCTCGTCTCTACAATAAACCAAAAATTAGCCAGGTATGGTAGCGTGTGCCTGGAGTTCTGGCTGCTTGGGAGGCTGAGGCAGAAGGATCGCCGGAGCCCAGCAGGTCGAGGCTGCAGTGGCCGGGAGCGGCCACTGCCCTCCGGTTTGGGTGACAGAGTGAGACCCCAACTCAAAAAAAAAATGTTAACCATTGATCTAGAACACAATACCAGGGGCTGCCCAGAGCTGTGTAGGGCACGAAGCAGGATGAGGGGCTGTTTCACAAAGGAGGGACAGGGAGGGTCTTCCACGGAGCTGACCGGTGAGCAGAGACCTGCACGTACTGAGAAAATATACCATGGGGATATTGAGAGTAGGGAACCACAGGAGCTAGGGCCCAAGGCGGGTGCTTGGGGCACGGCTCTGACTATGCCCAGGTGGGGGCATTCAGTAGACATATAGGCCGAAGCCCTGAACAGGGAAAGCTTGGGTGCCAGAGTGGCTCTGCCTCTGCCTCTGGCTTGCTGTGTGGCAAAGGCAGCTTCATGTCCCTCTCTGGGCTCTTTCTCTCTCTCTGCACAATGAAGAGTTGGTCTGAGCTCCAAGGGTAAGATCTAGCTTGCTTGAAATCTGGAGACCAGCTGAGGGTCGTTGTTCATGCCTGCAATCCTTGGGGAGGATGAAACGAGAGGATTGCTTGAGACCAGGAGTTCAAGACCAGCCTGGGCAACATAATGAGACCCCCTCATCTCTATTTAAAATTTTAGGCCAGGCTTGGTGGCTCTGCCTGTCACCCCAGCACTTTGGGAGGCCGAGGCGAATGGATTGCTTGAGACCACGGGTTTGAGACCAGCCCGGGGAACTTGGCGAGACCTGTCTCTACAGTAAAATACAATAGAATCAGCCAGGCGTGGTAGCGCGCGCCTGTAGTTCCGGCTACTTGGAAGGCTGAGGCGGAAGGATCGCCGGAGCTCGGCAGGTCAAGGCTGCAGTGGCCGGGAGCGGCCACTGCACTCCAGCCTGGGCAACAGAGTGAGACTCTGACTCCAACAAAAAATAAATAAATAAGTAAATAAGAAATCTGAACCAGGTTTGGTGGCTCAGCCTATAATCCCATGCCTTTGGGAGGGTGAGGTGAGTGGATTGCCTGAGCCCACGGGTTCGAGACCCGCCTGGGCCACTTGGGGAGACCTCATCTCTACACTACATCAAAAATCAGCCGGGTGTGGTAGCGCGTGCCTGTAGTGCCGGCTACTCGGAAGGCTGAGGCGGAAGGATCACCGGAGCCCAGCAGGTGGAGGCTGCGGTGGCCGGGAGCGGCCGCTGCACTCCAGTCTGGACGACGGAGTGAGACTTCAACTCAAAAAAAAAAAAAAAAAGGAATGGGGGCAGAAAGCCACCCTCGCTGAGGCTGGAAATGGCCTCTCGCAGATCGGTGGCAGCAGAGAGGACCTCACAGCCCCCGCAGACTCCAGTCCCTGACTCTCTCAGGTTTCAGCGGTTGCAGGGACGGGCGTCAAGGTGGGCACCTGTGGCCGAAGGAATGCCCTCCTAGCTCCCCTGAGCATCCGGAGGACGGGCACAGCCATCTGTGCAGTCCTCTGGCATCCGGCCCGATATCCAAAGGGCTCCTCTGCCAGAGTAGGCGTTGCAGGGAGCTGCCCTGGACGTCAAGCTGGCTGGGAGAGGCCGCAGGGCGCGCCAGGGCTTGTTCTGAGCAGGCCCTCCAAGCCCGGCTGGCCCCCTTCTCCCAGGACAGGCTCCCAGAGGTTCACGAGGACCACCCAGCCCGCTCTCTGAGGTCTGCGGGTAAGGCCGCTCAGAGCAAAGCGCCAGGCCACCCTCACACGAGCATTTAGAAGTCCCCACCTCTGAGCTGAAGCCGCCTCGGCTGTAGAATGAAGGAAAGGTTGATTCTGATCTTGCAGAGCCGAGACTCAAACGAGACCACGAGCACAGAAAGCCCTCGGGGAATCACGCAGTGCGGTGCCCAGGTTGGTTTTCACTGGGAAGACGACCCTGGACTCCTGACTTTGCCACTAACCCCTTTCTGTTGCTACTCCACTTCCCGGGTGCCCCATGTTGGGCTTCCGGCTTCTGTGTCCCTTTGCTTTGCTGGTGGCCTGAAGTTTTCACAGCTGTGTGCACTTCGCGCCAAGGAGCCATTCCAGGACCCTTGAATCAGCGCTTCTTAAACTGGAACGTGCACATGAATCATCTGGGGATCTTATGCACGTGGACTTTCGGCTCTAGGAGGTCTGGGATGGCACCTAGGAACCTGCTTTTTTTCTTTGAAACAGGGTCTTGCTCTGCGACTCAGGCCGGGGTGCAGTGGCACGAGGGTAGCTCAATGTGACCTCGAACTCCTGGGCTCAAGCGATCCTCCCACCTTGCCTCCCAAGTAGCCGGGACTGCAGGCACGCGACCCCATACCTGGCTAATTTCATTTTTATTACTATGTGTAGAGATGGAGTCTCGCTCTGTTGCCCGGGCTGGTCTCGAACTCCTGGCCTCAAGCGATCCTCCCAGTGTTGGGATTACAGGTGTGAGCCACCGCACCTGGCCAGATCCTGCATGTCTAACAAGTCCCTGATGTTAAAGAAAACACGTTAAAGAATAAAAGGGGGGACCATCGTCCTCAGTGTGGGGCACTGTAATGGGGTCTTGCAGTGTGGGAGAGAGATTGGGCTCAACTGTGGATACAAGGAAAGGTGGGAATGTGTAGCCCAGGGGTAGGATGGGGGTGCAGGGTGGTGGTGGATGGAAAATTACCAAGAGGAGCCGGGCTCGGTGGTTCAGCCTGTCATCCCGCGCCTTTGGGAGGCTGAGGTGAGTGGATGGCCTGAGCCCGCGGGTTCGAGACCCGCCTGGGCAGCGAGACCTCATCTCTACAGTAAATCAAAAAATCCGCCGGGCGTGGTAGTGCGCGCCTGTAATTCCGGCTACTCGGAAGACTGAGGTGGAAGGACCGCCGGAGCCCAGCAGGTCGAGGCTGCGGTGGCCGGGAGCGGCCACTGCACTCCAGTCTGGGCGACAGAGTGAGACTCCAACTCAAAAAAAAAAAAAAAAAAAGAAAGAAAGAAAAAAAAAAAAGAAAATTACCGAGAGGAAACATCGGGGTTAGGACGCTTCTGACTAAACAGACCTCGCAGGATCTGAACTAAGGTGACCAGGGAGATCAGACATGAGCTGAGGATAGTGCAGGATGAGGACCCGATCAGCTCTCAAGGGTGATCAGATGGTGAGGGAGAGGGGTTCTTGCTAAACTGACCTAGCAGGATTTTTGCTAAAAGTGGACAACGCAGGCCAGGCTCGGTGGCCCAGCCTGTCATCCCAGCACTTTGGGAGACCGAGGCGAGTGGATTGCCTGAGCCCGCAGGTTCGAGACCAGCCCGGGCAACTTGGCAAGACCTTGTCTCTACAATAAAATTTTTTTTAAATAGCTAGGCGTGGTGGCACATGTCTGCAGTTCCGGCTACTCAGAAGGTTGAGGTGGAAGGATCGCTGGAGCCCAGAAGGTCAACACTGGGGTGGCCGTGAGCCTGTGTGCCACTTCAGCCTGGGTGACAGAGTGAAACTCCAACTCAAGAAAGAAAAAAAAAATTGGACAATGCAGAGATACACACAGAAGTCCCAAAGTCAGAGCCTCGTTGGTAAAGAGCACAGGGGAGTCTGAGCACAGTTTGGTCAAGGGGAGAAACTTTGTTATCATGTGACGCTGGTGTGTGGATTTTGAGTAGAACACGAACACCTGCAACCCGACATGCCTGAAACTGAGTCCAGTATCTCCCCACTGGACTCTCTCCTGCTCTCGTTCTGTACTGCCCATGGCCCTGTCAGCACCATCCTTCTCTTAGTCTCCAGGACTTCAAAAAAAAACTTTATTGGCCAGGCGTGGTGGCACACACCTGTAATCCCAACCCTTTGGGAGGCTGAGGCAAGAGGATTGCTTGAGCCCAGGAGTTAGAGCCTGGCCTGGGCAACATAAGAAGACCTTCTCTACAAACAAAAACAAAAACAAAACCAAACTGGGTGTGGCGGCACGTGCCTGTAGTCCCAGCTATTCGAGAGACAGAAAGTTCGCCTGAACCCAAGAGGTCAAGGTGTCAGTAAACCGTGAGGGTGCTACTGTCCTCCAGCCTAGGCCGTGGAGTGGCACCTCGACTCCAAAAAAAAAAAAATCAACTTTATTGAGGTATAATTTGCATACAATCAAATGTCCCCATTTAAACTGCATTTTGACAATTGCATGCACCCATGTATTCATGACCAGATCAAGTTCTAGAACTTTCCCTCCTTTGAGCTCTGGAACTTTCTCCGGCTCCCAGAAGCTCCCCCTGGATCCTTTGGCTGTGAATCTCCCGCTTGCCCTGCCATGGGTCCTTGATTCTCTCGCTTGGGTCTTTGTTTCTCTCCTTGGCTACTGTGCCACTCTCCCAGGTGTGCAAACACGCGCTTGCACGCCCTGCCTCGACTGCACACCCTGTCCCGCGGGTGCCGGGGCTGCCCGTTGCCCCGTGGTGCCGTGGAGCGCAGGGACTGAGCTTTGTTTTCCTCGTCACGTCACGGGCGGTCAAGAAGCCCTTGTTGAAGGGATGAACGCAGCTGTTCCCTACCACCGGCTTTTGTGTTGATTGTTGCATTGGGAACCGAGCAGATGATTACCTGTTTTGAGCGTGATCATCCAGTCGTTTCCATAGATACCCGATCGTAATGACTAATTAAACCTTTCTTAAGTTTTCCATTTTCTTCTCTCTCTGTTATTAAAAAGTCCAACATTTATTCCTTAAAGTGTTCTCTTTTTGGAAATGCAAGTTGTCTTTTACGGCTTTTAAGGAAGACTGCACTGTCATCCCGCGCCTTTGGGAGGCTGAGGTGAGTGGATGGCCTAGGCCGCGGGTTCGAGACCCGCCTGGGCAGCGAGACCTCATCTCGACAATAAAAAAAAAAAAAAAAAAATCAGCCGGGCGTGGTAGCGCGCGCCTGTGATTCCGGCTACTCGAAAGGCTGAGGCGGAAGGATCGCCGGAGCCCAGCAGGTCGAGGCTGCCACTGCGCTCTAGTCTGGGCGGCAGAATGAGACTCCAACTCAAAAAAAAAAGCAGAAAGACTGCGGAAATCGACGTCGGTGCTCTCCTTTACGATGTGGCTTTTCGTGTTTCTTCCCCGAGAGGGCAAAAAACTCTCCTGCTATTCTCATTTCTGAAAGTTTATTGAGTCGTTCATTCATCGAACTGGTCCTGAGGGCACTGGGGAAGGTTACACAGGACACAGTCCCGTGGAGGAGGCGGGAACGAGTGGATTCAGAGCTCAGCGCGACGCGGGCTGGGGTGGAGGCCTGCCCCCGAGGCGGAGGGCGCACGGAGGAGGAGGAGACACCCCAGAGGAATCGCAGAGGGCACCGCAAGTGGATTTCCGTTTTGTGGTGGTGGGCCAATAGGCGTTCAGAGGCGAGACGGGTGAATGGGCAGGTGAGTGGAGGGACCAGTGTGAGTGAAGACAGAGCACCAGTGGCAAGTGTGTCTTGGCTGCTTAGGGTGTGCTGGGTACACACCCGAGGGCTTTACAAGCACCAGAGCCCTTGGCGCTTGCTGCGACCCTATGGAGGACATGTTTGTTGTTGTTGTTGTTGTTTTTGCGTTGGAGTCTCACTCTGTCGCCCAGACCGGAGTGCAGCGGCTGCTCCCGGCCACCGCAGCCTTGACCTGCCGGGCTCCGGCGATCCTTCCGCCTCCGCCTTCCGAGTAGCCGGAATTACAGGCGCGCGCTGCCACGCCCGGCTGATTTTTTGATTTATTGTAGAGATGAGGTCTCGTCAAGTTGCCCGGGCGGGTCTCGAACCCGCGGGCTCAGGCCATCCACTCACCTCAGCCTCCCAAAGGCGCGGGATGACAGGCTGAGCCACCGAGCCCAGCTAGGACATGTTTTGATTATTCTCGTTGCACAAATGTTATAATTGAGGCACGGTGAATTTAAGCAACTTGCTCCAACTCGTGTGCCCCAAAACTTGTCGCCGGCATTGCCAGGATCTCGACCCAGGCGGTCTGGCTCCAGCCTGGTTTCCAGACCGAGGTGCACGCTGCACTAGGGGGGGCCCCGAAATTGTGGGGAACGGAGGCGCAGGTAGGCGGGGGTGGGGCATAAACGGGGCTATTCTGAGCCGAGGGAAGAGAGTCCTTCAGAGTCCTGAGAGGGCTCGAGTGCCCGGCCGACGAGCGCGGACATTTCCTTGCAGACAATGGGGCGTCATTTAGGGATTTAGACGGGGGAGAAATTAGATCAGTTTGCACTTATGGACGCTTGCCCAGGCAGCCGCATGGCCTGTGGAGTGGAAGGGCGGAGGTTAGAGACAGAGGGACCACGGAGGACGCCGTCCTAGTGGGAACTGGTGAGACCTGGTCCCCGGGAGTGCCGTGGGGGAGGGATCGGAGGCGGGCTGCAAGCCCAGGACATGGACCGATGAGGAAGGCTCCCAAGTGCCCGGCTGCTGGCGGGCAGAATTCCAACTCTGTTTGGTTTTCTCCCTCCCCATGTGTTGGCTGGGGTGGGGGGTCAGGCCGGCCTGGTGGAGGACCAGCCTGGGGAGGCTTTGGACAGAGCCCAAGGTTACAACCCGACGGTTTTGCCTTTCCAGGGCAGCTCCAAGTCCCAGAACGGACACCACTGACCCCAGCCGTCCAGGGGCTGTGGCTTCCCAGGAAGTTCCACCCCCCTTTTAAAACAAAAGGTGGGCCGGGCTCGGTGGCTCAGCCTGTCATCCCGCGCCTTTGGGAGGCTGAGGTGAGCGGATGGCCTGAGCCCGTGGGTTCGAGACGCGCCTGGGCAGCGAGACCTCATCTCGACAATAAATCAAAAAATCAGCCGGGCGTGGTAGCGCGCGCCTGTCATTCCGGCTACTCGGAAGGCTGAGGGGGGAGGATCGCCGGAGCCCAGCGGGTCGAGGCTGCGGGGGCCGGGAGCGGCCACTGCACTCCGGTCTGGGCGACAGAGTGAGACTCCGACTCAAAGAGCAAAAAACAAACAAAAAAACAGAAGGTGATGGGGTGTGGTCGCTCATGCCTTTAATACCAGCACTTTGGGAGGCTAAGGCGGGAAGATGGCTCGAGGCCAGGAGTTCGAGACCAGCCGGGCAACATTGAGAGAGACCTTGTCGCTACAAAAAATTAAAAAAAAAAAAAAAAAAAAAAGCTGAACCTGGTGGTGTGTGCCTGTAGTCCCGGCAACTTGGGAGGCTGAAGTGGGAGGGTCGCTTGAGCCCACAAGATCAAGGTCACAGTGAGCTACAACTGCACCACTGCACTCCAGACTGGGCAACTGAGCAAGACACTGTCTCATAAAACAAACAAAAGGTAAGCACAGTGGTTCTCAAACTTTGGGGTCTGTATGACTTGTAATTGGGCAGTTGTTTAACGTGCAGACACCTAGGTCCTGTGCCCAGAGATTCTGTGGCAGTGTGTCTGAGCCAGGGCCCAGGCGCCGGTGTCTGTCATATTACCCCATGGCAGGTCGAGCAAGGCTTCTTCTGGGGACTGGGGCCGAAGCTAACGCCAGCATCCTCCTAGTGCCAACAAAGGAGCCTGTCTTCCCTCACAGGGTTGCAAAATTCCCCGGAAAGCCCAGTGCCCTTCATTTCTACCAGGAGTGGGGTGGAGGGCCGAAATCCGGTTGGGTGGAGAGACTAGGAATTTGTCTTGAAACTGAATTTGCAAACTCTTTTCACTTAGGTTGTATGTTTTTGGGGGGTGGGCTTGGCACGGTGGTGGGGCTTATGGGTGGCCCCAAGTCCCCCCTGGCCTGCCGCTGCCAGTCACTTCTTCTGTGAAACCTTTGCTCATTCTTTACCGTAGCCGGGGAAGAAGTGGCCTGCTGGTCTCCTGCAGTTATCTCATCGAAACTTTGTGACTTGGAAGACATATATCTCTTTTTGTTCTTTGTCCTTGGTTCCAGGCACGGAGTTCCTAAAACCCTTTGAATTTGGGTGATGGGAGTGCCTTTTTTTTTTTTTTTGAGTTGGAGTCTCACTCTGCCGCCCAGACTGGAGTGCAGTAGCCGCTCCAGGCCACTGCAGCCTCGGCCTGCTGGGCACTGGGGATCCTTCCACCTCAGCCTTCCAAGTAGCTGGAACTACAGGCGTGCGCTACCATGCCCGGCTAGTTTTTGATTTGTTGTAGAGATGAGGTCTCGCCAAGTTGCCCAGGCGGGTCTCGAACCCGCGGGCTCAGGCAATCCACTCACCTCGGCCTCCCAAAGTGCTGGGATTACAGGCTGAGCCACCGAGTCGGCTTAAACTCTTGTCAACCATTATGTTAATGAGGTGACGCTTGCCAGGCCCCTACGACACTTGGGACCTACCTTTAGGATGGGGCTGGTTGCCATCCAGGGCAGGGGACCTCTCAGCCCCACCCCTGATTTGCATGGAGGGGACAGAGGTTGGAGATGAAATCAATCACAATGACCCATGATTCAATTAATAGGGCCCATGAAATGGAACCTCTGCAAAACCCCTAGATGGCCGGGTGTGGTGGTTCACACCTGCAAGTCCAGCCCTCTGGGAGGCTGGGATGGTAGAATCACTTGCAGTCAGGAGTTCGAGACCAGCCTGGGCAACATCGTGAGACTTTGGCTCTACAAAAAAAATTTAAAAATTAGCGGGGCATGGTGGCACGTGCCTGTAGTCCCAGCTACTCAGGCGGCTGACGGGGAAGGATTTCCTGAGCCCAGGAGGGTTGAGGCTGGGGTGAACTGTGATTGTGCCACTGCACTCCAGCCTGGGTGACAGAGCAAGACTCTGACTCAGAAAAAAACAAAAACAAAACCCTTAATGATAGGGTTCAGAGAACTTCCTGGCTGGCGAACACGTTAAGGTGCCAGGAGGGTGGCACACAGGAGAGGGCACCGAAGTGCCACAGACCCTCCCCAGCCCATGCCTTACCTTACATGTCTCTTCCTTTGCCTGCTCATATGTGTTCTTTAAAATTTCCTGGCTGGGCGTGGTGGCTCACACCTGTCATCCCCGCATTTTGAGAGGCAGAGTCGAGAGGATTGCCTGAGTCTGGTGGTTCGAGACCAGCCTGGGCGACTTGGTGAGACCTCATTTCTACAGGAAATCAAAAAATTAGCCGGGCATAGTGGCGCCTGCCTATAGTTCCAGCTACTTGGAAGGCGGAGGTGGAAGGATCACCTGAGCCCAGCAGGCCGAGGCTTTGGTAGCTGTGAGTGTGCCACTGCACTCCATCTTGGGCTACAGAGTGAGACGCTGGCTCAAAAATAAGATTTTTTTTTCCTTTACACGCAGCTGGCTCCATAACCCAGGGGTGAGAGCCCTGGTCTTGTCATAAAATTTCCTTGACAATAAACCAGTACTGGTAGTAAGTAAAGTGCTTCCTTGAGTTCTGTGAACCATTTGAGCAAAGGATCAATTCTGAAGAGTGGGCTGTGCGATCCCCAACTTTGCCACCAAGTCAGACAGAAATGTGGGCAACCCCGTGTCTGTGATTGGCATCTGAAGTTGAGGGGTAACCTGGTGGGGATGAGTCCTTAACCCGTGGGGTCTGCCCTGACTCCTGGAGTTCATTTCAGAATTGAACTGAACTGTAGGACACCCAGTTGGTGTCTGGAAACATCCAAGAACTGGCTGACGTGGGAAGAAAACCTCACGTGTTTGGCGTTAGAAGTGTCGGAAGTAAAAAACAGTTTAGAATCATCAACATCTGTCTCGCCCTCTGAGAGAAGAGCTTCCCAGGATATGAAATGGATCGCTTATCTGCGGTGCCCAGGGCTCAGCTGTGTGCCTGGCACAGAAATGATCCTTGAAAGTCCAAAGGCTGGTGGAATGAACGGTACATTCCAGGAGCTACCCCAGTTTCCCAGAGGAGAAAAAGCCACGTTAACTGTCAAAGATGTGACAGAGAAGAGTCAAAAGCCACAGAATGCGCTACATACACGTGCGACACAATTCACCCCGCTATTTATGCTGCTGTAGGATTAAAAAATAGTAATCTCCTCATCGGGATAGAACATGAAAGCTCACGCTGCACGCGCAGCAGCAGGGCCCATCCATTTTGCACCCTCCGTTGACAAATCCGCTGTCTGCTCACCCAAGTAAACCTCCTGTCGGTGCTGACAAGGGCATACCTTTGTGTGGCTAGGAAGACAAATGTCTTACTCTCCTTCAATTATTGGATATATTGGTCACGGTCAGCTGTGGTTTCTTTCTTGGTAAGCACAATTATTGGAAAAAGATGTGAAAATCAAAGTCTGTGTTCACGGTTCTAAGAGTTTGGCCCAGCCAACCTAAAAATCACATGGGTAGTAGAAATATGGGGTATCAGGAATCGCAGACAGTCTGACCCTGAAGGTGTTGACTCCAAGCTTTGGAACACCAGCAGTGTGCTGTTTACTTATTTTTTATTCTTTTCAGTTGTTAGGAGATGAAAAGTAAGCTTATTAAAGAAGTGGAGAAACAGGAAATGGCCAGAGCCACTCACGTGCATTGCTGGGACTTCAGTTGGAAAATACAGTAAGTCCCCTACATTCAGATGAATGCTAAGCATGTTACAAGCACGTTCGTAAGTCCAGTTTGTAAGTCCAACAAAGTTAGCCTAGGCACGCAACAAACACAGTCAGCTCTATAGTACTGTACCAGCTACATCACTGCTGATTTTTTTTTTTTTTTAGTTGGAGTCTCACTCTGTCGCCCAGACTGGAGGCAATGGCCGCTCCCAGCCACCGCAGCCTCGACCAGCTGGGCTCCAAGGATCCTTCCGCCTCAGCCTTCCAAGTAGCTAGAACTACAGACACACACTACCACTCCCGGCTAATTTTTTGATTTATTGTAGAGATGAGGTCTCACCAAGTGGCCCAGGCGGATCTCGAACCCACGGGTTCAGGCAATCCACTCACCTCAGCCTCCCAAGGCATGGGATTACAGGCTGAGCCACCGAGCCCGGCTGGAAATAAACTTTATTGTTCACCTTTCACAAAGGGAAAGGAAGCCGGCACTCGGGTAAGTGTGGCGTGGAAGACTGGAAACCGGGCGTGTTTGAGGGCCTTTAAAGCAAGGGGGAGCCGGGCTCGGTGGCTCAGCCTGTCATCCCGCGCCTTTGGGAGGCTGAGGTGAGTGGATGGCCTGAGCCTGCGGGTTTGAGACCCACCTGGGCAACTTGGCGAGACCTCATCTCTACAATAAATCAAAAATTAGCCAGGCATGGTAGCGCACGTCTGTAGTTCTGGCTACTCGGAAGGCTGAGGCGGAAGGATCGCCGGAGCCCAGCAGGTCGAGGCTGCGGTGGCCGGGAGCGGCCACTGCACTCCAGTCTGGGCCACGGAGTGAGACTCCAACTCAACAAAAATAAAAAATAAAAAAAGCAAGGGGGGCAGGAGAAGGTCTGGGCCAGAAGGAATGTCCAGAGTTGTATTCTTTGGTTTCCATAGTGGTCCCATGACTCTAGTATCTTGACATCGTCAGGAGGCATCAACTTCTCGTGACCTCAGGTCTTGGGCCGGAGGTTGTCATGGTTGTATCACAATATACCAATAAACATGCCTCCCGGTGGCAGGCTGGAGGTCATCACGGGCGGCCCATAACAATGTATTAATACGAATGCCTAAAAGATAAATTGTTAGCAAGACCGGACATGCTTAAGGGGCTCCATGTAATTACTGGTTTCTAAAACTCAAGTATTTTTCTTGCTAATGATTATAGGGTAAAAAGATGCGTGGGCCGTGCAAGCTGTGCGGCGAGGGAATGTTAAGGGGGTGAGGCCCCAGCAAAATGGTCGTGCTGATTCAAAATGGCTATGTTATAGCCAAAGTCACTAGGGTTCCCGCCTTTCAGGTACTTACTGTAAAAGTAAGTTTACTGAAATGGCAGAGAACAGAGCTGCCTGGACTAGTCTGTAGGAAGAACAGCACGTTTCTTATTCTTTAGTGATGTTGTCAAAATGATGGGATCTGGCCCGGCTCGGTGGCTCAGCCTGTCATCCCTGCACTTTGGGAGACCGAGGGGAGTGGATTGTCTGAGCCCACCAGTTCGAGACCAGCCCGGACAACTTGGCGAGACCTCATCTCTGTACTCCAGTCTGGGCGACAGAGTGAGACTCCAACTCAAAAAAGAAAAATGTATAGACATACAACCCGGACCCCTCCCTTACCTAAACTATCATATAAAACCCTTCTCTTCTTTCTCCAGGTTGCTCAGCCTTGGATCATTAGCCCGCTGAGTCATGCTGGTGCCAATAAAATGCTGCTTCCTTAGACAGCCTCGGTGTCGTGGTCTCTCTGTTTTCCTGCAACAGTAGCGCACGGCTACTTGGAAGGCTGAGGTGGAAGCATCTCCGGAGCCCAGCAGGTTGAGGCTGCAATTGCTGTGAGCGTGCCCCTGCACTCCAGCCTGGGTGACAGGGTGAGACTCCGACTCAAAAAGAAAAAAGATAACATATATAAAATGGTGGGACAATATTTCCTTATCACCAATACCTCCTCTGTATACAAACAATGCCAATACAGATGTAGGAAATAACACGGTTTTAAGCCAGGATGCCACACATAGTTTGACATTTGTGATGGATAGGCTGAAACGTACTTTTAACACACGAGGCATTTAAGGCAAATCTAGAAAAACGAGGACTCTTGGAGTCAGATTTGCAGGGTAGGAAATGGGGTTCAAAAAGCATGCTCCCTCATTATTTGCACCAACATTTTGCAGAGAAGACTTATTCACACAAGCACTGGGAGTTTCTGCTTTGGGGAACAAAAAGGAAACTCTGAAAAAACTCTGAAAACACAGAAGTAAAATGCACCTGAAATCATTACAATTGGGTGGAGGATATTGATTTCCTAGTGAAACTGTCACTAACAATTATTATCTGCTCACTCATAACAGCTTGAAGAAACGAGAACATACCTGAAATTCAGAGTTAAACATATTTTATTTCTTGAAAAACAGTGTTTATCGTTAAGGAGTCATGACAAGTATATTTCATCTGTGAATAAAAGCAATTTGGAAGGAGTTGCTGGAAGCCGAAAAGCTATTCTAACGTATGAATCTGTTGATGCCTACAGAAGTCAGCAAATTCAAAATGAAATCGCCAGAAAAATAAAACTGGAAACATCGCAGGGCATGGCAGATGAAATTAATGTTTCCTGATTCCATGACACGTGACAAGGCAGTCGCCGGGCAGCAAAGGAACCCCGGCAGGTTATGTAAGAAAAATCTCGATCTCAGTCCTAGAGACTCTTGGATTTAGTTGGGATTGGAAAGATGACTCAGATAGACTTATAAGGGGTCACAAAGATGACTGCAGCAAATCAAAGCAACGTCCGTCACGTGGGTGGCCAAACCCACGAGAGAAGGGTTGATTAAATGGGTGGAGCCTGACGGCCACACTGCAGGACGAGGGAGAGAGGAGGAGCCAGAGCTGCATTGGCATCTGGGGGTGTGTAACACGGTAATCCCAAGTCTGAGAGGGTTTGTGCATGGGTTCTTTGCCTGCTCCAGACAAGTCACCTGGAGGTCCAGCAGGGAAAGACACTGGCTTATTAAAACTTGCAGGAGGCCGGGCTTGGTGACTCAGTCTGTCATCCCAGCACTTTGGGAGGCCAAGGGGAGTGGATTGCCTGAGCCCGTGGGTTCGAGACCAGCTCAGGCAACCTGGCAAGACCTCCTCTCTACAATAAATCAAAAATTAGCCGGGCGTGGTAGCGTGCTCCTGTAGTTCCGGCCACTTGGAAGGCTGAGGCAGAAAGATCGCCGGAGCCCAGCAGGTCGACACTGGAGTGGCTGTGAGTGTGTCATTGCACTCCAGCCTTGGCGACAGAGTGAGATTCCAACTCAAAAAAAAAACCCCAAAACAAAAAAACTTGCAGGAGGCACCGATAGCTGCTTATCGGTGAAGAATCCGCACCTGAGAACAGTCTAGCAAGCAGTTTTAGACTCAAAGCAACGAAGTTAATCATTCAAATTCCTATCCAGTGTGTATAATTACATTAAGAGTGATGACCACATTGTTTTCAGCTTTGTTGGGTCACCTGCCTCCTGTGACTCATTACTGGGAATATGTACACCCATCAGAGCCCAGCCTTGGCCAGAGGCACAGGGGCAGTCTATGTCCAGACAGTTCCTCACAGGGAGAGTCATCCTTTGCATTCTGTGATGCTGAGGCTTTTGTATACAATGAAAAAACCGGTGAGTGCAGTGGCTCATGCCTGTAATCCTAGCACTTTGGGAGGCAGAGGCAAGAGGATGGCCTGAACCCGGGGGCCTGAGACCAGCCTGGGCAACTTGGAGAGACCTTGTCTCCACAATAAATAAAAAAATTAGCCAGGCATGGTGGCATGCGCCTGTCATCCCAGCTACTCAGGAGGCTGAAGCAGAAAGATTGTCTAAGCCCAACAGGTCGAAGCTGCGGTAGCCATGATTGTGTCACTGCACTCCAGCCTGGGCAACAGAGTGAGACTTTGACTCAAAAAAAAAAAAAGAAAAAGAATAAAAAAAACACTGTGATGTGCTTTTTTTGCATTCAAGTCTTTGTTCCATGAGCTCCATTCATCTGTGAAAAGATCAGCAATTACCTAAAACACATGTAACAGGAGTGGCGGGGCAAGTACATTGGGTAAGTTTGCCACAAACACCTTGGGCTGTGCACTCCTTGGCGAGATCTGCCATGACTGAGTGGCTTCCAGCGATTACTGGAACTTAGGAAGCGGCATTAAGCGATCATCAGACACACAGGTGGCCCTTGAATGGAGAATTCTTTTACACGTGCTAAATGTTACAAGAGTTTTTTTTTTTCCCTGATGTGCTTCAAAGTGAAACCATAGACATGTTTTCATTGCTTTCAAAAGTAAAAGCAATCTTTCACTGTTTATCATCTCAGAGAAATGATGACTATTTCAAAACCATTCGGTAGAGAGAAAAGGAAATTTGCCAAAAACTAATCTCAGGGGCTCAAAGTAAAAACAAAACAACACAAAGAATCTTCCCTTTGGAGAAGGGGAAAAATTCTGGTGTGTTGCAGGGTGTGTATGGGTTGGGGGTGGGGAGAAATCATAGAAATTCAGATAGCAAATTTTTTCCTACTTTGTCAGAACAGCATCCAACAAAATACAGCTTAGAAATATTTACTTACCATATTACGGAATTAAAATACACACTCTCCAGAGAATGATGACAGCAAAATAAAGTATATTTTAAAATCACTATTTAAATGCCCACATCTGTGATCTCAGTGCTTTGAGAGGCCAAGGGAGGGGATCACTTGAGGCCAGCAGTTTGAGACCAGCCTGGGCAACATAGCAAGACTTCGACTCTACAGAAAACAAGTAAACAAAAAGTAGTAAGGTGTGGTGGAGTGCATCTGTAGTCCCGGCTACTCAGGAGGCTGAGGTGGGAGGATTGCTTGAGCCCAGGAGTTCGAGGCTACAGTGAGCTATGATCGCGCCACTACACTATCCCCCAAAAGAAAAAGAAGACAAAGAACCAGTGGATGAAGCGATGGCCTGATGTTAGACACACTCTAGGATTTCAGTTTCACTAGAGCGACGCAGAGCTCAGCCTCTGCCCAGATCACCGATCTTGACTGCCGGTTCAACTCTGTCACCCAGTTACCGCCTATTTCTTGGTTCTGCACGTGGTCCTGGTGTGGCCAAGCCCGGTGGCAGATGGGAAGGCTCAGTTTTGACCCTGAAAATAGCGTCTGATGCTGAAAATGGCTTGGCAGGTGCTGATACCAAAGCAAGGGAAGCGATGCCGTTTGGTGGTACTGCAGAGGATTTTAAGGCACTGGCTGAGAGGTAAGTGGGCTTTACCGATCCCGTCTCACCTCTGAGGAGCTGGCCCTGGGGTGGACTCAGTGTCCTTCAAACCTTAACTCACAGGTCCGCAAACTGGTTGCCCCAGTTTCAGCTGAGTCAGGTGTGGTTATGGGAATGACGTAATAGGAATAACCGTGTAATTTTGTGAAAACGGTCACAGGTTATAAAAAATAAAGAAGCCTTTTAGAAAATAGCCAGGAAGATCCTGTGGACTGCTCTCTGGTGGAAAGGATAGCCATCCTGCATGCAAGTGAACGGTCATCCTCTGATGGTCAGACATGGATAGATTCCTATAGACTGAGTGAATGAATGAATGAATGAATGAATGAATGAAGGGGTGTAGGTGAGTCTCCAGGGCGGCTGCAGGCAGGCAAGCCCAGTGAGCTGGTGGTCAAGGGCGAGCAGAGTCAGGTGGCATCACAGGGCTTGTCCAAGCTCCTTCCCACAGGTTCAGCATTTTGGGCCCGATGCCTTGCAGCAAGCTGCCCCAGGCTCCAGGTGGCAACTGCGGCCGGAGGGACACAGCAGAGCCAGAGAGAGACTTGGCAGAGCCCACCACCTCCGAGATCCCGACTTTTCTGTGTGTGGCGCCCACTTGTGTGCCTTGGCACGTCGTCGACTGCTCCATGGCACCATTTGCACCCGTCTCCTCTTCAGAAGCCACCTGTTAGGCCTGCGGGTACCTGGATCCCCTTGTCCTTACCCCGTGGCCCTGGGGGACCTCTGCCCCACCAGGTAGCCTGCGACCTGCTTCTGCTGCATGGTGAACTCACACCTGTTCCCTCCAGTGCCCCCTCCGCGACCCCTCTGAGGGAGACGCTGGACCCCGAGAGCTGCAGCTGTGGCTGGCAAGACCATCCTGGAGCCTGGTCGATGGGTTTCAGGGTGCATATGTGTGGTCTTCTGAGGTCTCAAGCAAAGGAACTACCATGGGGAGGCCTGTGCCGGAGACTGGACACCGAGGCTGAGCGCTGGCCCTGCACCTTGCCAGCTGTGTGGGGACGCTGGACTTCTCTGAGCCTCAGCTTCTCCAACCCTAAAATGGGAATGAAATAAGTCTCTTGGAGGGTGACAGTGAGCCTCAAGCAAGATGACAAACTGAAAACCCCTTGTAGGTTACAGTGCACAGCAGAAGTATGAGACTTTAGTATCAAAAATCCCAA
Source organism: Cephalopachus bancanus (assembly GCA_027257055.1). NCBI lineage: Eukaryota > Metazoa > Chordata > Mammalia > Primates > Tarsiidae > Cephalopachus > Cephalopachus bancanus. The sequence continues at coordinate 398,632 of JAPVLO010000453.1, read as the reverse complement.
CCTGGCCAGGCTTGGTGGCTCAGCCTGTAATTCCAGCGCTTTGGGAGGCCGGGGCGAGTGGATTGCCTGAGCCTGTGGGTTCGAGACCCGCCCGGGCAACTTGGTGAGACCTCGTCTCTACAATACATCAAAAATTAGCCGGACGTGGTAGTGTGTGCCTGTAGTTCCGGCTACTTGGAAGGCTGAGGCGGAAGGATCGCCGGAGCCCAGCAGGTCGAGGCTGCGGTGGCCGGGAGCGTGCCACTGCACTCCAGCCTGGGCGACGGAGTGAGACTCCAACTCAAAAAAAAATCCCAACCTGGATCCTAACGTCCGCCTGTTTCCCTCCCCTGGGCTTCTGTTTCCCCATCTCGCAGAGGGTTGCCAGATAAGACATAGATGGGAGTTCTTTTTTTAAAATGTCAGCATGTTCCAAATATTACATGGGATATAATGCATTATTATATCCCATGTATTGTACATGTATTTGGTATATATACTAAAAAATGTATCAATCTGAAATTCAAATGTAACTGGGTGTCCTGTATTTTTATTGGGGAAATGTGACAACTCTACCCCTACCGGAAGCCCAAGGTCGGTTCAGGTTTATCTGAGGTGACCTTCACCACATCCTCCGGTGACTGGGAGAGGAGAGGTTTACTTACAACATTGCATGGTTCCTGCCTCAGGTAGGGAGAAACCACTGGGTTCCAGGGACAGAAGGGGCCACCCAGAGAGTGGCTCAGAGGGCCAGGCCTCACCCATGCCACTCCAGCCCCTCCAGACCAGCTTGCTGTCCTCTAAGTAACTATTCCATGTGATTTTTCCTGACACGCGTGCTGAAGGACTTAGGGAAAGGTGTCCTGTTATCTGCAATTTACTTTAAAATGCATTATAAAAATAAGATGGTTTTATGGCTGCATAGAGGGAGGGGTAGATGGAAGCTTATGTGATAAGGTACGATGAAATGTGAATGGTGGAATCTAAGAAGAGGTATATATTTGTGCATTGTAACATTATTTCAACTTTGTGGTATGATTGGAAAATCTCTTAATAAAATGTTGGGGGAAAAAGTTCATGAAAAAAATGTATATCTGCTCATAGAAAAATCGGAAACTACAGAAAAGCGAACCCTTACATCTCTAATAATCTCAGGACTCAGCAATATCGGGCTATATTTCCTGCCTGCCTTTTCAAATGTATTAGCTGTTGTTTATAAATTTGGGATCATTCCCTGTATATTTTGTCATTCCTGCTTTTATCAGTTACTCATTTCTGAGTGTTTGCGACGAACGTGCCAGGCACGGTGATGAATCCTTGACGTAAATCGTTTCATTTAACCCTTGTGCTGTCCTGACAGTATGGCTTCCGTCCCAACAAGGAGAGTCTACAAGCATCGATAGTAATGGCTACATGATATTCATAACAGGGAATTCATTACTGGAGATTTAGGTTGTTTCCCCAGTTTTCACCTTTATAAACAAAGCCTCCATGATAAACCCCCTTGGGCAGAGAAGTCTTGTCTCCTCTCTGTCCCCTGTTCCTTGGGACAGCTTCCCAGCCCGAGAGTTTCCCTGACTGTATCGTCCATGAAAGAACCACGACTCCACCTTGCAGGCATTTTAGTATCCTTCCCGGGCTCCCTCTTGGGACGTCTGAGAGGCTTCTGGGCCCATGTGGGGCTGGCGCCCACACCCACGAAATCAGAGCCTCTCTCTTCCTAGCAGGGAGGGGCAGGGACTGTCTTCAGGTGGCCCACAGCAAGTTAGCACCAGCAGACAGCGGCTTCAGAGCAGGGCTGGCTGGGGCAGGTGGGGGTCAGGTGGGGGACCAGAAGTCTGGAGGCCTGCTTGGGGGAGGGGGCGGGAGTCAGAAGACATCCTCTGGAGTAAAGGGGGAGCCCAGACAGAGGGGTCCTCAGCAAAAAGCAGCAGAGTGGGAGGGAGCTTTTCTTTTGGCTTTTATAGCGGAATGCGTCGTTTAAATCCTGCTCTGTCTGCTCAGTCTGTATGGCCACTTCCCAATATTTAGAAGAAATTTCTGTTTTGTTTCCCCATCTCTATTTTAAACCTGAAGCTTCAGATCGAACCGCCGTCTCGGTGCCAGGCGCTAGCAGGGAGAGACTCCACCACTCAACCACCCCTCGCTCTGCCTGTCCAGAGCGGGGGAGAAGCCCCCGAGGGCCAGGCACCCAGCATGGAGCCCCAATGCTGCCAGGAAACCCGGGTGACCTTGGGCACACCGCTCTCCCCTCCAAGCCCCTGCACAGCGAAGGCGAGGCTTTCCATTCCCCGGGAATCGCCGTGGGTGGCGAGGCCGGCCGAGGAAGGTGTGCCGGCAGGACAGGGCAGGACACACGGCAGGCCTTGGCGGGCGAGCAGCGAGCAGATCGGCTGTCCTCGGTCCCCAGCCTCCTTGGGGAGGTCGCCTTAGCTCACAGACTCCATCTCCGCACGGCTCTCCTCCCCGGAGCCCGAGTGGAATGTTTTCTCTTCCCTCCTGCTCCTCCTCTTCCTGTGACTGTCGGTGGGACTCCTCCGGTGTCCCGGGCTCCCCGCGCCCGGCGCTGCCCGGCGGCCCACCCGGCTGTTTCCAATTTGGAGGCCATGCATTTGCGCCTCGGATGGCAGCCGCTGCTTTGATGGAACTAATGATGATCTAGGGCTTCAGGGCCCCGGACCTCCCCACGCTGAGATAAATCCTGCCTCGGCGCAGACAAGGGGCCTCCAGCCCTGCATCTGACCCCCCTCCTCCAGGCGGGACAGGGAGGGGAGGCGCCTCTGGGAACCCCCTCCTGGCGGGCGGTGAGGGCCGAGGCTGGGCCCGGGGAGACGGGGAGGGAGGGATTTCTCCCAGGCTCCGAAAAGGGTCCCACAGCCCCGTGGGGGAGGGTGGCGGGCTTGGAAAGGCCTCTTGCAGGGGTTCCTTATCCCATCAGGGCCCAGGGCACAGCCAGAGCGGGAGGGGACCCATGCAGGCCAGCCCGCTTATCAGGCTCAGTTCTAGTAGACGTCCGGGAACCTCCCTTGCGCCTCTGGGGACACAGGGAGGCATGAGGTCTATTTTCTGCTCCCTGGGGCTCTTGGTGAGAGAGAGGAAGGGGCATACCCATGACCCCAATATTGTGTGTAAAGACAACAACAGTGTGGAGCCTGGCAGATAGGACTTGACACAGCATGCAGAGCCCAGAAGACTTCCTGGAGGAGGTGGGCCTGATCTGGGGCTTGTGGCATCCCTGTCCCACACTGAGCAAATGATGCACCCGCTCACAGAGAATAAATAATAAAAAAGGACGCGACACCCTAAACCATGAAATGATGCATAGGCCGAAACCAAAGCAGCTTCTCTCTAGATTTTGTTTGGAAAATTTGGGGTAAGTTTGTCAAAGAATCTTCTTGATTTTTTTTTCTTGGTTCTGCTGTTGCCGTATGCATATGCTCAGGTAAGTCGTCCAGCACTGGCTAAGCAGGGACCCTGGGCCGCAAAGGTGAGTGTGTGTGTGTGTGGGGGGGCATTGCATTGGAGGACTGAGAACACGCAGAGGGTGCTAGAGCCGGGTGCCTGCAGGTGGTAGAGGTGTTTTCCAGACAGGAGAGATCACTCAGGTGGCAACCAAGTCCTGGTCGCTCTGTGGCCTTCCCTGAACCAGGAGTGACTCCGGGACAGGGACGTATCGCCTCTGTGGCACAGACCAGGCTAAGGCAGGAGTTAGTGCAGAGTGGATGCTACCCCAGGCCTTTCAAAGGCAGAAGGAAGAGGGGCTGGGAAAGCCACACTTGAAGGTCTCATGTGACCTTGGAAAGGGTGTGGAGTCACTATGAGGAGATAAGTCTCGGTCCTTCCAGGAAGCATTCCCTGACTTAACCTTGGACTCACCAGGGTCAACTGGTATCTCTCTCTCTCTCTCTCTTTTTGAGTTGGTGTCTCACTCTGTCGCCCAGGCTGGAGTCTGCTGGCACACTCCCGGCCACCGCAGCCTCGACCTGCTGGGCTCCGGCGGTCCTTCCGCCTCAGCCTTCCAAGTAGCCGGAACTACAGGCGCACGCTACCGCGTCCGGCTAATTTTTGATTTATTGTAGAGACGAGGTCTCGTCAAGTTGCCCGGGCTGGTCTCGAACCCGCGGGCTCAGGCAATCCTCTCGCCTTGGCCTCCCAAAGTGCTGGGGTTACAGGCTTGAGCCACCGTGCCTGTCCTCTTTTTTTAGTTACACAATATTTTTGTAGAGGCAGGGGTCTCACTGTGTTGCTCAGGCTGGTCTTGAACTCCTGAGCCCTCCTGATCCTCCCACCTCGGCCTCCCAAGGCACGGGATTACAGGTGTGAGCCACCAGGCCGGGTCTACGGGCATCTCTTTGAGTACATTGTGCCTCCGAGCCAGGCCACGGGATGTGAGGGTGATGGTAACAATGCCTAGAAGCCAGGGCACTGATGGTGCGGGACAGAGCCATCATCCGATTTTACCAGGCGACACCCGTCCTCGGACAGGACCGGCCCCAGCCAGCGCCCCTTCTTCCCGGTGCCCGCCTCTGCCCCCTCACCCTTCACTCCCTCCTCTTCCACCCCCTGCTGCCGCCGGCCCGATTCCACTTCACATTTCTTTAAAAACTCCCAACGAATTCATTACAAAAGTTATTCAAATAAACACTCAGTGTTTAAAATAAATAATCAAAATAGGATCATTAGAAAGCCGAAAAGCAATCCACCAAAGAAAGAATTCAGTATCCACTTCAAAACTTTAAGGAAAACTTAGTATTCACGCCAAACAAAAAAGAGCTGGGTTTTCTGGGCTGTAACCCAGCTGAGGTCGGGCTCACCTCCCCCAGCACGGGGCGCCTCTCAAGCCACTCGTGGCCAGGCGTGGGACACAGAGGGGACCCCCAGGAGGCGGCGCTCACCTGGGCGGCTTCCCAGGCCCCCCACGACCCTCAACGTGTGTGTAGGGCGGAGGGACTCCAAGAGGGACTGCCTCTCAACCGCCTGCTGCCACCTCCACCTGCACGCTCGATTTTTCTGAGCCAGGTGGCTTTGGAGGGGAGGCTCTGGGAGGCCTTCACCCGCCCTGGAGGTGCAGGGGCAGGTGGGCCAGAGCCTTGGGCCCAGCCCAGCGCTCCGAGCAGGTTCTGGGGGGCGGGGGAAGACCCCTGCCCTGGCAGCCTCTCTCGCCTTCCCAGGTCAGGGGTCCTGCCCGGGTCTCCCTGAACTGGGAGGGCAGAGGCTGTTCCGGCCCGTGCGCGCATGCAGTCGGCGCCCACTAAATCCCCGCTGCGCTCGACTCGGCCCGGCCGCGCCTCTCCGGGCTCGGGGCGGCGGGGCGGGGGGGCTCGGGGCGGGCGGGCGGGGCGCGGGGGCCGTCGCGGGGGGCCGGCCCCGCCCCCGCCCCCGCCCCCGGCGCCGCAGAAGGCGCCGGGCCGCGCGCCGCGCCCGGGGCTGGGGCCGCGCGGCCGGCGGAGGCGGCGTCGCCGTCGGGCCCGTCGCCGGAGCCGCGCCGGGCGGGGCGGACGGCAATTGTTGGGAGAGGCTGAAAAAATCATTATCAAAGAACTCCGGCCCGGAAAGTCGGCGGGCGGCCCGGAAAACGCGGGCTGGATCGCGCCGGGCCCCGCCCGCCGGGGGAGGCGCGCCGGGCACGCGCGGCGCGGGGGTCTCCGCGGGGGCGCCGTCCACGCGGGCGGCCGCGGGCCCGGGCGGCGGGGACGGGCGCCCCCGGCCTGCCGCGCCGGCCGGACGCCGGGGCCGCGGCCGGCCCGGGGTCCAGGGCCCGGGCGCACGGGCTGCGCTCGAAGGCCCTTCCGGCGGGGACGCGCTGGGAGGCTTTCGGGGGCCGCTGTGAGTCTGTTCCCGGCCCCGGTGGCGGGAGAGGCACGGGTCCTTCCGTGGAGGTCGGGGCCCTCCTGGGGTCGGCAGGTCGGGTCACGGCGTGACCAAGGCCGAGCCCACCTGCCCGGACCCGCGCGGACAAGTGCGAGGGGAGGGGCCGTTCCGTGCATGCTCGCCGCTGGAGTCCTAGGCACGCCCCGCCCTCAGCCGAGGCTCCCTGTCTCTCCTGAAACCCCTTTGCCCTGACACCCAGCACCCATCCGCCCTGCCCCTTCTCAGCGCGGTCAGCGAGGGATCTCGCCTCCTCATCCTCCTCCCCCAGTTGCTTTGAAGGTGGCCCAAGCTTCAGACCCCCTCCCCCTCCAAACAGAGCCGGGCCGAGGGCCTTTTTGTTTTTCTTCTTTTGAGTTGGAGTCTCACGGTGTCGCCCAGACTGGAGTGCAGTGGCCGCTCCCGGCCACCACAGCAGCCTCGACCTGCCGGGCTCCGGCCATCCTTCCGTCTCAGCCTTCCCGGTAGCCGGAATCACAGGCGCGCGCTACCACACCAGGCTGATTTTTTGATTTATTGCAGAGATGAGGTCTGGCTGCCCAGGCGGGTCTCGAACCCGCGGGCTCAGGCCATCCACTCACCTCAGCCTCCCAAAGGCGCGGGATGACAGGCTGAGCCGCCGAGCCCGGCTTGAGCCACTTTTAAGGTGGGGGAGAGAGAGGAAGTGAGAGGATGCAGGGGTGAAGTGAACGAACCCGCTTCCCTGGACTCCCCCCCCACTACCCCATTTGCCCAGGACACACACAGCTGGGGCTATTGTGAGGCCCAGATGTTTCTCCAGGACGTCGTGTCTCTCACAGTCTTTGCCCACTGGGAGGCAGAAAGTGCTGGAAAGACATTGCTGGAGTGGAGAAGCCCGCGTGGCACAGACCCTGACTAAGTGGCCTGCAGGTGGTCCACACCCACTGAGCCATCGCTGTATGCAAGCACGGTTCTGATGTCTTACTGCGTCGACCCACTGAATCGTTATAATGTCTCAGCCCGCGAGCTAGGTATTCTGTAAAGATGAGGAAGTGGAGGCAGAGACAAGGTCGCGGTGCTGTCGAGAGCAGAGCGAAGACTTGAACTCAGGTCGTCTGGCCCCAGACTCTGTGCTCTGAGTCTCCACGCTGTTCCAATACCTAGAAGATGCTGAATACACGCTTGCGGAAGGAATGCGTGCGGAAGTGAACGATCTCAGAGGCTTTCTCCCACATCAGCTCTGTCGCCACTCCCTGGAGCCTTGGTGTCCCCATCTCACCCGGCCCCGGGCACATGCGGGCCCCGTGTGTGTCTGCCCGGTGGAGGGCCGTGGGCGCCCGTCTCCCTGCATCTTTCGCTGTCTCTTTCCTTCCCTCAGACGCTTCCTGGGCAGTGCTGCCCTGCCCGGGGGTGGCAGGGAGGAGGGAGCAGGGGGTCTGTGCCTTCTCCTTTCTTGAGTGTTGGTTTTTCTCAGACCCCTCACCGTGATCCGAGGCTCCCCGACTCTCTTCGGTGCTGACTTTCCCCCCAGATCTCAAAGTTCTAGGTCTGGTGGATTTTAGTGCGGCTGTTGGACTTGCATCTGGGTCACTCCCCGTGTTTTGGTCACATCTCACTAAAGTCAGGGGTCCACGGGCTGGCTCTCTGAGTCCTACCTGACTGCAGGAATCCTGTCTCTGGGTAACAGGGTGAGAGAACTCCTCTCTCTGGGTTGGTCAGAGTTTGGCCAGCGCAGTCCGAGACCCCGCCCCCACCCTGGTGGCGGTGGGAGATTTCTCCAGAGTAGAGGTGCAAGGGCTGGTCTAGCCTTGAACCTGGACAGGCCCAGGGGGTGGGCAGGGGAGCTGGCTGGTCCATAGGTGATTGAGGATCGGGGGTTCAGACCCTGGTGCTGCAGGCTGAGACGCGGAGTGAGGTTTGGGCAGGAGGTGAGGGTCCCTCAAGGGACGGACCTTTGGGGACAGGGGCAGACAGGAGGGATGAGCCGCCAGGCAGCCCCGCGGGGAGCTGAGGCCGGGCTCTGGTGTCTGGGAGGGGTGAGGATGGCCAGATGGAACACAGCCCCAGGCTGCCCAGGATTCTGGGCAGGTTAACAAGAGCCAGGCCAGGCCTGGCAGGGTGTGGGGCCCAGGGTTCGTGGCAACCCCACAAGGACGCAGGAAACTTATGAGAAGTGGGCTACGTCGTCAGTGGGAGCCCATGCCTTGGATGGCAAGAGGTTTTCCCCAGAGATCGCTAGGAAGGGGGCGGCTGAAGCAGGGACAGTGTCTACAGCGGATTCTCGCTCTTTGCCTTAGTTGCGAATAACCCAGAGCTCCTGGTTCAGGGGCCGAAGCAAGCCCTTTGGCCCCGTAGCCCCGGCTGTCTCTCCATTATTGATTTGGTGGGTTGTTCATGGCTCCTGGCGCTTCCCACTGTCAGAAGGAACTCAGGGCAAGCCGGCTGGCTCTCACTCGCCTCCGCTGGCCCTGTTTGGAAGACAGAGCTGGGCATTGGCGGGACAGTGGACGAGGCTGTGGTCACTGACTGCCCGCGGCCTGCTTGGGCCATCCCACTGGACCCTGTGGCTGTGTGGACGACCAGTGCCCACCTGGGCTTGCTGTTCTCACTCTTCCCGAGAGGCTGGTTCTGGCACCAACTGTCACCAAATGGTAAACAGCCCAGCACAAAAGCCCCTAAGAACCTTAAGATAAGAGACACCCCTGGGGGAAGGAAGAAAAAGCCTAACAGGAAGCCAAGTGGGTAAACCGTTACTTGCATGAATGTGAGGGTTGTGTCCTGCTTTTCCAGGCGAGACAGACTGAGCCTGCGGCTCCCGGGGCCTGCCCAAGTCGCAGAGCGGAAGGCTCCGTGCATCTCAGGGCTGTGGACAGCCAAGCAGCCACCGAGTCATGGCTCTGGGAGACAGATTTCCCTCCGATGACCTTCTGGCTTCTGCCTCAAGGTCCTGAGGGTTCCAAGTGGCCAGCGGCAGAGACCTGGCGTCAGATGCCTTGGTCACCCGACCTTCCTGAGTCCACGTTTTAAACCATGAAATACCAAGGGGCCACTGAGAGGATTAGCTGAGAGAATGCCAGTGAAGAGGGTAGCAAGGGCACCTGCCATCGTGAGCCCCGGGAAACAGTTCCTGTGAGTGTCTTCTGCCACAGCCGAGCGAGGCTTTGGGGCTGGAGACAGGCTGGTGGATGCATTTTGTAGACCTGGAACCTCGTGAGAAGAAATTTCTTTCACCACCCAGAGCTGGGACAGGCTTCTTGGAGAAGCCGTCCCCCTTCCCCGCCCTGAGTGCCATCATGTCACAGGGGCCTGGGTGGGAGAGAGAGGAGAGACAGAGAAAGAGAGACAGACGGAGAGAGAGAGAGGTCCTTGTTCTCACTCATAGCCTGAGAAATATGAATTAAGCGCCTTTTAACCGAATTTACCAAACACGGATGAAGCACCTAGTGTGTGTGTGTTGAGACGCTGAAGAGATAGCAGAAGAGAGGGCACCATCTGTGTCCTCGGCCTGCTCACCGGCTGGTGGGGGAACCATACACGGGGGCCTCGAGTCCAGGCTGGGGTGGGGAACCAAGGTGAGCCCCGGATGCGGGTGTGGGGCAGTGAAGAAAGGGGGACAGGGGTCCAGGCCCAGGGAGGTGGCTGGGAGGGCAGGGAGGACTTCTGGGCCAGTGCAGGGGGCTCAGGGGAATGACGGAGCCTGGGTGTTCCCAGAGGCGTGGCCAGAGGGCGGGGAGGAGGGAGGGAGGAGGAGCGAGCTGGGGTGGGCCATCACAAGGCCCCATCACTCGAGGCGAATGTCCTCCCTGGGGGTGGGGAGAGTGGGGCTGGAAGCCCGACTCTCCCTCCTCCAGGCCTGGACAGCTGTGCAAACAGACTGAGGAAGGGGCTTCCAGGCCACGCCTCCGTGCCCTGTCTCTCCCCCTCCTCCTCCCTGGAATCCGTCCCAGGTGGCCACCACCCTCCCCCCCAATGCCTCTTCTCTCCTGGAAACTGCAGGAACGTGCCCCCGAGTGTTAGTGCTCGGAAGGTTCCAGATGTCTCCTAGACCTGGGAGGAGTGGGATATGGGAGGGAGGGATCGGGGCCACCCAGACAGTCCCACCCCCTAGGTCCTCTGAAGCGCCGTCTCCAAGCACCCTCGCCCACCTGTCCCTCCGTGGGTCTCCTCAGCCATTCGTTCACCCTCCCACCCCCTGGGGCTGGTCTCCCCGAGCGCCAGACGCACGTACCCTGCTGCCCCCGCCACCTGTGCTTAGACGTCTCGAGTGTGTGCTCAACTCTCCGTGTCCCAAACTCAACCCGGACTTTCCTATCTCAGGAAATATCTCCACCCTGCACCCCGTGGCCCAGGCCAGCACCTGGGAGTCATTCCCGACACCTCCCTCCCTGTCACCGGCCCCACCCACTGGCATCAGACTCCCAAATGTATCCCCTGTCCAGTGACTTTTCAGCCTGGGTCTCAGGGGCCACCGTCCATCGCCTGGGCACTTGCAAGGACTTCTGCTCCGGCCCCACCTTCCATTCTCCGCACTGCGGTAAGGGTCACTCTTTAAAAATGTCAATTAGATCACATTTCTCCCTGCTTAAAACTTGTTGTTGTTTTTTTCTCTTTTGAGTGGAGGTCTCACTCTGTCACCCAGGCTGGAGTACAGTGGTACTGATCACAGTTCACCGCAGCCTCGACCTCCTGGGTGACTCAATTCTTGCAAGATTCTCTGTCGATTAGGTTCTCAACTTGGGAGGGGAAGAAGTTTCATTTATTGGCCTCTCTGAGTCAGGACAACATGCACTGCTATAACTATCCAACAGTACTGTGAGGTGAGCATCGTTATTCCCGTTTTAGAGACAAAAACACTGAGGTTACTCGGCCTAAGACTACCCATCTAATTAAGGAGAGAGTAAGGACTCAGAGCCAGGTGTCCCAGGCTCACCCAGAGCCTGGGCCTCATCAGAACTCATGCTTTAGCAATTCAACCCTGCAGCGAGCTGTGATCACACCACCGCACTCCTGAGTGCGACCCCAACTCTAAAAAGTGAAAGTCCTCGGACTTGAGGACCCTAGTCTGGTCCTCTCTCTCTCTGGCACCTGGTCATCTCCCCTCCCAGGACAGACCTCAAAGAAGGCCATCAGATGGCACCACTGCCTTCTAGAAGCTTGTGGTGAGAAACAGGCACCCAGACAGAATTCATCGTCAGAAAGGACAGGATGAGATGCTGTATTCAATCCTGTACAGACACAGACTCCTCATGACTTAGAAGGAACACTCTCTACCTTGCAGGGTTGGTATGTGAGCATTCCATGTGAAATTACACGTAGAGTATTTAGAACCAGACATGACACACAGTACACGTCAGCACACACCAGCTACTGCCGTTATTACACGTGTGACCTTGAATGAGTCGCCTGTCCTCTCTGAACCTTGGCTTCTCTGTCTGCGTAAATGGTGGAACAGTAGCACTCAGTGCCTTGGGCTGTGTGAGAGCCATGGGGGGAGAGTTCTGGAAAAGCTCTTCGCGAGGGTCCAGCTCAGAGCAAGGGCAAGAGGCTGGGAGTCTTCTCGCCCCCCTGTGGGAGCCCCAGTGACCTCCCCAGACTCCTGACCCTAAGCCAGTCAGCCTCACGGAGGGCTGATGACCACAGCCTGGGGGAAAGGGGTGATTCCGGTGGCCAGAACACCGTAGCTGTGGGCTGGGTACCTGTCACTCCCCTCTCCAGCCTGGGAACCACTCCAGCAGGCCAAGGACAGGCCCCTGACTCGCCTCAGTTTCCCTGAATCTGTGCCTGACCTGGCATCAAGGAGGGGCTGGGTGAATTGCCGTGAGATGAGCCGAACGTCTGAGTGAGCATGTCAGAAAACGAGGCAGAGGCACACACAACAAAAATGGACACTGTCCCTACCTTCAAAGAGCCTACAGTCTAGTATGGAAGGCTGTTAACACAAGTAGATGTATCATGGAAGGCCTTGCAGGCTGTGGCAGGGAGTTTGGATTTTATCTGAAGTCCAATGGGAAGCTATAAGAAAGTTTTCAGCCCAGCACGATGGCACACGCCTATGATCCCGGCACTTTGGGAGGCCGAGGCGAGAGGATGGCCTGAACCCAGGAGTCTGAGCCCAACCTAGGCAACATGGCGAGACCTCGTCTCTCCAAAAAAATTTAAAAATTAGGAGGACCCCTCCCAGATGATTGGAGTGGAGCGTCCCCAGAAGGGACTAAGATGGGCACGGTCACGTCCTTCTCCCAAATCCACCAATCGGCTGACTCTATCCTCCTCGCTGGGGAGGAAGGAGACCAGGGAAGCTGGAAGTGAAGAGGGCACTCCCCACCCTCCATGGAAACTTCCAGGGTGGAGAGGAAGTGCTCCCCTAATATACAGACAGTGTCCAGCACACAGCGAATAGTAGCCATTATTATCCTCTTTTGCATGAACTCCTGGGACCACCCACCCAGAGGGTGATGTCATTGCCAAGACCTCTTTCGGTTCTATCATGCACGGCTCTAGGAGTCTCATCGGAACAAGGCTTCCTTCTCTCTGCAGGGATTTGTGCTAGAAAATGCCATTTCAATCTTGATGAAATTTCTCAAAGCATATTTGAAATCCATTTTCCCTTCTCTCCTTTTAATTCCAGCAGGATTTAAGTGACGTTGAGTTTCTCTCTGGTGTGGGGATCTCTGTGGCCTGGCTATTCGGGGGTTGGTTTGGGCCGGTGCAGGTTCCATTTAACAGTATTACCCGATGGCCCTCTCAGAGTAAAATTCCAGTTCTGGAACGATGCTACCTTTCTTGTTTCATCTCCCTCTTTCCCTCCTCTCTTTTTTCTTTCCTTCCACAGCCTGGTCCTGGACTAGCATTTTAGCATGCAAAAATCTCTCAAGGCCTGTTTCTCATCCAGAAAGTAGGGGTCACTTATCCCCTTTTCCCTCCTTCCCAGAGCAAACTGAGTAATATCCATCTGCCGTGGAAATATGTCAGTCTGTCCTGCACCAATTCCCTGCTGCTTCTAACAGACCCAGTTCTTCTGGCCATTGTGATTGGGCCAAGGAGGTGGTCACATGACACTGCCCGGCCTATCACAATCCTTCCCTGAGACTTTGCAATCTGGAGAGGGGAGGGTAAAACTCCTTTTCTCTTTCCGTCATGGGGCTCTGAGAAGTGAGCTGGAAGTTTCCAGAGGTCATGTCCTTTGTCTGCTGTAGGAGCCAACGAGGCTGGCCTACCCACGGAGGCAGACCCTGAGGCATGCAGGCCCCTGGCTCCAACAGTCCCGAAGGCCAGCATCTCTCCTACCTGACCCACATGCGGACCACTTGAGTCAACCAAGTCTTCCTTTTTTTTTTTTTTGAGTTGGAGTCTCGCTTTGTCGCCCAGACTGGAGTGCAGTGGCCGCTCCCAGCCACCGCAGCCTTGACCTGCTGGGCTCCGGCGATCCTTCCGCCTCAGCCTTCCAGGTAGTTAGAACTACAGGCGTGTGCTACCACGCCTGGCTCATTTTTGATTTATTGTAGAGATGAGGTCTTGCCAAGTTGCCCAGTCGGGTCTCGAACCTGCGGGCTCAGGCAATTCGCTCACCTCAGCCTCCCAAGGCGCGGGATGACAGGCTGAGCCACTGAGCCCGGCTCCAAGTCTTCATTTTTACACAAGCTGATTTAGTTGGGGTTGTATCATTTGCGTCCAAAGGGGCCTGATAGCTGCACCCTCGGGAAGTTGTCCTAGAAGGTGAGAGCCATGAGAACAGGGACTTTGTGCACCTTGCTGTCACTTCAGTGTCTGTAACTGCGCTGAGCTTGTGGTAGTTCAGTAAATATTGGCTGAAGAAATGGTTTCCGCTGTTCCCGTGACCCTCTTAGAGTGAAATCTCAGTTCTGAAACGAAGCTACCTTCCTTGCGTCATCTCTCGCCTTCTCTCACACCCCTCCTTCCTCCTTTCCTTCGGCAGCCTGGGCCTGGACTCGCATTTCAGCATGCCGAAGTCAGGCCAGACCCAAGCCTTGCCTTTACAGAGCTTGCATTCTGGATGAGCCAGTTGGGTGGAATTCATACGCCTCAGAGAAGTCACGCTGGAAATATGTCCTTGGGGTACAGACCCAGCGTGCTGGGGCTCAGAGAGGTTGTGAGCTCCGGGTAAGTTTCTGGACGGGTCCCTTCTGCTCTCTGGGCCGAAATCCCTGCCTGGTGGACTCGGAGGGGCTTACGGTGAGACGGAGCGGGGCGGGGCTCGGCCAGTTGGGGACTTGATTTGGGGTAGACCCTCTGGGAGACCCTCGGGCTGGAAAGTCTGTCCAAAAACCCTAACGGCTCCTCGTCACCGGGGTCTAGCCCTGGCTGTGAGGGAGCCCCCTTCAGGAACTGTCCCAGACTCTAGTTCTGCCAGGTGAACTCAGAAAGCTCAGGAAGCCACAGTTGCAGGGGAGGGACAGGCGACCAGTGCAGTTTCTTCCCAGCCCCTCTGCGGCTCCGTGTGGATCCAGCTCCGGCTCCGTCTCGGTCATTCAGGCCCTGGCCACCACCTTTGATTTATTAGCTGTGGGATTGTCAGATGGAAACGAGACTTCCCTGCAGGCCCAGGAGGCTGCAGGAATTCGTTTCACACTTGACTGTTTTTTCTAACACCTACTAACGTCCTTCATGTTGGGCCCAAAGTTCCTGGCCTCTCCCTTCTTCCAGAATGTTCAGGGATGCGGCAGGGCGGGCGGCTTGGCATGCCTCCAACAGGAACTGGCCCGCCACAGGCCTGCAGGCAGATGGGTGAAGAGGAGAAGACCAGGGCGTGGGAGGCGAGGTGAGGAACCAGGGGTGGGTTAAAAGGCCAGGCTTCAGGGATGCCTGAAAACAGCCCTGGGCTGGCAGGCAGAGAGCCTGGCTTCCGGCTTCCTTATGCAGCCATTGCCTTCGTGGAGACTCAGTTCCATCACCTGTAAAATGGGCATGCCTAGTCTCACCCCTGCCCCTAAGGCTTGTCGTGAGGACACCATGAATCCGGACACGGACGTTAATGCCCGGGACAGCGGCGAACCCCTCACAAGGGCTGGATGTGAGCAGCTGAATCTGTCTTTAATCCCCCTGTGGAAACTGGAACAGAAGACTGTTTTCCTGGCCAAGGTTCCTCTGCCCACTTGGCCAGTGTTTCCTTTCCCTGGTGTTTCTGTTGAAATTTTACAGTTCACAAGGCTTTCCACTGCCTGGCTAGTCATTAAGCAGGGCGCTGCTTGATCCTTTCCCAGTCCGGTCTCTCTTCCTGCCATTATTTTCTCCTCTCTGTCGTGGGAGGCTAGGGGGACAGAGAATAAGAGGGTTCCCAGAGAGGCAGACTGCAAGACCCCCACTGGCCTCTGAATAGCTAGCTCCCACTGGGTATAACTGTGCTCTAGTCGACGCATTAAAAAAAAGCAGAGAAGTTAACCTCCCCGAGAGGGGGCATAGGTGCAGGCCGAGGGCAAGGAGAAAGTCCAGCAGAGGGCACAGCCCTGAAACCATGGCCAGGGGCGCCTTCCTGGTTTCCTCTTGTATCTCAGCATCTGCCACGGCCCCCAGTAGCCCAGCCCAGCCCCGAAGGGGCTCTCAAGAGGGGCCCCGGAGCCCTGCTGCTTTCGAGAATGCCCGTGCTTGTCACAGAGGAAGCCAACCCAGGGTACCGAACGCCTCATCACTCCCCAAGCCCCAGTTCAGAAAACCTGTCACGTGTGCGGACGCACCTTGAGTTCCCTCCCTGGGACCCAACGACTGTATCCCTGATCCTCTCCTCACTAGCCCTGGGGGGTGACATAAAGCCTGTGCTTGTGCCTGTGTCATCCTACGCCAAGGGACCCTGCGGGGTGACCACGAAGCCAGGTCCTCCCTGTTCCTGTGCCTCCCAGCAGCGGGATGAACAGTGGACGTGGCCCCCTGGAGCAGTGACAGGTAGCGGTGGGCGCGGTCCTTCCCGGGTGTGCATGGCGGGGGGTGCGTGGTCTGCAGCCAATTGAATCACAATAATACAATTACTCGGGCAGTCTGTTCTCCATTACCGCCTTGTGCTGGCAACTCCAAGGGAAGCCCCCTCCTCTTGCGGGGCGCATGGGGGGCTCACGGGCGCCTGGCGGCAGATTCTCCAGCACGTGGTCAGCGTCTGATCCCTCTGGCCCTGCACCAGGGGAGATGGAAATGAGCCTGGAGCGGGCCGAGGGGCACAAGGTGTCCGAAGTGTCAGTCCGGGAGGGAGGCTGTTTCTCCACCTCTAAACCTCCAAGGGCTTCCTGCCACGGTGTGAGGGACGGGCCGGGACCAGGTCCTGCGGGGCCTTGCAGATGGCAGCAAGGAGTTCGGATTTTATTGTAACCCCAGTGGGAAGCTCTTGGAGTGTTCGAGGCAGGGAAGGGCTGTGATTTATGTTTGAGAAAAATAGGAGAGTTTGAGAAGCTGAAAACGGGAGCGGGCTCCAGTGGGACTCCAGGACAAGGCTCTCTCTGACAACCTGGGCTTTGGGGTGTCCACTGTGTGCTGGGCTCTGTGGTCGGTGTCATTGTGCACAGCCTGGAGGGGAGAGACGCTAATTCAGAAATCACAGCGACATGGACACACTGAGCAGTGCTGAGAGAGGCAGGAGAGGGTCCAGGGTCCTCAGGACCCAGCAGAGACGGCCATTCCTTGAAGGATGGATTTCTGCAGAATGCGTGAGCTAATTAACCAGGTGCCAAGACAGCAGGGTGAGATTGTCCAGAGGCTCAGAGGTGAGAGGGGACCGGGAGCCTCCAAGGAGCCGAAATAAGACCAGCGTGTCTGCCGGGCTCGGTGGCTCAGCCTGTCATCCTGCGCCTTGGGAGGCTGAGGTGAGTGGATTGCCTGAGCCCGCGGGTTCGAGACCCGCCTGGGCAGCGAGACCTCGTCTCTACAATAAATCAAAAAATCAGCCGGGCGTGGTAGCGCGTGCCTGTCATTCCGGCTACTGGGAAGGCTGAGGCGGAAGGATCGCCGGAGCCCAGCAGGCTGAGGCTGCATTGGCCGGGAGCGGCCACTGCACTCCAGTCTGGGCGACAGGGTGAGACTCCAACTCAAAAAAAAAAAAAAAAAGACCAGCGTGTCTAGAGTGAGGGGGCCATGGGGTCCATGAGCTGCTGAGACCCCCAGTGGGGGCAGGACTCTCAGGGGTCACACCCAGCCAGGTCCAAGAGCTCCATCTTTATCCCCGAAAGGCAGCAGAGGGCTTTCAACCAAAGGGCCGCTGGCTGAAGCTGCGTTTTACGACCGACCTAATGTAAATGCCAGGAAGAAAGCCAGAGCCAGAGCCAGCATGGGCCTGGGCGGGCCCGGCCAGCCCACCCGGAGTCACAGAGCAGGCCGGTGCTGAGTCAGACTCCCAGGCTCCGAGCAGCAGAGCCCAGACGGCTGTGGGAAAGGTATGACCCAGGGCGGCGTGTGGTTCCTTCAGCCGGATCCTTGGGCACGGCCCCCAGGGGCACCAGGGTGTGGCCCGGCCCTCCGGCACGAAGGCGCCCAGAATTGTGAGTCGTTCTTCTACACGCACGGCGACCGCAGCCTTGGGTCTTGATAAGTAGACTATGTTGATTCATGGCCTTGGAACTTCAAGTCCCCAAACCACAGTCTGGCTGGGGATATTTCATTGGGGAGTAAAGAGATAGCCAGCGAATCTTCCTGGCATCCACCCTGGGAAGCTCTGTCGAGCCGTGCTGTGTGGGCCCGGCCAGGTAGAGGGGCATTCTTCTGCTCAGCTCCAGCAGCATTCAAAAAGCAGCTGGGGGCAGGAACTCGGGAGAGCGCGAGGGGGTGGGAAAGCCAAGGAGGCCTGGGAAGTCACTGCTGTGTTTTTGTCTTTTTCTTTTTCTTTTCTTTTCTTTTATTTTTGAGTTGAAGTCTCACTCTGCCGCCCAGACTGGAGTGCAGCGGCCGCTCCCGGCCCCCGCAGCCTCGACCCGCTGGGCTCCGGCGATCCTTCCGCCTCAGCCTTCCGAGTAGCTGGAACTACAGGCGCGCGCTACCACGCCCGGCGGATTTTTTGGTTTATTGTAGAGACGAGGCCTCACTGCCCAGGCGGGTCTCGAACACGCGGGCTCAGGCAAGCCACTCACCTCAGCCTCCCAAAGGCGCGGGATGACAGGCTGAGCCACCGAGCCCGGCTTGTCTTTTTCTTTTTAAAAGAGCATGCAGTTCATTCATCTGAAATGCACAATTAAACGGTTTTTAGTATATTTGCAGAGTTGCGCAACCATCACCACCATTGATCTTAGAACATCTTCATCACCCCCCCGGGGGAATCCCTCCCATTCCCTCTCCCACCCCAGGCCCTGGCAGCCATCTCTACTTTCTGTCTCTATGGGTTTGCTTGTTCTGGACGTTTTATGTAAATGGAATCATCCAATAAGTGGTCCTTTGTGACCAGCTTCTTTGACTTAGTGTAATGTTTCCAAGGTGCCTCCATGTTGTAGCATGCATCAGTGCTTCGTTTCTTTTTATTGCCGAGTAATATGCCATTGTATGGATAGACCACAGCTTTTTTTTTTTTTTTTTTGAGTTCGAGTTTCACTCCATCCCCCAGACTGGAGTGCAGTGGCCACTACCCACTGGGCTCCGGCGATCCTTCCGCCTCAGCCTTCCGAGTAGCCGGAATTACAGGAGTGCGCTACCATGCCCGGCTCATTTTTGATTTGTTGTAGAGATGGGAGTCTTACCAAGTTGCCCAGGCGGGTCTCGAACCCGCGGGCTCCGGCAATCCACTCACCTCAGCCTCCCAAAGGCGCGGGATGACAGGCTGAGCCACCGAGCCCGAGTATAGACCACATCTTATGTATCCACGTGTCACCTGATGGACGTCGAGTTGTTTCCACATTTTGGCTATTATAAATAACGCTGCTAGAACATTTGTGTGCAAATTTTTTTGTGGCCACGTTTCCCTTTCTGTTGGGGATGTGCCCAGGAGTGAACTAGCTAGGACGAGTGGCAACTTCAGGTTTAATCTTTTGAGGGGGGGAAGGTTAGAGTGTTTTCCCAAGTGGCTGCACCATATTCTATCCTTACCCACAGTATGTGAGGGTTCCAATTCCTCTATATCCTCACCGGCATCTCTTATTATTAGACTTACTATTTTGGTCATCCAGGTAGGTATGAAGTGACATATCTGTGGCTTTGCTTTTCAGTTTCCTGTTGACTAATAATGCTGAATGTCTTTTCATGGGCTCGCTGGTCAGCTGTGAGTCTTTTTTTGGAGAAATGTCTGTTCAGGTCTTTTGCCCATTTTTGATTGGATCATCTGTCCTTTTACTACTGAGTTGTAAGGGTTCTTCATATAGTCTCAATATAGGTCCCTTATCAGGTATATGATTTATTTCTATTTTGAGTTGAAGTCTCACTCTATCGCCCAGGCTGGAGTGCAGTGGCATGCTCACGGCTATCCCAGTGTCAATCTGCTGGGTCTCAGTGATCCTTCCGCCTCAGCCTTCCAAGTAACCGGAACTACAGGCACAGACTACCATGCCCGGCTCCCTTTTTAATCTTTATTGCAGAGGAGAGGTCTTGCCAAGTTGCCCAGGCTGTTCTCGAACCCGTAGGCTCAGGCAGTCTCTCGCTTCGGCCTCCCAAAGTGCTGGGATGACAGACTTGAGCCACTGCTCCCAGCCAGGCATATGATTTGTAAAGTATTGATCGGGTGGGCTATTTCAATCCCTGGAGATCATCTTCTGGTTGGACGGATTTCTTGCCTTTCTTTTCCTCAAAGTGGAATTCCAGCTACTAAATGTGGAAGGAATGGTGGATTTGAGAAACATTATTTGGCAGATGCCACCATAGCCATTGTTTCAGGCAAGGATCATTAATGGATGTTAAATCTGGTGGACAAAAATACATGAGAAACAGGACATTCACATAGTCTCAAAGTACCCCTCTCCGCCAGGATACTTACAGATAACAAAGGGGAAAATAATAACTTCGTACTGGAGAAACTTGGCAGACAACATCTCAATCCAATAGTCAAAATTAATGTCCCCAATAGTAGGGCAAACTGGCATCATGTGTCTCCTGCTATGACGCACAGAGGAAGATACAATTTCACTTTTGTGGTCTTCTTCCCAAAAACGCATAACCTGAATTTAATTGAGAAGAAACATCAGACAAAGCCAAATGGAGGGGCATTCTAGAAAACAGCTGACTGGCACAGTTCACAACGTCAAGGTCGAAGACAGAGGAGCAACTGTCCCAGATTAAAGGAGACAAAAGACTCATGGCTACTAAGAGCAAGTTGATCCTAGATTGAATCCTGGACCAGAAGAAGGACATTTGTGGGACAACTGGAAACATCCAAATTGTATTTTATCTTATTTTTTTTTGAGTCGGAGTCTCACTGTGTCACGCGGGCTAGAGTGCGGTGGCACGCTCACGGCCACTGCAGCCTTGATCGGCTGGGTTCAAGCTATCCTTCCACCTCACCCTTCCAAGTAGCTGGAACCACAGGCATGCACCACCACGCCCAGATAATTTTTTTTTTATTTATCGTAGAGACAAGGTTTTACCATGTTGCCCAGGCTGGTCTAGAACCTGTGGGCTCAGGCAATCCTCTCACCTCCATCTCCCAAAGTGATGGCGTTACAGACATGAGCCACCACACCTGGCTGAGAAATACAAATTTTCATTCAAACTCAAAATTCAAATAAGTAGTATCTCCTGATTTTTGGTAAGTATATTGTATAAGATATTAACATTTGGAGAACGCACAAAAATCTGCAATTTTTTGGAAAGTCTTACATTATTTCAAAATGAAGAGTTAACGATAACGGCAACCTTGTTATTGCTTTCATTGGTCATCCTTAAGATTCTCTTTTTTCTGGAGTCTCCGTCGCCCGGGCTAGAGTGCAGTGGCACGCTCATGGCCACCCCAACGTTGACCTGCTGTGCTCCAGCGATCTTTCCACCTCCGCCTTCCAAGTAGCCATAACTACAGGCCACTGCTACCACGCCCGCCAATATTTGATTTATCGTAGAGATGAGGTCTCACCATGTTGCCCAGGCTGGTCTCGGACCCGCGGACTCAGGCAATCCTCTCGCCTTGGCCTCCCAAAGTGCTGGGATTGTAGGCTTGGGCTACCGCACCCAGCCAAGATTCTTAAGAAAAAAAAAAAAATCAGCCGGGCTCGGTGGCTCAGCCTGTCATCCCGCGCCTTTGGGAGGCTGAGGTGAGTGAATGGCCTGAGCCCGCGGGTTCAAGACCCGCCTGGGCAGCGAGACCTCATCTCTACAATAAATCAAAAAAAGAAAAATCAGCCGGGCGTGGTAGCGCAGGCCTGTAATTCCGGCTACTCGGAAGGCGGAGGCGGAAGGATCGCTGGAGCCCAGCAGGCGAGGCTGCGGTGGCCGGAAGCGGCCACTGCACTCCAGTCTGGGCGACAGAGTGAGACTCCGACTCAAAGAAAAAAAAAAAAAAAAAAAAAATCCTACCTTCAGAGCCCCTTTGGTTCCCATCGCCTAAGGGACGAGGCCCAGATTCCTTGGCCGGATGGTCACCAGCCTTGTGGGTCTCGCTGCCACCCACCTGGAGCAGCTCTGCAGCCCCCGAGCGTGCAAGCGGACTGCTTGTAGTCTCACAGGCAGTGGAGGGCCTGGAAGGGTTTCAGCTGGGAAGGACCATGGTCAGGTTGACAGAGTGCTGGGAGGCGGATTTGATTAGACGTAGAGAAGCCAGTTGAGAGATCTCGGCAGCGTCCAAAGGGAGAGAGACCATGATGGCTGAACCAAGGGAAAGTGGTGAGACAGCGGGAGGGACAGGCTCTAGAAACATTCAAGGGGTGAAACCGGTAGGACTTGGTCGTGAAATGTGGGCGAAGATGGAACAAGGGACACACGTGTGATTCTATTACCGCCACTGGGTAACTGAAGCCAAGATGGCCACTTGGAGTGGCTGTCCAGCATGCTGGATGCGTGCCATCAGTTCCTCCGGCTGTGTTCTCTGTGCCTCTCAGCGGGCTCTGCTCACCTCTATGGATCGCACCCCAGAGGCTCCTCTGGCCTCCGGTTCAGTCCAGCCAGCAAGAGGCCAGCGACCTGAGGATAGGCAGGGAGAAAGGCCGGGCGTCTCTTTCCCAATGCCCGCTCTCCCCGCTGGGCAGTGGCTGCGTTCACCTAGCCGAGGCAGTCCTCCGCTTGGCGCCCCTCCCGTGCCACAGTCCTCGCTGGGTTCTGGTAACGGCTGCCTCCGGTGGCCCTTCACGCCTGGAGAGTGGGGGGTGAACGGCTGCCCCTTACGTGCCTCACCACCCCTTGTTGATTCTTTTAGCGCGCCCCTTTGGAAATAGTCTCTGCATTAAATCTCTTCCCTCACCCCTTTAAGTGTGATATCTGTCTCTTACTGGGTCCTTCATGCCCTGTTAAAAAAGAGGCCCTCCCACACATTGTGGTTCAGACAACATGCACGTGGTTAGTCTCTGGGGAAAGAGAGGTGCTTTACTCCACCTTCTTACGTGGAAGTTTCTCTGTCTCCATGCCAGAAGTGGGTCTTAGCAGCCCTGTGTGTGGTATACGGACCTCAGCAGACCGGGGCAGGATGGACACGGGACCGGGCCGACCAGAGGCCTTCCCTGGAATATTTCAGCAGGAAGCGGTGAGGTGCCAAGCTGGGTGCGGTGGCTCATGCCTATAATCCCAGCGACTCAGGGGGCTGAGGTGGAGGCCAGGAATTTGAGACCAGGCTGGGCAACATAACGAGACCCCATCTCTAAGAATTTAAAAAAACTAAGCCGGGGGCAGGAGCCACGACTATAGCCCCGGGTACTTGGGAGGCTGAGATGCGAGGCTTGAGCCCAGGAGTTCGAGGATGCAGTGAGCTGTGATCGCACCATTGAACTCCAGTCTGGGCAACAGAGTGAGACTCTCTCAAAAAGATGAAAAGAAGAAAGGAAGAGATGACATTCTTGGCAGTGTTAGGAAGCCTAGCGCCAAATGCTCCTTGGGTCCATCTGTCCCCTGTACCCCGTAGCTACAGAAGATACAGCAAACTCTCATTGCCTGGCCTAGGTTCACATGGGCTTTTCATCACCGATAGGCTCAAACGCATGACAAACACAGCCGTTCACCACAGCGGTGGTACCATTCATTCCCCCAGGTCCTGTAGACGGGTGGGGCCCCCGGCTTGGGAAGATAATGGCCCAGACTGTGTGTCCTGGTCAGTCCCATTCGGCCTGCGGGTAGAGCTGTCTCCCGGTTGTATTTTGGATCCTAGAGATTTCCAGGCTTGAGATTTCGGAGCCACCTGGTGCAGTGGGGAACCGAAGCCGCTGAGGCGGGTGGACTCTAAAATGAGATGAAACTTGGTCTCCAAAGCCAGCCTTCCGGGGTCCTGGCTCCACAGGGGCCTTTGCCGCGTGAGTTGCAGAAGACGCTCTAGCAGTTCTCAACCCTGGCTCTAGAAGGTCCAGTAAAATACTGATGCCCGGGTTCCCCTGCAGCCCCATGAAATCAACAACCTTGGAAGCGGGGCTCGGGCTTCTGCGTTCCATTAAACCTCCCAGATGATGCTGCCGTGTGGGCCGGTGTCCCAGAATCAGCGCTCACTGCCCCTGTGGCAGGTGTGCTGTGGGCCTGGCACGGAGCCGGGCGCTGCTGGGAGTGAGTGGGCACAGAGAAGACGCAGAAGTTTCCCTCTTGGGGCTCCAGGGTCCAGTGCAGGTGAGGAGTCGTACGCGCCCAAGCCGTCGTTAGAGAGCAATGCAGGCTGCAAGCAATTCGCTGTCATGCTGTGAGTTGCCCACTTCTGCTGCTTTGCAAGTCCTGGAAACGGGGAGATTGAGAGGACAGAGGACCTACCGGCCAGTGCTAACCCGCACTGGGTGCAGTGCCTGGAGCCCACCATTGTTTCACTTCTAGGGTCTACACCCTGAGCTCATGGGTATTAAGCCATCTTCCCAACTCTGGAGTCCTGGGCAGACATGAGATGATACTGCCTGTCAGAACACAGGGTTTGTGATGGGACTTTGGGCGGGTCACAGATGCTGGATGTAAAACGTCTTTCGGAGGTGTAGTCCAAAGACCCGCAGCCCAGTCTTGAAGTCGTCGTGTCCGCCGACGTGTGTGGGGTGCAGATCCAGCCCATTCTGCCTCTTGTCTCTGCGGCAGCCCCAGAGGTCCCATGGCTTTGAGGTGCCCAGAGACAGCCTCTCCAACCATCAGCCAGCCTCCTACTCACACAGACGCCTGGTGTGGGATTGGGGAGGGAAACTAAGGAAAAGGATTCTGGCATCTGGTAGCCGTGCTGGGGGCCTGAGGCATCTTAAGCAAAGAGGTGAGACCATCTCCGAAGCGAAATTCAGTGGAAGCTGGGTCACGGGCAACTGTGAGACGTGACCAGTGCTGCTGCCATCACAGGATGCTGCAGATATCTTGGGAATGGGGTCCTGGTCTTCCACCATCCATGGTCTGGCGTGGGCTGTGAATGGCTCTGAGGCAGCCCTGCAGGGTTAGGATGCCCCACGGACCCCAGCGTCTAGCACCCGGTCCGGTGAGTCGCAGGCAGCCGTGGCCTAGGGGCACAGGGAGCCCCTGCACGTGGCCTCTCGCGCCGACTGTGGCAGCAGCTGGGTTCCCTCCAGGGGCCCCGGGGAAACTTCCCTCCCCCCCATATCAGGGGGAGGGGGCGATTGCGAAGGGACATCTACTCAAAGCTGCTCAGGAAATGCCCATGAAGCCCCCTTCCTTGACATGTGCATGAAAAGTGTCCCTGCACCAACGGAGAGGGTATGTCTCCTAGACACAAGCTGGCAGTAGGTTAAGGGGGCGTTGGAATATGTCAGAAGCCCCAATTTATTTCCCAGGAAGAATTTTTTCACTAGGTTTGCTAACAAACCCACAGTGGCTAGAGAAGCAGGCGGTGGCCAGTCCTGCTGGGTAGGTCATCAATGGCACGGGGGAGGGGAGGTTCGGGTAGGGCTGGGTGCTGTCCACTGAGCCACAGAGCACCCTACGACTGCCCTTCTCTCTCCTGGCTTTCACCGAGCTGAGGCCTCCGGCTCCTTCCGAAGGGGGAGGGCGTGTTCAATCCTTTGCTCATTCAGTCACTCAGCAAGCACTCAACCCATACTGTGTCCTGACTGTGTCTGACACTGGGTGCTCAGAGTGGACCAGATATGACCCCTGCTGCCATCCGGTAGAGAGGCAGATGGACCTGACCTGGAACGAACAGTTGTAGTGCGGTGTGGACGGGTGTTGGCAGATGCGGTACCCCAGGGTTCTGGATCCCTGGGGAAACCTGACCCAAGAAGGGGAGTGGCTGGAAGCTTCCTGAAAGATGTGGTGAGATGCTGCGTCTTATGGGCTGATGAGAAGGAGGTGGCAGAGGTCAGGGGCAGGGAGCCACTGGCAGAGGCAACAGCAGGCTCTGAAATAGTGGGACAGACCTTGGGTGTCCCCTTCTTGGGGCCGCCTGGGATGAGAAGCTCTCCCTTGCTCAGACCTCAGTCCAGGCACAGCTTTGGTGGCTAGGCATCTCACAAGCCAAGAACTTCTGTTCCCCTGCACCTAGCCTGTGCCCAGCACAGGGCCTGACCTGGAGGGGACAGGGGGACATCTTGATCATGCCCAGCGCCTCTGGCTCTCTTCAGCTGGTTGAGCCATGGCTTCCCGGGACACTTTCCTTATCCTGAGAGGAACACATCAGAAGCTGTAATTTCAGATGCAGAAACCAATTCTGGCTGGTTTTGGCAGACAGGAAATTTGTTCAAGGCTCCTATGTAGCTCACAGAATCTCCGGGAAAGACAGAGTTCCGGACTTGGAGGCTGAACCCCTAGGAGCGGGGTCCAGAATTCTACCGTGGAGGGCACACAGGGCTGGTCCCCCATGGGGCCCCGGCATCCGTCATGGCGTTGACTCTGGAAATCGCATGTGGAAGCTGACCCCTGGCCAGCTGGAATGGCGACCATGTGCTTTCTACTTCCTGGGTCACTGCTTCCCATTCCGCGTCTGGCAGGTGCATTTGTCGGTGGAGTCAGGACACACAGTGAGTCTATAGCTGCAAGGGAGTCTGGAAAGGCGGACACTCTTCATAAGGCAGGACTTCCCCAGATGTGGGAGGCAAATTCAGAGGTTTCTGGGAAGGCAAAAGGCATGTGTCCAACCCCTGGCCAGGAGCTCACTGTTTGGTGGGACGCAATTCTGATGCCAGGCAGAGTGGCCTGTCGCAGTTGTGACACAGGGAAAATTTTGTGTCCTCAAATTCAGGCTGAAAAATCAGGGTTGTTCATCCGGGCAGCAGGAGCTCCTGCAGGATCTGGGCAGGCTGGGAGTGGGGGCAGAATCCCCTTGCTGCACATGGGGGTGAGGCTGGGGAGGGGCTTGGCGGAGGTGTCAGCTGTGGACGGGCAGACGTGGGCCGAGTCCAGGAGGCAGACCATCCTGGAGGCCCAGGGAGCCGGGGGGTAAAAGTGAGGGAGGCGGTGAGAGCCCATCTGGGCAGCGGGGCGTGGAGGGGCCACCCCCACAAGCTCTTGGGGCAGCCTCTCGCTGGTTCTGGGTGTATGTTTGTGTCTCTGCCTCGGTGTTCCCTGCAGGCAGGAGCCATGCCTCCCTCCCACCCAGGCCTCTGTCCCTGCTGAGCACACAGCGGGCATGCGGGGAATGCCGTGAATGGCGGGAGGGCGAGGTGCTCAACTTTGCAAAGTTACCTCCTCTCTCTATTTCCTTGTCCACCTCAGGGGTGAAGCAGGACGAGGCTGTGAAAGCCCTCTGTAGACCGTAAAGGGCTGTGCTCAGGCGCGAGGGTCCTTGGACTCCGAAGAGGGTTCTGGCCCATGGAATGTGGCCTGGCCGAGTGGCCTCAGCACCCCCGGCCACAGAAATCCCTCTTGTGTGGTGACACCGTAGGGAGCCAAGGGCCCGCCAAGACGATATTTTAGCAGCGGCCGCCCTCAGCCCATCATGGCACTTTCCACGGCATGAGGGATGGCGGCTTTAAGTTTTCTGTTTCCATGAACAGAGGCAAATGACCGGGGACAGGAGGCCATTGGGCCACATGGCCACATCTTGCTCTGGGGACGGATCCGTGGGAGGCCCCCCGCACGGTGCCCTGGCCGGCGAGGGTCCTCCCGCCGGAAGGCCTCCCTCCCAAGATCCAGCCCGGGCCAGGCCGCCCTCCCCACCCCGGCCCAGCGGAGGGCACGAGCGTGGCGGTGCCTCCCGCGTGCCTGCTGGTCCCCTTTTCTCTCTCCAGGGATTGACTCGAGGAGAATGGAGAAAACGCCGCTGCTTGGGCCCGGGGCACCTTCCGGCTCCTCGGTGAAGTGGACGCCCATCTGCCCAAGGCACGAGGCCACCTGGCATGGTGTCCCTCCATGGAGGGTCTAAAAGATTCCCTTGTGGCTTTGCTCGTGAGGCAGAGTCAAAGGGTCCTCCCCAGGGCTGATGGCTTCCTTCCAGAGCAGCCAACCTGGGCCCAAGCACTGCTCCATCTGCCACACGGGAGCCCCAGGGTGCCGTGGGGCACATACACCACAGGCTGCAGAATGGGGGCTCCCTGCCGGGAGTCCGGGGGGAAGCACGCCTCTCGTTCCAGAGTCCTTCAGCTCTTCTCCGATGCCACCCTCTCGTCATCCCCAGCCTGGGGCGCCCCAGGGGCCCCGCTCCTGGCCCTGTCAGCGTCCCCGCTTGAGATCAGGGAATCAGGGCAGAGGAAGGTGCCCTGCCATCTCCCTCGGGGGTGCCGGGCTTTCTTTCCCTTTTCCTTGTTGTCATGGTGACAGCCACTGACCTGCCTGGGCGGCCCAGGTAACGTGGGTGCACCAGAAACCGCAAATTCCCGGGAGGAGGCGCGCAGAGCCATGGAGAGAGGGTGAGGGGAGTCCTCCCCGGAGCCCCCGGAGCCCCCGTTCCCACCCCACACACCTTCTTTTCCAGCCTGCAGGGGCAGATGCACGGGCTTCCCGTCTTGGGGATGTTGTGACCTGTCCCCCCGCACCCTTCAGGGCGCTGGGGCTCCCGTCCGGGAACCGCCAGCTTCCTTCCCGAGGGGCGCCATGGTGGGGACTCACGGTTCCTGCTTAGGCTTTGTTTGCTGTCTCCCGGGATGGGGTAGACGTCTGCCATGGTTTTTCAGGGACAGGGCGGTGACCCTGGCCTCCCCCCCAGGTCCCCTCTTTGTGAGATACACTATCTAACTCCACGGCAGGGTGGCATCGGGGGAAAAGCCAGGAGACTCAGCGGGTCTGAGACCCCTGGGTCCCGGGAGGGGCCCGTGCCCCTCGCCAGCTTTGTGACTCGGAGATGCCCCCTCACCTCAGGGAGCAGCTCCTCACCTGTACAGTGGGGCGGCAACACGACTCCCCCGGCGGGCCGTGGAGGGACGGAGGGCTGGCCCTCGAACCCGGGCGGGTGGCTGGGGCCCGGGAGGGCACAGCCCCAGTCCCGGGCTGGCGGGGACCGCGCCCCCGCCCCGGGCGCGGCCGCGCTGGCCCGCGCTGGACGCCGGCTCGCACATGGCCCCAGCGCCGCCCCGAGGGCCGCGTCCCCGCCCCTCCGCCCGTGGGAGCCCGCGCCCGGCCCGAGGGTGGCGGCGGCTCCGCGGCGCTGCCGGGCTCCCAAGCGAGCAGCCGCCATTCCGCCTGCGCGCCGGAGGAGTGGAGGGAAAACGCCGAACCAAAATAGCTCCTTTCCATAAACAAAGCTGCTTTTCGTTGGGGGAATGTAAACAGGCAGATGCATGGGGAGACGGTGCCATGCGGCGCGCCGCGGGGGAGGCGGCGCGGGAGGCCTGGCCCGCCCCGCGCCGCGCGGGAGGCCGGGGGCGCGCTCGAGCGGGGTCAGCGCCGGGCCGGACGTCCTCCCGGGCTCCCGCAGCACCGGGCGGGCCCGCGGCCCGTCGCGAGGAGCCCGGGGCGGGGGTGGGGGGTGGGGATGGGGTGGGGGGGCCCGGTCCCCGGGCGGACGGCATCTCCGGGGCTGGGGGAAGCAGGTGCCTCCCGCCCTGGGCCCGACGCGCGACCTGGCCAGGGCGCGCCCCAGAGCGCGCGCCCCTCCCCGTCGGCCGCCACCCCGGCCCTCGCCCTCCACCCCCTGAGTTCTCCCTGCTCTGCGTTTGAACTTGAATCCGTCTCAGAGCTTGCGCCTTGCAGCGGGAGGGGCAGATCAGGTGCAAGGAAGGATGGATGGCCTGAGCCCGCGGGTTCGAGACCCGCCTGGGCAACTTGGCGAGACCTCATCTCTACAATAAATCGAAAAATCAGCCGGGCGTGGTAGCGCGCGCCTGTGATTCCGGCTACTCGGAAGGCTGAGGCGGAAGGATCGCCGGAGCCCAGCGGGTCGAGGCTGCGGGGGCCGGGAGCCGCCCTGCACTCCGGCCTGGGCGACAGAGTGAGACTCCGACTCAAAAAAAAAAAAAAAAAAAAAAAAGGGTGCCTGGGTCGGCAGAGGGGAGCGTGGGGCAGTGGCAAGAGGGGGTAAGCAGAGGGGAGCAGGAGTGAGCGGTGCCAGCCGGCCTGCCCCTGCCGCGTCTCCATGTCTGGAGAATGGGCTCCTTCCTGAGTTTACAGCTTGGCGTTGCGGAGACCTTGGCTGTTTGGCTTCCACGTTTTTCCTCATCGTTCCCATTGGGCTACTGTCCAGCGCCTTAGTCCCCTCTCCGACATAGGCCATAGGCATGCTTTCACAATTTTTAAATTTATTTATTTATTTTTTGTAGAGATGGGGGTCTCACTACATTGCCCAGGCCTCCAGCGATCCTCCCGCCTCGGGCTTCCCAAGCCCTGAGATACGGGGCTTGAGCCTCTGCCCCTGGCCCATGGACCTGTTTCTGGCACGTGGTTGGCGATCCGGACTCACAGCAGGGGGATGGTCGGTCAAGGAGCCTGGAAGGTTCTAGAACAGGACGGGACGTTGCCTGTCACATCCAGGACATCACGTGGCTCTCACGTGGCACTTGTGCTGGGCTGTGTCCAAGAGAGAGGTTATCATGGCCCCGGGTCCGTGAGGATGCCCACTGTGAGAGGCAGAGCTAAGCCCTTGACCCAGCAGCCAGCTGTGCCCAGGGGCCTTCTCCGCCATGCCCCGCTGTCACCTCTTTTTTTTTTTATTTATTGTAGAGATGAGTTCTCGCCACGTTGCCCAGGCAGGTCTCAAACCCGCGGGCTCAGGCAGTTCACTCACCTTGGCCTCCCAAAGCACGGGATTACAGGCTGAGCCACCGAGCCCGGCACCCCTAGAATTTCTTACTGCTGCCAGGACCAGCCTAACAAGGGGCTCCATGCACCGTGGTACACGTGTGACTCTGGGCTCAAAGCCCTTCTGTGGCTCCCCAGTGCCTGCTGAGGGGTTCTGCTCCTGGGTCGCCCTGCCTCAGGCCCACCCTGGCCTGTGCCCAGGTGTCCCACATGCTGCAGCCTGTTTTCCAAGCACACACTCCTGGCACACCTCAAGCCTTCTCCAGACCACCCCCCGGCCCCTCACGGGCCTCCTGTCTCTGTGTCTCCCAGCCTGCCACCTCCAGGGGCAGGAATCCCGGGCTCTCCTCCAGTCCATCCTGGTGACCTCTCGCCAGCCCTGGACAGGTCCACCTCTCTCCCCTAGCACCCTGGAGATCAGGGTGTTGGGGAGGCAGGGTCAGGACGAGGGTGGGGCTGGCTCCCAGCCTGGACGCGCTCCGCGTGGGCTCCGGCTGGCTTTGGGGTCTGCAATCCCTTGGGCCTCCCCTCAGGACCCTCCCGTAGTCCCAGTTCTAAGAGGCCTCTGAGGCTGAGCCAGTGGGGTTGTCCTGGGCCCCGCTCTGCCCAGCTCTGTCCGTTTCTGTCTCTGCCCACAAGGGGCAATGCAGCTGGCTGGCCCCCTGAGAGCTTGGTACTGGCCCCGGCTGGAGCTGCCCCGGTGTGACCGGCAACCGCCCTCCCCTGGACCTTGCCTCCTGGTTTCGGGGGGCTACACCACCCTCCTCCCTCCACGCAGTCTCCTCAAGGGGTCATTGGGTTCAGATGGAATCTTGGATCACGGCTGAGTCGAACCCAAGAGTCTGAGACCAGGTCTGGCTCTGGTCTGCCGTCGAGAGGTTGGCGGGTTCTGGGAGCCCCCGGCCGGGCCCCAGCTCTTTGGAGAAGCCGCGGCGATGGAAGGCGGCGGCTGTGGGTGCCGAGGCCGGGCCCCTCCGGACCTCCACGCCTGCCCACCCCCAGGAAGCGGGGACCAGGTCTGGGCCGTGATTCACAGCTGCGGCTTCCGTGAGGTCATCTGTGGCCTCCCCCATGGGGCTGGCGGCGGGCTGGGCAGGCCAGTCCTGCCCTCTCCCTCTCCTGGCAGGCAGGAGGAAGGCAGGAAGGCGGGCTATCTGTGCCACCATCTAATTACCCCAGGAGGTAATTGCTCTGGGTTTTCTCTGACACCTTGAGATTTCTCTCCAGGGCCTTGGGTGGCGGAGCCAAAATAACCCGAAGGAGGCTACAGGCCCCAAGACGGTGCCTGTTGCTACACCCGGACGACTCCCCACCAGCCCCGCCGCGACGTGCCCGAGCTTTGAGACAGCGCGGGTTTATGACAGGTCCCATTAAGTCTCTTGCACAAGCGCCGGGTGTTGAAACACCCAACGGATGATGACAGTGTTGAAATAACCTGTCGTCTCAGCACTTTCCCGTCACTACCCAGATGTTCCAGCCCTCAGAAGCGTTCGCAGCCTCTTGCGGGGTGGGAGGGGGCCTGGGCTGAGGCTGGGGGACAGGAGGGGGCCGGGGTCCCCAAGAGAACGGGGTGGGGGGCTGGCCAAGAGTCGGAGGGACATGAGAGCAGGCGGAGGGGGGAGGACCTGGGGCCTCGCAGCCTGGGTGTCACCGTTCCTTCATCCCAGAGTCCCAGTCACCGTGGCCGGGTGGGAGGGCAGAGACCCTCTGTGTGCCCTGGACCGTGGGGCCGTTTTGGAAGGAGTCCTGTCAGGGCCCGTGAGCCGGGCATGCAGGCGCCACGTGGCTCGGAGGGGTCAAGCAACCCCCCGCCCCTGCCAGGAAAGCACCGGGCCTCGTCCTGAACTTGGCCTGTCGCTAGGAGGCCCGGGCCTGTCGTGGCGCCATCTCCCCCTGCCCACCCGCTCCGTGGGCAAGAGAAAGAAGCCCCTCCTCTTATTCAGCTCTGTGATCCAAGATGGAGGTCCCCGCCGCCGTGCTCGGGACACCCAGGCTGTGGGACGGTGGAGGGGAGGGGACAGGGGAGGCCACGGCGACGTGCGGGGGGTGGCCCCTGCATCACCCACGCCGCCCTCCCTTCTGGCTTCCGGGCCGTCTTCGCTGGGGACCCCGAAGGCTGTTCCAAGCCGTGAGTTGAGTGGGGAAGACTCCGCCTCCCGCTGGGGCGTGTGGCAGGATGTGGGCCGTGGCCTTCGGGAGACCACACTTTAACCCGAGGGGCAGGGACGCGCGGCCTGCAGGCCAGGGCCAGGGCCTGGGGCCCTCCGTTCACCCGCAGGAGAGACTTTGGGAATCAGGCCCCGTGTCTGGGCGTGCATCCTGGGTCCCTTCCTCCCTGTGTGACTCGGGCAGGGCCTTCTCCTCCCCGGGCCTGTTTCCTCGCCTGAAAAAGGGAAACTGATAGTCGGTGCTTGTTTTACAGACTCCACGTGGTCCCCCTGTCCAAAGGGACTTTCTAGGAGTTGTCAAATATCACAAGGTCCATGGGTGAACATGAGGATTATTTGGTTTTTGTTTTTGAGTTGGAGCCTCACTCTGTCGCCCAGACTGGAGCGCGGTGGCCGCTCCCGGCCACCGCAGCCTCGACCTGCTGGGCTCCGGCGATTCTTCCGCCTCAGCCTTTCAAGTGGCCGGGACTACAGGCACGCGCTACCACACCCGGCTAATTTTTGATTTGTTGTAGAGGTGAGGTCTCACCACGTTGCCCAGGCGGGTCTCGAACCTGCAGGCTCAGGCAGTCCACTCACCTCAGCTTCCCCAAAGGCGCGGGATCGCAGGCTGAGCCACCAAGGCCAGCTGAACATGAGGATTATCACGAGAGGCGTCCAAGCCAGGGAGGACAACCCACTGGGACGGGACTCCAGTGTGAGGTTGGGCTGGGCCGGAAGCCACGCTCCCCGCCCCCACCCCCAGTCTGCTGCTGATTTGGGGCATTAAGTGGAGGGGTCTGCAGCTCATCCCGGAGCCCCAAAGGACTCTGGCTGCCAAGAGGGTGAAACTTGGAGGGGAGCAAAGATTGTATCCTTAGTACTTCCCCTTTCTCTTGCTTCTGGAATCCAGCATCCCGAGTTCTCTCTCCCCTTCAGGAAAGGACTGGCCACCAGTCATTCACACCTTAGTGAGAATGGCTTTCCTGGGGACCTGGTTGCCCTGGGCTGGGACTTCAAGAAATTCGAGGATCAGGTTGGGGGGTGGGAGCCACCTTTCTGACTGAGGCCTCAGGCACCCTGCAGAGGACAGTGCTGCCCTCCTGGGCTTTGAGGGCCCAGCTTGGCCCTGGTGGTCAGCCCCGCTCTCATCTGCCCAGAGCACTAGGGGGGCTTTCTGCCTGCACCTCCCATCATTCCCTGGGTCAGAGGAAGGGGCAGCCCCCCATAGGGTCCCCGCCTGAGGCAGGGATGGTCGGCCCGGGGTTCCGCTTGCTGTGTGATGCCGGGTGGGCGGCTTGTCTCTGAGCTTTCCTTTTGTACTGGGGACTTGGAGAGCACGTGCCTTTCAGGGTGACTGCGGGAGGGTTCGGGTGCGTGGGCGCCTCTGCAGAACAGGAGCTTGTGGCCGCGAGGACGCTGGTCTGGGACGCTGGCACACAGTAGGTGCTCACAGGTAGGTGCTGGCTGGATCTGAAAGGGCAGTTTGCTCTGCTGCCCAGCAAGAGGGCGGCGGGGGCAGCGGTCACGCACTTACCCCAAGCCTCAGCTCAGCGCAGAGGCCAGTTTCAACGGGTTGGTGTCCCACCTCCTGGTGTCGCTGCCTCCCTGGGCCAGGCCGCCATCATCTCTCTCCTGGACAGACCTCGAGGCCTCCTAACGTGTCCTGCACAGATGGGTCTCTGCCCGGCAGCCGGAGCGATCTTTTTGTTTTCCGGAGTGACCTTTTAAAATCCTAGATCAGCCGGGTGTGCCTGTCATCCTGGCACCTTGGGAGGCCAGGGCGAGAGGACTGATTAAGTCCAGGAACCTGGGCAACATAGCAAGAACTCATCTCTACCAAAACATTTCTAAAAAATAATCAAACCAGCCGGGCTCGGTGGCTCAGCCTGTCATCCCGCGCCTTTGAGAGGCTGAGGTGAGTGGATGGCCTGGGCAGCGAGACCTCATCTCTACAATAAATCAAAAAGTCAGCCGGGTGTGGTCATGCGCACCTGTAATTCCGGCTACTCGGAAGGCTGAGGCGGAAGGACTGCCGGAGCCCAGGGGTCGAGGCTGCGGTGGCCGGGAGCGGCCACTGTCCTGCAGTCTGGGCGACAGTGAGACTCCAACTCAAAAAAAAAAAAAAATCATCAAACCAAATCAAATCCTAGATCAGATCAAAGAACATCCCCCCACACCATCCTGCTGAAACGCTCACCAAAGTCTTTCCATTGCACGTATAAGAGAACACCACCCCAAAACCAGAATCATCTTTTTGGGGGCGGGCCCCTTGTAGTCCAGGCTTCCCCCACTAGGTAAGTGTGGTAGGAACCCGTCGCCATCAGCGCACCGGCCGGCGTCGTTGTAAGAGGCTGCATATGGCGTCAGTTAAATTTCTTTTTTTTGGAGATTCTTTCAGTGCGTTTGTCCAATTCATGACGCGTGACTGGCGGACATGGACGCCTGCCCGCACCGAGCGGAGTGTTCTGCAGTTTGCAACAAAAAAGCAGCGTCACCCCCGTGCCCTGCCCTCTTATTCAGCTGATCCAGCTCTGAGCAACTTCTTTTGTCTCCCTAACGATCAAAGTTGAATTCAGAAACCGTTTTGAGCCGTGCAAAAAGCAGCTCAATAGGTGCATTGGATCAAACGGAGAGTACTTTGAAGGTGACTGAAGTTTAAACATGTAGGAATAATACACAATTTTTTCTGGTTTGGGGTTTTTTTTTTTTTCTTGAGTCAGAGTCTCACTCTGTCACCCAGGCCGGAGTGCAGCGGCACACTCACGGCCACCCCCACTGGCGACCTGCTGGGCTCCGGCGATCCTCCCGCCTCAGCCTGCGGAGTAGCCAGACAGGCACGCGCTACCACGCCTGGCTCATTTTTGATTTATTGTACAGTCGCGGTCTTCCCGAGTTGCCCAGGCGGGTCTCGAACCCACGGGCTCAGGCTGTCCATCCACTCTCCTCCGCCTCCCAAAGTGCTGGGATGACAGGCTGAGCCACCGAGCCCGACCCGCAATTTTTAACCAACGAATTCCGGGTCTTGGGGGAATTCCCCCTCCACGAAGTAAAATCCAGCATCTCACCAGGGCCCCTCTGCCAGTGCCCGCCCTCCCCCGTTCCAGGGCTGCCTCAGGACGTTGGCATGGGCTGCTCTCATGGTATGAAGTGCTCCCTCCCCCCCAGCTCTTCCTATGGCTCCATACTGCTCATCATCCCAGTTTAACTGTGGGCTAAAATGTCACCTCCTCGGGGATGTCCTCCGGGACATTCTTGCCCAACACTGCATCCTTGCTGTATCCTGTGGCACCTGTCATACAGTAGGTGCTCAATAAAAAAGGGACTATAACAGTGGTTCTTAACCTTGTAGACACATTTGGTCGCCAAAAGAGGTTTCAGTGCTGTGTCAGGTCCCTTGGGGCAACTGGCCCAGCCTCTCTAGGGGAGGGGCCCAGGCACAGCCAGCCATGAAAACTCCCCAGGAGGCCGGGCTTGGTGGCTCAGCCTGTAATCCCAGCACTTTGGGAGGCGAAGGGGAGAGGTTTGCCTGAGTCCGCGGGTTCGAGACCTGCCTGGGCAACTTGGCGAGACCTTATCTCTACAATAAATCAAAAATTAGCTGAGCTCGGTGGCTCGGTGGCTCAGCCTGTAATCCCGCACTTTGGGAGGCTGAGGTGAGTGGACTGCCTGAGTTCGCGGGTTCGAGACCCGCCTGGGCAACTTGGCAAGACCTCATCTCTACAATAAATAAATAAAAAAAAAAATATCCGGGCATGGTAGCACGCACCTGTAGTTCCAGCTACTTGGAAGGCTGAGGTGGAAGGACCGCCGGAGCCCAGCGGATCGAGGCTGCGGTGGCCGGGAGCGGCCACTGCACTCCAGTCTGGGCGACGGAGTGAGACTCCAACTCAAAAAAAAAAAAATTCACCGGGTGCAGGATTGCGCGAGCCCAGGAGGTCGAGGCTGCAGTGAGCCGCGAGTGTGCCCTCCCTTGCTCTCCAACCTGGGTGACAAAGTGAGACCTCGACTCCAAAAACAAAAAAAGCAACTTTTTATTTTAAACTAGATTTAGACTGAAATGCTGCAAAAGTGTTCTTACGTGGCCCACACCCGGCTTCCCAAAGGCCACGCCTCACAGAACCACGGCCCAGTCGTCAAAAGCAAGAACCTGATGCTGGTGCCACACACGCCAGGGAGCAGACTGCAAATCCCGCCCGAATGCCGCCAGCTTCTCTCCGCTGTCCCTTCTCCGTCCCAGGGTTCTATCCCGGACCCCAGGTCGTATGTGCTTTGTCATTTCTCCTTTATCTCCTGCTGTTGGTGTCAGTTCCTCGGACTTTTTTTTTTTTTGAGTTGAAGTCACTCGGTCGCCCAGACTGGAGGGCAGTGGCCGCCCCCGGCCCCCGCAGCCTCGACCTGCTGGGCTCCGGCGGTCCTTCCGCCTCAGCCTCCGAGTAGCCGGAATGACAGGCGTGCGCTACCACGTCCGGCTGATTTTTTTTTTTTTTTTTAATTTATTGTAGAGCTGAGGTCTCGCTGCCCAGGCGGGTCTCGAACCCGCGGGCTCAGGCCATCCACTCACCTCGGCCTCCCAAAGGCGCGGGATGACAGGCTGAGCCACCGAGCCCGGCTTTTTTTTAATCTTTCATAGCTTGACACTTTTTGTCTGTCTGCTTGGTTTCTTCTTCTCCTCCTTCTCCTTCTTCTTCCGTCTTCTTTTTTGAGTCAGGCTCTCACCCTGTCACCCAGGCTAGAGAGCAGTGGCATGATCCTGGCTCACTGCAGCCTTCAACTCTGGGGCTCAGGCCATCCTCCTACGTCAGCCTCCCAAGTAGCCGGGACTACAGGTGTTCACCACCACGCCTAGCTAATTTTATTTATTTATTTATTTGGTCGAGATGAGGTCTTGCTATGTTGCCCAGGCTGGTTCCAAACTCCTGGGCTCCGGCAATCCTCCTGCCTTGGCCTCCCAAAACGCTGGGTTGACAAGCATGAGCTGGCCGAGAGGGCACTTTTGGAGAGCCGATCAGTTTTCAGGTCCCCTTTCCCTCGATTGGAGGTTGTCCCCTGTTTTCTCATAATGGGAGTAAGGGTATGCATTTCGGATGAGAGTCCCACAGAAGCGGCGCCGTGCCCTCCTCGGTGTGTCACGTCGATGCGTCTTAGGCCGTGAGCCTGGCTCACCTGGCGACGGCGGTGTCTGCCAGGTTTCTCTGTAAAGGGACCGTCTTCTGTCCCTTCCTGGTTGATCCATACCTTGTGGGTGACGCTTTGAAACGAGGCGTGTCCTGTTCCACCTCCAACTTTCACCTATTCGTGGTTAGCACCTGCTGGCGGATCTCGTTTGCAACAATTACTCCCGGGGTGTTTGTCGAATGGTGCCGTTTTTATGTCTTTCCTTTCTTCGACGTGAATTGGTTGGCGTTCGACCGTGTGGCAGAGCTGTCCTGCTCCCGTTTGTTTGTTGATATCAGTGCCGTCAAGGCCTCTTTGAATCCTTATTAAGTTTGACTACCTGGGGAACCAAGCATCACCGTTGGCAATTTTAAAATGAGGCAGCATAGTGGGGTGTGTCAGTCACATGCCCGAGGTCTCACAGCTGGTTAGCGGCCGAGGTGGGATGCAAAGTTACCCTGGCCGGATTGCTGGTATGCACCCGTAACTCAGCTACTCGGGAGGCTGAGGCGGGAGGACCCCTTGAGCACGGGAGGTCAAGGCTGTGGTGTGCCATGATCGTGCCTGTGAATAGCCACGGTACTCCAGCCTGGCCAGCATAGTGAGACCTCACCGCTTAAAACAAAAGTTATGCTGGATTCAGTTCCTATCCATCTCTGGGGGCTGGACCGTGGCCACAGCCTCTTGCCGTCTTGCTGCCTCCGCTCTCAGCCTCAACATTCGCAATTCCCCCAGAGCGCCAGAGCACTCTGAGTGCTTCCAGGGCCGCCCCATGCACTCTGGAGCAAGCTCGGCCTCTGCGGCCTGGGTGCAAAGGGCTCTGGGATCTGGCCTGGCCTCCCCGCTCTCTTGCCTCCCCTCCGTGCTCCAGCTACTGTTCCCAGACCTCCTTCCGTGCCGTCTCGCCTCCGTGCTGTCCTCCCGCCTGAGACTCCGCCTTCTCCCCGTGCCTGGCACGGGGTGAGGGAGGCGCCGCCCTAGGGGTCTGCCGGCGAGGGGGCTGCCCTTGGGCTTGTCATGCTGGGACTTGTCACTTGTCTCCTTGTGACCTGCTCCTGCTCTGGGTCTCCCTCTCCAGCCAGGACCCTGACTGCCCCCAGGACAAGGAGCGGGTCTCTGGACCCCGACGCCGCACGCCCAGTGGGGGGTTGTTAGAGATGAAAAATCCGCCCCTTCTGTCTTGTGCCCCTACTGTGCACCGTAGAGCACACCGGGGCCTACAGGAAATGACTGGAAGTTGGAGGGAGAAACAGACAGTCCTAGGGCCTGAGGAGGACTTTGCAGCCCCAAAGGTAGCAGGCTCTTCCCACAGTCCTCTCGGTCCTTAGTGTCATCCCGTAGAGGAGGAAATGGAGGCTCAGAGAGGGCAAGTCACTTGCCTGGAGGCACACAGCGCGTTAGCACCAGAGCCCAGATCTGAACCCAAGCCTGTGGGATACCAGAGCCCAAGCACTCGCTAGACCCCAGACAGCCTCTTCACACCCACCTGGAGGGGCGCCCTGTCCAGACGCAGAATTTCCTCTGGGGCCCAAGTCTGGTGGCTTTGCTGCGAGTCATGAATAGCCCTTAGACCCTGCCTCTTTGGGTGTTGCTGCGATCGTTAAAAGAGCAATAAAAGACAGCATAATTGGAAGACAAAGGCGACGGCCTGGCCAGCCCGCCCTGGGGAGCGGAGTGCCAGGAACTTGGGTGTGATCCGAGCTGTGATTCATGCAGCCAAATTACAGCCTTCCGCGTGCAGGTGTGTACAAGCCGCCGGGCGGGGTGCTAGCAAACAGGGCCTTGCATGCGGGCCGTAAAACCCAAAGCCGCGCTGGGGAGCGCCCCCGTCGGAGCTCCTCCTGCCCCTCCCTCTCCTCTGCACCCCAGGGCGACGCGGTCCGTCACAGGGCTCTGGAGCTCGCAAAGCGCTTGTGTGGGCGGACCCCCGGGTCCCCAGGCAGGGGCAGGTAGAGGAGGGGCTGGGGGCTCTGATGATGGGGCCAGCATGCCACAGGGCTCCTGGGGAGGGGTGTCAGGGCCAAGGGCCCCAGCCCTGGACTGCGGGCTTGGGGAAGCTGCAAGGGAGGTCCGTGGCCCAGGAGGGAGGGGCCGAAGCGGTGTGGACCATCCTGGTGGCATCGGGAGGTCTTCCTGAGGGAGGGGGCTGTGGAGAGTGGCCCCAGGAGTCCCTCTGTCCTCACATTTCCCGGATGTCTTCATTTTGAAAGGGAGCTGAGGGACACCCACCGGGTCCCCACTGGGGTGGGGGGGAGGCTTCTCGGCAACGTGCCGGGGGACAGTGGCGCCCGTGGGCTCACTTCGGCCCAACGACGTAGGTCGTTGCCCTCTGACCCATAATGGAGCCTCTCCTCCTCATGCCGGAAGCAGAAACCAGGAGCGGGATGCCAAGCTGCTGCCAAAATCCAAAAACCAGGGGGGAAAAAAGAACAATTAAGTAGCCTTCTACATGACACAAAACAGCATAAGGAAAGTAAGTCAAAAGACACACACGGAGAAAATAATTGAAACTGACAACATAGCCAAGGGGCTTTGGTCGCCTTAATATGTAAAGAGTTCCTAGGAAACAAGGAAAAACAGATCAAGAATCCAGCAGAAAAATGGGCCAAAAGATTGGAAAAGAAAGAAACACAAGGGGGCCTTAAACATAGGAAAATGCTCAACCTCACTCCTATTAAGAGAAACTTGAGTTAATGCCACACCAGAATACCATTTCCTATCCTTCAGATGGGCCAAAATCCAAAGGGTGACAGCACAGCCTGCAGTGAGGAGATTGTGCAGGGAAACGGCGTGTGAACACGGCTGGTGGGAATGCACAGCGGGACGACAGGCCCCCGTGGCAGATGGCTGAGTCACCCTCATCAAAGTTGCAGGGGCATTTGCCCTGAGACCTAACAGTCCCACTTCTGGGAACTCGCTCGACAGATACACCTTGGACGTGTGAGAAATGACGGATGTACAAGATTATTCATCACGGCCGCATGTAATAGCAGAAGAACTGGCAGCAACCCAGTTGTTTTACAAGTATCTGTGTAAAAGGACTCGGGAAATAAATCATGGTACATCCACACAATGGAACACCACGCAGTACACTGCCATGGAGGCACGTGTGATTAGGTAAGAACACAGCAGCTGCGTGTGCGAGCGCAGATGGCCGTATGCATTTACATCAAGAACCGCTGAAAGGATACACAAGAAACTCAGGATTTCTCTGGGAGGCAGGGGGTGGGAGGGCGGCAACAGAGTAGAAACGGGACTTCCGATAAATGTCTTTTTACAGCAGTTGGGATTTCAGACCACGTGGACATATGACACAGCCACACCTTTGTAATGATACTGGAGTAAGTCACTCGCCACGGATGTCAACACCGATGTACCCTGGGCATGTGTCCGACGGCTTGTCTGTCCCTAAATGCAAAGTCCTGGGCCCGTGGGA
The DNA here is from genome assembly GCA_027257055.1 of Cephalopachus bancanus. Classification (NCBI taxonomy): domain Eukaryota; kingdom Metazoa; phylum Chordata; class Mammalia; order Primates; family Tarsiidae; genus Cephalopachus; species Cephalopachus bancanus. The sequence goes on along the minus strand of JAPVLO010000453.1, from coordinate 357,970 downwards.
CCCCGCCCCCAGTTTGGGGGCAGGGCGATGCGAGTCCACTGGAGGGTTCCGAGCAGGCCAGGCTCGTGGCAAGACCGAGACCAGGGTCAGCCTCCACAGGGCCAGGAGACCACAGCCCTGGGGGCGGCGTTGGATGACCTCATGGGGGGCCGGGCCCCTGGGCACCCCCGCCGCTGACATCCAAGCCGCCCTGGATTCTTGATCTTTTTTTTCCTTGTTTCCTAGGAACTCTTTACATATTAAGGCGATCAAAGTCCCTTGGCTATGATGTCAGTTTCAATTATTTTCCCCTGTGTGTCTTTTGACTTACGTTCCTTATGCTGTTTTGTGTCATGTACAAGTCTATTATTCATTTAACTGTTCTTTTTTTCCCCCTGGTTTTTGAATTTTGAGTCTTTATCGGAAGACTTTCTCTACTCTACAGTTATAAAGGGATTCACTCCTGTTTCTCTTATGGTTTTAATCTTTACATTTAAATCTTGGGTCCATTTGGAATTTGTCCTGGTGTGGTGGGGAGGAATCGGTCCAGCTTTAATGCTTTCCAGGTTGTACCAACACCAGTTATTAAAAAGCTCATTTTCACCTGTAATGTGAGACCATCTCTATCCCTCACTAGATTCCAGAAGGTTTGGGGGTACATTACTGGACTTCCCTTTCTGTTCCATTGATCTGTCTACTCATGTGAGGTAAGTAACTAGAAAACTTACTTTTGGGCCAGGCTCAGTGGCTCGGCCTGTCATCCCAGCACTTTGGGAGGCCGAGACGAGTGGATCGCCTGAGCCCGCAGGTTCAAGACCCACCCTGGCAACTTGGCGAGACCTCATCTCTACAATAAATCAAAAACTAGCTGGGTGTGGTAGTGCGCGCCTGTAGTTCTGGCTACTTGGAAGGCTGAGGCGGAAGGATCGCCGAGTCCAGCAGGGTGAGGCTGTGGTGGCCGAGAGCATGCCACTGCACTCCAGTCTGGGTGACAGAGTGAGACTTCAACTCTAAAAAAGGAAAACTTACTTTTGGCTGCATGTGGTGGCTCACACCTGTCGTCCCAGCACTCGGGGAAGCCAAGGCAGGAGAATCACTTGAGGCCAGGAGTTTGAGACCAGATGGGCAACGTAACAAGACTTCATCTCTAAAAACAAAAGGAAAGAAAAACTTGTTTTTACAAAAAAACCAGGGCTATATGATGGAGCAGAATGCAAGAGTCACCCGTATTTTCTTTTTTTTTTTTTTTTTGAGTCGGAGTCTCACTCTGTCGCCCAGACTGCAGTGCAGTGGCCGCTCCCGGCCACCGCAGCCTCGACCCGCTGGGCTCTGGCGATCCTTCCGCCTCAGCCTTCCGAGGAGCCGGAACTACAGGCGCGCGCTACCACGCCTGGCTCATTTTGATTAATTGCAGAGATGAGGTCTCGCCAAGTTGCCCAGGCGGGTCTCGAACCCGCGGGCTCAGGCAATCCACTCACCTCAGCCTCCCAAAGGCGCGGGATGACAGGCTGAGCCACCGAGCACAGCTTCACCCGTATTTTCAAGATAAAACTCGAGCTTCACAGAGACTCTGAACTTACCCCTCCAACTGTCGCACCTCCTCTCTCTCTCCTCCACACCGTAGACCCACCTCAGTGTATGACTCCCTCTTTCCATCAGGATAATTGTTCCCCAAGTGTCCTTAATGGCTGTCAGGTGGGTCGTCCCCTCCTCCAGGGAGTCTTCCCAGACAGCTCCTGGCCCCCAGGCAGCGTGAGCCACTGCTCAGCCAGCAAGTCACCAACCCCAGGCTTAGGCAGCCAACGCTGGATTTCCTTCTCTCCAAGCACCTATGAGTGTTCCCGGGCCGTGCTGCCATCGCCTGTTTACGTGTCTGGAGCCGGATTCCTTCATCAACGTGCTTCTTTTTTTTTTTTGAGTTGGAGTTTCACTCCGTCGCCCAGACTGGAGTGCAGTGGCCGCTCCCGGCCACCGCAGCCTCGACCCACTGGGCTCTGGCGATCCTTCCACCTCAGCCTTCCGAGTAGCCGGAATTACAGGCATGCGCTACCAGGCCCGGCTGAATTTTTGATTTATTGTAGAGATGAGGTCTCGCTGCCCAGGCGGGTCTCGAACCCGTGGGCTCAGGCCATCCACTCACCTCAGCCTCCCAAAGGCGCGGGATGACAGGCTGAGCCACCCAGCCCGGCTTCAACGTGCTTCTTACTCATTTATGGGGCCATAATCCGGCTCCTGTGGAGAGCCTGCGTTTTGTAAAGTGTCAGTCAACCCATGGACCTCCCTGAGTCCCCTCCCTCCCGCTGGGTCTGTCTCCCCTCCCCCTCCCTCCTCCCCCTCTCTGCGACTCCCCCAGCTGAGCCTCCTTGACCCTGGGGAGAGCCAGGGCCCTGGTCCTGGGTCCAGGGTCCAGGGTCCGGCATGCTGCATCCTGGGGCAGCATGTCAAGAATGCTCAGTGTGGGCTGGCTGCACCCACGGCAGGAACAGAGACCAGCCAGAGGCGGTCCCGAACGGATGGCGTGGGGCTGGGGAGGGGAGAGGGAGACAGGAACTGGACACAGCCACCCGGCGCAGGGGACAGGGCCTCAACTCTTCCAGCCCCTCCTCGGCAAAACGGGCTCAGCACCCCCGGCCTGTCCTTCCTACCTAGAGGACTGTGTGTTGGGTGGGCAGTGGCCGTGAGGATTCTCTGGGGGCAATGTCAGCTCTGCTCTGCCGTGGGTTGTGCCGCCCACAGCCTGCAGGTCACCTCAAGAGACCTGGAGGGAATGGCTGGGTGAGGGGGCCAGAGTTACAGGGAGCTGATTGCGGTCAGAGCTGTAAGATGATGGACTGGCGGCCTTGTGAGGGGGTGAGCTCCCTGTCACTGGCAGGGTGAAAGCAAAGGCTGGACGTGCCCTTGACGGCAGGCTATGCGCAGGTGCACACGCCAGAGGGGAGTCTGTCCTTCCCAGCCCTGAGAGACTCGTGTCTGCGTGTAAGACCGAGTTCCTTTCCCCGCCTCCAGCTGTGCCCACCTCCGGGCTGGCAGGGCCTCCTCCTTGGCCATCTTGCAGAACCGGGGTGGGGAATAGTCAGGGGGCGGGGGGGAGCTGAGGCAGGAACCAGGAACCTTGCACACTTACACCCGGATCTTCTTTCATTGTCTTCTTTTTTGTTTAGAGACGGCGTCCTGCTCTTCCACCCAGGCTGGATGCAGTGACAGCTCCCTGCCATCTCGACTCCTGGGCAGGAACGCTCCTCCCAGCTCGGCCTCCCCGCTAGCTGGGACTACAGACCTGCGCCACTACACTCGACTAACTGAAAAAAAAGGTTTATAGAGCAGGGTCTTGCTGTGTTGCCCAGGCTGAACTTGAGCTCCTGGCCTCATGTGCGCCTCCCACCTCGGCCTCCCGAAGTGCTAGAATGACAGGCATCAGCCATGGCACCAGGTCTCAACCTCGAGTTCTTGACACCCGAGACCCTTCTGGCCACTGCCCGTCTGCGGGTCCCTCTGGCTCAAGGTGTCCGGTCATGGCAATGACTCACTTTCGGAGGGCTGGGGCATTCCTTCAGTCCCTTCTCTGCCGGGCCCCTCACCCTTGGAAGAGCAGGAAGAAACACCCCTCTCCCGAGTGTCTCCTGCTTGGTGCCACCCAAACAGCCCCTGAGCTGTGATGGAAGTCCCGCTGCTATCTAATCCTCACCGCTCAGAGTGGGAGGACCAGCAGGACCCTGTCTGACCCACCCCTTCCACGGTCCCAGGGGACCTTGACCTCTGTGGGGCTGGCCCTCAGGGACATTCTCCCGCACCTGACTCTCCTCCCGCCTCCCAGAACCCTCTTGTCCGACCTGGCTTCCATGTTTCCCCAGATGGGCAGTCAATGGTCCCGTCTTTCCCGAGGCTGCAGATGTGGGCCAGGCGTGAAGAGCACTCTCCCGGGCAGGGTTCCGTGGCTCAAGCCTGTCATCCCAGCCCTTTGGGAGGTCGAGGCGAGAGGATGGCCTAAGCCCAGGGGTTCGAGACCAGCTTGGGCAATTTGGTGAGACCTCGTCTCTACAATTAAAAAAAAAATAGTATCCGGGCATGGTGGCACGCACCTGTAGTTCCAGTTACTTGGAAGGCTGAGGCAGAAGGATCGCCTGAGCCCACTAGGTCGAGGCTGCGGTGGCTGTGAGCACACTGCTGCACTCCAGCCTGGGCGACCGAGTGAGACTCCAACGCAAAAAAAAAAAAATGAAGCCATGTGGAGCGCCTCCGCCCCAAAATGGCGCCCGAAACACCAGACCATTAGAATAAACAAGCCCTTATAAGGACTAAGGAAGCCTACATACGATACACACCTATCAGATACAAACACGTAGCCATAGTACAGTGGCTACTAGACAGCATATATATATATAGACAAACAACTGCGGGAGAAAAGAGAGCCATTTTGTCTTTGTAAAGAGCACATTAAGACCTGGAGTAAACTTGTCTACAGAAAAACGGTGTCAATGTCGTCTTTCCTCGGCGCACGACAAAGCCTCTCCTGGCTGGAGCTTCACCCTCTGTGGTAGAGGAGGTTGGCTGGGTCCCACGTGCAGAGACACAGTGGTTATTTCTGGTCCCAATTCTGTCCCCTCGCCCATCATGGCTGTGACTGTTTCCTCCCTAAACACCCAAACAGGACACACACCTTGCCGAAACCGCCACCCCACCGTCCCCCAGGGCAGCCTTGCGGGAGGGCCTTGACGCTGGCCCTGGCAAAAGAGCGACTCCCTCCGTGAGGGCGCCGGTGTCTGGCTTCCCGTCCTGTCCAGCGATGCTCTTCTTTGCCCATCAAGAGCTTCAGCTGGAGGTCGGGGGACGGCATGCCCCAGGTCACCCCGGGTCACCCCAGGTCTCTGACCGAGACGGCACCGCACAGCCATGAGGAACCTCTAGAGCTGGGTTTGCCTCCCGGCTCTGCTGCTTTAAGAAGCTTTGTGACCTTGGGCAAGTTACTCAGCCTCTCTGAGCCCAGCCCATCTGTCACCTCCCTCACCAGCTTGTTGTTGGGAGATTAAACAAGATAGTGGGTGTAAAGTGCTTGGCAGGCGCCCAAAGGCTGGCATGCAGTAACTGCTCACTAAACACAGCTGCCGTGGCCACCAACATCGATGCCCCCCCTGCCCCTTGTGTCCCCTCCCGCCAGGACACTGCGTTCTTTTTTAGCTCCAGGACGCGGCCAGCCCCTTCTCCCCAGGTCCCCCACCCCCACCCCGTTAGAGCCAGGCCATAAACTCTCCAGGGGAGGGAGGCTGGTGACATCTTTAGTGGAGACATTTGGGTGAAAAATTCATGACCATCCGTTACTCTCGGCAGAGGGGGGAACGAATGAGCCGTTTCCGTGGCGCAAGAACGTGGCTCTCCCTGGCTGCGAGTCCACAAATCTCTTTTATGTGACGAGATCTATCGTCTAATAGAAGGAGCTTATCACAGACTTAAGAAAAAGTGCACAATAACACACCACTCTTCCCCACCCTCCACCCCGCCAGCCGCTGACGGCTCCTGGCCCAGCAGGGCCCGCGGGGGTGATGGCCAGGGCGACGGGGTGAGGACCACAGGGCCCCCACCTCGTCTTTGTTCTCCAGCTTCTGGAGGAGGCTGAGCCACCCTCCTCTCCACGGTCAGGCGGCCCCGGGAAGCCTGCCCCCACCACCGAATGTCTCCCCCTGGCCTGGGAACGTCCAGTGCCCAGGAGCCAGTCAGCCTGTCTGTCTGCTTCTCTGTCTGTCTTCCTGTCGCATGAAGGCGAAATGGAGGTTTCGCTTCTATCACCGTCATCCTGGGGAAGGAGGCGAGGAGGAAGGACAGGTGTCCCTGGCTTTCTCCAACACCCACGGGCCTTGGCTCCAGTCCCTGGAGGCCTGGGACAGCTCTGGAGAGGAAGGAGGAAGGGGCTTGGTGTCCGCCGGGTGCCGGCCAGCCCTGAGGCCGTGCTGGCCCGATGCTTGGGGAGGTTGATGTTTTTCCGCAGGTGAGGCCTCGGGGACGTCTGAGCAGGGGATAAAGGTGGCAGACAGCAAGCAGGATGAGGGTGCTGAGGCCCCAGCCGGGCGTCCGTATCTGCTCCAGGGAGCAGGTCTGGGGACAGATCCAGGCCCTGGGGGCGCAAGGTGCCATCTCCTCTGGGATGCCCGCAAGCCTCGCTCCAGGGCGAGGAGAGACATCCCCCGCTGGCCTGGTCGGTCAGCTGCCGAGGCCCAAGTTCCCTGGTCACAGAGGAGCCAGGGGGTGAGCCCAGCTGGAGCCTCGGACCCATCATTGGCTGAAGAAATGAATGCCGGAGCGCACGAACAAATGACTGGGAGCAGGAAGGCGGCCTTGACCCCTGGGATGTCTGGACACGAGCCTCGTGGAAAGGAAGTCGCCCTGGCTCAAGACTCGCGCTTCGGACGCTGGGTCGGTGCTGGGGGTGGCGGCCATTCCAAAGTCGTGTTTGGCGCCTTGTCGCCGCCTCTTGCGGAAGAGGGTCTCAAGAGGCTGCCGAGATGCCCACAGACAGCGGCGTAAACAGAGAGACGGGCAACGAGGGTCACGGGCACATAAGAGGTTCCCAGAGGCCAGAAGACGCGAGGCGGAAGAGCCCCAGCTCCGTGAGGGTCTGGGACCTCAGGAGGCCACCTGCACTCTCTGTGCCTCCATTTCCTGTCCCTAAAATGGGCACAGTCTCGGCCCTCGGGCTGCTGTGAGGACTTCAGGAGAGAAAAACCCGCAAAGCAGTTGGCACAGCGATCGATGCAGAGCGCCCGACAAACGTTAACCCATCAGCAATCCGTCACTCATCCGTCAATAATGTTATAATGATTCTTTTTTTTTTGAGTCGGAGTCTCACTCTGTCGCCCGGACTGGAGGGCAGTGGCCGCTCCCGGCCCCACAGCCTCGACCTGCTGGGCTCCGGCGATCCTTCCGCCTCAGCCTTCCGAGTAGCCGGAACTACGGGCACGCACTACCACGCCCGGCTGATTTTTTGATTTATTGTAGAGATGAGGTCTCGCCAAGTTGCCCAGGCGGGTCTCGAACCCCTGGTCTCTAGAGCCACCATGCCTCGCTATAGTTTGTTTGTTTTTTTTTGGAGTCGGAGTCTCACTCTGTCGCCCAGACTGGAGTGCAGCGGCCGCTCCCGGCCACCGCAGCCTCGACCTTCCGGGCTCCGGCGATCCTTCCGCCTCAGCCTTCCGAGTAGCTGGAATGACAGGCGCGCGCTACCACGCTCAGCTGATTTTTTGATTTATTGTAGAGATGAGGTCTCGCCGCCCAGGCGGGTCTCGAACCCGTGGGCTCAGGCCATCCACTCACCTCAGCCTCCCAAAGGCGCGGGATGACAGGCTGAGCCACCCAGCCCGGCTATCGGCTGCATTTCTTCGTCCTTCCGCCAGGCACACCCAGTACCAGCAAGGCGCCCCCTGGCCTGACCCCATGGAGGTGCATCCTTGACTGCACGGGCTGGTTCCCCGTGGAACCGGCTGCCACCCTTCCCCAGGCCACCTTCGGGCCCTGTCTGGCCTGGCCTTCCCCTGGGGCTCTCCCCAAGCCACACCAAACGCCCACGCTCACACTCCTCCTCGTGGTTTCCAACTCCCAAGCTCCTGCCTGCCCCTGGGCCTTTGCACATGCTGTTTTCTCAGGTGGAACTCCACTTCACCTGCATTCTCTTCTTCTAACTAACTGTCCGGGTATCAGCTCGTAGGCCACTTCCTCCAGGAAGCCTCTCTGAACCCCTAGATTGACTCAGACCCCACCCATGTGCCCCAAAGCTCGCCTCCTGCCCTCATAGATGCGTGTGTGGCTCCAGGCTGGGACTGCCTGTGTCCTTGCCAGTGTCCCTGTCATATTCCACGAGGACAGCAGATTTGTCTGACCTGGGCCCCATGGTGTCCCTGGTCCCTGGTGCCCGGTACAGGGCCTGGCACACGGTGTCGAATGAAGGAACAAGTGAGAGATTTGTGATCTCGTGGGCGGTCACGGGCGATGGCTCCTTGGCCTGGTCTGGCGTCCCGGGTGCTGGAAGGGGCAGCGGGGTCATCGGCAGGCCTGTCTTCGGCTTGGCAAATGCCGTAACCAGGGACATCACCGCCAGAGTGACCTGGAGTAACATAGGGAGAGACTCCAGCGAGCTGGTGCACCCACAGAAAATATGGGTGAATTCGATGAGGGCGGGGACCAGCAAGTAGGGTTTGGGGTTGTTCGTGTAATTTCCAGTGTTTTATTTTGACTTATTTGCTATTATTTTTTAGTTGGGGGTCCCACTCTGTTGTCCAGGCTGGAGCACAGTGGCACAGTCATGTCTCGCCACAGCCTCCACCTCCTGGGCTCAGGTGATCTTTCCACCTCAGTCTCCCAAGTGGCTGGGACTCCAGGTGTGCACCACCACACCCAGCTAAGTTTTTTATTCTCTGTAGAGATGGGGTCTCACTATGTTGCCCAGACTGGTCTCAAACTCCTGGACTCAAGAGATTCTTCTGCCTCAGCCTCCCAAAGGGCTGGGATTGCAGGCATGGGCCACTGCTCCTGGCTATTTTTGTTTATTTCTTAGAGACAAGGTCTTGCTCTGTCGCTCAGGCTGGAGTGTGGTGGCACAATCATAGCTCACTGCAGCCCTGAACTCCTGGGCTCAAGTGACCCTCCTAAGTAGCTGGGACTACAGGTGTGCACTGCTGTGCTTGGCTAATTTTTTGATTTTTTTGGTAGAGACCAAGTCTCGCTAGGCTGCCTAGGCTGGTCGCAAACTCCCGGTCTCAAGCAATTCTCTGGCCTCGGCCACCCAAAATGCTGGAATTACAGACGTGAGCCACCGCACCCAGCTGTTTTGGTTTCTCGTAGGTTCTTTTACACCCCCAGGTGGGAGTTCTAAATTGGGTTCCTGGACGAGGGGAGGGTCAGAGCCCAGTGGAAACCAATGACTTTGGGGTCAGAAGATCCAAGGCAGCTCCAGGGAGATCCTGGCAGGCGGGGCCCTAACCAACTACAGCAGCCGTGTCCTCACCGGCGTCACATCCGGACCTCTGCCCATGATTTGGCTTGTAAAGAGAGCTTCTGCTAAAAATCATTACAAACCACAGACCTGGTCCGGAGCAGGCAGTTACCGGTCTCCCTGTGCCCCGGGCCTTCCTGCCAGCCACTTGCTTGGGGTATGAGCAGGTCTAGTCAACATCCATTGAGCAAACACTGGCTGGCAGCAGCTCGGTGAAGTCCAGCTAGCCTGGGGAGGGAGTTCCGGGCAGACACAGCCCTGGCGCTAAGTTATAGTGCAGTGACATCTCGGGGACATGAGACCCCAGGAAGGGGACCAGGGCCAATACACCACAGAAAAGATCTGCGTGTGTGGACCCAACAGGGCCGTGGCCACCGCTGTTCTTTCATACATACGAGAGGAGACCCCCAAAAATAGTTACCATTGGGCGGGCAAACCCCTTGGAGTCCAGGCTTCCCCTGCTAGGTAAGTGTCCTAGGAGAAACCCGTTGGCACCAGTGCACCAGCTAGCATTGTTGTGAGAGGCTGCGTTTGGCTTCAGTGATGCTTTTTTGGAGATTCTTTCAATGCATTTGCCTGTTTCCTGATGGGTGATTTACAAGTGCACCTGCCCACATTGTGCTGAGTGTTCAGCAGTTTTTGATCAAAAGCAGCATGACAAGCCGAGCTCGGTGGCTCAGCCTATCATCCCGCGCCTTTGGGAGGCTGAGGTGAGTGGATGGCCTGAGCCCGTGGGTTCGAGACCCGCCTGGGCAGGCGAGACCTCATCTCTACAATAAATCAAAAAATCAGCCGGGCGTGGTAGCGCGCGCCTGTAACTCCGGCTACTCGGAAGGCTGAGGCGGAAGGATCGCCGGAGCCTAGCAGGCGAGGCTGCAGTGGCCGCTCTCGGCCACTGCACTCCAGTCTGGGCGACAGAGTGAGACTCCAACTCAAAAAAAAAAAAAAAAAAAAAAAATAGCATGACGCCTCATGCCCCAGCCTTGCTATTTCCCTGATCTTGCACCGGGAGACATTTTTTTGTTTCCCTGATGAAAGAAGTGCTCACAGGGAAACGCTTTGCTGATGTGGGAAAGGTGGGGGGAAAAAATAACAACAACAACAAAAAAAAAGCAGCAGAAGCACTAAAAGCTGTCAAGATCGACGAGCCCCAAAACTGTTTTGAGCAGTAGGAAAAGTGTCTTAATAGGTGCATCGCATCAGTTGGAGAGTACTTTGAAGGGAACTGAAGTTTATTTATTTATTTATTTTTAATTTTTTTTTTGAGTTGGGGTCTCACTCTGTCGCCCAGACTGGAGTGCAGCAGCCGCTCCCGGCCCCCGCAGCGCCTGCTGGGCTCCGGCGATCCTTCCGCCTCAGCCTTCCCAGTAGCCGGAATTACAGGCACGTGCTACCACGCCCAGCTGATTTTTTTGATTGATTGTCGAGATGAGGTCTCGCTGCCCAGGCGGGTCTCGAACCCGCGGGCTCAGGCCGTCCACTCACCCCAGCCTCCCAAAGGCGCGGGATGACGGGCTGAGCCACCGAGCCCGGCTAGGACTGAAGTTTAAACGCGTAAGAATAAATACACAATTTTTAATAAACAAATTCCAGGGTTTTTTGGGTCCCCCTCGTGTTGCGAAATGAAAGCTGGAAAGGCTGGCTGGTTGCTCTTAAAAGGGGGCTTTGTGAACGCTCAGCGCAGGGGCAGTTCTGACTGCCGAGTGGCGTCCAGGAGGGTGTCGGCCTCAAGGCGCCAGGGGCAGGTCAGAACCAGCCTTGGGTCTGCCCAATGCAGGCACCGGCCGTGCCGGAAGCGATCACCTTCCCTAAGTAGGTTAAGCATCTCCGTTGAGTCCTGCTTATAGCTCAGCAAAGCCTTTCTTTCCTCAGAGGGCTCAAAGGCCAGCTTCAGCTGCGCCATGTCCAAATTAGGCCAGCTGCACGCTGGTGCTGCCTGAATCCGTGGTGGCCCTGCCTTCCTGCCCCTGATGGGTCAGCTGTGCTGTCGCTCAGAGTGGTGTGAGAGGATGCTCAGGGTTCAACCCTCCCTGCGTTGAACCCCAGACACCATCACCCCCTGGAACTGACGGTCCCCGAGAGGCCCAGAGGTGGCTCTGAAAATACCGTCTCCTCCAGGGACACTCTGGGGCCAGACATCGTCGGGGCAGATGTGGAGTGGACAGGGGGCGGAGGGTCAGCATGGTTTCCCAGGCTCCTGCAAGGAAACGAAATAAAGCAAGTGGAAGAACAGATGTCGTGGCCTTCCTCTGAGCAGCCCGGGGGGCGGCAGGGACACCCCGAGGGACAGGGCCGCTGCTGGGAGATGCTGCCATCTGCTTCCTGGGCTGGAGAGGGACGGGCTGCTCTCCCAGCCCCTGCGGGGCAATGGTCAGCAACAGCCTCCAGAAAAAGACAAGGAGAGCCGGACTCGGTGGTTCAGCCTGTCATCCCAGCACTTTGGGCGGCCGAGGCGAGTGCATTGTCTGAGCCTGTGGGTTCCAGACCCGCCCGGGCAACTTGGTGAGACCTCATCCCTGTAACAAGTAAAAAATTAGCTGGGTGTGGTGGCATGCGCCCGTAGTTCCGGCCACTTGGAAGGCTGAAGCAGACGGATTGCAGGGGCCCGGCAGGTGGAGGCGGCGGTGGCCGGGAGCGTGCCGCTGCCCTCCAGCCTGGGCAACAGAGTGAGACTCCAACTCAGAAAAAGAGAGAAAGGTTAAAAAAAAAAAAAAGGAAGTGAGAAGAAAAGGAAAGAGAGAGAAAAGAGAGAACAAGCAAAGGAAAGAAGAGAGGAAGGAGGGGAGGGAAGACGCGGAGGAGAGAAGGGAGGAGGGAGGGAGGAGTGTTTCCGCTTCCTTTTTTTTTTGAGTTGGAGTCTCACTCTGTCACCCAGACTGGAGTGCAGTGGCCGCTCCGGCCACCGCAGCCTCGACCTGCTGTGCTCCGGTGATCCTTCCGCCTCAGCCTTCCGAGTAGCCAGAATTACAGGTGCGCGCCACCACGACCGGCTGATTTTTGATTTATTGTAGAGATGAGGTCTCGCCAAGTTGCCCAGGCGGGTCTCGAACCCGCGGGCTCAGGCAATCCGCTCACCTCAGCCTCCCAAAGGCGCGGGATGACAGGCTGAGCCACCGAGCCCGGCTTATTTTTAATTTTATTTTATTTTTGAGTTGGAGTCTCACTCCGTTGCCCAGACTGGAGTGCAGTGGCCGCTCCCGGCCACCACAGCCTCGACCTGCTGGGCTCCGGCGATCCTTCCGCCTCAGCCTTCCGAGTAGCCGGAACTACAGGCGTGCGCTACCACATCCGGCTGATTTTTTGATTTACTGTAGAGATGAGGTCTCGCTGCCCAGGTGGGTCTCGAACCCATGGGCTCAGGCCATCCGCTCACCTCAGCCTCCCAAGGCGCGGGATGACAGGCTGAGCCATCGAGCCCGGCTTTTTTCCGCTCTCTGTGGTGTCAGTTCTCCCGCCAAAGCCAATATAAAGTCTCTCTCCCCCTCGCCCAGTCCCTCTCCCTCTCTGTCTCCCGGACACTCTACTCAGAGCCAGCCCACTCTAGCTCATCGTGGCAATGACGAAGGCCCTGGAAGGGCCTAGGGATACCCAGGGCCAGGGCAGAGCAGGGCGAGCCCAGATCCAGCCCCAGTGCAGGGCTCGCTCCCCGACGCCAGCATGCTCACGGCGCCTTAGGGTGCTCAGCCTGAGCTGAGGGGTGGGTGCTGGAGCGTTCTGGGGTCCCTGGGGCTGCCTGAGCGGGCCTGGCCTCACCCAGCCCCACCTACATGCTGGCGTCCGGGGCGTGAGTTGCTGGTGACATTGCCCCGGCACCTGCAGGGCAGAGCTTTCTCGGTTGCCAAGCCAGGGGATGACAGACAGCAGGGTGGGGGCGGACGGGGCCATCCTCGGGGATGCGTCTTCGGAAGGGGATGGCTTCCGCTGCGTGCCGGGGGCGGTTTCCAGACTGTTCTCAGAGGCGCGGGGCCCGTGCAGGGCCCCTCCGGCACTGAGTCACCCCCTCTCCCAGCGGCATGCTGCCACGTCCCTGCGCCCGGCCCCTTGCGTGCGTGTATGTGGGCCTGTGTGTTTCAACCGCATCCCTTGCGGTCTTCCTGTTTCCTTTCCTTTCTCCGATGTGACAGGTCTTGGTGGGTGTCTAGTCTCTGCTCTGGTTGGCTGTGTGAATCTGCTCCGGTCACTTGGCCTCTCTGGGCCCTTGTTTTATTGTCTACTTTATTTTTTTAATTTATTTTTATTTTTATTTTTTTTGAGTTGGAGTCTCGCTCCGTCGCCCAGACTGGAGTGCAGTGGCCGCTCCCGGCCACCCTTCTGCCTCAGCCTTCCGAGTAGCCGGAACTACAGGCGCGCGCTACCACGCCCGGCTCATTTTGATTTATTGCAGAGATGAGGTCTCACCAAGTTGCTCAGGCGGGTCTCGAACCCGCGGGCTCAGGCAATCCGCTCACCCCAGCCTCCCAAAGGCGCGGGATGACAGGCTGAGCCACCGAGCCCGGCTATATCGTCTCCTTTAAACGACCCACATTTACGGATCTTCTTTGCAAGGTGGGCGTTTGGGATGTGGTGTGGTCTCCCACCACAGGCCAGTGGTGTGTTCTCAGCTGCTAGTCAGGGACTAGGAAAGGCTCTGAGACCCGTTTCCTGAGGCCGGGGACCTACTGCCACCAAGAGTCCAGCTGAAGCCTCCACTTAATTAAGGACCCGTCACGGAAGGCTTCCTGCAGGAGGTGATGCTGGCCCTGAGGATGAGGTGAGGGAGACGTCTTTCCTGGCAGGATGACAGCCCTTGCAAAGGTGAGGGATTATTGGGGGGGAAAGGAGGTAGTACAGAGGTGACGCACACAGCCGGAAGTCTGAGAGTGGCCGGGCCATAGTGCCTCGCCTCAGTCTAAACCCAGAAGGAGCTGGTGGGGAGAAGGGGGAAGCCGGGGCGGGCACACCGCGGCCAGAGCCGAGGGGGCACCGCCGACGTCCGCCAGACCTGGGCTCTGAGCCTGGCTTTGCCATCAGCTCCCTTGCGACCCGGGGCTCTCTGGGCTGAGGCCTCCTCGGCTGTAAAACACACACAGAGCTGCCGGGAGGCGTAAAGCACCCTGTGGTGTCCAGTGCCTGGCACCGGCAGGCCCACCCCCAGGCCCCTCGGTCTGGGGATGCGGGTGCCCTTGGGCCTGCTCACCCCAGTGTGGACCCTGAAGCTGAGGAGGGAAAGGGGATGCCCGGGGACCGGGACTCTGGCCTCTGTGCCGCGTGTCAGGTGTCGTGCATGCTGCCCTCACCCCAGGGTCTGGGCACGTAGGCAGGGAGACCAAGGCTTGGAGAAGCAAGGGGCCCCCTCCCGGCCTTGGACCTACTCCCTCTCCAGGGCTCCTGTGTGCCCCCCTCTTCGTCCTGTGCCCCCGGGGCAGGCCCGCCTCTGGGGCCCCGCCGGAGACCCGCCAGACGTCCAGGAGGGGCAGCGGCCCGGACCCAGGGGCTGCCCAAGGTGGGCCGCAGGCCAGTGGTGGACGGGCCCAGGCTGTGTGTCCCCAGCCCCCGAGCGAGCCCAGGACGCGGAGGGCTGGCCCGGGCCCGGGCCCGAGGCCTGGGGCACCCGGGCGGGGGACGCCCAAGGCGAGGGGGCGGGGCGCCCGGCCGGGCCGGGGTTCGCGCCCCGCTCCCGGTCCGTCCCGATCCTCGTTAGCGCGGCGCCACCTAGCGGCGCCGGGAGGAAGCGGCGGCGCGACCTTTTCCCCGGGGCTCGCGGCGTCCAGACTTCCTCCCGCTCCGGCTGCGCCCCCGGGAGAGGAGTGACTGGGGGGCGGGGGGCGGGGGGCGGGGGCGGCGCCCCGGCCTCAGCCCGAGGAGCAGGAGGTGAGGGTCAGGCCGCAGCTCCTGACCCCGAAGAGCTGGGAGCCCGGAGGACGGGGCTGGAGGAAGGCTGGGCTCAACCTGGCCCTGGCCCTGGCCCTGACCTTGGTCCTGACCTTGACTCCAAACTCCAGTGCACTTCCTCAGCCCCAGTCTCCCTGGGCGGAAGCCTCCACTAAGCTCAACGGTGGGGGCCAAGGAGGAGGCCAGAGAGGAGGGGATGCCGGGCAGGGTGGGGAGGAAGCCCCTAGGATTCGGCATGGGTGGCAGGGGCTGGGTGGCAGGCGGGCTCAGAGTGGGGCTGGGAGGAAGGGGGGTCTCAGGCTCTCGGGAGGTTGCAGGGTGGGACCTGAGGCAGAGGTCCTGGGAGGCTGGACGGCCAAGGACCCAGGGCCCCAGTGTAGGGGTGAGATCAGGGGTGAGGGGGGCTTCCATCACCCAGTCGGAACCCCCCACCCCGTCCCTGACAGGCCGCCACCCCATCTCTCCATCCTGACATCCCGCCCTGTGAACCCAGCCTTTCTCCCTCCTGTTTTTTTTTTTTTGAGTTGGAGTCTCACTCCGTCGCCCAGACTGGAGTGCAGCGGCCACTCCCGGCCACCACAACCTCGACCCGCTGGGCTCCGGCGATCCTTCCGCCTCAGCCTTCCGAGTAGCCGGAATTCCAGGCGCGCGCTACCACGCCCAGCTGATTTTTTGATTTATTGTAGAGATGAGGTCTCGCTGCCCAGGCGGGTCTCGGGCCCGCGGGCTCAGGCCATCCACCCACCTCAGCCTCCCAAAGCGCGGGATGACAGGCCGAGCCAGCGAGCCCGGCCTGAGCGGCACTTTTCACACGCAGGGGCCGTGTGCTCGGCTCCCAGGCCTGGGGAGGGCACGCTGGCTCTGCCACGGACTCCACACCGACCGTGGGCGAGCCGCTTGCGGTCCCGCGAGAGGCGCCGTGGCACAGGGAATTCCTGCGCATAGAGCTGGTGGTGCAGTCCACGAGGGAGCGGGCCCGGGACTCCGCCTGGGGCAAGGTGGGGAGTCACAGATGCCTCGGACGTGGGGGCCTCGGTGTAGCGGGACGTCTGGATGTGTGCTCCGAGTGTGTGCCTGCTCTTCTGGGTGTGAGTGTGTGTGCCCCCGGCGAGTGTGTGCACGCGTGTCCGTGTGTGTGTTCTGAACGTGAGCGCCTGTGTATGTGAGCATCTCCGTGTGAGTGTGTCTCTCTGTGTGGATGCGCCCATGCGTCTTAAAGCCAGGGTGTACGCAGTGAGAGCGTGAATGCATGTTTGTGTGTGTGTGAGTGCATCTGTCTATGTGAGCATCTCTGTGTGAATGCGTGTCTGTGTGTGTCTCTGTGTGTAAATACACCCGTGTGTTAAGTGTGTGTATCTGGTGTGTGAATGTGTTCTGTGTGAGTATGTATCTGTCTGTGTGAGCATCTCTGTGTGAGTTTGTGTGTCTGTGTGAATGTGTGAAAGCATGTCTGTGTGTGTCTGTGTGTGAATGCTCCTATGTGCTAGTGCCTAGCATGTGAGTGTGTGAATACATGTCTGCATGTGCCTGTGTGTCTGTGTGAGTGTATCTACCAGTATGTGTGTGTGTATCTCTGCGAGAGTGTATATGTGAGTGCACATCTGTGTGTCAATGTGACTGTGGTATGCGTGTGTGTGTGTGGGAGTGTGTGTGTGTGTGTGTGTGTGAAGCCACAGGCAGAGTGGCCCATTGTCCAGTCTGGAAAATGCCCGGCACCCCTCCCTGGGGCGGCAGGTGCCCCATCTCCCTGGAGGGCCTGCAGACGCCCCCGGAGGCCCCTTCCCTCCTGCACAGCGCCCCACGCCTCGGCTGCGATGCTCACGGGGCCGTGTCTGCCACAGGGAGGACGTGGCCACCCAGCTCCATGGCGTCTGCCCAGGTCCCGTGAGGACTTTAGGTGGAAAGTCTGAGGCCACTCCACAGCCGTGTGGCATGAGCTTTAAAACGCCAGGTGCAGAGGGCTCACGTGTTTCCTCTGTCATGTCGGGGGCCTGGAAAAGTCTAGAACGTGCCACTCTGGACCCGTGTGGGTGGCTTGGAGACCCCAATGCTCAGTGGCCTCTTGGACCCGGTGGTTCCCTCTCCTGTGGACGTTTTGGCCATGCTTAGAGTCTGTTTCCTTTGCTTTTTTTTCTGAGTTGGAGTCTCACTTTGTCCCCAGACTGGAGTGCAGTGGCCGCTCCTGGCTCCCGCAGCCTCGACCTGCCGGGCTCTGGCGATCCTTCCGCCTCAGCCTTCTGAGTAGCTGGAACTACAGGCGCATGCTACCACACGTGGCTGATTTTTGATTTATTGTAGAGAGGAGGTCTCGCCAAGTTGCCCAGGCGGGTCTCGAACCTGTGGGTTCGGGCAATCCACTTACCTCGGCCTCCCAAGGCGCGGGATTCCAGGCTGAGCCACCGAGTCCGGCTGAGTCTGTTTTCTTGAGAGGGGGAGGCACAGCTACAGGTTTTGTATCTTGAAACAGCGGTGGTTGGGGGATTGGAGGATGCTGGCCACGAACTTGACAGTGTCGTTTGTGCTTTCGTAGCACCCGTCCCGGGATCCCTCAAAGCCACGGTGAAGGGCCTCAGCATCCTGTACCTCCTCTTTCTTCGTGGCAGCCCCCCGGCAGAGGGGCAGGGGCTGCACCTCCGGGAGATTCTAAAACTGTCTCCCTGGAAGGCCCTCCGCTTCCAGGTGAAAGAGATGGGATTCGAACCTGGGCTCCACCACCCCCTAGGCTGTGCCGATGCCTGCAAGGAGCAGCGCTTCCTGGCATCGGGGGTGAGGTGGGCCTGGACGTGCCCCAGGGTGGGCGAGGCTGGTACCCGCCACCCCCAACCCCGGTTTCTGCTCCTGGGGTTGTGAGAACTGGCTTCAAGTCACGGCAGGCAGTTGTTCTGTGCTTGAGCCTCGGCCCTGAGTGGAGGCGGGCGTCTGGGGAGAGGCGTCTGGCCTCGCCGAGGGCTCAGGAAATCCACTCATCTCAGCCTCCCAAAGCCTGGAATTACAGGCTGAGCCACCGAGCCCGGCTTAAGTCTGATATCTTGAAACAACAGTGGTTAGAGGAATTGGAGGTTGCTGCCCATGAGCTTGACTGTTATTTGTTCCAGCCGGAGAGATGTTCTTGGAGCTTATGCTAGGACAGAATCTGTGTCCTCCGTTCTTGGTAACACCTCTTGGGTTGCCCCAGGAGATAAGCGGCAGCCCCGGGGACCCAGCAAATATCTTCCCACCTCTCTCCTGCCAGGGATTTGCCAGCTCCAGGTTCCTCCACCCACGTGCCCGGCAGCCACTCAGGTCTTCTCTGGGGTCTTCCTCCAAGGGCCCCGAGTAGGGGTAGCCAGAGTGAGCTGGAGCTCTGTTGGAGGAACCCCAAGGTGCAGTGGGGTCCCTGAGGCCACAGAGAACCCCGTACTGTGCCCCATGCCGGGTGGGCTTTGCCTCTGTCTTCTCTCCTGGGAACAAGGGCAGAGGACTCTAGAAGGCTCCAATCACCTGTAGCCGTGCAGGGAGCCTGGGGTGTGGGAACTCTGGCTACTCATCTGGGCTTTCGCTCCCAGAAGGTGGGCTCAGCACCAGGCCCAGGTGGGCACAGAACCAGCCTGGCTGCCGCGGCTCCTTGGCCCTCAGTCCTCGGGCTCCCCCAAACCCACCTGCACCCCTTCCCTGCTCCTTCCTGCTCTTTGCAAAATGATTCCCCTCTGCTCGGGCTCTTTATTGGTCTGTTTCTAAAAATTGGGACCGAACCAGGTGTGGTGGCTCACGCCTGTAATCCTGACACTTTGGCAGGCCGAGGTGGGAGGATTGCGTGAACCCAGGAGTTGAGACCAACCCAAGCAACCTAGCAAGACCTCGTCTCTGGAAAAAAAAAAATAGCCGGGTGCAGTGGTGTGTGCCGATAGCCCCGGCTACTCGGGAGGCTGAGGTGGAAGGGTCACCGGAGCCCAGGAGGCGGAGGCTGTGGTGACCCAGGCTCTCGCCACTGTGCTCCAGCCTGGGAGATGGAGTGAGTTCCCCCTTCCCTCAAAAACTGGGTGGGATAATATTTGTGCCAAAAGATAGGGAGGGAAACAGGTTTTTGGAGGACAATGACTTGCCTGACCTGGCGCGTGGGTTGGGCCCACACTTGGAACCCTGGGCCGTGTCGTTCTGGGATTGCTGGGTGAGGAGCCCCAGGACATGTCTCGTCCTTGTCCACTGAGCCTTCTCTGAAGGGCTTCAGCTGTCACGTGTTAGCGTGGGGGGATAATGCGGAAACGCGGATGACATCTAGACACGCATATGTATAGAAAGTAGCCTGGAGGTACATTTCTCTCGCACGTGACATTCGCGCATGACAGTGGCAGTGTCGCCCTGGACTGCCAAGGCGCCGTCTTCCGCTGCTCTTGCTGTCTTGCTTGGCTCAGCAGGTGACTTCTATCTCTGGGTTCAACATGGCGACCCTAGGTCCTGCCATCCTTTCCACAGCCCGGTCCATGGCAAGGAAGAAGGAGGAAGGGAAAACCTTATGCCTTTCCTTCTTGTTTCTCCAGTTCTTTTTTTCTTTCTTTCTTTTTTTTTTTTTTATGAGTTGGAGTCTCACTCTGTTGCCCAGGCTGGAGTGCAGTGGCACACTCACGGCCACCCCAGCGTCGACCTGCTGGGCTCCGGCCATCCCTTCGCCTTAGCCTTTCAAGTCGCCGGCACTACAGGCGCGGGCCACCACTCACGGCTAATTTTTGATTTATCGTAGAGCAGCGGGTTCGTCAAGTTCCCCAGGCGGGTCTCGAGCCCACGGGCTCAGGCAGTCCACTCGCCTCGGCCTCCCCAAGTACTGGGATGACAGGCTGAGCCACCGAACCCCGCCTTTTCTCTGTTTTTTTTTTCCCCTCCAGTTAAAAAAAATGGCGTTAAAATGCACATCACATAAAATGTACTGGCTTAACCACTTTAAGTGTACAGTTCAGTGGCATTAAGTACCTTCGCATTGTACAATAAGATGATGAAGATATCTCATAGGAGACGTTGAGACTCAGAGAGGGCACGTGTCTGGCCTGAGGTCACACTGCGTGAATGACAGGATGGGGCCTTGTCGGCCTTCTGACTCCAGGGCCTTCCTCGAAACGCTGTCACCTTGTAAAAGGAGTAAAAGGGGTATTCTCACTCTTCCTCTCTGTCCCCAACCAGACAGAGGACTCCATCTGGGGCCTACACCCTTAGCAACCAGGCTGGGAATTCCCCCCACAGCCCAGCAGAGTTCACATCGGCGCTCTGCCTGACCCCCGTTCTCTTCCCAGGAGCTTTAATATGCTGGGAAAATAGGAAGGACTTAGTAATGCGTTACTTTAATTGGATTTCCCCCAGTATTGGTATGCAGAGGTTATCGTCAAATGATTGACGGAGTGGCCCAGGCCAGAGGTTGGCTGTGGTGTGCGCGCGCGCGTGCGTGTGTGTGCGCGCCTGGGGTGAGTGAATCTGCACAGGCTTCCTCCCAGACCTACGTGTGCACACGCGTGTGTGCCCTGCGCTTTCAGAAGGGCCTCAGACAGCTCTTTATCCTGGGACACCCCTCCCCTGGGCCCGCCTCTCCCGGGAGGGAAGCTGGGGCCCGCCTGGCGGGGAGGGGGCGGCTGGCAGCTGGGCCCAAGAAGCCGTGTCTGGGGTGGTGTGTGTTGAAACTGGCAGCCGGGCACATGAGTCACCGGCCAAATTAACTCAAGTTTCCTTTGGGGAAAAATGTAATCAGTTATTGCATTCTGGTCCATTTTAGCAAATTAACTCGTCCAGCGTTTTATTTTTATTTTTTTTAATGTGGGGGGCGTACAGACGGGGAGGAGGCTAGTGGAGGCCCCAGCAAGGAGGCCGCTGTGGGTGTGGGAAGGCCCTCGGGACCCTGGACACGGGCTTCCAGGGAGGGTGCATCCGGGCTGAGCCCAGGCAGGGGCTGCTGGCCTTGGGGGGATGTGACCTCGGGTCCCGCTGGCACCTGGGGGGGAAGCAGCCACTCGAGGGAGGACTTCACGGCCCACCAAGCAGATGTCCTCCACACGCCTGTGCCCACCCACCCGGGGGCATAGGAGCCAGGCGGGGAGCAAGTTGGGGCTTCCTGGGGCCTGAGCTGGCCTCATGGGCCACGCGCTCTCCTTACAAGGCGCCCGTCTGGAAGGCTTGACCAGGCCTGTCTGTGGTGAATGATTCTACTGCTGTTGCTCCCACGGCCCCGTGGGCTCAGTCCCCCATTTCACTCCAGCTTCACCCCTAACCCTAGCCCTAACCCCTCGATGTCCAGACAGGGCAATCCCCACCAAGGCCACACAGTGACCCCAGACCTGGCTCCCTTCACCGCTGGTAGGGCTGGAGACGTTTCCCTCATCAAATGGTGGGGAGTATAACGGGCGTTTGATTTTTTTTTTTTTTTTGAGTTGGAGTCTCCGTCACCCAGACTGGAGTGCAGCGGCCGCTCCCGGCCACCGCAGCCTCGACCCGCTGGGCTCCGGCGATCCTTCTGCCTCAGCCTTCTGAGTAGCCGGAATGACAGGCGCACGCTACCACGCCCGGCTAATTTTTTGATTTATTGCAGGATGAGGTCTCACCAAGTTGCCCAAGCGGGTCTCAAACCCGCGGGCTCAGGCCATCCACTCACCTCAGCCTCCCAAGGCACGGGATGACAGGCTGAGCCACCTGAGCCCGGCTTGATTTTTTTTTTTTGACTTGGAGTTTCACTCTGTCGCCCAGGCTGAAGTGCAGTGGCGCAATCACGGCCACCGCAGCCTCCATCTCCTGGGCTTGGGTGATCCTTCTGCCTCAGCCTCCCAAGTAGCTGGGACTACAGGCATGCTACCATGCCCTGCTAATTGTTTCCTTTTTTGGTAGAGACAAGGTTTTGATACAACGCTGGTCTCGAACTCCTGAACTGAATTCAAGCAATCCTCCTGCCTCGGCCTCCCGGAGTGCTGGGAGGACCGTTGTGAGCCACCGTAGCCGGTCAAGACATTTGATCTTAAAGATCCAGACCAGGCCAATGAGCTGATGGTTCAGACCTGGTGGGGGGAGTCTCCCTGGGATGGGGGTGAGGGGCTGGGCCTCCCAGCCAACATGGTGACATGGGCCTCCCGTTGGGGCCTTGGAGCCCACCCTTCCTCTGCTGGAAGGTCCTCCCACCTCTGCCTCAGGCCCCAAACAGACCTTAGCGGCTCAAGTTCTGCTTTCCCTGAGAACCTTCCAGGCGGTCCCTCCTGGGGTGCCCGCCCCTCCTTTCTTCAACCTCCCCCGGCCCGCCACTCTGTGCCGCGGTCCTGCGGACACAGGTGCCAGATGTGGTCCATGGCGGAGCAGGAGAAATGACCCAGCCCGTGTGGGCTGTAAAGTAGGTGGGCCCCCGCCCGGAGCCCTGGGTGTGAGCAGGGAGGCGGAGACCCCACCAGGGAGGCCCCGGGGGACCCCCTCCCCTTCCTTGGTCTGCCCCAGACACCGCACAGACCCCGAGCAGCTGGGTCGGGCCTTTATTCCAGAGTTTCTTCAGGCGGCCCGAGTCTTCCTTCTGCCCAGAGGCCTTCATTTCTGCGGGTGACTCCCTATGTCAGGGCTGCCCCCGAGCTGCCCAGACGGTCGCTCTCCAGCTGGGATTTCCACTCCTTAGATGGGAGCCCAAGTAGGGAATAGTTTAAATAAACTAAAGTGCATTCATATGATCCTACGGGCACGTGTGTGTGTATATATGTGTGTGTGTATATACCTACAGATCATATATCCATTTGTACTTTTATATAGCCAAACACAGAGACACCAAATGTTAGCTGGGGCTACCTCTGGGTCATGGAATGATTGGGGACTTTTATTTCTCTCTATTTTTCTTTTTTTTTTTGAGTTGGAGTCTCACTCGGTCGCAGCCTCGACCTGCTGGGCTCCGGCGATCCTTCCGCCTCAGCCTTCCAAGTAGCCGGAATTACAGGTGCGCGCTACCACGCCCGACTGATTTTTTGATTTATTGCAGAGATGAGGTCTCGCTGCCCAGGCGGGTCTCGAACCCATGGGCTCAGGCAATCCACTCACCTCAGCCTCCCAAAGGCGCGGGATGACAGGCTGAGTCACCGAGCCCGGCTGGTATATTTTTTTAAGAGACAGAGTGTCACTCTCTGTTACTGAGGCTGGAGTGCAGTGGTGTAATCATAGCTCCCGGCAGCTTTGACCTGTGGGCTCAAGCGATCCCCACGCCTCAGCCTCCTTAGTAGCAAGGACTACACAGGTGTGCACCACCACATTTGGCTAATCTTTAAATGGTTTGTAGAGATGAGGTCTCACTATGTTGCCCGGGCTGGCCTCAAACTCCTGGTTCAAGTGATCCTCTTGCCTCGGCCTCCCAAAGTGCTAGGAATAGAGGCATGAACCACCACATCCGGCAACACACGATATTTTTTTGTACAGTTTTAACATACTCTGAATCTCCCAGGAATGCAACAACAGCGGAAATTCAGGCGAGATGATCCTTTGCTTTGTGGCAGGATTTCACCAAGAGTGTCTGCCCTTTCAAACAATCACATCCTTGAATGTGAGCCTGCTCATGGTATTTGAGTGGCCGAGACAACGAAGAATGTCACTCTGCGTTCGGAAATGCCACATTAGTGGCTAGTCTATGCATAGGTGCCTGGTTTGACTGCTTCATTGTGTTCCCTGGTGTAGACATGCCCAAGCATCTGCATGTTAAATACTGCTTGACATAAATCACTTTTTAAACATTTCTCCTTTATGTCACAGGGTAAAGGCATTGCTATATTAATTTTTTTTAAATGATGCATGTGGATTGGTTATACGATCAACGGACTTTACTTCTGGGGAGAAAAGATGTTACAAGGTTTTGTTGCAGGTCACGGATTATGGGTCTGATGGAGTGAGGACCGCTGATCGCCCCATTTCACAGATGGAAAGACTGAGTCCGGAGGGCTCTGTGGGAGGTCACGGCGTGAATGGGCAGGACCAGGACTAGAACTCGGGGCTCCTTCTGCTCCCTCGGTAGCCTCCGGGCAGCCCTAATGGCATCCTGTCTCCTGACAAGCTACACCCCCCGTGATAAAGAGAGATGAAAGACTTATTAAGCTCTCTGGTCGTGGCCTTTTGTTTGTAATTTAATAGAGATTTCCTGAGAAGCCAGCCGGGCCCTGGCTTGTGTGAACCTGGCGGTCTGCTGGTGTCCAGGGCTTCTCTCAGCTGTCCTGCCCTGTCTCTCTGGCCAGCCTCCCTCCGGGCCAGGCCGGAGCCAGGCGTGGGGCCAGGTGACCTCCTGTGACCTCCTCCAGCCCAGACACGATTCTCTCTCCTTCTAGATTGTTTTTCCAATCACCGCGTCTGAGTGAGACTGTCTATCCTTTTCGACGACAACCTTTCAACTCAAGTTATGGTTTTATAAATAATATATACGGCGAGTCGGTGCTGGGGAGAGGACGTTCATCCCGCCCTGAAATATTTATGACCTGGAGTGTCTGCTTACTCTTCTGAGGAGTCATTTTTTAGCGCGGTGTGCGGGAGAGTGCGCAGCCCGGGGCATCTTGGGAGGCGGCGGCCCCGAGGGCCCCCCCAGCCGGGCTGGGGGGCTGATCCGTCCTGCGGACGTGGGGGCCACGGCGGCTCTGCCCCGAACCAGCCCTCCTAAATTATCTCAGGAAGGCTCTGCGCCCGGTGACAGGAAGCAGCACCGGGGCCTTCGAGACCCACGTCGCTTTCCAGCCTGCAGTGTGAGTAATGCCAGGCGCGCGTCAGGCCTTGGCGGTGGGGTCTCCCGTCCTCAGGCCTTTCCAGGGAGGTGGGGGTTACAGCTCCCATTCTGCAGGTGGGGAAACAGGTTCAGGGATTTCTCAAGGTCACGCGCTAAGCAAGCAGGAGAGCCTGGAAGCTCAGGCAGGCTGGCGAGCCCCTCATCTCAAAGCTTTTCTCCTGTCCCCCTGTCCCAGGATGCAGCCCCGCCTGGCCCACCACTGAGCGGCTGCTGGGGCCAGTGCGTGGACTCAGGTCAGTTTCCGCGGCAGCGTCTGCCCGTGGGCAGTGGTGTGAGTTTCTGGGGCCTTGGCTGGGGCGGAACGATCGACTGGCCCTTGGGGCCGGATTTCCAGTCCGAAGGCAATGGCTGCATCCCTGGAGGTGCCAGGGGTAGTCTGAAGACGGCTGGTGCCGAAGGACCCAGAATGTCATCCTGCCCGTCTTCCCACGTCACAGGTGGGAGATGAAAGGCTCTGACAGGGCTGGGGACTCGCCCAAGACCACAGAGGTCGTTGGAGCCCACTGGCGATGATGGCGTCTCCTGGAGTCCAGCCATCTGGTCAACCTCCTCTCCCTCTCCATAACCACCCTTTCTTCCAGAAGGAAAAAAACCAGGATTTGAGAGAGGAGGGACTTGTTCAGAGCCGTGCGCATCCTCCGTCTGGCCATAAATCCATGCACGGGTTACATCATTTGGAGACTGTGCTTGAGGAAAAAAATTGAGAATATTTCTGAACTCGCTGGACCTCAGAGTGGACTGTAGTTAATACAATAGAGATGCATGTCTTTTTTGAGTCAGGGTCTCACTTTGTTGTCCAGGCTGGAGTGCATTGGCATCATCGTAGCTCACTGCAGCCTCAGACTCCCGGGCTCAAGCCATCCTCCCACCTCAGCCTCCTGAGTGGCCAGGACTACAGGTACGCAATACTGCCACTGCCTGGTTTTAGAATTATTTTGTAGAGATGAGGTCTTGCTGTGTTTCCCAGGCTAGTCTCCAACTCCTGGCTTTAAGCCGTCCTCCTGCCTTAGCCTCCCAAAGTGCTGGGATTACAGGCACAAGCCACTGCTCCCAGCCTAAATACAGACATCTATTCCGTGAGTTAGACTGAGGCGTGAAGGCAAGAATTATCTCACACTGTTTCTCCACCTGGAAGGACTATTTTCTTTTTTTTTCTTTTTTTGAGTTGGAGTCTCACTCGGCTGCCCAGACTGGAGTGCAGTGGCCGCTCCCGGCCACCGCAGCCTCGACCTGCCGGGCTCCGGCGATCCTTCCGCCTCAGCCTTCCGAGTAGCCGGAACTACAGGCATGCGCAACCACGCCCGGCTGATTTTTTGATTTATTGCAGAGATGAGGTCTCACCAAGTTGCCCAGGCGGGTCTCGAACCCGCGGGCTCAGGCAATCCACTCACCTCAGCCTCCCAAAGTGCTGAGATGACAGGCTGAGCCACCGAGCCCAGCTAGGACTATTTCCCATGGGAAAGAGTACTTGTATTCCTGATGGCAGGTGACTCCAGGTACCCTGAGGGCAGGGCTGGGGCTGAGTCAGTCACTGTGGCAGGTGACAGAGAATGGGAAATAAACGAATGAGAATATCCCTGGAAAAAGCCCAGCTTAGTCTTGAGCCAGAGGGAACAGTCAGGCCGTCCCGTCCTGGCCGCCTTTGGCCTTGTTCCCCCAGGCTGGTCCTGCCTCCCTTGTGGTAGATGGTCCCCAAAGATGGCCTCCACGTGAGCCACACCTCCGAGTTCTTCTCCCCTACCACTGCCCCTCCCTTTAAACAGAACTGGCTTCGTGTACACCGGTAGAGCACAATGGACGTGACTGTGCGCCTTCAAAGGCTAGGTCAGAAGAGACATTGCAGCTGGCCAAGCTCCTCTCCCTCTCCACAACCACCCTTTCTTCAGAAGAAAACCGAGACTTGGAAGAGGAGAGGCTTGTTCAGAGACCCTCTGTGGATGGATAGGAGCCCTGCACATCCTCAGTCTGGCTGTGAATCCACGCACGACCAGGCCTCCAGCACGTGTGGAGGGTCCAGCAGCAGCCTTCTCCGCCTGGCTCTGTGTGATGCTGGCTCAGGGGAAGCCAGCTACCGCCTAAGAAATCTGATGAAGCCGGGCTCGGTGGCTCAGCCTGTCATCCCGCGCCTTTGGGAGGCTGAGGTGAGTGGATTGCCCGAGCCCGTGGGTTCGAGACCCGCCTGGGCAGGCAAGACCTCATCTCTACAATAAAATCAAAAAATTAGCCGGGCGTGGTAGCACACTCCTGTAATTCCGGCTACTCGGAAGTCTGAAGCGGAAGGATCGCCGGAGCCCAGCAGGTCAAGGCTGCGGTGGCCAGGAGCGGCCACTGCACTCCAGTCTGGGTGACAGAGTGAGACTCCAACTCAAAATAAATAAATAAATAAAATAAAGGAAATCTGCGGCGGCCATGTTGTGAGGAAGCCCAAGATGGCCACAAGGGGGGAAATCGGGCTGGGAGAAGGCTCATAGACCAGACCCCGGTCCTTCTGGGATCCCCACAGAGGCACTGGATATGCAGGAGAGGAAGCCATCCTGGATTTCCAGCCTCGCGGGCCTTCAGACGACTCCAGCCCCTGCTGGCACCTAACTGCAACTGTTCACGCCCCCACCCCTGCCCAGGCCAGAGCCACCCACCCAGCAGGACCCAGTCAGCTCTGTGCCAACATGAGGGCGGGAAAGAGAACGGCGGTAAAGCGCCGTGTTTCGGGTGGCTTGTGAGGCTGCGGTAGGTAGCCAACATGAGCTCTTGGCTCTGAGGATGCCACCTGGACCTGGACCAGGCCTCCAGCGTGCGTGGAGGTTCCAGCATCAGCATTCTCACAACTAGGGCAGAACCAGGCAGACTCTCCGGGCCGAGAGACCCCGTGTGTCCTCCATGGTGGCCTCTCCACACCCGCTAAGAGGCTGCTGAGAGCACGTCCAGGTACGACGGAGAGTTGGAGCTTGCGGAGGAAGGCCCTCACTACCCCGCTTCCAGACGGCCCTCTCCCACTCAGGTTGCTCTCAGGGCTTACCGCAGCCTTGATGTCCCAGAAAGTGAGGTTAGGAGACCCCGGAGTGCCCCCTGGGGACCCACAGTGGTTGGGAACAGGGCTGCCTCCCGGCCTAGCACTGTGTGAACAGTTACTGGTCAAGACAAGATGAACACCCAGAAATTGTGAGGAAGTGTCTAGACACTCACATAGAAATTCGACATGACGGCTGGGTGCGGGTGGCTCTCGCCTATCGTCCCAGCACTTTGGGAGGCCGAGGCAGGAGGATTGCTGGAGCCCAGGAGTTTGAGACCAGCCTGGACAACATAACAAGACCTCATCTCTACAAAATGAAAAATAAAAAATGAGTTGGGTATGGTGGCACATGCCTGTAGTCCTAGCTACTCAGGAAGCTGAGATGGCAGGATCACCTGAGCCCAGGAGGTCAAGGCTGCGGTGAGCCGTGATCGTGCCACTGTACTCCAGTCTGGGTGACAGTGAGACCCTGACTCAAAAAAAAAAAAAAAAAAGAAAAGAAAAGAAAAGAAAAATAAATCTGACACGGCCATGAGGTCTAAGTTTGGGACTTGTGGATTTGTCTCCTCAAACAGGGCGGGCCTAGTTTGGGTTTTGTCAACCTATAAGGTGTGTCACATTTAGTCTTCAACCTGGTTGTGTGCATTGGGGCCACATTTGGTCCACAGTGGACAGGTAGTTTGAGAAGCAGAGTTCGAGCCTGTAATGTGTCTGTGTCTTCCCCTCTGGGAGGAGCCAACCCAGAGTTATACACGCCCCTGGTGAGTGTAGTGTGGTTGGATCTCACCTCCCATGCTTGCTCTCCCTGACACTCCATCTGGGGGCATTTGTACAGTGCACAGGTTGGACAACAGTCTATGGTAGCCACGAGTGAAGACTTGCCCCTGCAGTAAGGACTTGTGCAGCCTGAACCTCTCCTTCCACCTGAAGCTAGACCTCTAGGGGGTTCAGGGCTTGCCTCACGAAAGAAATGTGATGACCCATCTCTTAAGGCGAACGGTTGAAGAATTCTAGTACTCTGCATGTTTTTTTTGTAAAAGCAGCTGGCGACATCAGACTCTGGGAGTCAGCGACTTAAATATCACTTAAATGCACAAGACCTCAAGTAGCCAACTCACTTAAGCCAGGATTTTTGAAATATCTGGGAAAAGTCAGAAATCTCAGTGGACCCAAGCTCTAAGCACTCCCAGAGGCCAGGAATCAGCTGGCTGTGTCTGACTGGGAGGCGGCCCCCCCAGCCAGTTGCACCTGGGGTTGTTTGAAGAAATGCCAGGTCTGGAGCGGATCAATCTCAGCAGCTCCAGAGTTCGGCCTTGGCGGTCTGGTGTCTCCAGGGCGAATGAAGTCGTGGCGTGTAACTTGGCCAGTCCACCTCCCAGGAGTGAATCCCCACAGCCAGGCATGAGCCTCCAGCTGGAGGGAATGCTTGCTCTAAGGCCCCCTTATCCCCGCAGCAGACCAGGGTGGGCGTGAGGGCTGCAGGGAGAACCTGGTTCCCTAAGGCTTTTGATAACTTTGGTGAGAGCATTGCTTTCTCTTCTTTTCTTTATTCTTTTTAAAACCAGGGTCTCACTCTGTTGCCCAGGCTGGAGTGTAGTGATGCCATCAAAGTTCACCACAGCCTCGACTTCCTGGGTTCGGGCAATCCTCCTGCCTCAGACTCTCGAGGAACTGGGACTACAGGTGCACACTGCCACACCCAGCCGACTTTTTGCAGAGATGAAGTCTCGCTCTGTTGCCCAGGCTGGTCTCGGACTCCTGGACTCCAGCCATCCTCCCGCCTTAGCCTCCCAAAATGCTGGGGTTACAAGAGTGAGCCCCCGCACCCAGCCAGAATCACTTTCCATGCTGTCTTTTTCCTTAAACAATTCAGTATGAAAACATACTCATGGGGGCTAGTCCTCAAAGGCCTACTTGTGACAGCTGCCGTGTTTGGGCCGTGGTTGCACAAACTCCTCTTAATTTCACAACTTCTCAGTAAGGAAAATGGGTGGGGTGGCAGAAAAATGGCAGCTTCCCCCCCTTTGGAATACCCGCGCCCCGATGTCCTCGGACCCGGTGACTCTGTTACCTTGCCCGGCAAGGGGGAGTTCCGCTTTTTGTTTTGTTTTGTTTTTGAAAGCGGATTTATTGAGAGGACAGAAAAGCTCCCACAGTGGGAGGGGACCGCTTTCAAATGGAAGTCAGGTGGCCGATCAGCCCACCCCGAGATAAGAGATGATTCTGCTCTCTGGGTGGATCCAACGTAACCCTGGGGTCCTTTAAAGCAGAAGAGGGTGGCAGAAGAGGGAGTCCGAGTTAGAAGAGATGAAGAAAAAAAAAAAAACCCTGCTGGCTTTGAAGTTGGAGGGAGGCCGGGTGCAGTGGCTCACGCCCGGAATCCCAGCACTTTGGGAGGCTGAGGTGGAAGTATTGCTTGAGCCCAAGAGTTCCAGACCAGCCTGGGCAACAGAGAGAGACCTCGTCTCTATGAAGAATTAAAAACTTAGCCAAGCATGGTGGCGTGCGCCTGTAGTTCCAGCTACTTGGGAATCTGAAGCAGAAGGCTCGCCCAAGCCCAGGAGGTGGAGGCTGTGGTGAGCTGTGATCGTGCCACTGCACTCCAGCCTGGGTGACAGAGTGAGACTCAGACACACACACACACACAAAATGCAGAAGGCCACACAATGTGGATAGTCTGAAGATGGGAAATTAAGAAGATAGATTCTCCTCTTGAGCCTCCAGAAAGGAACACATCCCTGCCAACACTTGATTTTATTTTAGCTCTGTGAAACCCTTTGTCAGATTTCTGACCTCCAGAACTATAGGATAATACATTTGTGTTACGCTGAAAAATCTGTGGTAACTTGTTGAAGCGGCGATAGGAAAAAAAATGTACAACAGAGTTCAGAGAGGCTTAGTAAGTTGCCCAAGGTAACACAGTATGGAGGTGCAACCTCTGGCGGGTCTTGTTCTTTCCTATGCCCCACACCGCCTCCTGCTGACACTCAAGGTGGCCTTGGTGGGGCGGGGAAGGGGCTTGGACTACATGTGTGTCCCGAGGGGTTTGTGGTCTCAGGCTGAAGATGCCTCCTGAGAGCAGAGAGGTGCAGGGTTGAGTTCCCACCACCTTCATTTATCTGAGCCTCAGCTTCTGCACGAATGAAAAGGGGGTGTAGCCGGGCTCGGTGGCTCAGCCTGTCATCCCGCGCCTTTGGGAGGCTGAGGTGAGTGGATGGCCTGAGCCCACGGGTTCGAGACCCGCCTGGGCAGCGAGACCTCATCTCTACAATAAATCAGAAAATCAGCCGGGCGTGGTAGCACACGCCTGTAATTCCGGCTACTTGGAAGGCTGAGGCGGAAGGATCGCCGGAGCCCAGCGGGTCAAGGCTGCGGTGGCCGGGAGCGGCCACTGCCCTCCAGTCTGGGCGACAGAGTGAGACTCCAACTCAAAAAAAAAAAAAGTTATTGTAATGTTTGAGAGGCAAGGTCTTGTGGCATCACCCAGGTTGGAGTGGTAGTGGTGCCATCATGGCTCACTGTAGCCTCCATCCCCTGGGCTCAAGTGACCCTCTTGTCTTGGCTTCCTGAGTAACTGGAACTATAGGGACACACCACCACATCCACCTAATTTTTACTCTTTTTTTTTAACTTATAGAGATGGAGTCTCACTATGTTGCCCAGGCTGGTCTTGAACTCCTGGCCTCAAGCGATTCTCCTGCTTTGGTCTCCCGAAGTGCCAGGATTACAGATGTGAGCCACCGCGCCTGGTCTGGACCTGGGTTTTATCACCCATGGGGTGCCTGGCAGAAATGAGGCCCACTAATCAGATCTGCACAACGTGCTGATTTGCTCAGGGGCTCCTAGGAGTCGTGACCAGGACAACGGTGTCAGGCACACTCCCCTCAGGGGCTGAAGCCACACCGTTCTGCCCACTGGAATCTGCTGACACCTCCGGGTAGATGACACCCTTCATCTGGGACCCCAGGGTGTCCTTCCAACACAGGGATATTTGCAGGGAGCCTGTGGTGCCCATGACTAAGACACAGCTGGGCGGAGATTGGGGTCTTTGTGTTGGAAGGGCACCCGGGATGGGGCACCGGACCTGGGTGGCTTTCAGGTTGGGCATGCTGGCAGAGTCCTGGAACAAAGGGGATCCTCTGCCTGTTACCAAGCCACCTCACCTGCTGGGTGGCCGTGCACCCTTCCTGCTGTCCCTGTCGGGGCAACCAGAAGTGGAAGCCGGTGTAGCCACAGGTCCTTTCTGCTCAGCCTCCACTTGGAGTCCAAGGAAATCTCCACGAGACTTGTCATTCCCAGCCGAGCTCTGGGCCCCTTGACTCAACGGTCACCCAGACACCTCGAGCCCCCTTCCGGCGTCCTGTCCTCCTTAGCACTCAGCACCTCGGACCTGTTACGTGCTGGTGTGACTTCCTTCTTTGCTGACTGTCTGTCTCCCTCCCTAGAGAAGAAGCTTCAGGAGCACAGAGGCTTCGTCCATCCTGTTCCATAAGAGAGAGGTTCCCAGTACCAAACACAGTGCCTGGTGCCTGGCAGGGGCTCGAGATGCCACATATTTGCTGAACAAACGAAGGAATGAATGTCTGAAGCCATGCAGTCCTTTGTGAGCCTTATTCTCCTTCCGAGGAGTCAGAAGGCCAAGCCCCTTCAGGGACTGGTTTTCTCGCACACGCACCAGGAATCTTCTAGAGGGTAGACAGAGGCAGCAGTGAGCTGAGGGTTCGGCAAGAGCCAGGCGTGGTCCGAGCTCCCTCTCCGACGCCTCCCAGCCGTGCAAACCACTAACTGGACAGGCGACAGCTTTCCCACTTCCTTGGTCTGCAAAAGAGGGGTGTCACGCCCCACCTCAGAGGCGTCGGGGGCCCTGCAGGGGTCCTTGGCCTGCGGACGCTTCCTGCTGGGGAGAGCTGAGGCTCTTTGGAGTGTGAGGACACATCTGTGTTTTCCAGTTCTGAAGGGCCGGGTGCAGGTCATGGGTGGTGGACGCACAGAGTCTGGCGTCCCCGGGGGAGGGCAAGTGACGGGGACAGGGCCTGGAAATCCCCAAGGGAAGGGCGCTCTAGAAGGCCATTCCCCCAGGCCGCAGGCGGGCTCTGGGTGCAGGTGTGTGTGCAGCAGGTTTAATGAGGGTGCTCCTGGGGGAGGGGACAGTGGCCAGACGCCACGGAGGAGCTGGTGGTTGCAGTGAGGCCTCAGTCACCCCTGGGTCCTCCAGCCCTGCATCCCTCGGCCCCGGTGCAGCAGCCCAGGCAGGCCTCTGGTCAGCCCCTTCCCAGCAGAGGGTGGTGGGCCTTCACACCCCGAGGGGCCTCTAGGTCAAGCAGCCTCGCGTCCCCTCCAGTGGGCGATGAGGGTAGGGCCGAACTCCACCGTCCTGGCTCCACGGGGCCCTCTGTCCTCTGGCTTCTAGTCACAGCCCTCCGTCCCCCACGGCCTCACCCCGCGGGCATCTGCCGCCCCTCAGGTCCTCGCCTAGCGTGGCTGAGGAAGGGCAGGGGCTGGGCGGGGCTGGGGAAGAGGAAGGATGTGGAGGCCGAGGGTCGGGAGGAGGGAAGGTTCCCGGGGGTCCCTGGCTGGAGCGCATGGTGGGACGGGCCTGCTCTGTGGCCCTGGGAAATGCACCTCCTTCTCTGGTCTTAGGCTTCTTTGCCTGAACAGCGGGGGCCTCAGGGCTGTGGGGGCCACAAAAGAGATGCGGACGTAGTAGAGCCTCAAGGTGTGTAGACAAGGTCACGACAGGCCTCTCCGGAGCCCGTTATGGCTCTGTGTGCAGGCGCCAGCCGTCTCCCGTCTCCCAGGCTGTGTGGCCCGGGGTTGTCCTTGGAGGCCTGTTTCCTGGGGGATGGGGGCGTGGTGAAAGAGCCTGCTTCCTTCCTTGGCCACCCTCCCGAGGAGACGTCCCACGGTGGAGGGGTACTAGGGTGGAGGGGTACTGGGGGGCTGTCCCCATGTCCCCACAGTGAAAGGTCTGGGAGGAGGAGATTCTTTTTTTTTTTGAGTTGGAGTCTCACTCTGTCACCCAGGCTGGAGTGCAATGGCCGCTCCCGACCACTGCAGCCTCGACCTGCTGGGCTCCGGCGATCCTTCCGCCTCCGCCTTCCGAGTAGCCGGAATTACAGGCACGCGCTACCACGCCCGGCTGATTTTTTTGATTTATTGTAGAGATGAGGTCTCGGCAAGTGGCCCAAGTGGGTCTCGAACCTGCAGCCTCAGGCAATCCACTCACCTCAGCCTCCCAAGGCGCGGGATTACAGGCTGAGCCACCGAGCCCGGCTCGAGGAGGAGATTCTTTATAGCGGAGAGTTCAGTAGAGCAGAGCCAGGAAACCAAGCCCGCGTCCCCCAGGACTGGGCGGCCAATCCAGGGCTGGTAGAAACAGCAATTACTAGCGGGACAGGAAAGGCTGCAGGATCTTAATTAACAATGGAGTTACCTGGCCTTGGCTGGGACCTGCGAGGCCGGGGGGTGGGGTGGGGGGTGGGGGGTGGCACGTTGGGCGGTCCCAGCTCCCTCTAGCCCTTGACAGGGAGGGGGAGGGCGGGAGGGTGGGGAAGACAGGGGAAGTGGAGGGGGCAGCTTTCCAGAGCTCGCGAGGCGACTGGGAGAGCTGGATGGCCAGGCCGGGAGAGAAGCCTCTGTGCTCTAAGGGCCGTCTCCCCCCGCCCCTGGGCCGCCCCGGCGATGTGTCGGATGAGGCCAGGGCCAGGAGGGGAGCCCGGCAGAACCCAGACACCCCTGGCCACCGGGAGGCTGCGCTCCCATGGGGCTCTGGTCCTGAGGCCTCCCGGGTTTCAGGAGACCTCCAGGCCGCATCCCAGATGCTCCTTCCCAAGCATCCTGGAGGGGGGGTCTCTTGGAGGCCGTGAGTTTCGCCCCCTCCTCCACTGGCTTTACCCAGTGGAATATGGTAGAGGAAACACAGACCGAGGCTTTCACTGTCCTTGCAAGATTTCGTGTCCCTCGTGCCCTGCCCGGCCGGGGGGCCCTCCCCCCGCTGCCCTTTCGCGCCCAGGTAGCCAACAGCCTCTGAGATGAGGCGAGTGCGGGGTCTTCCCCACCTCCGGCACTTTCTCCTTCATCATCCGTGCCTGCGTGGCTCAGACGGGGGCCCAAGGCCTTCAGGACCGGACCGGACAAGACAGGGGTGGACTTCCTGCAACTTAAGAAGGTTTTGACCCCAGGAGGACAAACAGAAAAGAGCTCTCTGCACTTGGTGTGCCTTAATTTCCTCAGCTGTGAAATGAGTCAAGCAGACCTCTGCAAAGGCAGTGTCAACCCCCTCCCCGCCTGTCACCTTATGGAATGTTCTGGAATTCCTGTGCAGAGCAAACATCTCTGTGGGCCATGCCCTTAGAATCAGACCTGTTAGGTAGAAAGTGGCCAGGAAATGTTCCCAGGAATGCCCAGGAGGTCGAAGTCCCCCCAGGAGAGAGCTGGAACTACTTGGTGGTGGATGCGACCACACCCGGTTAATTTTTTTTGATTTGTTGTAGAGATGAGGTCTCGCCAAGTTGCCCGGGCGGGTCTCGAACCTGCTTGGAGTCGTTTGACAGAGCACACGCACAGAGGGTGGGGGTGGGGCAGGGGAGACCAGCCCCCCCCCCGCTGGAGGCAGCCTCTGGGAGACTGCATCCTGCCTCTGGCACTGCCCACCTCTGTGACGTTGGACAGGCCACTTGCCTCTCAGAAAGCCCCCCTCCGGGGATGAAATGGCGCGCAAGCCCCCCGGCAATTCTCAGTCTGCGTCCAATGGACACGACTGGCCTCCGGGAAGAACGGTTCTCCTGCCTCCGTCCCTGGCCTCTCCTCTCCGCTGCCCCCACCCGTCTTCCTGCTGCTCCTACAGCTTCCGTGGGCGTCAGGATGGACGCCCGGTTCCCTGAGCTTCTCCTGCAGGCCCTGTGTGGACACATCTTCCCTCGGGGCTCGGCGCCGTCGGCGCGGTCGGGTTGTTTTTAGCTTCTCAGCTCTGGAAAGATCTTCCCCTTGGCCCATCCTCTGAGGTCTAGGTGAGGTAGGAGTTTGTCCCTTGAGCTCAGATCTTGAAGTCGCTACCCTCTGCCCTCTGGGTTGGGTTTGTAACCAGTGTTTCCTAAAAGTGCATTAGGTGACTAACAAGAGAAGTGCAGTGGGTTTGATAGCTCCTGGGACATTTGCTGGCTACACAAGCTTCGGTTCCCTGGGAATAACTGGAGATCGTGCCCAGAACCAGAGTGTCACTGCAGCTGTAGGGCTAGTATTATGACCCGCATTCCAACAGCATTCACGCTTCTGTTGTTTGCTGAACGCTCTCACGCATGTTCTTGTTTACTAAGCACTTTGACATCACTCCGCTTGGTCATCCGAACCGGCATTCTTCTTCCTGTTTTACCGATAAGATTCTGAGGCACAGAGGCATAGGCCATTTTGCTCAAGGCCCTGCAGCTCCCGGGAGATGTACTTAAAGCACTGGACAGCTATCGGATAGATACTGGTGGTAGAAGATGAAAGATTATACGTAGAGTCTCTGGCTGATGACTTACAGCTTTTCAGTTTTGATGGTGAAAAAGTGACATGCTGTCAGCAGAAGCCACCGGCGATCACAAGAGTAAATAAGCGACACTCGACTGTAGCCTATGTTGCCAGGTGATTCTGCCCACCCCTAGGCTGATGTGAGTCTTCTGAGCATGCTTACAGTGGGCGGGGCTAAGCGATGATGCCGGGGAGGTCAGGTGTAGTAAACGCATTTCTGACTTGTGCCATTTTCTGTTTAAGATGGGTTTATTCGGAGGCAAGCTCATCGCAAGTCAAGGATCGTTGGCGTGGCCGAGCCTCCTTATTTTTAGATTCCGTATCTGCGAATTCATCTCTTCACTGAAATGTAGCTGTAACCCCAAAGCTGATACCTGCAGTGAGTTTGTATTCACTTTTTCTTTTTTTTTGAGCTGGAGTCTCACTCTGTCGCCCAGACCGGAGTGAGGTAGCCGACCTGCTGGGCTCCGGTGATCCTTCCGCCTCAGCCTTCCGAGTAGCTGAAACTACTTGGTGGTGGATGAGACCACACCCGGTTAATTTTTTTTGATTTGTTGTAGAGATGAGGTCTCACCAAGTTGCCCGGGCGGGTCTCGAACCCGTGGGCTCAGGCCATCCACTCACCTCAGCCTCCCAAAGGCGCGGGATGACAGGCTGAGCCACCGAGCCCGGCTTGTATTCGCTTTCACTGTTATTCACGGACATTTGCAGAGTGGGGAAAAATTTGAGTTCTCCGATGTGCATGTTCCCAGCTGAGGCTGAGTAAGGCCACGTGCTGTCTTCTTGTTTCAGCCTCCTGCAGAGATGACCAGAGACCGAGATGGAGGGATAAAAAGGTGCAAGAAGCCCAGGCTCTGGGGCCAGCTGGACAGGGTGTGAATCCTAACTCAGAGACCTGCTAGTGGGGTGGCCCCAAGCAAGCCACTTCACGCTTCTGGACCTCATTTTCTCTTTTGTAAAATAAATAAAATAAAACCTACCAGAATGAGTTGTTTAGGGCATTTAAGATTATAATCTCTACAGTGTGTGTGTGTGTGTGTGTGTGTGTGTGTGTGTGTGTGTGTGTACATACATACATACATATTTCTCCTAGTGTTTCAGTATTTGTTAATTTAGTGTTTGCGGCAACTGTATAGAACATAACTAGCATGAATAACAAAAAGCGATGGTGCTATTCTCATATGTACACAAGAAAGAAGGCAAAGGAATTGCGGAGAGAGACACTAAGGATTGGAGAGCAGGAGTGGCTTGTAGAGGTGTCATTGACTTGGGCCACTAGAAACTCAGATGACAACCTTCATCCTCAAACAAGCCTCATGAGTAAATTTCCAACCAAGACGGACAGCTCACAGTCAACTCACAAACATTCAAAGCACCCTGGTGAGCACCAGGAGCAACAAAGGAGAGCGAAACTGAACTCAGAAAGATATTGACACTGGAATTGTTAAACAGAATGTAAAAGAGCTGTGTTTATATGTTTCAAGAAATATAAGATAAGCTTGAAGATATGAACATGAAATGAACACATTAGAAAAAAGAACCACACAGGATTTCTGCCAATGGAAGTGACAATAATTGAAAATAAATCTGTGCTTACTAAGGAAGAGAAAAACTAGATACAGCTAAAGAGAAAGATTAATTAGCTGAAGCAGGGATACAAAGAAATTATAACATAATGCAACTGGTAAAAAAGAGATGGTAAATATGAAAGAGAAGATCCAGAGAGGATACGGTCCAACATGTATCTAATCAGAGTTCTAGAAGGAAGTAATAGGAAGAAAGAGGGACGTCAACATTTCAAATGACAGTGGCAAGGAGTTTTCTAGAACTGTTAAAAACAAAGCTGCAGCTGGGCTCGGTGGCTCAGCCTGTAATCCCAGCCCTTTGGGAGGAGGCGAGGCAAGTGGATTGCCTGAGCTCACGGGTTCGAGACCCACCTGGGTAACTTGGCGAGACCTTGTCTCTACAATAAATTAAAAAATTAGCCAGGTGTGGTGGTGTGTGCCTGTAGTTCTAGGGACTTGGAAAGGCTGAGGCAAAAAGATTGCCAGAAGCCCAGCAAGTCGAGGCCGTGGTGGCCAGGAGTGTGCCACTGCACTCCAGTCTGGGTGACAGAGGGAGACTCCAACTCAAAAAAACAAAAAATAAAAAAGCAAAGCTGCAATTCCAGAGGCTCCAGTGAATTGCAAGTAGAAAAAAAAGTAATAAAATAAGCTTTCTTCTTCTTTCTCTCCCTCTCTTTCTCTCTCTCTTTAGCAACTGCGTCTTGCCGTATTGCGCATATTGGAATGCAGTGGCATGATCACAGCTTGACTCCTGGGTCAAGTGATACGCCTGCCATAGTCTCTGAAATGGTTGGGACTACAGATGTACACAACCATGCCTGGCTAATTTTTAAAAATTATTTGTTTTTGCAGAGATATTATCTCGCTATGTTGCCCAGACTGGTCTTGAACTCCTGGCCTCAGGCAGTCCTTCTGCCTTGGCCTATTAATTGCTGAGATTACAGACAAGAACTACCAGCCCAGAAATGTGTTTTCAAACACATCACCATAAAACTGCAGAGCCTCTAAAAAAAAAGAGCTGCCAAGGAACAGACCACAAAAGAGCTAAAAAGACCTACAAGAGGATGGCAATTGAGTTGACAGCTGATTTTTCAACAGCTGATATGGAGGCCAGAAGACAGTGGATAATACAACATTTTCAATGTATTGAAGTAAAATAACTTCTAACTCTCAACAGAAAAGCCAGAATTATCCTTACAAAAATTCAGATGAATGTCATTCTGTTGGAAAGTTTGGAGTAGTTCCTCATTTTGCTCAAAGGCTTCACAATGACTATAAACACCATGTGACTTGGTTCCTCTGTTATCTCCCTGACCTCCATGCATACTATTTTTCTGTCATGCAATCTGTTCCGTCCACTCTGGTCTCCTTGCCTTTCCTCAAAGACGCCAGGGCTTTTGCTCTAGCTCTTTGATACACCTGGAAGATTTGCCCCCTCAGACACTCACAGGTGTTTGCCCATGTCTCACCTTCCCAAGGAGGTCTCCCTTTGGGCATTTATGACTTCCCTTGCTGTGCTCTACTTTTTTCTTTCTTTTTTAAAGGATGAGGTTCTCACTCTGTCACTCAGGCTAGAGTGCAGTGGTACAATCATAGCTCACTGCAGCCTTGAACTGCTGGGTTCAAATGATCCTCCCATCTCAGTCTCCCAAATAGCTGGAACTACAGGGATGAACTACCACACCTGGCTA
Organism: Cephalopachus bancanus; assembly: GCA_027257055.1. Classification (NCBI taxonomy): domain Eukaryota; kingdom Metazoa; phylum Chordata; class Mammalia; order Primates; family Tarsiidae; genus Cephalopachus; species Cephalopachus bancanus. Next base: position 318,633 of record JAPVLO010000453.1, on the reverse strand, counting down.
ACTTTTTTTGGTTAAGACATGTGCCTTGCTATGTTGCCCAGTTTGGTCTCAAACTCCTGGACTCAAGCAATCCTCACCTCAGCCTCCCAAAGTGTGGGCTATCACGTGTGGCCTACTTTTTCTTTTTGATATAGATTTTCACCTTGTAACATACAAGAGACTAGATGTATTTATTGTTTATTTTCCCTACCCCCCTCCAGGAATATAAGCTCCACAGGGGCAGGGGGTTTTGAGTTTTGTCCACTGCTGTGTTTCAAATGCTTGTGAAGGATCCCTGGTGCATAGTAGTTTCCCAAATAAATATTTGTTGAATGAATCAGCTAATTTTACGTTCAGCATGAATGCAAAACAAAGACGTTTTCAGAAAAACAGAAAGTCAGCCAGACCCTTATGAAAGGGAATTTGACAATCCTTTTCAGATGAAAAGACTGAGATGCCAAAAGGCATGAGGTGCAGAGATAAGGGTAAACATGAGGGTGGAAATAAACACTGGCTGTAGAAAATAATAATAACACCTAATGCTGGTCAAAAATAGCATGTCAATGGGAAGGAAAGTGATTGACATGAAAGAATTCTAGAGTTCTCATATTTGACAGGCAGAGGAAATAAACTCACTTTAGAATATATTAAAGGTCCTTGCTGGAATAGCCAGCATCATGGCTAAAGCATAGACACGTAGTGCATAACACAAACTCATGAGGCCAAGGAGGGGAATGAAATGGAAAAAAGAAACCTTAAAAGCCTCGTCCGCCATAACATTGTATTAATGTTTAGCAAACGCTTCCTCTGCCCACCTGTCCTCCATGGGGGGGATATTTCCCCCCCGCCCCTTTGATGTTGACTTTGACCATGTGACTTGCTCGAACCAACGGGATGTGAGTAGACACACCACAAACTGAGACTGCAGATGTCTTTGTAGGAATCAGCTTTGTCCCTTGTGCTTCTGTCCCTGCTATGAGAAAAGGATGCCCCGGTAGCGCTGCTGCTTCAGCCTGGTCCCTGTGAGGATGTACTTGGAGCAGACCCACAACATGGAACCGTCAGAAGACCTGGCAGAACTGCAGCCAACCCCAGCCCTGAGAGTGAGAAGCACGTTTTCGTTGCTGTAAGCTGATGTGATTTTAGAGTCGCCTGCTTTGTGCAGTGTTGTTGAAGTAAGACCTAACTAATACACACAGAAAAAAAAATACAAGAAAGGAGAGAAACAAAACAAGCAGGAAATGTGGGTTAAAGAGGAAAACATAAGACGGTAGAAACAAACCCATACTGACCCCTAGTCAGTTAAGTGTAAATTAAAGTAACTGTCTAGTTAAAAGACAAAGATCGCTAAACAACATTAAAATCAAATTCAAGTATATGTTGTTTACAGAGGACACCCCCAAAACATAAGGACACAGAAAAATTAAGAATCAAAGGATGGAAAAATATGTTCTAGGCAAATGAAAAAAGAAAAAAAGAAAGACGAGATGGCTATATTAATGTTAGAAAAACAGATCCCAAGGCCCAACGTATTGCCAGAGATAAAGTGGGCCAACAAAGAACAAAAAAGAGTGGATTCATCAGAAAGACAGAAAAATCTGAATGTTTTATACATTAATAACATAGCCTCAAAAAATATATATATATTTATTTGTTTAGAGACAGGGTCTCACGCTGTCACCTGGGCTGACGCTCATCGGTGCAGTCATAGCTCACTGCAGCCTCAAACTCTTGGGCTCAAGCAATCCTCTCACCTCAGTCTCTTGAGTAGCTCGAACTGTAGGCGTGCGCCACCAAACCTAGCTAATAGCCTCAAAATGTTTAAAGTAAGAAATGACAGACAAAGAAAGTGTGGCAGTTCAATTTAATAGTGAGACAGTTAAACTTATTGCTTAAAATAACGCGTAAATGAAATAAATAAACATTTTAAAAATTTTAAAGATTTCATAGTAAATATAGTTGACCCTTGAACAATGTAGGGGTTAGGGTGCCAACGTTCCATACAGTCAAAAATCCCAGCACAACTTCTGACTCCTCCAAAACGTAACTAATAGCCTAACTGTTGGTCAGAAGCCTTACTGATAACACAGCCAATTAGTGCATATTTTGTACGCTATTTGTATCATATGCTACATTCTTATAATAAATTAAGGTAGAGCAAAGAAAATGTTATGAAAATCATAAGGAAGAGAAATCCAATTTACTATTCAGAAAGCGGAAGTGGGTCACGGTAAAGGTTTTCATCCTTGTGTCTTCACATCAAGTTGGCTGAGGGGGAGGAGAGGAGGGGTTGGTCTTGTCTCAGGAGTAGCAGAGGTGGGAGAGGCTCCTGGTACAAGTGGACCCACACAGTTCAAACTTGTGTTGTTCAAGGTTCAACTGTACAACAGCCTTGATCAAGTAGACATATAGAAAACACTGAACCCAACTACAGGATAATGTTTATATTTTTCAAGGGCATAGGAATACTTATGAAAAATTATCACACGATAGTTTAAACAAAAAACTAGCTTCAACAAATTTCAAAAGATGTGTATCATAAGACTATATACTAGGACCAGAATAAAATTTATCTAGAAGTCAATGATAAACAGATAACTAGAGAAACAACATACATTTGGGAATTAAAAAGAAAAACGTCTAACTCCATGACTCGATAAAAAATATCAAAACAGTGTGGGATGCATTTAAAGCAGTGATTTAGAGGAAAATTTATAGTCTAAAAGAATTACTTTGGAAAAGAATAAAGGTTCACATTTAAAGAAGTTATGAAAAACAACAGAATAAACTCAAAGAAATCAGGAAGCTGAAAAATAAGAACAGTAATCTATGTAACAGAAAACAAATATATACTACAGAGTATCAAAAAAGACAAAAGCTTATTCTTTAAAAAGACAAATAAAATAGACAAACCTCTTCAATGACAATCAAGAAAAAAGTGAAAAAACATTAATAAAATTAAAGGGGGCCTTATGAAAAAAACTTCCCAGATTAAATAGTTAACAAGATATTATGAACATTTGTATGGCAACAGATTTGAAAACTTACTTAAAATAAATAAATTATAAGAAAAAACCACAATTGACTCAAGAAACAGGAAACCCAAATGGTTTAATAACCATTGAAACAATTGATTCACTAGGGAAAATTTTTCCATAAAGGTAACACCAGTCTCAAATGACTTTCGAGGTGAAGTCTTCCAAACGTTCATGGAACAGATAATTCAATCTTATACAAACTCTTCCAGGGAAAAGGAAGGAAAGAAATCCGTTATGGTATTTATTTATTTATTTGGAGTCTCACTCTGTTTCCCAGGCTGGAGTGCAGTGGCATGATGGTGACTACCGCAGCCTTGACCTGCTGGGTTCAGGCAATCTTTTTGCCTTAGCCTTCCAAATAACTGGAACCACAGGCACATGTCATGACGCCTGGCTAATTTTTTATTTTTATTTTTATTGATTGTGGAGACAAAGTCTTGCCAAGTTGCTCAGGCTGGTCTTGAACCCCTGGGCTCGGGCAATCCGCCTGCCTCTACTTCCCGAAGTGCCAGGATTACAGGAGTGACAGTCAATTTTATAAGGCTATTGAAACCTCGATTTTAAAGGCTGAAAATAGAATGATACAGACTGATTCATGTATGAACATAGTCTGCGAAAATCCTAAACAAATGATTAGTAAATTGAATTTAGGTATATAAAAATATCACTACATCTGGTCAACTTTGTCACAGTAAGGCAAGGCTGGTTTAATATTAAATATATTAACAATTGATTAATGCAATCGACTACATAAAAGATGAAAAGAGAAGAACTGTATGATCATCTCAATCGGAACAGGAAAAAGTTAATAAATTTAGCAAATAGTCATAATGAAAACTCACAGCACACTGTGAAGAGATGGAAACTGTCTTGATAGAAAGCATCTCCAAAAATATTCTTATCAAACATGTACCCTTTTAAGGGTGGTATTCCTAATGATGCAAAAGCATACAGGTGCGAGCTCTTTGTGGAGAAAACCGACAAATGATACTAAAAGACATTTAAAGGGACCTAAATAAACGAGCAAGCGTACCATGTCCTCAGACAGGAATATTCAATAGCGTGAAGATGTCATTCTCTCTAGGTTAATCTATAGATTCGATACAATTTCATTTAAAACCCCAGCCAAGTCTTTCATGAAACTTGACCAGCTGACTCAGTTTTATATGGAAAAACAGGGGCTATAACAAGACTTTGGCTATGGCTAAGATGAACAAGATGAAGTTTCTTTCCAGGTCAGTGGGAAAAGGATGGAATATTTTGTAGAAGAGGCTTGGCTACTCAAATACCTGGGAAAAAGTAAAATGGCATTCCTAACCCATGCTCTGCATAAAAATCAACTCCAGCCTGATTAAAGACAAAAAAACAACAACAACACGGTAAACTTTGAATTAGACAGCATAGCAGAATACAGCACACATACCACGAATCCTAAAGGAAACGATTCAGACTTGCAGGTTTAGTGTAATTATCTATTCAGCACCGGAGAGCATAGACTCAAAACAGAAACCACCGCCTGGGAGAAGGTGTGTGCAGCACATAGAACTGATAAAGGGTTAGTAACCAGAATTTAAAACAAATTTCCACGAGTCTTTAAAAAAGACTCATATCAGTCCAGTAGAGGAATGGGCGGAAGACTCGAACAGGCAACTCACAGAAGAGAAAAATAGTTCATAAACCTTTAAAAAAAGCTCAACTATGCAATCAAGGAAATGCAAATTAAAGCCATAACGAGATACAATTTCACATCCATCAGATTAGCAAAAATTTTAGGGCTGGGCATGCTGGCTCACCACCTGTCACCCCAGCACTTTGGGAGGCCGAGGCGGAAGGATTATTTGAGCCCAGGAGTTCGCAATGTAGCAAGACCTTGTCTCTACATCAAAACAAACAAACAGTTGTTGTCAAGAATGAGAAACTATGGAAGTTTCTATCCACGGGTGGTGGCGATATAGCCGAATCCACCCACGCTGGTGAACCATTTGTCATTGCACGGTGCCATTGATCACACCATGAGATATGCGCATAATAGCAATAAACCCCAAACATCCGTCAACACTAAAGTAAGTACACAAACACTAAATAAAGCAAACAAAAAGCAAAGACAGACAATGACTGGGGTGCATTTTCTAGGTGAAATGCTACAGAGAATAAGAGCAAATTGAATATAGTGGCACATGTCCATGTAAGTGAATCTTCAAGCAATATTTAGTCAAAGATGAAAGTCACAAAATATGCACGCTATGAGTTCACTCACACCAAGGTCGCAGACACACAAAACGAAATGGCACATCATTTGGAAATACATATGAGGGTGATTTTAAAGAAAGGGAAGAATTAACCTGAAATTTGGGACAGTGGCTACCACCAGGGGCACACAGGGGGCTTCTACGGTTCTAATAACGTCCCAGTTTTTAAGCGGGGGTGGGGGGGGTGAGTGGGGAGCACTTAGGTGTTCAGATAATGATGATTATATAAAAGGCCTCTAAGCACTGAGTATGCTCAATGCCATTTACTATCAATATCGTCTTATCAAAAGGCTCAGTCGTGAACTTCTCTGGGGCCTCATCTGGCTACAAGGGACAGTCTGACTCATGTATTCCACCTTCTTTCTAGTTTTTAATTTTACTTTTATTTTTATTTTTTTGAGTTGGAGTCTCACTCTGTCGCCCAGACTGGAGTGCAGCCTCGGCCACCGCAGGCTCGACCCGCTGGGCTCCGGCAATCCTTCCGCCTCCGCCTTCCAAGTAGCCGGAACTACAGGTGCACGCTACCGCGCCCGGCTGATTTTTGATTTATTGCAGAGAGGAGGTCTCACCAAGTTGCCCAGGCGGGTCTCGAACCCGCGGGCTCAGGCAATCCACTCACCTCAGCCTCCCAAAGCGCTGGGATGACAGGCTGAGCCAACGAGCCCGGTTTTCCACCTTCTTTCTAAACAGATAAGTCTGGATGACACCGAAGTTGGCTTGGTTCATTACTGGAAAGAAGGAAAAAAATGAATCCTGTTGAATTTAGTATATTTTTCCAGATGGTATTCATTTCAGGAGACAGTCGGAGCACCCTCGCTGTCTCTCATTGGCCGAGACAAACTCCCCACAAACAAGACACGTTTCCATCTTGAGCTGCTGTTTCCACAGCTGCTACTGTGGCGTCTCCGTCTTGCCTTGGGCTCTGTTTTTCTCCCTCTCCTCCTGTTGCTCTTCATCTACTTTTCTTGGAGTCTCAGGGCTGGAAGCGATCCTCACCTCCTGCCTGAATCCTGCCCGCACCACCCCAGGTGGGTGGATGTGCAGCCTCTGCTTGCATACCTCCCCTGGCAGGGAACTCACTCCTCTAAATGGGCTTCCTTATTTGCACCTGTTGCTGCTGGCACAGCCTTCCAGGGTCCCACACCTCAGCCAGACTACCCCCACTTCCTTGGTGCTTCTGCAGGCGTTTGCTGGCAGATGTTTGCTGCCCACCTCCTTCTAGAAAAAAATTCTTTAATTTCTCTGTTCGCTCCTCACCCTGCATCATTGGACCACTAGGGAAGCAGGTGGTAAGATGAGTCTGGGGTCTGGAAGGAGTTCAGAGTAATGGAACAAGCACAGAGCCTGACCTCCTAAAGCCGTTGGATGTCAGAGTGGCTGGGCAGCAGAAAGGTCTCTGAAGATCCTTGGAGGCCTGGATTCACTGACCCCATGGCCCCTGGTTCAGTGAAGACACTGGCTCCCATTCGCAGGCCTCCTCTCACCCCTCCACTCTGGCCGTCTCTGAGCCTTGAGGGCCGCCCATCTCACACCCAGGCCAGCGGCTTCCTCTCCATCCCACTCAGCCACTTCCCCCGACTGTCACACCTTGGCTTGGCCATCAACCTTAAACTGACCCTTGAAACTTAAGGGCATCGTCAACACAATTTAAAATTTAATCACATTAATAAGTGCACTTGGTTAAGAACTAAGATGGGCCGGGCTCGGTGGCTCAGCCTGTAATCCCGGCACTTTGAGAGGCCGAGGTGAGTGGATGGCCTGAGCCCGCGGGTTCGAGACCCGCCTGGGCAACTTGACGAGACCTCATCTCTACAACAAATCAAAAACTAGCCGGGCATGGTAGTGTGCGCCTGTAGTTCCAGCTACTCGGAAGGCTGAGGCAGAAGGATCGCCGGAGCCCAGCAGGTCGAGGCTGTGGGGCTGGGAGCGGCCGCTGCACTCCAGTCTGGGCGACAGAGTGAGACTCCAAAAAAAAAAAAAAACTAAGATGGTGCAGAGGGCCTTAGGCAATGCTATGGGCAGGGCCCTGCCCAGGGCCCCTCTGCAGAGATGGCCGCCTGTCATTATATTGTAGTGGTTCTTCCTGGAGGCTGCCTTCCTAGCTCCAAGAAAAGAACTTGCACTACTTGTATCTCCATTTTGAGTAACAAGAGATAGAAACCAGCTCCGGGTAACGTAAGGAGAAAGGACATTTATGAAAAGCATATTGTGAGGCTCATAAAGTCAATGAGTGCTCTGGAGACCAGGAGCTTGGTCCTAGCACTTTGGGAGACCGAGGCGAGAGGATTGCCTGAACCCACAGGTTTGAGACCATCTCAGGCAACTTGGCGAGAGCTCATCTCTACAATAAATAAAAAAATTAGCTGGGCATGGTTGCATGTGCCTGTAGTTTGGGCTACTTGGAAGGCTGAGGGGGAAGGATTGTCTGAACCCAGCAGGTTGACGATGGGGTGGCCGTGAGTGTTCCACTGCCCTCCAGGCTGGGCGACAGAGTAAGGCTCCAACTCAAAAAAAAGGAAAAGAAAAGAGGCTGGGCATGGTGCCTCATGCCTATAATCCCAGCACTTTGGAAGGCTGAAGTGAGAGGCTAACCTAAGACCATGGGTTCGAGACCAGCCTGGGCAACTTGGCGAGGTCTCATCTCTACAATAAATTAAAAAATTAGCTGGACGTGGTAGCGCGTGCCTGTAGTTCTGGCCACTTGGAAGGCTGAGGCAGAAGGATCGCCTGAACCCAGCAGGTCGATGCTGGGGTGTCTGTGAGCGTGCCACTGCACTCCAGCCTGGGCAACAGAGTGAGACTCCAACTCAAAGGAAAAAAAAAGTGACATCGGTTCACTACGTTGGCACTTTTTATTGATAATTTTTAGATAATACCTAGCTTCTTGGCCTGAGAACTGAAGAGCTAATTGGTTTATTTCCCACCCCACCCATCCCTCCTCCCAGAAATTACCCCACCATTTAATCTACTCTGTCAGTCACCTTAGAACTTTGTTCCATGAGTTACTGACAACCTGCTACATAAGATAAGGCCATTGATGTACCTGTATCACTCTCCTCTTCCCTACGTCTGTCACGTGTACTTTTCCATTATCATGGCTGAAAATATTTGCATTCTTTAACCTTAATTAAGTCTTCTTGCTTTGTCTATTGCCTGATTATGAACGTTGAAAACACATAAACAACAGTGCGTACACTGTTAGACTATGTAACAGTGCTCTCTGTAAAACTTAGTGGAGTCAGTGGATGTCTTTTTTTTTTTTCTAATAGAGTCCAGTTTTTATTTCTCTGGCTGTTTCTAAACGCTACACTTTTGCCTATACCTACTGCTGCTTGAGTTTTTCTGATGTTTTAGGAATACTATCAAATCCATGGAGGCCCCCATTTTTTCCTGGGCAGCCGCTCACTCATGCTTGCTGCTCCCCCATCCTCTTTGCTAACCTGGGCCTTGTCATTTAGGGACGTCTCTTTGTGACCCTCCAGGCTGGATGTTTCCTGCTTTATCCCATTTCTTCCTTTTGCTTGGTTTATTTACTTCTTCCTCTCCAGGGAAGAATGTATAAATGTTACACTCACAGACTTCGGATGTCTAAAAAAAATGATTTGGTCCTCTGGTTTGCTTGCTAGTTGGACTGGGTATAGAATTCTAGGTTAAAAGTACATTGCACTGTTGCTTTCTGATAGTTGGTGCTATGGACAAGAGCTCTGTTGCCAGTTGACTCATGGTTCTATTGTAGATGTCTGGCTTCCACCTCCACCCACCAGAAATGTCTACCGCCAGTGTACGTACTGAAGTTTCTCGGTAAAGTTTCCAGGTGCCTTTTCATCCATTTTTTTTCATTGTGCTGAATGCTTGGCCAGGTCCGATCTGAAGGATTGGGGCCTTCTGTTCTGGAAACGTCTCTTCTGTGTGTCTTTCAGCATTTATTTCCTTCTGTATTCTCTGTTTCTGGAACCCCCAGGGTTAACCATTGGATTTCTTCAATAGACACACTATGTCTAATCTTTCCTCTTCCACCTCTTTCCCCCCTACTTCCTGGGAGATTCCTTAACTTTAATCACTAACTCTTTCATTGCATTTTAAAAATTCTAGCAAACATATTTTTAATTTCCCAGAGCTCTTTTGTGTTTGCTTAGTGAATCCCTCTGGGGATGTTAATTGGAGTTTTTGTTCAAGTTATCTTCCGTGCCCTGAATTAAGTTTGTTTCCTTTGAGGGCATTTTTGTAAGGGTAAATGTTATCGACATTCAACACACATCAAGTCAAAAGCCAGAGACAGTTGGCTTTTCAAACCCTGCAAAACCCCTAAATGTCTGGACTCCTCCTTTCCCCTTCTATCTTTGCTTCTAAACTGGCCAGATCTTGAGCTCATCTTTTCTTGCAATGCCTTGCTAAAGTCAGCTCCTCACTGCCAACACGCTTCTTCTGCTGCTTCCCCTAAAGCTACAGCTCTGTGGGCACGTGGTCTGCATTCTGAGCCATCGCAGACCAAATGTTTGCAGTATCACCAAATGTTTGGCCGCCGTATCGCAGAGCTCCCTTCCCAGCCTTCCAGCCCGATCCGTCTGTTCCCTTGCCATCTGCCACCCAGTCCCCGAGCCAATGTCACACACTCTAGAGTTCTATGATAGCGACACCACTCCACTCCCTTCTGTACTAGTTAGGGTGGTGCGAGCTGCTGTAACAAGTGAACCCCACGCTGGCTGAATTCGGCAGACACTTCTTGGTGCCTCGCACGCCGTCATGTTTAGGCGGGGGTCTCCTCCCCACCGTCCTTCCTTCCACATGCTCCCCCCGCAGCCTCTGATCCCCCCACTCGTGGCTGCTCTGCAGACTCGGCTGGGGGCTTCCTGGGTCGGCTCACACGTAGAACCTCAGCAGGCTGAAAGAGAAAGCGGGAACCGTCCCGGGGCGACTTCTGTGGGCCAGGACTCCAGGCACATCCACCACCTCCTCGCCCGCCTATGGGCCGAAACTCAAAACCGCACCTCACTGCAAGGACGGTGGGGAAATGTGGTCCGGCCTTGTGCCCGGAGAAAGAGGAAATGGTTTTGGTGAGTGACCAGCAATCCTGGCCGTGTCTGCGGTGCCACGTTTAGCCCAAAGCTGCCTCCTTGCACGTTCTGTGGGTGGCCCTAGAGGTTTCTCCGCGAACTTCCCACGTCACCTAGCTGGCTGTGGAAGCAGACTGGCGTCTACTCTTGTGCCAGTCCCCAAAGTCCTGGCCAAAGAAAAGTGGCCAACTGCTCAAACTGGGCTAGAACCAATCCGGCGGCTTCTGGGCCACACTTCCATTTTCTTCGCCTCCCAAAGTGCTGCGATTACAGGCTGTGCCACCGAGCCTGGCCTGATATATTTTTTTTAATTCCTAGCGTCAAGGTCTTGCTAGGTTTCCCAGGCTGGTCTTGAACTCCCGGACTCAAGCAATCCTCCCGCCTGGGCCTCCCAAAGGGCTGGGATGACAGGCCTGAGCCACCTCCCCCAGCCTCTTTTTAGCATGACGAGAGCATTCTAAAACGGGTTTTGGTGATGGTTGCCCAACTCTGAGTATCCTAAAATTCAGTAGTCATTGATTTTTACACTTTAGATGGATGAGTTGTGTGGTGCGTGAATTGTATCTTAGTCAAGTTGTTGCCGAAATCAGTGCTCCTAGACTCCTGGATGGCATGGGTCGTACCTCCAGATGCCCTCGGGGAGGCTGCTGTGGCCCGGCTCCCACGGCTTAAATCCAAGTTTAAGGAGCAGCCCAGGTGAGGAAGAGTCCTGGAGCGGAAATCAGTGAGTGGCTGTGTGCGCTGGGGTGAGCCCACACTTTCTCTGAGCCTCTGGGTCCCCCGTGAGCACCAAGAAGTGATGCAGGAGGCGAGTGGTCCTCAGGGCAGGGGTTCTGTCTGAGTTCTGCGGTCTGGTCCTCGTCCGGAAGAGGGCAGCAGGGGTGACACCCTAGCATCCTTGCTCCGGGGGCTGGAGGGCTCCCCGCGCCCTGTGCTCTTTTAACACCCCCGGAGCCCGCAGATGCAGGTCCTGAGGCCGCAGGGCATGAAGACGCATCACCGACGGAAAGCCCTGGGTGGCGGGCGTGAACGGCACATTCGGCTGTGACTCGTAGCCAGCGCGATTTTGCCAGAGTCTTTTTTTAGACCGACAACCTGCAGAGAACCCCAGTCTCCTCCCCTCCTAATCCCCTGCTTTGCACAAACATGAAATTAATCTTCTAAATATCCAAGCTGATTCCAAAAAGAGTGTGCAGGCAGAGGGGTGGGGGAGGGCGGCAGGGCGGCTCCCCCCGTCCTCTGAGGTCTGGTTCACGCCCAGGAGGGACAAGTGGCTGAACTGCCACCTGACGCTTCACGACTTCCCCTGCACCAAACCCTGCAAGCATCCGTCCGGCCCTGCTTGTACACCTCCACTGATGGGGCGCTCACCCCCTCCAAAAGCGTCTCGTTCTATTTAAGGACCGCCACCATAAACCCTGAGCCTCTTCCTGGTGACTTCGGCTGTTGGCAAGGACCTTGTTTTTGAGTTGGAGGTCTCCCTCTGTTGCCCAGGCTGGAGCGCGGTGGCACGATCATGGCTCACCGCAGCCTCAACTTCCTGGGCTCCAGTCATCCTCCAGCCTCAGCTCCTGAGTAGCCGGGACTACAGGCAGGTGCCACCACACCCAGCCAACTTGTCTTTTTATTGAGACGTTTGGTTGCTCCGGGCATATGGGGCCAGTCCTAAAATCCCCAGAGGGCAGAGCCAGGCCCAAGAGAGGGGTGCAAAAGGGAGCAGAGGCCTGCTGACTTGGGGGGAGCATTCTGCCCTAGGCGGGGCTATTTGGATAGAATGAGATGTCTTTGGAGGTGGTGAGCTCCCCGTGCACACAGGGACCGATGTGGGATCTTACAGGGCGATGGCTCCTTCCTCAGTGTCGGTCACAGAGGAAGTCGTACTAGGAGAAGCTCGACCCCACAGACCCCTCAACGCCACACATCTCAGCTGGAACACGCCGCCTCTTCCCCACCCTGCCCGGGCTCAAATGGCGTCTTAGGCACTCAGAAAAGACACCCCCCTCTCCACGTAGATGCGGCTTCATGCCAGGGTCAAGGTTCAGTCACCGCTGGCCCCCTAGCCAGGGGTGCTTGAGCAGCGAACGACATTCACAACCATACCAAGAGCCCCTGAACCGGCCCCCATCCTGGGTGCCGGGTCTCAGTAAAGGGCTACATCTCTCCCCGGTGGTGGTTTTGTGCTGGAACCCTGTTTCCAGAAATCCCCTCCCCACCGCAGGCTCAGAGGTGGACTCCAGTGGTCTTCGTGGTCCGAGCATCGTCATGGCTGGAGGTGGGGGACAGACAGACGCAGAGAGGTCAGCGGGGCCCAGTCTGTCCTCACGCCTTCCTCTGCGTGTCCTCTTGCCTGACCCCGGCCGGCTTTTCTTCCCAACCTCTGACCCTGCCGAGAGGTCGTGACCCGGGCCTTCCGCGGACACTTGGCTGCGATGTCACAGTAGCGGGGGCTGGGAAGAGACGATGGCCTCTCGCGCGCCTTCTGCAGGAGGGCCGGTCCCTTTCGACCTTCACGGCCGCAGACCCTCCCCACGCCTGTCCACGCTAGCTTGCGCTGCGTGACAACCATCCCGGCTCTGCCTCCCGCGAGGGAGCCCGGCTGGCTCACCCGCCGCCCGCAGCAGAGCCAGCCGGGCACCGGGTGCCTCCGTCTCCCCACCTCATTTGGTTCTCCCTGTGCCCTGCTGGCTCTGCCCCACCCGCCGTGTCCCTCCAGGCGGGTCCTCCCTGGGCCCCTGTCAGGGCAGACGCCTCCTCCCCCTCCCGTGGCGTCTGACTTTCCGGAGCCTCTGGCTCTGGTCTCCAAGTCTAAGGCCAGAATGATGGCCTCGCTGTCTCTGCCCCAAGCCACCTGGGGGCTCCCATCACCCGCAGGACAAGCCCCTTCCCTTGGGTCCAGGGACCCCTTCCCGGAGCCTGGCACCTGCCACATTCGCAGGTAAAACCTCGACATTTCCTCACCCTGTGCCCCGCGCTGCAGCCACACCCAGTGACCCCCACTGCTGAGTTAGTGTCTCCAGTGACCAATCATTCCTGGGAAAAATAAGAGGCAAAGGCAACGTCCTGCAGTCAGGTGGTGTCTAGAACGCCCTTCCTCCACTCCACCCACCCTCCCATCTCTGTCTGGAAAACTTCTACTCATCCTTCAAAACCTTAGCTTCCGTGTCAGCACTGCTCGCGGGCTCCCTTGGCCACGCCCTCCTCCCCCCAGTCAGAACCAATCCCTCCCTCCCGGCTCTGCTAATTCCTGGGCTTTCCACGTGCCCTAGTCCTGTCTCACCCATGGCAGTGGCCTTTTGACCAAAGTGGTTACAAGTGATGAGGCAGCAGGCACTGGGGCCCATCCCCCCGTGTCCTGTCCCCCGGTTCGGGCCTGGGGAGGCCCCTGAGGACAACTGTCTGCAAGAAGGGGGGTGGGGCGACAGCATGCCCCTGAGGGAATGGAGAGCAGTGGGCCAAGGACCAGAGGAAAGACAGCAGAGCACACGCCCACTGCCATCAGAGGGCTTGTGATGGCGCCAAGGCCACCACGCCGGGCGGCTTCGGAGTGCGAGGGTGCCCTAGAGAGACTCCCGGGGCGTGTGGCCGCCTCCCTTCCTGGGAAGGCCGAGGGCGGACCGGGCTCTGGGCGGTGGGGCTTCTGGCCAGCGAGGGGACAGGCAGGAACGGGCCTGTCTGTGGTGGGGGTGCGGCCTCCGCGGGGGCGCTGGCCTGGACTCACCCGCTTTGTCCTCCTCCCTCTCCAACCTCCGCATGGCCAGCGATGACCATCCCTTTGTGGGATTCATTGCGTGAGAGGCTTTTGCTGTGCTCTTGGAGTCGGAGTCTCACTCCGTGGCTCGGCTGGAGGGCGGTGGCACGCTCACGGCCAGCCCAGCGTCGACCTGCTGGGCTCTGGCAATCCTTCCGCCTCAGCCTTCCGAGTAGTTGGAACGACAGGCATGCACCACCACACCCAGCTAATTTGGGGGTTTTTTTTTAGTTGGAGTCTCACTCTGTCGCCCAGGCTGGAATGCAGTGGCATGCTCGTGGCCACCCCAGCGTCAACCCACTGGGCTCAGGCGATCCTTCCACTTCAACTTTCCAAGTCGCTGAAACTACAGGCGTGCGCTACCATGCCCGGCTAATTTTTTGATTTATTGTAGAGATGAAGTCTTGCCAAGTTGCCCGGGCTGGTCTCGAACCCACGGGCACAGGCCATCCATCCACTCGCCTCCGCCTCCCGAAGTGCTGGGATGACAGGCTGAGCCACCGAGCCCCTCCAGGAGACAGTTTTAAATCCGCGGTTGCTCTGAGACTCTCAGTGGCCCGTGGAGCGGGTGTAGCCCCGCCCACCTCGTGGGGGCAGGGGAGGCTGGAGCAGAGGAAGGCTGAGTAGACACACTCTGGGTACCAAGCCCAGACGGCCTGTGAGGCCCGGGGACCTGAGTGGAAGCTGGGATTTGGGCGCCGGCAGCTCAGCCTCGTCTGGGTCTGACCGAGTCCTCCCTCCGGCTCTCTTTGGGAGCTGGGCACGTCCCTTTTCTTTTCTTTTCTTTTTTTTTTTTGAGTCGGAGTCTCACTCTGTCGCCCAGACTGGAGTGCAGTGGCCGCTCCCGGCCCCCGCAGCCTCGACCCGCTGGGCTCCGGCGATCCTTCCGCCTCAGCCTTCCGAGTAGCCGGAATGACAGGTGCGCGCTACCACGCCCGGCTGATTTTTTGATTTATTGTAGAGATGAGGTCTCGCCAAATTGCCCAGGCGGGTCTCGAACCCACGGGCTCAGGCAATCCACTCACCTCAGCCTCCCAAAGGCGCGGGATGACAGGCTGAGCCACCGAGCCTGGCTCCCTTTTCTTCCCTGGACCGTGGTCTCCTCATCCACAACATGAGAAAACACGTCGTGGCTCCGGGCTGGCCAGGTGATCCACACGGGCAGGGGTGGCGGAGTCCCTTTGAATCCGGACATCCACGCACTCGGGAAAGGGGGCTCAGGCCACGGACCATGGATGCAAGGCCCTCTGTGCCTCAGTTTCTCTGGCTGGAACACCCGTGCCCTCTTCTCCCCGGGCAGGCGCATGAGGCCCCGGGTGGGCGAAGGAGATTCTCGGAGTCCTCTGCCCCGTTCACCCGGGTGGATGGGGCACACTTTGCTGTGAGCGGGGTGGAATGGGCAGATGCTGGCTGTGGGGTGGGTGGGCGGTGCGTGTCCCAGACCCCGGAGGGCTCCTGAGAGCGGGGCCTGGCCTGGGGTGGCTGGCTCCGCCAAAGCCATGCCTGCGACAGACGTCTGGCCAGAGCCGGAGGAAGATCCTGCGTGCAGAGTGGCTACCAGTTCAGACTCTGCAGCCGTTGGACAACTCGGCTGCCATTCAGGCCCCTCCATGTGCGGACGTGGCCAGCTGCGTTCTGCGCCTCCACTTCCCCCTCTGTACAGTGGGGCTGTAGCACCCCGCCCCCCGGAAAGCTGCATGAGGGTGATGAGTTTCATGTCAGCTGCTGCTGTTTCTGTGAGCTGTTGACCCCAGGGGGAAGGAAGCCCCACCGCCGATCGTGGGGAAGGACCCGGTGTTCCGCGCTCCTGGCAGCGGCCACCCGTGCCCTCTGGTGATGCGGGGCCTCTCGTGCCTCCAGCCGCCCTTGTGGGCCGCCGGGGGGACTCTCGGGACCCCAGCGGCCCCGATGCTGCCCGATGCGGAAGCAGACCGGACGCAGGGCGGCCGTGCGGGCTCTGAACGGGATAAGCAGGTTTTGTTGTGCGTCTCACCATCTCAGCATCCTTAATTTATTGCACAACAAACCGGAGAGGAGTTCGCATGTACTTAATTAATTTGACGAAAATAGTTCAACAACTGTAAACACGGCTGAGGAGGCACACCGGCGGGGAAGCGACACCCAGCTCCGCCCGGGCTCCTCCAGGGCCGTGGCCTGTGGGGCTTCTGGGGTGACCCACAGGACGCCGCGGGGCCTGGGAAGCGGCACAGCCTTGGCGCCAGGGCCTGACCTTGCGGGACTGGTGAGAGCCAGGTGGGAGCAGGGCGGGTCGGGGCTGGGGCCTGGGCCCCCGTGGGCCTTGGCTTCTTGTGCTCGGGGAGGATGGGTGTCCCTGCCCTGTCTCGCACTCAGGGCCCTCCTGAGGTTTTCAGGGGCCGCGGGAACAGCTTCTCGGCAGCTGCAGGTCCCCGGATGTGGACAGGATGCTGGTGTTACCCGCTGCTCAGTCCACGCCATTCCTATTAGTTCTTCAGGGTGGAGCTCCGGCATCGCCTCTTTCAAAAAGCATTCTGTAGCCGGGCTCGGTGGCTCAGCCTGTCATCCCGCACCTTTGGGAGGCTGAGGTGAGTGGATGGCCTGAGCCCGCGGGTTCGAGACCCGCCCGGGCAGCGAAACCTCATCTCTACAATAAATCAAAAAATCAGCTGGGCGTGGTGGCGCATGCCTGTAGTTCCAGCTACTCGGAAGGCTGAGGCGGAAGGATCGCCGGAGCCCAGCGGGTCGAGGCTGCGGGGGCCGGGAGCGGCCACTGCCCTCCAGTCTGGGTGACAGAGTGAGACTCCGACTCAAAAAAAAAAACAAAAAACCATTCTGTATCCGTTAGGGATGGCTTTGGGCTGCAAGTAGCAGAAGTCAGCCTGAATGGAGCGGCTTACACAGAAGGGGGCTTAGCATGTAGCATGTAGCATGTAGCACGCAGTCCGGAGACGGGAGGTTCACAGCTTCACGACGCTCTCATGTCTCCTAGTCCTTTTCTGCTCCTCACCGTTCCTCACCACTTTCCAGTTTCAAAATCTCCTCCTGGCCTCAAGGCCACGGCTACTGCTCCAGCCATCATATCCACATCCCCAGCAGCACAAAAGAGAAAGGAGGAAGTGTAGGAAGGGCACCCTCTGAAAGGTGCACGCCATGCGAGCCGGCCCCTCCTAGAAGTCGCACTCCATGCCTTTTCCGTGTCATGGGCAAGAATGTAGCCATCCGGGTACCTCTGTCTTCACCGGACACTGAACCTCCGTGGCCCTAACAGAGTCAAGGTTCTGTCAGGGAGGAAAGAGAGGAAGAGGACAGTGGGGTGGGCGGCCCGCCGTGTCCAGCCCCACCTCCCTAAGCCTCGGTTGGGCAGGGCCTCCTGGGCCTTGCTGGCCCCTGGACGGGCCGTCTCTCAGCTGCTGGGAGGGGAGGTCCCTGCCCATGGGAGGGTAGCCGTTTCTGATTCCCTGGAGTCCCCAGCTCCAAGGACAAAACCTGGCCTCCAAGGAGCCAGGAGAGAGGGAGGGGACGGCTGTTTCCCAAGAGCCCTCACAGCAGGTCAGAGAGTTGGGGCGTGTGGCGCTTACAGTGCGGGCCTGGAGCCGGGGCGTCTGGGTTTGAACCCCAGGCCTGCCCTTCACCCGGGCAGGATGCAGGCCTGGGAAAAGGAGGAAGACGGCTTCTCCGAGGGAGGACTGAGGACAAGCCCCCGGGGACCACCTTGCCGGCCCTGTCCTCTTCCCAGAGAGATCCACTCCCGGAGCCCACCCCGCCCAGCTGCACCCCGTGGAGGGTGGGTGGGGCAGGGGGGAGGGCGGGGCTTCTGCAGCCCCCCGCCCCGCCCCTGCACCTGCCCTCCAGGCATCGGCATCCTCCCCGTCCCCTCCAGCCCGGCCTCCCAAAGGAGCCACACGGCCCAACCCACTCATCCTCATTTTAGAACAGAGGGTCCCTTGTCCCGGTGAGATGGGAAAAAAGGGGGGAATTAAGCAGGAAAGCTGACCTCGAGGGTCTTATCTTTTGTGTGTGTGTGTGTGTGTGTGTGTGTGTGTGTGTGTGTGTGTTGGAGTCTCACTCTGCCGCCCAGACTGGAGTGCAGTGGCCGCTCCCGGCCACCGCAGCCTCGCCCTGCTGGGCTCCGGCGATCCTTCCGCCTCAGCCTTCCAAGGAGCTGGAACTGCAGGTGCGCACTACCACGCCCGGCTATTATTATTATTATTATTATTATTTGAGTTGGAGTCTCACTCTGTTGCCCAGACTGGAGGGCAGTGGCCGCTCCCAGCCCCCACAGTTTCAACCTGCTGGGCCCCGGCGATCCTTCCGCCTCAGCCTTCCAAGGAGCTGGAACTACAGGCATGTGCTCCATGCTCGGCTATTTTTTTTTTATTTATTGTGGAAATGAGGTCTCGCCAAGTTGCCCAGGCGGGTCTCGAACCTGCAGGCTCAGGCCATCCCTCACCTCGGCCTCCCAAAGCGTGGGAAGACAGGCTGAGCCACCGGGCCCGGCTGAGGGTCTTATCTTAAGTGAGCAGCTCCATGCCATTTCCCTTCCGTGCAGTCTCTGTTTCTCTAAACACGCTATTTATGACACCTCCTGTGGAAATGTCCACCAGACAAATGTCTGCTTCGATGCTTGTTGTAAAAGAAGAAGTAACCATTCCGGTTCTAAATTTAAAATTGTAAACTCACCATGGCAAACCCATGTGTGTTGTAACCAAAAAGCGCTATAAAAGCAGCTTGAAACTGAGGGCCGGGGCTCAGGTTTTGGGAGGCGACTCTGCCGGAGACTTCTGGAATAAACTCCTTCGATTCTCCTCTCCGTCTCGGGTGCCTGGCCCGAGCGCCTTCGTTCCTGTTCCCGGTGAGTGGCTGCAGTTGCTGTGACATCAGGAAACCAGGATGGCCGGTCTCTTCCCACGCCTGATTCTTTTTTCTTTTCTTTTCTTTCTGCCTCTGTTTTCTTTCTTCTTTTCTGAGTTAGAGTCTCACTCTGTCGCCCGGGCTGGAGGGCAGTGGCACAATCACAGCTCACCACAGCCTCGACCTCCTGGGCTCAGCCATCCTTCTGCCTCAGCCTCCCAAGTAGCTGGGACTATAGGCACGCACTACCAGACCCGGTTAGTTTTGCCACTTTTGTGGCGGCTGTATCTCACCATGTTGCCCAGACTGGTCGCGAACTTCTGGGCTCAAGCAATCCTCCGGCCTCAGCCTCCCGAACTGCTGGGGTTATAGGCGTGAGGCACTGCTCCTAGCCTGCCCTTCTTGCTAAATTACAATGGAAGAGCAAAGCCACATCACCTGGAAAAGCATGTCCTTCCTTTTTCCCCAGGGAAGCGCTGCTCTGCCACCAGGCCCAGCCCCGGGGGTCCCTGGCCCAGAAACGCACGCCCTACCCTCCCGCAGGTGGCGGCTTCTTCTTCTTTTTTGTGAGTTGCAGTCTCACTCTGTCGCCCAGGCTGGAGGTCAGTGGCATGCTCCCGGCCACTGCAGCCTCGACCTGCTGGGCTCCAGCGATCCTTCCGCCTCAGGATTCCAAGTAGCCAGAACCACAGGCGCGTGCTACCATGCCCGGCTAATTCTTTTGGGATTTATTATAGAGATGAGGTCTTATCTAGTTGCCTGGGTGGGTCTTGAACCCATAGGCTCAGGCAATCCACTCGCCTCGGCCTCCCAAAGCACTGGGATTACAGGCTGAGCCACCGAGCCCGGCATCTTCTTTTTTAAAACAGCTTTATTGACGTAGAATTGACACACAATCACCACCCGAATTTAATGTACACCGTTTGGTAAGTTTGATGCGCGCATGCACCCATTACAAACATGACCACGATCGAGACTTTAGTCTGCAGATTCTAAATTCTAAAGTCGGTCCCCTTGCCCCTTGGGAATCCCCCCTTCCTGCCCTGCCTCCAGCCCAGCCTCAGGCAACAACTGACCTGCTTTCTGTCCCGAGAGGCGAGTTTGAATTTTCTAGACATTTCCATACAGATCTGCACTCTCTTTAAAAATGAGCCTTTTGGCCGGGCTCGGTGGCTCCGCCTGTCATCCCGGCGCTTTGGGAGGCCGAGGCGAGTGGATGGCCTGAGCCCGTGGGTTGGAGACCCGCCTGGGCAACTTGGCGAGACCCCGTGCCTACAATAAATCAAAAATCCGCCGGACGTGGTAGCTCACGCCTGTAGTTCCGGCTACTCGGAAGGCCGAGGCGGAAGGGTCGCCGGAGCCCCGCGGGTCGAGGCTGCGGTGGCTGGGAGCGGCCGCTGCCCTCCGGTCTGGGCGACGGAGTGAGACTCCAACTCAAAAAACGAAAAACAAAAAAAAGAGCATGCATCACGGTTGAGGTTGACCTTGTCCCCGCCTGGGATGGTATCGGTCAGCGTTGTCCACTGTGAAGTGACCCCCCTGTCCCCTTTCCATCCCCCACTCCTTGGAAGGAAGGCACCACGCACAGCCCACACTTAAGGAGTGATGTCTCACCCCCTGAGGGTGGGGCGTGCACATCCATTCTCTGGAATTCTGCACCAGAGATGTGTCTTCTCCCCTATTGATGCATTCCAGCTTAGGACAGCCCTGAGTTCAAATACTGGGTTCTTCACTTGCTAAGTATGTGGATCCTTCGACAAGTTGTTAAGCGCCTCTGACTCTCAGCTGCCTCGTCTACAAAATGGGAAGAGTGACGCCCACCTTGAGTTTTGTGATAATACGTGCACGTCCTGGAACTTGTCCCCAGTTCCAGGTGGCTAAGCTGATGACTGTCTGGGTAGGCCACGGCAATCATGGAGGGCTTCCTGGGGGAGGGTTGGGTCCTGGAGGATGAGCGGGCTTGGAGAGTGAGGCACCCGGGTCTGGAAGGTGGGAGTGGACAGGGTGTGTCTGGACAGCATGACTAAGAAGGTCGGTCAGTTGGCCTCCCGGGGTGGCTGCAGACAGGGGGACCAGGGAGGGGGGTTCTGGACACCACCGGACTGGGCTGAGCCCCTGAGCTGGCATGCACAGTCCAGAGGGCAGGGTGGGGCTGCATCCAGGAGGTGAGGATGAGGGTGAAGCGTCCAGAACCCCACACGGGGTGGCCGGGAGGGTGGGATTCCCCTCCTCCAGGGGAGCCGTGGCAGACGGGAGCCCGGTTGTGGACTGAATCGTGTCCCCAAAAATGCGTGCGTGGAGGCCCTGAGCCCCATGCGACTGTGTTTGGAGAAAGGGCCTTTAAAGCGGTGAGGAAGGTTAAATGAGGTCCTCGGTGGGGCCCCGAGCTGATAGGACGGGGGTCCTCATAAGAGGAGGAGGCACCAGGGATGCTCGCACAGGGGAGAGGCCATGGCGAGAAGGCCACGGCAGGCCGGCCCAGGAGAGAGGCCACAGGAGCAGCTAAGCTCCGTGACCTCGGACTTGGCCCCCAGGGCCGTGAGGAAATGGCTTTCTGCCGTCTGAGTCATCGGCCTGAGGTTTTGTCGTGTTTTGCTGGGGCGGCCCAGCTGACCCTCCGGGCCCGGAGCGAAGTGGAGAGCTGCCTCAGCCCCACACGCTGGGAGTCTGAGCCCGACGTCAGGCGATGGCCGGTCCCAGAGGCCCTGATGAGGCCACTAGGGCCGGGGGGTGGGGAGAGGGTCATGGGGGTCACGGGGGGCTCTTGGGGGTGGGGGGTGCAGAATCCAGCCCCGAGCCGGCCCCTGGAGGCCAAGAAAGCTCCTGAGGTTAGGCTCGGGAAACCCAGGGCCTGGCATCGGCGCTGCCATGGGAGTAGGGGGTGGGGGGCGTGTGTGTGTGTCTCTGTGTGTATACGTGTCTGCGAGAGAGGAAGTGTGCACACGTGTGATGTGTGATTGCGTGTGTGTGCATGTGTGTGTCTCTGTGTGGGAGTGCATCCGAGAGGGAAGTGTGTATGTGCATCTCCGTGCGTGTGTCTGTGTCTGGGCATGCAGATGTCTGTGGGTGCATGTGTGTGCCTGCGTGTGTGTGTGTGCTTATGGGGGTGTGCGTGTTGTCTCTGTGTGACTGTGTGTGTGCGCGCCCGCACGTGTGGTGATGTAATGTTCACATAGTAGCTGCCAGAGCACAGCAGGGTCACTTCTTTTGTGCAAGGTCGAATCCGCCGCTCTCCAAGCGCCCTGTGACTTTGGGAAACCGGGCTGCGCGTGCCCATTGCTCTCGGGCGCTGGAAGACTTTAGGGTTGACCAGGCGCATCCCGCTGGTCAGGGGAGCAGGGACTGCCCGGTGAGTGAGGAGAGCCAGCGCACGCGGTGACAGAGGCGGTCTCCTCTCGCGTCCTCCTGGGCGGTGGGGTCCTGGCTCCCGGCCCTGACACGGAGCCCCTGGCCCCTGCTGACGGGACATGGGGTGTGGGAAGCAGGACGGGTGGCACCGGACCTCAGCTTCCTGGCGTGGACGGTGGCGTGGGCGTCTGCAGAGACGGGATGACAGGGAGGTCGGTGTTGGCACGTGGAGCGGGGGCCTGGCTCCGGGCGGGCCGGGGTTCACGAGAGGCCGAGGTCCGCCCGAAGCCAGCAAAGCAAGGCTGGCCGCCCAGGGGTGGACGCGGAGGAGGGAGGGAGGGAGAGCCTCCGAGGGCCTCTGGTCTCAGCCTCCAAGCTGCAGGCCGGGCAGGAGCGACGAGGCCAAGAGGGACAGGGCAGGGCAGCGCTTGCCGGCTCTGAGCCTGGAGCCGGCCCAGAGCTGCCTCCCTCTTAGCTGGGTGACCTCGGGAAGCCACATATTCTCCTCTGAGACTCAGTGTCCCCGTTTGTAAATGGGGATGTCAACGGGCCACTCTCTAGGTTGTGATGAGGATTGAATGAGCCAGCCCAGGCAGAGGCCATCGCACAACGCCTGGCCCACCATGAGCCCCGGCCATGGTTTTCTGCTGAAGGGTGCCCGGTAGGGGCAGGTGTGCGTGTCCCTTGTCTGCTGAGGTGCCCTGAGCACCCAGTGTCACACAAGAGGCTCTCAGTAGACACGTGTGAGTTTTTTTGGTTTTTGGTGGAGTCTCACTCTGTTGCCCAGGCCGGAGTGCAGTGCATGCTCACGGCCACCGCAGCGCCGACCTGCTGGGCTCCGGCGGGCCTTCCGCCTCAGCCTTCCGAGTAGCCAGAACTACAGGCACATGCTATCGCGGCTGGCTAAGTTTTTTATTTTTTTGAGTTGGAGTCTTACTCCATCGCCCAGACTGGAGTGCAGTGGCTGCTCCTGGCTACCGCAGCCTCGACCCGCTGGGCTCCGGCGATCCTTCCGCCTCAGCCTTCCAAGTAGCTGGAACTACAGGCATGCACTACCATGCCTGGCTAACTTTTTGATTTATTGTAGAGATGAGGTCTCGCCAAGTTGCCCAGGCAGGTCTCAAACCTGTGGGCTCAGGCAATTCACTCACCTCGGCCTCCCAAAGCGCTGGGATTACAGGTTGAGCCACCGAGCCTGGCCATTAATTTTTGATTTCGTGTAGAGATAAGGTCTCGCCAAGTTGCCTGGGCTGGTCTTGAACCCGCGGGTTCAGGCATTCCACTCACCTCGGCCTCCCAACGTGCTGGGATGACAGGCTGAGCCACCGAGTCCGGCCAATTACACGTGAAATGAACGAAAGGGGACTTATAGGGCCGTCGTCCCCTTTGCCAGGCTCTTCACAGAGGCCACATCTTGTAGGGGGTATGGGCGTTTTTGAGTTCCACGGAATGGCCTCCCTCCTCTAGACTGGTCCAGCAATTCTCCGTCCCTGCTGGGCAGGGTGGAGCGTGGGGTGGAGGCCTCCAGCCACTTGGGGCCCCGCGGCTGCCTCTGCTGCCTTGAGACTGGGGCAGGGGACCTCTGACCCCACGTGGCCCCCACCTCTGACTCACACTGGCTTCTGGGCCCACCCAGCACGCCTTCCCCGACGGCCAGGTCCTGTGCCGGGCAGGGCCTGCCCTGCTGTGTACTCTTGGCAGACGGACCTTCCTGTTTCTACGAAAACTAGCTTTAATTGGTAATTATATCACGCCTCGACACAGCGTCTTTCATCCTGGCGCCCATAGCACCCAGCTTGTTAAACCGAGTCCTCAGAAGGGGCCGGGACTTCAAACAGCTCCCGGTGCGTTCGGGCGCCTCGAAGGCTCCCCACCGCGTGAGCGCCCCGAGGTCACCGGGGCCGGGGGAGAGTGGGAGCGTGGCCTTGGAGGCCTCCCTGGGAACCCCCAGGGTGCTCGGCCCCGGGGGCTCGGAGGTGGAGACTCTGTTCTCCTCTCTCCCCGCGGCTATGGCTGAGACACTCCAGCCTTGCGTCTTGCTCCCCTCCCCCCTGGAGAAAGATACCCTCTTCTTCCCTTTGGCCTAGACCAGACACAGCACAAGTGATGGCTTAGGGGTCTTGAGCCCCCCCTCCAGTCTCTCCAGGTGCTCACTGCCGCCCACCCCCGTCCCAGCCAACTGAAATAGATGATATCGATACATCTGAGTATTTGTTAGGCAGATGAAACTGGTGTAAATCTCAAAGACCCACCTTCCAACAGATATACATATTTTTTGAGTTGGGGTCTCACTCTGTTGCCCAGACTGGAGTGCAATGGTGCAATCATGGCTTACCACAGTTTCAACCTCCTGGGCGCAGGTGATCCTTCCGCCTCAGCCTCCCAAGAAGCTAAGACTACGGGCACATGCCACCACACCTGGCTAATTTTTGCTTTTTGTAGAGATGGGGTCTTGCTATGTTGCCTAGGCTGAACTTGAATTCCTGGGTTCAAGCAATTCTCCCGCCTTGGCCTCCCAAAGTGCTGGAATTACAGGCACAGGCCACCGCACCTGGCCAGATTTCTGTCTTAAGTATTTCTGGGGGAGAAATTGTGACCCTCCCCGTCTCCCCTCTCCTCCACCACCCACTCTGGTGCTTTGCTGGGGAACAAAGACGGGCTCCCAGACCTGGCTCAGGACCTGCCCAAAGAGAGCTATAGGGACCATTCTTAAAAAGATAAGAGCTGCCTGCGTCTTAGCAAAGCGAGCAGTGTTTCCCTCAATTCTTTCTCAGAAGCATCACAGGTCACTTTCAAATCAAGGTGGGTCTGTTTCCGTCAGCGTGGCTTTCATCTTGTCCCCTTGGGACAGTAGCTCTTCTGGGGGTTGGGAAAGCCTGATGTGTGTCACCACAGAACTCTCTCTGGCAATAAAAGGGTCTTTTCTTCCCTGCCTGGACAGTCTCAGCTGGAATTAGACTGATTTTTAGTCTGCATCTAATGACGGGTGGAGGGGATCTCAGCTCATCTTGACACATGAAAAAAATAGACCACTGAGTTACATGTTGTCACTTGCTATTTTTCCTTAGTATAAACGTGAATATCTCTTTACGTCATAATACACATCTGAAACGATTTTTAACTGCAGTATTGTATTTCACCGTGTGCACTCGACATCATTCAGCCTATCTTGTGTTATAGCACATTCCGTCGCTGTCGATGCGGTTTGCTATGAATAAAGAAGGTATGGGAAACACCAAACAGCAACAAAGAGGTTGACAAAGTTGGCTACGTTAAAATGGACAACTTCTAGCCAGGTGCAGTGGCCCATACCTATAATCCCAGCACTTTGGGAGGCCGAGGGGAGAGGATGGCTTGAGTCCAGGAGTTTGAGACCCGCAGGAGCAACATAGCGAGACTCTGTCTCTATAAAAATAAAAAACAAATCAGCCAGGTGTGGCAGTGTGCACCTGTAGTCTCAGCTCCTCGGGAGGCTGGGGTAGAAGGACTGTCTGAGCCCGGGAGGTCGAGGCGGTCGTGAGCTGTACTCCAGTCTGAGTGACAGAGGAAGACCTTGACTCAAAAAAAAAAAAAAAAGGAGAACTTGCACTCATCAAACAGCATATCAAAGAAAGTGAAAAAAGACAAGTCGCAAACTGGGGGAAAATAGCAACAAAATCTTGGTATCAAGAATAAATAAGGAATTCCTGTAAGTCAGTAAGAAGAAAATCCAATAGAAAAAGTCAGAAGACCAGAACGGGCATTTCATGCAAGAATTACGCATAAGACCAGTAAACATCAGAGGACATGGACAACCAACCTCCTAGGAAGCAGAGGAATGGAAATCAGTGGACTAGGGTGTTTGTGTCCAGGGCCTGCGTGACCAAGGGCCACAGACCGGGGCGCCAAAAACAGGGAAACAACAGAAATGTGTTGCCTCCCCGTCCTAGAGCTTGGAAGTCCAAGCTCAAAGGCTGGGCAGGGTTGGCTCCTTCAGGTGCGGTGGGGGAGAATCTGTCCCGTGCGTCTCTCCGGCTCTGGTACCCTCAGGTGTTCCTTGGCTTGTAGACGGCTTCTGAGTCTTCACGTCATCTTTCCTCTATGCGTGTATCTTATCCAAATTTACTTTTTTTATTTTTTGTTTTTGTTTTGTTTTAATTTCTATTATAGAGATGTGGGGTACAATTCAGGGTTAGGTATACAAACATTGATCATGCAGGTACCCTTGTGGATGAGGTGTGCCCCTCCCTCCCCTAGCAGTTTCCCTCAACTGCCAATCCCACCCCCCACCCACAGTTTCCTACTACTGCCAATCACCTTCTTACAGCATTATATTTGTTCAAGATTCGCTTATGAGTGAGAACTTAGGGAACTCTGTTCTTTCTTTCTGTGATAAATCACTGAGTATGATCGACTCCAAATCCATCCGAGTTGTTGCAAAGTCCATGGATTTGTCCTTCTTGATGGCTGCATAACATTCGATCGTGTATGTGTGCTACAGTTTTTAAATCTAGTCCAGCTTCGATGGGCAACGTGGTTGGTTCCATGTTTTTGCTACTGTGAATAGAGCTGCAACAAGCATACATGTGCAGATATCTTTTTTGTAGAATGATTTGAGTTCCTCCAGGTATATTCCCAACAGGGGAATTGCTGGGTCATATGGAAGGTCAATTTCTAGTTCTTTCAGAAATCGCCACACTGTCTTCCAAAGAGGAAGACTGCATCAGTCTGCATTTCCACCAGCAGTGTAGAAGCGTTCCTTTTTCTCCACATCCTCGCCAGAATCTGTTGTTGTTTGTTTTATTACTGACGGCCATTCTTACAGGGGTTAGGTGGTATCTCAATGTGGTTTTGATTTGCATTTCTCTGATAATTGTTGAGACTGAGGACTTTTTCCAGTGTCTGTTGGCTGCCCGTGTATCTTCTTTTGAGAAGTGTCTATTCATGTCTTTTGCCCACTTTTTTTTTTGAGTTGGAGTCTCACTCTGTCGCCCAGACTGGAGTGCAGTGGCCGCTCCCGGCCGCCGCAGCCTCGACCTGCTGGGCTCCGGAGATCCTTCCGCCTCAGCCTTCCACGTAGCCAGAACTACAGACGTGCGCTGCCACGCCTGGCTAATTTTTGATTGATTGTAGAGATGAGGTCTCGCTGCCCAGGCGGGTCTCGAACCCGCGGGCTCAGGCAATCCACTCACCTCGGCCTCCCAAAGGCGCGGGATTCCAGGCTGAGCCACCGAGCCCGGCTTTTTGCCCACTTTTTAAAGGGGCTGTTTGTTTTTTCCTTTCGGCGCCTTTGAGTTCCTTGTAGATCCTAGATGTTAGACCTTTGTCAGATATACAGTTGATAAATATTTTTTCCCATTCTGTCTCCCTGCTCTCTTGATGGTTTCTTTTGCTTTGCAGAAGCTCATTAATTTGATGACGTCCCACTTGTCTATCTTATTCCTTAAGGTATTGACCTCTAGGGTTCTGAATAGGAATTGGTTGCCAGTTCCAATTTCCATAAGGGCGTCTTCCATGTTTTCTAAGATTCTTATAGTTTGAAGTTTTACATTTAGGTCTTTGACCCATTTAGAGTTGATTTTTGTGTATGGTGATAGGGAGGGGTCCTGTTTCAATCTTCTGCACGTGACCAGTCAGTTTTCCCAGCACCATTTACTGAATAATTCTCCTCTCCCCAGTGGTTGTTGTTGGAGACTTTGTCAAAGATGAGTAGGCTGAGAAACGGAGGCTTTGCTTCCGGAATCTCCATCCTGTTCCATTGGTCTATATGCCTGTTCTTGTACCAATACCAGGTGGTTTTGATGACTGTGACCTTATGGTAAAGTTTGAAGTCTGGGCGTGTGATACCTCCTGCTTTGCTTCCTTCGCTAAGGATTGTTTTGGCTATTTGTGGTCGTTTATGTTTCCATATGAATTTCTGCATTGTCATTTCCAGGCCTGAGAAGAACGATGTTGGTAACTTAATGGGTATTCTGCTGAATATGTAGATTGCCTTTGGTAAGATGGACATCTTAATGTTGATTCTTCCTATCCATGAGCATGGACTATTTTTCCATTTGTTTGTGTCTTCTTGGACTTCTTTGAGCCGTGTTTTGTACTTCCCATTGTAAAGGTCTTTCACGTCTCTGGTTAGGAAGACGCCAAGGTATTTCATTTTTTTGGTAGCTATTGTGAACGGGATTGTGCTTTTAATTTGGGTCTCTGCCTACTTGCTGTTGGTGTATAGGAATGCAACTGTCTTTTGCACATTTATTTTGTACCCTGAGACTTTGCCAAGTGCAAGTAGGTTTTTGACAGATTCTCTTGGGTTTTCAAGGTATAGGCTCATATCATCAGCAAAGAGGGACAACTTGACTTCCTCTTTTCCTATTTGGACACCCCTGATTTCCTTCTCTTGTTTAATTGCCTGAGCTAAGACTTCCAACATAATATTGAACAAGAGGGGTGAGAGTGGGCAGCCTTGTTCCAACAAGAGGGGTGAGAGTGGGCAGTATTGTTCCAGTTTTCAGGGGAAATGTTTCTAGTTTCTGTCCATTTAGCAATATGTTAGCTGTGGGTTTGCCGTTGATGACACTTACTATTTTGAGGTATGTTCCTTCTAGATGGCTTCTGAGTCTTCATGTCATCTTTCCTCTATGCATGTATATGTATCCAAGTTTACTTTTTAAAACGTACTTATTTATTTATTTTTAAACAGAGACGAGGTCTTGCTATGCTGCCTAGGCTGGTCTTCAACTCCTAGGCTCAAGCGATCCTCCTTCCTCGGCCTGTGAAAGAGCTGACACGACAGCTGTGAGATACCGCGCCTAGCCGAATTTCCCCTTCTTATAAGGACACTCGTTACATGCGATCAGGACCCACCCTTTGGACCTCATTTGGACTTGCTTACCTCTGTAAAGACCCTACCCCCCAAAAGGTCACATTCTGAGGTTCTGGAGATGGGGGGAGGTTAGGACTCCTACATATTTTTTTTGAGGGAGGAAACAATTCCAGCCTTCGTGCCATTAGATGCTAATTAGCTTCCCTAAATCGGCACGAATTAACAAGTCTGACAGCAGGTTGTTGGAGAGGCTGAGATCCATGGGTCTCCTGGGTGGCTGGTATGAGTGAAAACAGGCACAGTCACTCTGAAAGACAACTTGACACCGTCTTGTAAAGTTGAATATGTGCGTTTCTACTTCTGGCTCTGTTCCCCAGAGAAACTCCTGCCCATGCACACCAAGAGAAATCGAAATGAATGTCCAAGGCATCTGCGTTCACGACAGCAAAAGATCAAAATGACACAAATACTCATGAGTGGGGAAAAAATGGTTAAATTGATGGTGCTATGTCGCACAACTAAGAATAAACCGGCCGGGCTCGGTGGCTCAGCCTGTCATCCCAGAGCTTTGGGAGTCCGAGGTGAGTGGTTTGCCTGAGCCCGCGGGTTCGAGACCCACCCGGGCAACTTGGTGAGACCTCATCTCTACAATCAATCAAAAAATTAGCCGGGCATGATGGTGCATGCCTGTAGTTCCGGCTCCTTGGAGGGCTGAGACAGAAGGATTGCCGGAGCCCAACCGGTCGAGGCTGCGATGGCCGGGAGCGTGCCACTGCCCTCCGGTCTGGGCGACAGAGTGAGACTGCAACTCAAAAAAAAAAAAAGAAAGAAAAAGCTACATACAGCTTCATAGGGCAACATAGATGAATTCTGATGTGACAATTAGCTATTGTCCAATAATGCTGTGTAACGATCACCCCAGATCTCCAGGGGCTGAAAACAGCATTCATTAATCCTCACGGATCTGTGTCTTGGCTGGGGCTGGGTTGGTCTAAGCTGAGCATGGCGGGAAGCCCTGACTCAAGCTACAGGTCTGTGGATCGGGGCTACTCTGCTCTGAGTATGTTCTTTCTGGGCCCCAGGCTGAGGGAGCAGCCCGCCTCATGGACATGGCATCGCATAAGAGAGCAGGAGGAGACAGTCGAGGCTTTGAAAGCCTACCCTTGGAACTGGCCTGTGGTCCCCTCCACGCTCACCCCATTGGTCAAAGCAAGTCATGTGTGCTCTGATCACCCCATTGGCAAAGGAGGGCTCCCTCTTCCCAAAGAGTCTAAGGTTACACAGTAAGGCCAAGCACCTGATGCTGACGCCAGACGGATGAGACTGGTGGTGGTTTGTTCGTCACATTACTCCTATCCTGTGGGAGAAGGACGCTGCATGCCGGGCCCTTGGGGGTGCACTTGGGAACAGAGAGAGCCAGCAGAGACGGAGAGAGGCAGGTAGTTAACAAGAGGGTAAGGCGGCCCCTGATTCTCATGGGAGACTGGGATCCACTGGTTTGAATGATTTCTCGGGCCGGCAGGGAACTCAAACCTGTTAGACTGAGAACAGGATGGGGTGGCCGATGGTTTGGCTGATAAGGTAGCCAGCTGGGGAGCTTTCTCACCTGTTGGGGGGCTTATCTGGCGAGAGCAGGGGAGCTCACGGTGAGGACACTTAGGGGTCCATTGAGGCTCAAAGATGTCAAGGCAGCACTTGAATGTTTAGACCTTTCAATGCAACATGGCCAAGCTCAAAGTCTCGGGGCAGGGAAATACAGTCCCTTATCCCATGATGAGGCTATGGTAAGGCTGTTGATCTAGGGGTGGGCATGAAAAGTCGGGGCCCTTCACTCAATTTCCCACACTTAGTAACGCAGTCACGCACCACACCACGACGTTCCGGCCAACGACAGACGGCACATACAATAGTGGTCCCACGAGATTATAATGAAGCTGGGAAGTTCCTGTCATCTAATTGCCTTAACGTTGTCACCTAACACATTGCCCACGTGTTTGTGGTGATGCTGGTGTAAACAAACCCACAGGGTTGCCAGTCACATAAAAGTGTAACAGCCACAGGCAGTCGCTCATGCCTGTCATCCCAGCACTTTGGGAGGCCGAGGCAAGAGGATCGCTTGAGCCCAGGAGTTTGAGACCGGCCTGGGAAACAGGCTGAACTCTTGTCTCTACAAAAACAAAAAATTAGCCAGGCGTGGTGGCACGTTAGGTCTCAGCTACTCGGGAGGCTGAGGAAGAAGGATTGCCTGAGCTCCGGTGATCGAGGCTGTGGTGAGCTGAAAGTGTAACCATACAATTATGTGTAGCATATGATATTTGATGGAGTGCAGTGGCCGCTCCCGGCCACCACAGCCTCGCCTGCTGGGCTCCGGCGATCCTTCCGCCTCAGCCATCGGAGTTACAGGCATGCGCCACCACGTCCAGCTGATTTTTTGATTTATTGTAGAGATGAGCTCTCACTGCCCAGGCGGGTCTCGAACCTGCGGGCTCAGGCAATCCACTCACCTCAGCCTCCCAAAGGTGCGGGATTGCAGGCTGAGCCACTGAGCCCAGCTGGGTCTTAGCATTTTTAAAAATTAAAAAAGGGGCCAAGCTCAGTGGCTCAGCCTGTCATCCCAGCACTTTGAGAGGCCGAGGCAAGTGGTTTTCCTGAGCCCATGGGTTCCAGACCCGCCTGGGCAACTTGGCAAGACCTCGTCTCTACAATAAATTGAGAATTAGCAGGGCATAGTAGCTTGCACCTGCAGTTCAGGCTCCTGCTGAAGCGGAAGGATCGTCGGAGCCCGGCAGGTCGACACTGGGGTGTCCGTGAGCGTGCCACTGCACTCCAGCCTGGGCAACAGAGTGAGACTCCAACTCAAAAAAAAAAAATTTTTTTTTTAATTTAAACGTGGGGAAAAAAGCTTATAGAATAAAGATACGAAGAAAGAAAATATTTTTGCACAGCTGTAAAACGTGTTTGTGTTTTAAACTAAGTATTATTACAAAACAGTCAAAGCCGGGCTCGGTGGCTCAGCCCGTAATCCCGCGCCTTTGGGAGGCTGAAGTGAGTGGATGGCCTGAGCCCGCGGCTTCGAGACCCGCCTGGGCAGCGAGACCTCATCTCTACAATAAATCAAAAAATCAGCTGGGCGTGGTAGCGCGCGCCTGTAATTCCAGCTACTCGGAAGGCTGAGGCGGAAGGATCGCCGGAGCCCGGCAGGTCGAGGCTGCGGTGGCCGGGAGCGGCCACGGCCCTCCAGTCTGGGCGACGGAGTGAGACGCCGACTCAAAAAAAAAAACCAGTCAAAAAGTTAAAAAGAACTGAAACGTGTATAAAGTAAAGAAGTGACAGTAGGGTGCGGTTAATTTATTACTGAAGCGAGAAAACTATTTTTTTATAGGCGTGGCATAGCCTAAGCGTCCGGCGTTGATCAAGTCTGTGGTAGGGTACAGTCGTGCCCCAGGCCATCACAGTCACTCACTCACTGCCTCACCCAGAGAGCTTCTGGGCCTGTGAGCCCCCTCCTGGCAAGTACCCTCTGCAGGCAGGCCATTCTCAATCTTTTGTATTCTTGCCGCCCTTTTCTGTTTAGATGCACAAATACCATTTTTCCAATTGCCTACAGCATTCAGGATAGGAACACACCGTATAGGTTTGTGGTCTAAGCCGTCTGGCCTGTGTGCGATAGGCCACCCTGCCTAGGTTTGTGTGTAAGGACACCTAGGGCGTGCGCATGACGATGAAATTGCCTCACGATGCGTTTCTGAACACGTCTCTGTTGTTAAGCGACACGCAGCTGTGTGGTGATGGGTGAAAAGATGGGTGAAAAGACCAGGCCGGGACACCTGTGCTGGGATGACAGGCCATGATTAGCCTGATTTTCTTTTTTTCTTTTTCTTTTTTGAGTGGGAGTCTCACTCTGCCACCCAGACCGGAGTGCAGTGGCCGCTCCCGGCCCCTGCAGCCTCGACCCGCTGGGCTCCGGCCATCCTTCCCGCTCAGCCTTCCGAGTAGCCGGAATTACAGGTGCGCGCTACCACGCCCGGCTGATTTTTTTTTTAATCTATTGTAGAGATGAGGTCTCACTGCCCAGGCGGGTCTCGAACCCGCGGGCTCAGGCAATCCACTCACCTCAGCCTCCCAAAGGCGCGGGATGACAGGCTGAGCCACCGAGCCCGGCGTAGCCTAATTTTCTAAACTCGAGGCCCAAGAAGTTCTGCTGACTCAAGGCATCGGCCACATCCAGACAATGTGGACCCGCGTCCTTGCAGTGTCCAAAGCTCCTGGAACCTCCCCTTCGGTGCCTCTGTTTCTCTCCCCATATAGGCCCAGAACTTTGCTCAGAACGCCATACGGTGCCCACCCAGAAGAGGGGGAGGAATAGGTTCCTTCTCCCACTTCATACAAAACAGCATCCTCCTGGGAATACAGGCCCGGGAAGAGGTCGGCTGGCTTTACCCAGCAACAAACAACCCTGAGCCTCCAGAATGTGCTTCCTTTTCGGTTGAGGGAAGGAGTTGGGAAACTGTCTTGGAGAAGGGTTGCTGTGTCCAGCCGTCCGGGTTGTCCACTGCCCAACTGCAGAGGCGGCCCTTTCCATGGAGGCCTAGGTTCGAAGTGGTTGCCGAGCGCATGAGTGGCCCCCTGGAGCTGTGCAGGGCGAGGGGCCCCGGGCCGGTGAGCCCCCGGGAGGGGGACTGAGGTCAGGCCGAGGGTCTTGGCACCCCCACATGCCTCCCTTGAAGCCCTGACCCAAGCGACTCACACGGCTTCCTCTTGCCTCGCTCTGCAGAGATGGGCTTACAGTAGGAGGGGTGTTAGCAGGACCGGCAGCTAGCTGGGGCCCCCATCGGAGGCCTGTTGTGGGGGCTGGGCGAGTGCTGGGCGAAAGGGGGCTCAGCCAGGGGCTCCCCTTGCCGTTCCCCACTTCCGGTTGACCCCTCCCGGAGCCAGCCTGGGGCGTCGGCTGCCAGGTGCTGGCACCTCAGCTAATCGCCCAGCCAGGGCAGCAGGATGTGACTTGACATAATTATAGTTTGTCCTGCCGCTGCCGGGACAAAGCCCCCATTAGCACAGCAAATTGGGCCCGTTGGCAGCCTCCAGGCCCCCTCGAGGGCCCGAGCCCAGACACGGCCTGCGCCACCGTCTGCGGGGATGCCTGGGCCTCAGGGAGGGCCCAGCCGGACCTCCGGGCCGGGATCCGGGCGCCCCTCAGTGGGTGGGTGGGCAGGGTCCTGCCGTGAGAGCTGCGGTGGCTCCTAGGCCAAGCCCGTCGCTGCTCCAGGCGTGTGTCCTGGGCTGTCCAGCAGCACAAGGCCGCCCTCTTCTTGGGGAAAAGACAGGGAACCAGTCGGCCGGGCCGCTGCCACCCACCAGGGCCCAGCTTATGCCTCCCTCCTCTTCCATGAAGGCCCTCGGGATTCCTTCCACCCCAGCATTCTCTCCCGCTCTGAGCCACCACCTGTGGCGACCTGGCGGATCCGCTCCCTCGGCTCTGTTGCCACAGGTGGGCAGGGGGTGAGCACCACAGAAGGAGCGAGGGGCTGGACTAGGCGGGAAGCTGGTGGACCTGCCGGCCCGATCTCCCCCACCGTCCCTCGCTGCGAGCCCGTTTCTACAACTGTCCACAGGGGAGGGTGCATAAGCCCCCGCCCAGGGCTTGGCTCAGGGGCTCAGGAAAGGGCGCACGGGGACGCAGAGACCCAGGACGGGAGAGAGGAGGGGGCCGGGGAGAGAGACGCCCCGATCCCGTCCTAGGCGGAGTGGGCGGTCTCCGAGGAAGCAGGGTCTACTCCCAAGGTCATTCTCGGCAGGAGGGGACTCGGCCTCCGTCCCTTTCTCAGAGCCCTTTCCCGATTCCGCCAAGAAAGCCACCACCTGCCACTCCGGGCCGCCCCCAGCTGAGTCCCCTGGACCTCCTGGCCCCGCGTGCTTGGCTGTGGGAGAGAGTCCCTCAGGCCTGGGTCTGAATCCCGGCTCCTCTGCCTGCCAGGCCTGCGACCAGGCTGAGTGGGAGGGCGGGCGTACAAAGAGGCTGCCCGTTCCTTGCCCTCTTCCCGTTGATGCCCGATCATCTTTTCTTGCCCCGGGAGCCTTCTGTGACAGCTTCACCCAAGCCAGGAGGGTGGGGTCTCACTAAGTGACTTCTGAGGATGGTCACCAAGCCACAGGGCTTCCGCCTTCTTTGCTGGATGTCCGTGCCGGAGCCGGAAGTCTCCCTGTGACGAGACGGGCGACCACGAGGCAGCCGTGCTTCGAGGAGGCCCACGCCCCCCGGAGAGGCCCGTGTCGTGCTCGAGTCCGCATTCCTGCTTTTTGAGTCTCTCCAATCCAAACACCAAACGTGTGCGTGACGAGCCTTCGAGCGATCCCAGCACCAGCCGCCGTGTCACCTTCCCGGCCGAGGCCCCGGACGCCGCAGCAAGCCAGACTCACTAAGCCTTTTCTGAACCTCTGACCCGTAGAGGCTGTGAACACCCCCCTGGGCTCTGGGGTTATTCTTTACAAAGCCACAAACAACCACCCAAGCAGTGAGATTTAAGTGTGACCCGTAGGGGGACCGGCAGTGACAGCCACAGTCTACTCCCTGGGGCTCTGGGGGCCATGGAAAGATGAGCACCTGAATTGGGGATCGGATGGACCTGGGTTCGAGTCCTGCTGGGACTGCACCATTTCCCCAAGCCCTCAGTTTCTTCAACTGTCCCGTGGAACCGGCCGTTCTCACTTTGCAGGTTGGTTATGTGAGACACGGGGGTGCTTATCGAGTGTGGCTACCCACCCTGGCTGGTCATTGGCAGAGGACGTGCTGTCCGTGACAAGGCACTGAGCCAAGAAATGTGTCCCTCGGGCTTCCAGAACGTGCTGTGGGTGCCGTGGCCCCCATGCCGTGGGGCGCAAGGTGTCCCCGTGGCCTGCCCTTCCCGGATCGCCAGGGCAGCACAGTCCCTGGGCTCTCCCTAAGCCACTACCAGATGTCAATGCTCTGCCCCGTGGTTCCTCCCACCGTGGGCCTGGCCCACAGACAGACAGCAGGCTGGGTCAGCAGGAGCATC
Source organism: Cephalopachus bancanus (assembly GCA_027257055.1). Lineage (NCBI taxonomy): Eukaryota > Metazoa > Chordata > Mammalia > Primates > Tarsiidae > Cephalopachus > Cephalopachus bancanus. The sequence goes on along the minus strand of JAPVLO010000453.1, from coordinate 282,554 downwards.
CAGAGCCTGGGAATGCCACTGACCTACCCCCAAGCTCACATCTCTATTCCCATCTGTCATGTACTCAGAAAAAGTCTCCTGATGGTGGGCTTGCATAGCTCCAATGTCCTGCCAGCCACGTTGAGACCGCCAAGGCTCCTGACAGGCCAGAACTGACAAGGACCAGAAGTCAGCTCAGGTGGGAGTGGCCCACAGGTGGCATTTCAGGCAGATCTTGACGTGAGGCCGATAAGTCTTTTTCTCCCTCTTACCCCAGAGAAGATTGCTTCTCGCATCCACCAACTCTCTAATCACCAGGAGGGGTGACTAAGATTTTGAGGACGCCGGGCTCAGTGGCTCAGCCTGTAATCCCGCGCCTTTGGGAGGCTGAGGTGAGTGGATTGCCTGAGGCCGTGGGTTCGAGACCCGCCTGGGCAGCGAGACCTCATCTCTACAATAAGTCAAAAAATTAGCTGGATGTGGTAGTGTGCACCTGTAGTTCCAGCTACTGGGAAGGCTGAGGCGGAAGGATCGCCGGAGCCCAGCAGGTCGAGGCTGCAGTGGCCGGGAGCGGCCACTGCACTCCAGTCTGGGCGACACAGTGAGACTCCAACTCAAAAAAAAAAAAAAAAAGGATTTTGAGGACAATTAGGGGGTGGTTGGTCTTTTCCCAAAGCCCCTGGTGTTGCCTCCCACCCCATCTGGAGCCTTCCTCTAGTTGGGAGACACTTAGAAAAGACAAGGACACTTTTATTTTATTTTATTTTTTATTTTTTTGAGTTGGAGTCTCACTCTGTCGTCCAGACTGGAGTGCAGTGGCCACTCCCGGCCACCGCAGCCTCAACCTGCTGGGCTCCGGCGATCCTTCAGCCTCAACCTTCCGAGTAGCTGAACTACAGGCATGCGCTACCACGCCGGCTAATTTTTTTATTTAATGTAGAGATGAGGTCTCGCCAAGTCCCCAGGCGGGTCTCGAACCCGCGGGCTCAGGCAATTCACTCACCTCAGCCTCCCAAAGCGCGGGATGACAGGCTGAGCCACTGAGCCCGGCCGACAAGGACACTTTAAAAAAATTTATTTGTAATTTTAGAGACAGTCTTGCTTTGTCTCCTAGGCTAGAGTACCGTGGCACGACCTTGGCTCACTCCTGGTCTCAAGCCATCTTCCCAGGGCCTCAGCCTCCCGGGTAGCTGGAATTATAGGTGTGCACCACTGCGCCTGGCTATTTTTACTTTTTGTAGAGGTGGGGTCTCACTCAGTTGCCCGGGCTGATCTTAAACTCCTGGCCTCAAGTGATACTCCTGCCTCAGCCTCCCATCGTGCTGGCATTACAGGTGTGAGTCACCCCGCCCAGCCTAAGGAAGCCTTTACCACTAAGAAGTATGTCTCCTGGAGCACTTCTTTCCTATTCAACAGCTCTGGCTGCTCCAAGTGTTTGCTTGCCCGTGGCAGCGCGTGAGAAGTATCCTCTTCAAGGGGTCTGTGATGCCAGCGACTTTGATGGCCGGGAGGGGGACGCCAGGGGCTTCAGTGGGGTTGATGGCTAGGAGGGGAGGAAGAGGTAGGATTGGTCTGCCCGGTGGGCCTGAGGTCACCCTAGACGAGGGCAAAGGGAGTCTCTGAGCCGAGTCTGCAAACTCTCGGCTGGGTCCTGCTTGGACTTCTGAGTTCATCTCTCGGTGGTCCGGCCTGGACCTCCGAGCAGCCCTGTCCCCCACCCACTGACCCTGGCCCTTGTGCTACCAGCTTTCGCATCTGAGCAGCTTTGCGGGTGGGGTCCACACGCTCACCTTCTCCTCTCCTGAAACACGGACAACCCTCACCGTGTCCTCCGCATTCCGGAAGGCCCGGGTTGTCGGTCCCCTCTGAGCGGGCAGTGACATGCTCTGCCTGGATCCCGCCACTCTGATAGCCACAGCTGTTTCATGCACCTCTGTCTGCAGCACCCAGAATTCAGTCAATACTCAATAAATATTGGATGGATGAACAAACTCGGTACACAGTATCTGACTCGGTCACTAAAATGTTCCACACCCCGGGCATCATCAAAGATGAGTTCTTCGTCCCCAAGAGCACCGCAGTAGATAGTCCCTGAGAATCTGAGTTGTTTTGAGATTCGCATGGGAGGTGGTGAGCTCTCCGTCGCGGGTGGTGTGCGAGCTGCAGAGGGCACTCAGCATCTGGCAGGGCTGGGCTCAGTGGGCCGATGGATTCCCCGGGGCTGCCGAGGCCTTCTTGACCGGAAAGTTTTCGGCAAGGACGCCTCACATGAAAGGCTGTGTGCAAAGGAGCCACTGGGAGCCTGCAGTCTTTGTGGGGGGAAAAGCAGTCAGGGCTTATGTGAGAGCCTGGGAGTGGGCTTTCAGAGTGGCATTTCTGGGGCCCACCTGTTCCCAGGAGCCCAGGTGGGCAGACCCTGAAGTCAGTGCTGGGGAGGACCCAAGGTCAAGGGAAGGCGGTTGATCCTCACTCTGCAGGGTCGAGGTCTCGGAGAGACAGTGATTCCGGGAGGGGAGGGGAGGGGATGGGGGATGGGAAGGCTTGGGGTGGAGGTGAGCCGTATTGTAAGGGGGCGCAGGGACATGGGCAAAGACTTGTAGGAAGGAGCGTTCTGAAAGCCTCTGGGGAATCGTGGAGGCCAGGGTGGTGGCTGGCTGGAACTGGGGCCTGGGGACGTCCTGCTGACCCTGAGGACCCTGTCCCCAGCTTGCCCTGGACTGGGCAGCAGCTGTCACCTGCCAGAGGGCAGGTGGTCTTTTTCTAAGCTCCCATCCTGGCCAGGTCACTCCCAGGACCCAGGTACCCCTGGAAAGGGGGTGTGCTCTCTGCAAGGGGCCCAGCGTTCCTCTGACTCAGCCCAGGCAGAGCTGGATTCCAGTTCCAGAGGCTGCTTGCTGCCAGGAGTCCCCTCGCTGGGAGCTGAGACCCCTTAGAAGTGTCCCTGACCCAAGAACTGGCCGTGGCCCTGTGGTCAGTTGAGCCAAACAACCGCGTTGCTGTAGCCCCACTTAGCTGATGGGCAGCGGTGGCTTGGAGAGCCCGGGAGATCTGTCGTGAACTCCGCCTCCCTGGGGGGCTTCGTCCCGCAAACCCCAGGGCCGGGCCGCCAGAGCCCACCTGCTTCCCACGGCGCTAGGCCGTCCAGTGGCAGCTTCGAGGGGTCCGGGTTGCTGGCCCCCTTTCTCAGATGGGGAAAACTGAGGGTCTGTGCCTCTCTGAGCGAGGGTCTTTCCGCGAGGGCAGAGCCGCCAGCTTCCCCTTCGTGGTTGCCGCCCCCTCACCAGCCCCAGCCCAGGGACGAACGTTTCCCCGCCATCCCACCCTGGGCTTCCAGGCTCCACCAGACTGACTGGCCCTCTCTGCCTCCAGGCCTTTGGGGGAGGCAGGGGAGGAAACCCAGGAGACTAATCTGTAAGCCCTGAGGGTTCACGGCAGCTCACCCGCTTCTGTCCTGCAGGTCTCCTCCCCCCAGGGGGGGGCGGGCAGCTCTGTGCTTGCTCAGGCCTGTCCTGGGCCTCCGGGACCCCCCATGGTCCTGGGCGTGCTTCTCGGAGGCAAGAGCTCTTGCCTGATGAAGGAGGCTTCTGGCCAGCAGGAGGCCGGGGGCAGGAAGCAGGCCTCGAGGCTCCGGATGGCATCTCTCTCCCCCTCGCCAGCCCAGAGCCAGGAGGCCCCAGGGCCAGGCTCCCCAGACGGGCGCAGAACGGCCGTCCGCGGCCACGGTCCCGCCGCCCAGGTCCAGGAGGGGCAGGCGCCCGCCTCGGTCTCGTGGCCTGTCTCCCGAAGCAGGTGGAGGCGGCTGGGACCGAGTTCCGGGCTTCTGTTCCTCGGGCCAGGTCCCCCTCACTCTGGCCGGCTGGACACCTGTGGAGCGTGCAGCTGGCCCCCCAGGGGTTGCCAGGAGAGGAGCCCTGTCAGAGGATGACACGCAGGGCCTGGCCCGTGCTCTGGGAGGGCTGCTTGACCGCAAAGGCTCGGGGACCTCGGAGAGGCTGGCCAGGGGCAGCCGTAGTCAGGGATGGCTGGATGGGGACAGGAGGAGGGGAGCATTTGGATAGGCAGAGCCTTCTGGAACCCTTGGAAATAGGAGCTTTCATCCTGGTCCCTCTTACCAGCCTTGGGTGAGGGACTTAAACCCCGCGTGCCTCAGTTTCTCACCCGGAAAATGGGGTAAGGGTTGAATGTGAGGACGCGTGTTATAGGACATAGCCTGACCTTCTGTGTTTGATAAATGTGCGCTCCTCTTTTTATTATTATGAGATGCCCTTTCCCCAAGGCAGGAGATCAGCTGTACCCAGGCCTGAAAGCCCGAGCCCGGCTCTGGGGACAGTTAAGCTCTTAGCTCCCGGGACCTTTGGGCTCACTGCCTGGACCCAGCACTGCCGGCCCTGGCACCCGGTCAGCCCTAAGGCCGAGCCCGGGATGCCGGGGCTGCCCTGGACACACGGGAGGCCTGCTGGGGGCAGGTGTGGGCTGTGCTTGGCACATCTGCTGGAGATTTCCTGGGCTGGGCCAGGCCTGGTAGGGCCGGCCACATCCATCTGGAGTGTGGAAGGCCAGGGCAGAAGGACGTCAGGCTTCTTCATTATGATTTATTTTTCCTCCCCCTCCATAGATCTTCGTTTGTCTCTCTGCTTTCTCAACACCGTGGGCATTTTCAGACCCCGAGGGGCCCTGGGCCGAAGGTGCGTGCCGGTGGCCCTGACAGCTGCAGAGACGCGGGCACGTGGGTGAAGGGTTCCCCGTGAGCCAGGCTGGGGCAGAAACCCTCTCTGCGAAGAGACCAGGGCGTGTCTCGTCCTCCCCACTATTCCCACGAGAGGACTGAGCCTCCAGTAGCTCAAGGGAGCTGGCCGCCGTGCCGTCTGCGTGTCCCATAGGGTGCCCTGCCCCGGGGAGCACTCCCTGACCTCCACGGCCCATGGCCTAGTCGTTCCTAACTGGCTGCCAGCCTCAACTTACTGTGTGTCCTTGGCCACGGGCCCCTTCCTGGGCCTTTGACCCTCGGCTGTGGAGAAACAGTTGGCCCAGGGCACGCGGAGATCCTCAGGGCTTAGGCGGTCTCTGGGGCCGTGGTTTTTGCCCACCCACTCCGAGTGGCCCAAAGCAGGTGCCTGGCAGGGAGGTCCCCGTCCTGTTCTTTGTTGCCTTCCACACTGCTGCCCGGGCGTGGCAGGTGCAGGGCCCTGGGAGGGAGGCCTATTTAAGGGCCGTCCCGGAGCTGTCCCCAGCCCGGCTGCAGCGCGAGGGAGCTCTCCAGACCATGGTAGGCCGGGCTGCCCTGCCTCCCGCCCTGGCCGCCTTCCCCGTGCCATCTCCCCCGCCGGCGGCCCAGACCTGTAACTTCCACCGGCTTTAGCTTGGGCACTGTGGTTCCCGCCCTCCCACCCCCGGGGAATGTCCCTCCTGACCCCGGCCTCAAACCTGACCTCGTTCCTCCACTCTGCCCTCTTCCCATGGCCTTGACTTCACTGGCGATTCTGACCCCCGCCCCCTGCCTGAACTCACCCTGACTCTCGTGGATGTTCTTGACCTTGAGCGGGTGCTGTCTGTCCCCGGTCTGATGGCTCGTCACCCCTGACGCCATGCCCAGCCCGGCCCACCCCGGGCTGCCTTCCGTGGGTGGCCGGTCCATCCATGTGGGTCCTGACCTGCGCCTCTGCTTCCCTGGACTGAGCAGGCACTGCTGAGGGGAAGGCAGGTCATGAAGAAGAGGCGGAGGGGCTGGACGGGCCAGACTCTGGGCTTTGCCGTGGACGCCGGGGCTCTGCTGCCACTGGGAATACTTGGTTCCCGTGGGGCTCGGGGGTGGGTGCTCCCGGCCCGCGCTCCCCTGGCTGCAGAGGAGCCTGCTCAACGCCTTTGCCCTTCCGGCTGTGTGGGGCTTGCCCTGGGCTCCGGCCCGGGGGCTCCCTGAGGGCTCTCGGTCTCACTCATGCCCACGTCTCACCCGTCTCATTAGCCCGCTTGGCCTGAGAGCCCCGACTCGGCTGTCAGGTCTCAGCTCGCCATCTCTGACTGCCCGAGGGCCTGTGGGCCTTTGCGCTCTCCCACCTGGCCCCTCCTCCGCGACCCTCTCTTGACTGCCTGTCTCTAGCAGGCTGTGAGCCCTTCAGGGACAAGGACCAGCCTGGTTCAGCTCTGGTCCCCAGGTCAAGTATGTGTCCCGATGCTTTGAGGTGGGCATTCTCTTGCTTTGATAAACGGGAAACTGAGGTCCCAAGCAGGCAGGTGGATTTCTCAGCATCACAGAGGCCGTGAGCTTTCAGCAAAGCCAGAATTTAAGCCCAGGTCTGGGTGACCCCTCTCTCTCTGAGATGCTTCCTTAAGGGGAATTTCATGAGGGAGACATTCTAGAAGGGAAATTCCAAGACAGCCGGGCTGCAAAAAGTCCTGGACTCCCTCTCATGTGGTAGAGAAAATGACCCCTGCGTCCCTTGTAAGGCTCCGGGACACAGTAGGGCAACGTGTGTCTGGCTTGTCATGAGAGACCGGGAGGGGGACGCCCAGGCCGAGACCAGGTCTGGGAGAGAAAGGGCAGAGTCGCCCGCAGACGGAAGTGATCATTTTTTATTAATCAGAGGGAAATGTATATGTAATTATGTGAGATGAACTCTGCAGGGAAGTTCTTTTCTTTATGATGTCTGAAGGGATTTATAAATATTACAGAGGTTTTACAGCACCATAACGTCCTGGCCGCCCTGCCAGCCCCCTTTCAAAGGATTAGTGGAGACAAAGCACCCAGTAAAAGCTAATTATAAGTCAGCCGGCGCTGCCGCTTCTGATGGGGCCCGGAGCCGGAGGGGTTGAGGCAGGGGGTGGGGACAGCAGAGAGCTGGGGGCAGGGGAGACCACACAGGCGCTGGGCTGGGGGCAGGGGCGTCAGGGAAGCCCGAGCTCTCGGGTGGGCAGGCGAGGGCTTGGCGGAGGGCGGTGCAGGCCGCGGCGGAGGTGCTGGGCGCCCACGGGCTTTCAGCAGAGGCCTGATGGCGGACTCCCGGGCACCCGGACTCCTGGGGGCAGGAAGGCCAGAGACCCTCCAGCTACTCCGCATGGGTGGCCGCCCACTGTGCCCGCTGCTGCGTGGGTCCGCCCGAGCTCTGGGCAGCTATTTCCAAGGACGGACTGACCTCCACTCTGAGCCAGATCTGGGGTGGGGGAGGGAGAGACCAGGGACGGGACAGACTGGACTTTGACTTTGGGGTGTCTCCCTTCGGTCGGGGAGACAGACAGGGTGAGAAATGGCAGGACAGTGGTCCGTGCTGTGCGGGTGATGGTCCAAGATGGGGCTGTGGGGGGGGGAGGCTAGGGAAGGCTTCTCGGAGGAGGTGGCACAGAGCTGAAGGGATTTATAAATATTACAGAGGTTTCACAACATCCTACCTTCATACCAGAGGTTTTATATCATCATGAGGGATAGGTAGGATTCTTCCAGCTGGAAGGCAGGGAATGGCAGGGGCAAATGGCAGGACAGAAGGCAGGTTTGGGGCGAAGTAGAAGCTCTGGGAGGCAGACAGGGGCCAGGCTGGAAGGGCTGAGAGCCCAGATGTTAACCTGAGAGCACTGGGGATGGTTTTAGATGACAAGGCCGGATTTCCAGCGGTAATGGGGGGTGGCAGGGAGGAGGCTGGAGTCCGGGGCAGAGCCTGAGGATGGCAAAGAGGCTCCTGCCAGAGCCGATGGGGCCCCGTGGGTGGACTCCCCACAGGGGTGCTGCCGCAGGTGGAGAAACAACCTGATGGCCAGCAGGTCCACCTGTCTGCTGGGGTCTGGGGAGGGCGGGGCTCTGGGAGAGAAGGCTCGGGGGCGGGGCTGACCCATCACGGCCTCACCTGGTACCTCCAGGCACCGAGAAGAGCCCGGAAGAGGGCCGAAGGCGGAGCCAGCTCCAACGTCTTCTCCATGTTTGATCAGTCCCAGATCCAGGAGTTTAAGGAGGTCGGTCAGCTGCCCCCAGCGCCCTGGGGGGACTCACCCAGCGCCTGTCGGTTCCTTGGGGAGTAGGTGCAGGGTCAGCCTCAGTCCCCGGGAGCTAAAAAATGTATTTGTTTGTTTGTCTTTTTTTGAGCTGGAGTTTCACTCTGTTGCCCAGGCTGGGGTGCGAGTGCCACAATCATGGCTCCCTGCAGCCTCAACCTCCTGGGCTCATGTGATCCTTCCGCCTCAGCCTCCCTGGTAACTGGGACGACACGCATGCACCACCAGCTAATTTTTTGATCTTGTGTAGAGACGAGGTCTCACTCTGTTGCCTAGCTGGCCGGGAACTCCTGGGCTCAAGCAATCCTCTCACCTGGGCCTCCCAGATTGCTGGGATTATAGGCATGCATGAGACACGGCGCCCAGCCTGTGTTGTGTTTTGAGGCCATGCCGCAGGTCCTGGATGTGTGACCTGCCGTCCTTGGGCAGTCCCTTCCTCTCCCTGTGCCCGAGCCCGTGCTTGCTGCATGACCTCAGGTGAGGCTTTTCTCTCTCTGAGCCTCAGTGTCCCTCTCTGCCAACTGGGGTTGCTGTGAGTCTGAAACGAGGCCATGGGCCTGGAGTCCCGCAGCTGGGTGGCCGGAGAGACCTCTCTGTGGGTCCTTGGGCAACGACTGGCAGGAGGCCGGTCCTTGGGGGGAGGTGCGTGGGGAGAGTGGCTGGGTTCGGTCAGGCGGGCGCTGTCAGTGCCGGTGTCTCTGTCAGGCCTTCACCATCATGGACCAGAACCGGGATGGCTTCATCGACAAGGAGGACCTGAGGGACACCTTTGCCGCACTGGGTGGGTGGAGCTGCAGCCAGGGACGCTTGGGGCCAGACCAGCGGAAGAGAGCGGGCAGCTGGGGGCAGCGGGGCCGTGGGTGCAGAGCATGAGGGAGGGAGGTTTCTGGGGAGTGGGGAGGGACCGGGCCAGGGAAGGGAGGACGGTGCAGGGGCGGGAGCAGCCTGTGGCGCAGGAGGGGCCTGGGCGTGGGAGGGGACAGGGGAGAAGCTGGGGGGGGGGAGGTTGGACTCCCAGGGCGGCTTTGCCCCTCTAAAGCCCAGAGAAGCCAGGCTCGGTGGCTCAGCCTGCCATCCCGTGCCTTGGGAGGCCGAGGCGAGTGGATGGCCTGAGCCCGCGGGTTCGAGACCCGCCTGGGCAACTTGGCGAGACCTCATCTCCACAATAAATCAAAAAATCAGCCGGGCGTGGTAGAGCGCGCCTGTAGTTCCAGCTACTTGGAAGGCCGAGGCGGAAGGATCGCCGGAGCCCAGCAGGTCGAGACTGCGGTGGCCGGGAGCGGCCACGGCACTCCAGTCTGGGCGACAGAGCGAGACTTCGACTCAAAAAAAAAAAAAAAGGCCAGAGAAGGACCATAAGGCGCCCTTGGGGGTGGAGGTGGGGGAAAGGCCATAACTCGCTCACCTCTGTGTGGTGCTCTGAGCCTCTGGGAATCGGCCTGTCCGCCAGGACCCTGAAGAGTCCCGTGTCCCCACCTCCAAGCAGCCCACCGGCCCCCTCCTGGGACACCACGTGAGCCACCGGCCCGCAGCCCCTGCACACCTCAGCTTTCTCACCTGCAAAGTGGGCATAGAAGCGACTTGCGCTCCTTTCCAGGGAGGCTGGGAGTAGCCGAGCGCCGAGGGCAGAACGTCCCCAGCAGTGTTCCCCGGCAGGTGGCCGGGCCTACGGGCCGAGTGGGGGTCGGGTGGGGGAGCCTGCAGGCCCCTCTGCCGCCTGAGCTCAGCTCTGCTGGGCTGCGGCGGGCAGGGTCCCTCACTGGGCTCCTGGGGCCCCTCCTCTCCCCCCCCAGGCCGCATCAATGTCAAGAATGAAGAGCTGGAAGCCATGGTGAAGGAAGCCCCCGGCCCCATCAACTTTACAGTTTTCCTGACCATGTTCGGGGAGAAGCTGAAGGGTGAGCCAGGTGGCCGGGGACCCTGGGGGTGGGGGACAGGGCGGTAAGGACAGGTGACAAGTGTCCCTGACACACACACACACACACACACCCCAGGTGGAGCATGGTGTGGCCTCCAGGCACCAGCCCCTGGGCGCACACACCTCCCAGGCCCGGCCTCTGTTTCCACCTCTGTGTCACAGAGTGGGGCCACTAAAAACCCCTGCCTTGTCGGCCCTCTGCCCACCACTAGGACGGGGCCTCCGCCTCATCCCCCGCTCCTGGCTCCGCCTCCCGACCTGTGGGCTCGTGCCACCAGCTCGCCTCACTGTCCCAGCTGCAGGGGTGCTGGGGGAGGAGTTTCCAAACGTTCCTGCGGCCGACCCCAGTGTAGGGCGGGTTGGTCACCTTGTCTCGCTCTGTAGTCACTGCAGCCTCCAGAGGAAGGATCAGGGAGCCTCGTTCACAGACGAGGAGTCTCAGGCTGGGGGGGGGTGTCACGACACCTGCCCCAAGGGCCCTGGCAAAAAGTGGCCGGGAGGGAGCCTCAACCCCAAACCCCGGCTCTAGCAGCTGCCCTCTCCTGAGACACAGCACCAGGCCTGGGGCAGGGGCCATCTCTGTCCTCTTTCTCCCCAGCCCTGGGGAGCTCCCTGTAATGACACCCTCGAGCTAGATTGCTCCTGGCCAGGGGGGCCAGCCCAGCTGCGGCTGTCCTGGGAGGTGAGCTGCCACCCCCACCCTCAGGCCGTCCCTGCCGGACGCCCTCCCCAACCTCCCAGGCTGCGTGTAGGGTCAAGACCTGGCTTCCCACTGCTCCCAGGGTGACCCTGGACAGGTCTGTCTGCTTTCAAGTGGGGTTATGTGAGTTTCCCGAGGCTGCTGTCCCAGACGACCCCATGCCTGGTGGCTCGGGACCACAGACAAGTGTCCTCTCCCGTTCTGCCGTAGGAGGCTGAGAACGAACGGTCAGTGGCTCAGCATGGGGAAGAGTCCGTTCTTGGCCTCTCCCGGCCCCTGGCCTCCCATCGAGGCCTCGTGGTCACACGGCCCTCCTCTTCTGGCTAATCTGCCTGCCTCTTAGAAGGATACTTGTCATTGGATTGAGGGCCCACCTGGATAATCCAGGCTGATCTTCTCATCTCCACGGCCATAACTTACATCTGCGAAGTCCCTTTTTCCAAATAGGGTGACAATCACAGGCTCTGGTGGCCCTATCTTCTGGGGGGGCACCTTCCAACCCTCTACAGGGAAGCATTGAACATTTTATGGGTGAAAAGTCAACACTCTCGGGGTTGTGCCCCCTGGAGAGTCTGGCAGCCCCCACACACCACGTCCTGGCCGGCCTGAAGGCTGGCGATGACACCCAGGGCAAGGGAGGCAGGCGCCCCATCTGGGGCAGGCTTTGAACTTGGGCCGTCCAGCTGAGCCAGGTGCCATTGGGCCACTTCTAGGCAGCTGTCAGGGGCTGTTCTCAGGCCCGTGGCCACCTCCTGGAAGAGCTCAGAAGCCGGGGAGGCTGGGGCAGTGACCGGCACGGCGGGAAAGTCGTGTGCGCCTCCAGCCAGAGCCTTCACAGGAAGCAGACTGACCGCCTGCCTCTTTCACGCAGAGGAAACTCATTAAGGCCAGCCGGGGGGGGGCTGGAGATGTGGCCTTTGGGTCTGTGGCATGGACTGCCCGGGAATGGGCCCAGGAGGCGAGGCAGAGGGCACCTCCTGCCCCGGTGTGTGCCGAAAGTGGGTGCGGCCCCGCTGTGAGAGCAGGGGTCCGGTGAGCCCCTTCAGAAGCACTCGGGGGGGAAAAGGAGGAGCTTCTGCAGCTGACGGTGGGCCTTGATTCGCAGACGGGGAGACTGAGGCCTCAGGCTTGTGTCGGTCCGTGGCTGAGCTGGAGCTGTGACCCAGGGCCTGGTGGGGGCCGCAGGGCTGCAGGATTTTCCCGTTTCTGCAGGGGCGCCGGGACCAGGGCTCCAGCCGAGCCTGTCGTGCAATCTTGGCCAGCCTGCGTGAGAGGCCAGTGGGAGGGGACGGGAGCCGGCAGGGCGGCCTCACCCAGCTAATTGGGAAGAGGAGACTGTGTGGTGCGGTTCCCAGCTGCGATGGGGGAGGCAACCAGCCCCTCTGTGGCATTTTATGAGGCTCACAGTCCTGGCAGGGGCCCTCTCCGGGGAGGACGGAAGGGAGGACGGCCTGCCCAGCGGTCCCCACCACCACGGCCAGGAACGGCGGGGCTGCGAGTGTCCAGCAGCCGGGTCTCAGCTGCATCCATGTGCGCGGTCCTCAGGAGGGCGGCTGGAGCCAGTCACCCACCTGCCCGGTCGCGAGGCCTCTTCGAAGACACTGGAGATTCTCACCTAAGCCGGGCTCGGTGGCTCAGCCTGTCATCCCGCGCCTTTGGGAGGCTGAGGTGAGCGGATCGCCTGAGCCCGCGGGTTCAAGACCCACCTGGGCAGCGAGACCTCATCTCTACAATAAATCAAAAAATCAGCCGGGCGTGGTAGCGCGCGCCTGGAATTCCGGCTACTCGGAAGGCTGAGGCGGAAGGATGGCCGGAGCCCAGCAGGTCGAGGCTGCGGTGGCCGGGAGCGGCCACTGCACTCCAGTCTGGGCGACAGAGTGAGACTCCGACTCAAAAAAAAAAAAAAGAAATTCTCACCTGGAAGGCTGTGGCCTTGGAGGCCCCCCCACCGTCCTTCCATCGTGATCTTTTGCTCCGCCCACCCTCACCAGCCTGGAGCCACCCTCATCCCTGCCTGCTTGGCCAGGCTGTGAGGGCAAGGAGCCAGGGTGCCCAGCCCAGAGGCTTAGCCTGGGTCCAGCTGGGCTGGCAGGGCCAGGATGTGCCAGAATCTGTCACTCTGGGCCAAACTCAGAGATGCCGTCACGTCCTGCTTAACTCCCAGTCTGATGGAGGAGGCACAGATGGCCCTGACCCTGTCTGACGGGGGAGGCACAGATGGGCCAGACTTGGTCTGACGGGGAGGCACAGACGGCCCTGACCCAGGCTGATGAGGAGGACCCTGGCCCTGACCTAGTCTGACTGGCAGGCGCACGAGGGAGGAGAAGCAGCAGAAGGCCCTGGAGATCCATGGGGGTGGGTTTAGAAACTCTCCTTTCTCTTCCGAGTGGGACCTTGGGCAAGTTATGGAAGCCCCGTGAGCCTGTTTCCTTTGTGATGAACTGGGATGTCACCATCGACTCCATGGGGGTTTGGGGTTTCCTTGGGACAAAATGCTACAGCTGCAGGCTCAGAGCTCGGCACCCAGCCTGAGGCCTTGGGCAAGACCCTCCCTCTTTCCGAGCCTCAGTGTCCCCATGGGTGCCACACGGGGGGGTCTGCGTCTTCAGACCCATCATGGACGCCGGAATCTCTTCTCCTAACGGCATCTTTCTCCAAAGCCCTGAAAGTCATGAAACCAGCGCTGCGAGGGCTGCATCCCCACCCCCACCCAGCCTGTGGGGCCCCCCGCCCTGCTTCTGGCCGGGACCACCTGGCAGACCCTTCCAGGGCCGCTGCCCCCGCCCCAGCCCGTGGCCCCCGCGTGCAAAGCTCTTGTTCCTGCACCACCGCCTCTAGCGCACAACCCGGGTAGCAAATGAGCCACAGAGTCGCCACCCCCAGGCCTCACCCACCATGTGGCAGCATCAGCTGTGAGATCGGGTCACTCGGCCTCTCTGGGTCTCAGCTTCTCCGTGTGTGAAGCAGGACAACTGTCAGGAGGGCTGAGCACGGCAAATGCTCCGTCAGGTCTCCGTAGACGGTTGCTCAGGCTGTTCAGGGTGGCGCCTACGTGGTGCCCTCCTCTGTGACTGCCATTCCTTGGCTCTCTGAAACCCCCTTGCTCTTTCAAGTGGGCCCGACCCTCACCGTGGAGCGGAAGTGGGAAGGGAGCTCCCACCGCCGTCCCCCTCTGCAGAGGCCAAGGGACGTCCCCCTGCCCCGGCCCCCAGTCCCTGCCCAGCACCGCTCTCTGTGGGGCCCGCTCCACCTGCCTCTCTCCCTGCCCTGTGTGTGCTTCTTCCAGGCACGGACCCAGAGGAGACGATCCTCCACGCCTTCAAGGTGTTCGACACCGAAGGGAAAGGCTTCGTGAAGGCGGACGTGTAAGTCCAGCCCAGCCGGCCGTCGCCCCGTCCCTTCCCCTCTCGGGGCCGCGGCGGCCCTGTCCCCACGGGTGTGTGGACCTGGAAGTGGATGGGAGAGTGGACAGGCTCGCGTGGGGGTGGGCGCCCAGGCGGGCCTTGCAGGATGACGGAAGGAGGGCCGGGCTGGGGCGGGAGCAGCATTCCAGGAGCGGGAACAGAGAGCGTAAAAGGCCAGGGCCGGTGGGCACGTGGAGGGGAGGAGTCGGCTGCAGCTGGGGCACACAGGCGGAGGTGAGCGGGCAGATGGACCCCAGAGAGCCGGGTGAGGCCCACACGGGGTGGCTCACACACCAGCCCCTGGGCCCAGGTCTGCCTGGGGAGTGTGGGTGAGCCCGAGAAGGAGTTAGGCGGGGACAACACGGAGGCCAGCCTGGAGGAGGAGAGGAGAGGGTTACGGCTCTTAGGAGAGCCATGGCCACTGGGGTGGAGAGGAACGGATGGTTGAGTGAAGAGCAGAGGCCAGCACCCATGGGGCCCAGGGTCTGGGGAGAGCACCAAGCCAGAGGTCAGCCAGAGCCCAAACGGATGCCCAGATGGGGGTCAGGGCCACTGCCTCTGGTGCCGGGTTGGGGGAGGTCGGTGACCAGCTCAGCTTGGGATGCCTGAGGGGAGGTGGCCGTGGACAGCTGTCTGGTGGGCTCCTGGGCTGCCGTCGGGGTGAGGGTGCCGGCGTCGGGGGTGCCCCGGGGTAGCAGGCAGGGGCGGGTGGGTCAGTGGCGACCTGGATGCTGGACTGACCTCTGAGTGGCCCGGGAGTCCTTCAGCGCTTCGCTGGCCCTGGGGTGGCCCCGGGCAGGTGAGGTCTGCCCCGCCGGCATAGGCTTCCTGTCGGTGGCCGTGACGCTCAGGCCTGCGGGTCTGGAGGCCCATTGCTGCCTGCTGCAGGCCTTCCATAGGGGTGGGGTGAAAGAGAACAGGTGAGACGGGGCGGGGGGGAGGTTCTGCCCCCTTCTCAGCTCCAAGGTGGTGAGTCACACACTCCTCAGGGCGGGGAGGGCTGCCGCCCTTCCCCTCTTCCCCGCTCTTGGGGTCTGCGGCTCCCGCCCCACCCCAGGGACCCCCTGGAATGACCCCAACCCATCCCTGGCTGTCACCCCCCTTCACTCTCACTGGCGCGAGGACAAGGTGGGGAAGATTCTGGTGGGGACCCAGTTGGGGACTGAAGGTGCCGCCCTGGGACACGGGGCCCGGCGCCGTGGCTGCAGGCCAGACAGGCCACAGCGGAGGCTCTGGCTGACACAGAGTCCCCGGCCTGGAGAGCTGGAAACTGTGACTGTCCCGCAGTAACATAAATAACGGAAAATGTGCGTCGGTCCTCAGAGAGGCCCGAGGCTGACGGCGCCAGAGGACACCCAGGGTGCACGGGGCTCAGCCTCAGCTCCCTTAAGCCCTGCAGGACCTTCTGAGCTCGAGGGGGCGCTGGCCCCGGCAGGCTTCCCGTGCCCTTGGACGGGCACAAGCATGGTGTCGGCTGGGAAACCCTGAGCAGACGTTGACGAGAAATCATAGGCTGGAAAAGGCAGCGCTTCCAGAAGAAGGCCAAGGGGACCCTGGGAGGCTCGGGCCGCCCCCCTCCGGGACCCAGAGGCTGATTTTTGGCGCCCAGAGGGAAATTAGGGTCATGTCGGAGTCCCCCGGGCATCCTGCTTGGTCCCCCCCCAGGCCAGGAGGACAGTTCACGCTGCAGAGGGGGAACGGAGGCTCGGAGGGGCCACGTGGCCGTCGGGGGCGGTGGGCAGGGGGCCAGCCCCAGGTTCGTGTGTCCCCCCGGGCCAGGACACCCCTCCACCCCTGGGGTCTGCCCGTCCACGCGGGGCAGCCCTTCCCCTGAACACGGCCGGCCGTTTCTCTCCCTCCTACAGCATCAAAGAGAAGCTCATGACCCAGGCCGACCGGTTCAGTGAGGAGGAGGTGAGTCGCCGTCTTCGGGGCACAGCCGACTCCCGGCACGGCCCGATTCGCCTGGCCCGGGCTGACCCTCTGCTCCTTCCCTCGCCAGGTCAAGCAGATGTTTGCGGCGTTCCCCCCCGACGTGTGCGGGAACCTGGACTACAGGAACCTGTGCTACGTCATCACGCACGGAGAGGAGAAGGACTAGGGGCCGCAGGCCTCCTCTGTGCGGAGGAGCGGAGGCCCGGGCGGGGTGGTGGGCGGGCAGGGGGGCTCCTGCCACCAGAGGGTGCAGGGAAGGGGCTTCCCTTGTCCGACAGTCGGGGGAAGAAGCAAGAATAAATGACGCTAATGAGGTCTGCGTGTGTGTGATGAGTGCTCCAGTTTGGAGAACACGAAACATTCCTCGCTTGTTGGTTTTTCCACAACGTCTTGCGTCCCTGGCTTTGCTCAAATATTCCTGACGAGCTGGTGTTTAGAACTAATTGACAGTTTTAATGATCCCCAGCTGGGCCGCAGGACCTCGCCTTCATTTGGGTAGCGTTTATTGAGCACCTAGTGCGTGCCAGCGCCCGTGCCAGTCCCGGGGACTCGAAGAGGAGCCAGACCTCTCCTCGGGCAGGGAGATCACGCTGACTGCAGTGGGTCAGAGGGTCGGGGGGGCAAAGGGGGGTGGGGACATCGGTTGGGGGAGGACGGGGCAGGACGGGAGAAACCCGCCACAAGGAGCTGGACGGTGGCAAAGATTCAAGGGATGTTTAAGGCCGGGCAAGGAATTTTTAAATAGGGCACACATCGCTCAACCATAAAACAAAATGTGGACAAATTGGACTTCTTCAAAATTAAAAACTTCTGCTCACCAAAAGATGCAATTAAGAATGTGCAAAGACAGGTCACAGGATGAGATAACATACTGACAACCCATATGAATCGCGACAAAGGTCTCATATCCAGAATGTATATTTTTAAGTTTTGACTCATCAGTAATGGGAAGATAGCCAACCAAAGGTAGATGGTAAACAAGGCCGTCCAAAGGACCGTGAAGATCTGAAAAGGTGCCCAACATCATGAGGAAAGTGCAAGTTAAAAACTGCAAAGGGTACACCCCCACCAGCATGGCTACCGGAGAAAAGGCGGACAGACCCAAGTGTTAAGGAGGCTGTGGGATGACCCTGACTCTTGGACCTTGGTGCAAAGTGGGTCAACTGCTTTAAAAACTGTGTGGCGGTATCTGCCAAGATGGAATCTACATGTGTTTTCTGGCCCCGCAATTCCGCTCCTAGGGGTAGACTACCAAATATGCCGCCCTGCTATATCCATCAAAAGACATGCACAGGAAGTGACAGATGTGGAACAGTCCCACTACTTAATAGAAATTTATTTAGAAAACAATGCAAATAGTCCCACTATTAAATAGTCCCACTATTTAATAGAAACTTATTTAGAAAACGATACAAATGCCCTTCAAGAGCAGAACTGATCAATACCCAATAAAGTATTTACACAGTGCACAGTAGCAAGTGTAAACGACCGGTGCCCACAGCCGCAGGGGGAATGCACACATTCATTTTATCACCTGGAAAAAGACAGAGACAAACGACTGCAGCCTTTAGACAGAGCCTTGGGATAAAAGTCACATGCCATAACATTCACCATTTTAAAGTGACTTTTAAGATAGCCACAAGGTTGTGCAACCATCACCACCATCTATATCTGGAATATTTCTTCACCACATATAGAAATCCATCAGCAGTCACTCACCACCCTTCCTGCACCCAGCTCAGGCAACCGCTAATGTACTTTGTGTCTCCGTGGAGTTGCCTATTCTGGTCGTGCATATAAAAGGGATCCCACGGTGTACGGCCTTTTGTGTCTGGTGTCTTTCTCTCAACGTCATGTTCACTCATATTGTAGCACTTCATTTCTTTATACGCCAGATAGTAGTCTATTTTGTGGATATACCACATTTGGGTTATTAACTCATCAATTGATGAACATTGGAGGTGTTTTTAAACTGTTAGCTATTATGAATAATGCCACTATGAGCAACCATGTACACATTTTTGCGTGCATATGTGTTTTCAGTTCTTTTGGGCATCTACCGAGGAGTGGAATTGCTGGTTCATATAGTAACTTTAACTTTTTGAGAAACTGTTAAACTGATTTTCAAAAAGGTGATACCGTTTTATATTGCTACCAGCAACGTACAAAGGTACTGATTTCTCCACATCCTTGTTAACACTTGTTATTTTCTGTTTGTTTTTTTTTTAAATACAATTATAGCCATCCTATTGGGTAAAAAGTGGTATCTCACTGTGACTTTGATTTGCATTTCCCTAATGATTAATTATGTTGAAAATTCTATCTTTGTATTGGCCATTTGTATGTCTTCTTGGGAGAAGTGTCTATTCGAGTACTTTGACTATTTTTAATTGGATTATGTGTCTTTTATTGCTGAGTTCTAGAAGTTATTTATGCATTCTAGATACTAGACTCTTTTTAGATACGTGATTTGCAAATACTTTCTCCCATTCTGTGGGCTGTCTTTCTATTCTCTTGATAGTGTCCTTTGAGGCACAAAAATTTTAAATGTGGATGAAGTTCATTTTCTCTATTTTGAGTGTTATGCCTAAGAAACTGTTGCCTAATCTAAAGACATGGAGATTTCTACCTATGTTTTATCTTAAGAGTTTCATAATTTTAGCTTTCGGACTTTGAGTCATCTTAGTATTATATTTGTATATGGTATGAGGTAAGGGTTTAGTTTCATTCTTTGACGTATGACTATCTGGTTGTTCCAGCCCTATTTGTTGATAAAACTATTTTTTCCCCATTGAGTGGTCTTGGTATCCTTGTAAAAAAAATTAGCCGGGCTCGGTGGCTCAGCCTGTGATCCCGCGCCTTTGGAAGGTTGAGGTGAGTGGATTGCCTGAGCCAGCGGGTTTGAGACCCGCCTGGGCAGCGAGACCTCATCTCTACAATAAATCAAAAATCAGCTGGTCGTGGTAGCGCGCGCCTGTAATTCGGGCTACTTGGAAGGCTGAGGCGGAAAGATCGCCGGAGCCCAGCAGGCGAGGCTGCGGTGGCCGGGAGCTGCCGCTGCACTCCAGTCTAGGCAACCGAGTGAGACTCCAACTCAAAAAAAAAAAAAAAAAATCAACGGATCATAGATGCATGGGTTTATTTCTGGACTCTTGTTTCTATGCCATTGATTTCTATGCCTAAGAGTGTCTCCTTTTTTTTTTTTTTTTGAGTTGGAGTCTCACTCTGTAGCCCAGGCTGGAGTGCAGTGGCATGCTCATGGCCACCTCAGGGTTGACCTGCTGTGCTCAGGCGATCCTTCTGCCTCAGCCTTCCAAGTAGCCAGAACTACAGGCGTGTGTTACCACGCCTAGCTAATTTTTTGACTTATTGTAGAGATAAGGTCTCGCCGAGTTGCCGGGGCTGGTCTTGAACCCACGTGTTCAGACAATCCACTCGCCTCGGCCTCCCAAAGTGCTGGGATGACAGGCTGAGCCACCGAGCCCAGCCGAGTGTCTACTTTTAAACTTCATCTATGTGGAGTTCAAACCCAGGCAGAGCAAGTTCATCTTATCCCAGTGGGTACAGCAAAGGAAACGGAGGCACAGAGCTTGCCCAAGGTCAGTAGTGGAGCTGGGGCTGGAGTCCAGGCAGCCTGGTTCTGAGCCTGTGCCCATAAGCTCCACCCACACTGTCTTCCAACGCAATGGGCTGTGGGGGTGGGACTGGGGCTGGGGTCACCACAAGAGCCCCGTGTTTAAGGAGGAGTAGGTAAAGTCTCAGGGTACAAAATTAACCTGCAAAAGACGGTTGCATCCTTCTACATCAACAACAGAGAACCAAATAAAAAGCACAATCCCGTTAACAATAGCCACAAGAAAAGAAAAGAAAAGAAAAGAAATACCCGGGCATGTTCCTAACCAGAGAAGTGAAAGACCTTTACAACGAAAGCTACATAACACTGCTCAAAGACATCAAAGATGACACAAGCAAATGGAAAAATATTCCATGCTCATGGATTGGAAGAATCAACATTGCTAGGATGTCCATCCTACCCAAGGCAACTACAGATGTAACACAATGTCCAGGAAATTACCAGCATCATTCTTCTCAGACCTGGAAATGACAATACAGAAATTCACATGGAAACATACACGACCACGAATAGCCAAAACAATCCTCAGTAAAAGAAACAAAGCAGGAGGCAACACACTTTCAGACTTTAAACTTTATTAAAGACAACAATAATTGAAATAGCCTGCTATTGGTACAAGAACAGGCATATAGACCAATGGAACAGGATAGAGATTCCGGAAGCAAAACCTCAATTTCTCAACCAACTCATCTTCAACAAAGCCTCCACGAACAACCACTGGGGAGAGGAGAACCTATTCAGTAAATGGTGCTGGGAATACTGGCTGACCACATGCAGAAGATTAAAAAAAGACCCCTACCTATCCCCATACACAAAAATCAACTTTAAATGGATCAAAGACCAAAATGTAAAACCTCAAACTATAAGAACTTTAGAAAATGCAGGAGATACCCTAATGGAAATTGGAACCGGCAACCAATTCCTGATCAAAACCCCAAATGGGACCCATGCCATAAGAGATAAAATAGACAAGTGGGACCTCACCAAACTGAAAAGCTTCTGCAAAACAAAAGAAATCATCCAGAGAGTGGGAAGACAGCCCACAGAATGGGAAAAAGTATTTGCCAACTGCCTATCTGACAAAGGCCTAACATCTAGGATCTACAAAGAACTCACACGTGCCGAAAAGAAAAAAAAAAGAAACAGCCCTATTAAAATCAGGGCAAAAGATATGAATAGATGCTTCTCAAAAGGAGACATACGAGCAGCCACCAGAAACATGAAGAAATGCTCAGTCTCACGAATCATCAATGAGATGCAAATTAAAACCACACTGAGATACCATCTAACATCAGTCAGGATGGCTGATCTATAACTAATAATCATCATCCATAACTCAGAAAACAACAGATGCTGGAGAGGACGCAGGGAAGAGGGAACACTTCTACACTGTTGGTGGGAGTGGAAACTTTCCTTGCGGAAAACAGTCTGGCGATCCCTAAAAGGTCTAAAATCGACCTTCCGTCCAACCCAGCAATCCCCCTTCTGGAAATACACCCGGGGGAACTCAAATCATCCTACAAAAAAGATACCTACGTACGCATGTGTGTTGCAGCACCATTCACAACAGCAGAAACACGGAACCAGCCGTGCTGCCCATTGAAAGTAGACTGGATTTCAAAAATGTGGTACATGTATATCGATGGAATATTACACAGCCACAAAGAAGGACAGAATTACGAATTTTGCAGCAACTTGGATGGATTTAGAGTCTGTCATACTCAGTGATCTATCACAGAAACAAAGAACTGAGTACCGCATGTTCTCACTCATAAACGGACCCTGAGCAATTATCATAAGACTATAAGGGACTGGCAGTAATGGGAAACTACCAGGGGATCTCAAACCAGGTGATGTGGGGACCATAGTGAGGCCTGGACTTTGCCTGTACAATGACCATTTGTATACTTGACCCTGAATTGTACCCCGCATCCTTAAAATTAAAAAAATAAAGTAAGCCGGGCTCAGTGGCTCAGCCTGTAATCCTGCGCCTTTAGGAGGCCGAGGTGAGTGAATTGCCTGAGCCCGCGGGTTTGAGACCCGCCTGGGCAGGCGAGACCTCATCTCTACAATAAATCAGAAAATGAGCCAGGCGTGGTAGCACGCGCCCGTAGTTCCAGCTACGTGGAAGGCCGAAGCGGAAGGATCGCCGGAGCCCGGCGGGTCGAGGCTGCGGTGGCTGGGAGCGGCCACTGCACTCCAGTCTGGGCGACAGAATGAGACCCCAACTCAAAAAAAAATTTTTTTTTAAATAAATAAGAAAGTAAAAAAGAGGAGCGGGTTCAGGGTGCGGCCTTGGGATAGGGTGGCCGAGCTGGGGGGAGAAGGCCCTTGGAACTGAAGGTGGGCGTTCGGGGATGGAGTCCAGAGCCCGAGAGGCAGGGAGGAAGGAGGCCTAGGGAGACGGTCTGCGGGGACCCCGTGGAGGGCCAGCCCGGCTTTGATGGGGGCAGCCCGATCCACAGTGAAAATCTCCCCTCCCCTCCCTCCTGAGCTCCTGTTCCCTGCCGGAGGGGGAGAGAGGTGCACGGTCAGGCCCAGGGCCCAGGGCCAGGCCTGCGGCAGAGGAGGGGGATATTCTGAAAGCCCCGCCCCCCACCCCAGACCCGGCTCCCTCCTGCTTGCTCAGAGTTCGGCTTTCCTGGAAGTCCAGGCCTGAGACCCAGCCCTCTGTCCCTCCACTGCTGAGGAGCTCCGTGTCCCCCAGAGCCAGGCCAGGACCCAGGTGAGAGGGCGTGGGCAGCGCAGGACACACACAGGCGTCCAACTCCCCCAGGACACAGGGGCGGCCAGCAGGGAAGGCCAGAGGGTCTCCACGCCCGCTTAGAGGGGAGGCTGGGCATTCCTCTCCTCACTCGTTCCTCTGGCCTCCGTCCATCCCTTCACGGACACTTCCTCTGTTCCGGGGCCCACAGATGACCAGGGACACCAGGAACACCCGCCTCTGGCTTCCAGGCCTCTGACTGAGGGCTGGGGCGTAGGGGTGGACTCTAGGCCAGGGAGTGACGTGGCTCCAGTTGGAACCCAGGGGCAAGAAAGGCAGCGGCGTCTCAGGAGGTCCAGCCAGCTGGGGGACCACAGGGGCTCCCGGGCTCTGGCCTTCCCCTCCCAGGGAGGTCCCCAGTGTGGCCTCTGCGAGGTCCCTTTCCCCCAAGCTGTGCCTCACTGGTGTTCTCACTGCCCTTCCAAGGGGTGGGCGGCTGCGGCTCTGAAAGCCAGAGCGACACTGTCACATGTTGATGGACAAGCTGTCCTTTTTGTGTCCTATCTGAAATCGCCTTTCTAAAGGTCCGGGAATTCCCGGCTGGCCTCCCCAGCCTCCCCTGTACCACCGTCCCCTTGGCCGGGGCTCTACCACACAGCTTCACTTGGTTCCTGGAATGCTGAACGTTTTCCTCCTGCCCCAGGGCCTTGGCTTATGCGGCTCCCTGTTTCCCGTGTCCATTCATGGTGTTTCTCCTCCCCACAGTGCTGTGAGCGCCAGAGAGCAGGGGTCGGGTTGGATTTTGCCCGTGGCTCTGCTCCCAGCACCCCGCACAGAGCCTGACACACAGAAGGCGCCTGGGAAACATACAAGCAGCCCCATGAGGCCCAAGGGCCCACCCGAGGCGTGCGAGTCATCCGAAGGCTGCTAGCGGTGTGGCTTTGGGCCTCCAGAGGCTGAGGCTGGAACCACAGCTGCCCCAGAGCCTCCTGGAGCCCCGGGGGAACTGCCCCTTCTGTCTAGGCCTGAGTCTCCTCATAAACAGAATAGAGAACCACAGCCCTTGGCGTCTCGAGGACCCGCGTCTCCTGGGGCAGCAGCAAACCCAAGGCCAAGGCCAATTCTGGGCCGGCCTGCGGGCTGGGCTGCATCAGAGGTGACCTGTCTCGGGAGCTGGCGAAACTGGCTCTCTGAGAACTCTGGGTGGCCCCAGGCCAGGCCTGGTAGGTGCTGGGCCAGGAGCCCAGAAAGGGCCCCGGCAGGCGCTGGTCTCCCCAGGGCGGGGGAGCGGGGTGCAGGCTCAGGCCCGGCCCTGCCCTGGCCCTGCCCGGGCCCCCACCGCCCCTCCCCGGCCAGCTGTGTCTCATTGAGGATAATTAGCCCAGCGAGACGCCTGGGTTTGGGCATTCCGCTTTCCACTCGGGATCCGTCAGCTGGGGCCTTCAGACAGTGGCCCCCGCATAAATCAGGAGGGAAACGGCAAATTCCTTCCACCCGTGTGGCTGGCTAAATTGACTCTGAGAGCAGATTCCCTCCTGGCGCCCGCTCAAGAACGGACAGAGTCCTTTGAAGGGCCTTCCAGGACGGTCCCCAGGGGCCTGGAGCCGGCTGGGCGGGGAATCTCCCAGGGAGCCGCAGCTGACCGCAGGAGGGCGGGGCCCCGCCGGGGACAGCACGGCTGGTGGAGGAACCCCGCCTGGCACCGGACGCCACCACGCGGTATCCCCGCGGCGGCCCCGGGGGCGACTGCACCTTCCTCGCAGCCGGGGGTGGGGGTGGGGGCAGAGGTGGGGGTAGGGAGACCCACGCCATCCTTGGCCTCAGACCCCAGACCTCAGAGCGACGAAATGTCCCCGCGGAATTCCAGGCCTGGGAGGTGGGGGAGGCACGTGGTAAGGCTCAGAGGGGCTGCCCAGAAGCCGCAGCGTCGGCTTGGTGGCGCGTTCTAGTCCATGCCCATTGCAAGCTGGGCCCCGGGCTAGGGACGGGGGCTGGGTCTCCGGGGGCCTCACGTGTCTGTCTGTGTCTGTCTGTCTCTTCTTGTCTCTTCCACACCAGAGCCCCAAGTCTCATTTGAAAATGATGGAGAAGCCGGGCTCGGTGGCTCGGCCTGTCATCCCGCGCCTTTGGGAGGCTGAGGCGAGTGGATTGCCTGAGCCTGCGGGTTCGAGACCCACCTGGGCAGGCAAGACCTCATCTCTACACTAAAATAAAAAAATTAGCCGGGCGTGGTAGCACACACCTGTAATTCCGGCTACTTGGAAGGATGGCCGGAGCCCAGCAGGTCGAGGCTGCCGTGGCGGGGAGCGGCCACTGCACTCCAGTCTGGACGACAGAGTGAGACTCCAACTCAAAGAAAAGGAGACAAGTCCCTAGGGGAGGGTGGACCCACTCCGGGTTCGCATCCGGGTCCGCCACGACTGGGTGGGTGACTCCAGGCCAGTGGCTAACCCGCTGTGACTCAGCCTACCCGCTTGGCGGGCGGGGGTGGGGCCAGAGGGAGTGGACCTCGACCGCGGAGGCCATGGGGACGTGGGCCCAGCGAGGTGAGGCTTGGGGATCCCCTGGGCGACAGGTGAAACTTTGTCCAGACCACGCCGAGTCTACGTCCAGCAGAAGGCTGGCGCCCTGACCGGCATGATGCAAGGAGGACTCGCGGGGGCAGAGAGGTGGGTGGCTAGAGAGCGGGCTGGGAGTCGAAGCAGACATCGACTGTGGAGTGGGGACACTTTCACTCCATTGAGAGTGACATGATCAGAAATGCGATTGATTGACACTTGCATTTACGGCCAACGCAAGGTCAGGAGAGGCCTGCGGGACTCAGGGGGCACAGAGGGGATGCCCGTCAGCCCGGAAGGCTTTCTGGAGGAGGCGACAACTTGAAGACTAGGAGGGAGAAACGCAGACAAGGAGGGCATGATGACTGGCCTCCAGGCAGAAGACGCAGAAATGGAGTCTTCTTCCAGAACGTCCACTCCTGAGGCTGCATCAAGGAGAGCGGCTGGATTTCCTGCTGGCCAGCCCAGACTCTCCTTAGCAACCTGGGAGCAGACCCCAGGCCGAGAGCCTTCCGTCGACCGCAGCAGCCAGCGAGGACTGAACAGCAGTGTTCTGGTGTCAGTGTGTGTATTTTTATGGCCATCTTCTGTGGACGGCACGTGGGACTAGCTTTTCGCTTTTGACAGCGAGGTTTCTTTTTTATAAAAGCTTTATTTAAGATAGACATATATATACATGAGCTGACTTAGGAAAAAAGATAAACGTGGACCATATTTGGAGGCAAAACAGTCACGAAGGTGGGCCGGAAAGAACTGAATTCTGGAGAGGGGGCTGTGAGAGAGTCTGCCGGAAGGCGAATGTTCCAGAACTCTCGAGAACATGGGTTCCAGAACCAGTGGGCCTTCCCTACGGGCCACCTTCCACTCTTGAGAGCAAATCTTGAACCACCAGGCAGGGTGTGGCCAGGGGAGTGTGGCTGCTCACAGAGAGACAGACAGACCCCAGTCCCACAGGAGCCCGGGGCCCAGCCCGGGTGCTCGCTCGGGTGCTGGGGTGGGGCTGGGGAGATGACACCTGACACGTGGCCTCTCGGGTGGCGATGAAGGCGGGGTTTCAGGCCTGTCGTGGGGGGCCTTGGGGGGCCTCAGCCGCAGGAGGCACCCTCGCGGGGCCGTGGACACCGGCCTGCGCGGCCGGGGGCGCGGGCCGGCGCGAGGCTGGGGGGAGGCCACCCTGGAGCCGCCGGATCTGGGCTCAGCCCGGGCTTCAAAGCGGGGCTCCGGCGGCATCAGAAGGTCCGGCCCGGGGGGGGGGCGTGCCTGGCTCGCGGCCAGCGGCGGGGCGCGAATGGGGCCCGGAGGGGGCCGGGGCCGGGGGTCCCGGGGCGGGTGCCGGGGGCTGGGCGGCCCCGCTCTGCGCCCCCGCCCTCCCCGGGCGCCCCCGTCCCTCGCGAAGCAGCGGGTGCGGCCGCCCCCCGCCCGGCCGCGTGCGCGGCGACCCCGGCCTGCACGTGGCCCGCGCGGCCCCACAGCGCCACCTGCCGGCGCCCGGCCGCCGCGCGGCCCCCGCGGCCCCCCCGGCGCCCGGCCGGGCCTCTGCCCGCGGCGGCGGGGCGGGGCCGAGTGCGAGTCCGGCCGCCCCGGTGTGTCCGGCGGAGCGACGGGCCGAGCCGCCTTCGCTCTGCGCTGCTTGTCCTCAGGTGAAACTTCGCAGCCAAGCCGCGCTCGGGGGCTCGGCCTGTCACCCCGCCCTCTGGGAGGCCGAGGGGCGTGGATGGCCTGAGCCCGCGGGTTCGAGACCCGCCCGGGCAGCGAGACCTCATCTCGGCAGTCAGTCCAGAAGTCAGCCGGGCGTGGTGGCGCGCGCCTGTGATTCCGGCCACTCGGAAGGCGGAGGCGGAAGGATGGCCGGAGCCCAGCGGGCCGAGGCTGCGGGGGCCGGGAGCGGCCGCTGCACCCCGGTCTGGGCGCCCGAGTGAGACTCCGACTCAAAAAAAAGAAAAAAATCGCAGCCCGCACTGAGAGCACAGCCACAGAGGCCAGCTGTGCTTTCACACGCGTGACCCTCCCAGCCACCCACTCGACAGGTCAGGGAGCCGAGGCCAGAGAGAGTAAGGTGGCGCCCGGGTCGCCGGTCCGTAAGCGGCAGAGCTGGGATTTGAGCCCAGGCTGCCTCCCCAGTCCTAGCTGGCAGAAGCCAGGCTGGGTTCGACACAGCCAGGTACCCAGCCGTCTTGCTTGGCTGCAGAGACACACCTGGCTCCTGCTGGTCCGCATGTACCCAGGGATGGCCCCTGAACCGGTCTTACCCAGCCTCGGCCCTGCGTCCCCGGGGCACTGAGGGACGGGCAGTGGGGTCGGGACGGCCGAAGGATGTGCGTTCAGAAGGAAGGAACATGGTCCTGGTTCCCACGTTCCACGTCCTGCTTCCCGCGGGGAGAGAAGCAGCCGCGAGGCGCCTCGCCTGCTGGAGTCCAATTCACACTGTCCCCCAAACTTGCTGGACACGGGCCCTGATCCAGCCACCCGGATTCCATGACACCAGCCACCTCCGGTGCCAAGACTCCGTCACCTCTCCCTCCCCTCAGCCTGCCTTCCGAGGGTTGGATTATCCACGAACAAGGATGTGGGTTCAAGGCCTCCAGACACCTCCACCGGACGGGCTTTGTCTGTGAAGTCTGAATCCCCCAGCACGGCAGCAAGCTTCCCGGCTGCCACGGTGGGGGGCGGAAGGGCTGAGGGCCGGGCCTCGAGGAGGCTCAGGATCCCCTGGACAGCCCCGAGGGGCAGCCTGGGCCCTCCACACCACCCCAGGCTCGCCTGCTCCTGTTCCGTGGGTCTCCCTGCTCAGTGGAAGGCCCCTCCTGGAAATCTCATCGGTTCTTCTCCCCGCTGTGTCCTGAGCCTCGCCAAGTGTGTGTGGGCAGACGTGGGTCTCCTGTGAAAGCTGGAGGCCTGAGCTGGCCTGAGCATGTGAACGTTTGGGATGGGACTTCCCTCCAGGCTGGGCCAGAGCCGTGCTGGCTGGGGACTAAGGACTGTCCCTGGGCCACCATCCCGACAGGCGCTCCTGCCCCAGGGCCGTCTCTATGCCAACCTGCCAGGGCGGGGGTGAGCTCGCCGCTGCTGATGCTTCCTAGCATGTAGCCCTTGACAGTTTACATAGTGCCTGGGCCTCCACTCAAGCCTCAGGCCTGCCACCCCGTGGGAGGTGGGCTAGGCAGGCATTTTATAGTACCCATTTGACAGACGAGGGCACGGAGGCTCGGAGAAGAAAAGCCGCTCGCCTTCAGACACACAGGCAGGACTGGCAGAGCGGGCCCAGACGCCAGGGCTGAGGAGCCTGGCCCAGCACTCTCCCCACGGGCTGCCGTGAGGACTTGGAACTGGCTCAGGTCTGCTTCCTGGGGATGGGACACGTGGAGGGCAGGTGGCAAAGAGGCCTGGAGCTGGAGCAGGACTGACGTTTTTTGAGCACCCGCGGGCGGGGCCTTGTGCCCGCGTCTCCACATGGTTGGTCTCTCGGAAACCTCTCCTCAGCCTTGTGCTCCTGGGTTGCTTTGTGGGGGCAGTGGGGGCGAAGACCCTCACTTTGTAGATGGAGGGATCCAAGGCTCCGGCAGGCTGAGACACCTGTCCAAGGGCCACAGCTGCTCAGAGCTGTCTCTCTGCAAGGCCTGCCGTCTTTCTGTTCCAGGGCCATGGTTGGCTGCCCTCTTGATGACCAGAGACTTCGCTTTGCAAGCCACCCGTGTGCACGCCTCCTTTGACCAGCCTTGTCTTGGGCACGGGGGGTCGGAGTGGACTCACACCCAGTCTGTTCTCGAGAAGCTTATGTCAGGAAGCACGGGACACAGCCACACGCAGGTCACAGCACGAGGACCTGGAGGAGGGAGAAGCCTTCACTGTTGGATCCAGGCCTGCCCAGGCAGCGACAGCCTGTCACTGCTGTCGTCCTCAGGAGGCCACACTCAGCCCGGGGTTGGCAGTCAGGAGCTGAGCGGAGAGAGGCCGTCTGGTCAAGTGGTAGGACCCGGGGCCTTCAGCCAGAGTTTCATCCTGAAGGCGCGGGAGCCTCCCCCAAGGCGCCAGGGCCTCCGTGGGCCGCGGGCACTGGGGCTTTGCCTTCCCTTCGGTGAACAGACGGAAGGCCCGTGCTGCCATTCACAGAGGTGGTGACAGGGGCCACTGCGGGTCACGGCAAGAGGCCAGTGTGTGCCCTGCCTGGGACTCCTGCCCTGTGGGTGCTCGGAACAGCCAGAGACGGCCCTCTGGTCTCAGCGGGTAGAGCTGAGAACACACGTCAGAGGGCAGAGGGCAGAGGCCTCTTTGGCCAACTGCGTTCCACTTCCTCGGGCCAGTGTGTTGGCTCCTGGGATGTGCCCTTGAGCTCACAGAAAAGCAGGGCCCCCTGCGACCTGCATATTTAGCCCCTCCCCCTGCCTGGTCCCCTCCCCGGGGACAAAACCCAGACACAGGCTGAGCTGGTTGCAAAGTCCCTTGGGCTCCAGCCCCCAGCTGGGCCCAACGTGTGGGGCCAGGGGTCTGAGGGTGTGTGTCTGCCTCAAGTCAGCCTTGCCAGAGCCAACTGACCAGAACACACAAGCCACCACGTCCCGGGAAGGCGGGGGTGGGGGAGGGCTGGGCTGCCCCTGCCCGGCTCGGTGCCCCAGGTGCCCGGCCAGGCCCTGGGTCTCCGTTGGGCCTGGGCTTGCTCTCCAGGGTGGGTGTGCTGCCTGTCTGCCGCACAGTTCCACCGCAACCCAGACCCCACCCGGACCCCTCTCGGGGCTCAAGCCTGTGCCCACGGAGCGGGGTGTCGGCCAGGCCCCGGAGGCCTGGGGGCCTGTGATTTGTGTCCTCAACACTGGGTCATCAAAGGCTTGAAGAGGCCCTCTGGCAGGCCCGCCGGTTTCCGCGAGGTGAGATCATGCGGCCCGCACCCTGAATGGGCTCCTTGTTCTCCCACAACCCGCTGTCAGCGCCAGGCTTGTCGGCAGGAGGTGACTGTCGGCCACTCCTGCCCAGCCAGCGGCCTGCCAGAGGCCAGGCGAGGGTGGAGGCGGCCCAGGGTCGAGCCGAACGGGCCCACCACTTGGGAGGCCCTGACGTCTCTGCACCCCTAGGCCCCCGCGGAGGGGGTGTGGGGAGGAGATGCCGTATCCTAGTCCTGCCCTCCCCCGTTTTCTGACGCCCATGCGCTCGGTACCGGCTGAGGCGCTCCTTCCTTCGGGAGCTGGGCTCTGACGCCTCCCCTGGGGGCCCGGAGGCGAACACGCCCCGTGGCTCCCCGCGAGCCTTGTCCAGCCCAAGGCGCAAAAGGGCGAGCGGGTGGGTCTCACCGCAGGACCCGGAGGATAGCAGGGGATGTGCTTTCGTAGCGCTTGTCCGATACTTCGTCAGATGTGTGACCGCTGCTGGGTCATTCCTACCCTTCCAGAAGCTTTCCAGGTTTTAAATCAATACGTAAATGAGGGCCGAGTGTGCTGGCTCGTGCCTGTAATCCCAGCGCTTTGGGAGGCCGAGGTGGGAGGATCTCGTGAGGCCAGGCGTCTGAGACCAGTCGGGGAGCGCAGCGAGACCCCACTCTGCGAAAAACAAAAGAGCCAGCCAGGCATTACGGTGCATGCCTGGACTCCCAGCTACGTGGGAGGCTGAGGACGGAGGATCCCTTGGGCCCAGGAGTTTGAGGCTGCAGCGAGCTATGCTCACACCACTGCATTCCGGCCTGGGTGACAGAGCAAGATCCCATCTTTGAAAAAGAATCAACGAACAAAAGCATCCACGGGGTTGTTGATTTTTTCTTTTAACTTAGAGGACTAAGCAACTGAGCGGTCAGAAACACATCTGAGTCCTTATAGGCAGGGTTTTACGTTCAAAATGGCTGTGTATATTTAATAATTAATGTCCTACAGAGGGGGTTGGTGACTGTTTCCCGTAAAGAGCCAGATAGTATGTATTTTAGACTTTGTGGCCTATAACGGTCACTGTCACCACCCTGGCGCTCAGCCGCTTTCATGAGAAAGCAACTGTGAATGGATGTGAATGAATGAACACAAACAGGCTTGCGTTCCAACCGAACTTTTATCTGCAGATTCTGAAGTTAGAATTTCACGTCATTTTTTCACACGAGTCACAAAATAATATATTTTAAAAAATTTTTTTTAAAATGTAACAGTGTGCTGGGTGCGTGGCTCATGCCTGTAATCCCAGCACTTCGGGAGGTGGAGGCGAGAGGATTGCCTGAGTCCAGGGACTCGAGACCAGGACTGGGCAACTTGGTCATCGCAACCTCATCTCTGCAATAAATCAAGAAACATTAGCCAGGCGTGGTGGTGCGTGCCTGTAGTTCCAGCTACTTGGAAGGCTGAGGCGGAAGGATCGCCTGAGCCCAGGCACGTGCCACTACACTCCAGCCCGGGTGACAGAGTGAGACTCCAACTCAAAAAAAAAAAAAAAAGAGTAAAAAGTGTTGCTCACCTGGCAGGCTGTATAAAAACAGGCAGCAAAATGTCTGTAGTTTTCTATCATGTAAAATGACTAATTAAAAATATAGTAAGTAAGTACTTTAAAATCTCATAAATAGATATACCACCTTTTTGGGTTTGCTGTACCCCAAACTGCCCCAACACTCAGTTGTTTGAAGCAGTAACCGTCTTATTAAGTCTCATCCTGTGCATTGACTGGGCTCAGCTGGAAGGTTCTTCTGCTTTCTGGGATACCTGTTGGGGCTGCAGCCGTTGGAGGCTCAAGCGGGCTGGAACATCCAAGGAGGCTCATTCACACGACTGGCAGCTCATGTTGGATGTCGGCTGGAACTTCATTTGGGGCTGTCAACCAGAGTGCCTCAATGTGGCTTCTCTGCATGTCTTGGAGCATGATGGCCGGATTCCCAGAAGCAGTGTCCCAAGAACAAGTGTTCCAGGAATAGAAACAGAAGCTGCCACTCTTTTTAGGGTCTCGGCCTAGGTCTGTCACACTGTCCCTTCCATTGCATTTTGTTGGGTCAGCCTGGACTCAAGGGGAAGGGGCATGGATCTCCCAAAGGGAGTGAGAGATCATTTGTAGCCATCTGTAATCCCCTATACCACCTCTCGGTGCCAACACTGGATGGATGAATGGGGTGGATTTCAGGTGATTGCTGGATGCTTTGGTGCTCGTGGGTTGTGTGCATGTGTGCCACAGCCAGCCTGACAGTGTGGACACGTACCTAGATCATAGATGGCTAGCATTCATTGAGCAACGATTAGGGACCCACTGAGAGTATGATAGTGGTGTGTCATCACAATATCCTGTGAATAGAAACCATGGTTATTTTAGTTTGACAGATAAGGGAACAGAGGCGTAGAGAGTGCCACCTGGGGTGTGCCGAGCTGCAGTGTTAGTGGGATACCACAAGATGAAGCCTAGGTGGCAAGGGGTGCCAGGGTTTGGGGCTGAGAGAGAGAGACCAGAGCTGGGTGGAGGGTGGACAACAGAATGGCTTCGAGGGTGGTAAGTGGCTTGTCCAAGGTCACTCCTTGCATCACAAGTGGAGCTGAGACAAGATCCCAACTCAAGACTCCACCCCAAGAGAAGGCTCACTTTGGCATCGCCACCTGGACTGAGGGGACAGAGTCCTGCATTTTCATTGAAGCTTGCAAGTGGGACCGGTCAACTTGGCTGAGCTTCAGGTCTTCCTCATTGGCAAACAGAACAAGTCACAGCTTCCGCCCAGAGCTATAGTGCAGACCAGACAAGGAAGATCACCACTATCATTTGGGAATGTCAGGATCGGGCACTTGGAGCTGAACAGATGGAAGCTACTCCTGGTGTTACAGGCTCTGCCATTTTCTCATCTGTAAAAGGGGCCCAGTTGTTGTGAGGATGAAGTGAGGGTCACGTGTGTGAGGCCACGACATCCGATTGGGCCTCCCGTGTGAGCTAGTGGCGACAGTAGCTCTGGCCCAATTCCAGGTCCTCGGCCCTGAGTGTCCAGCCCAGTGCGTGACAGATGGCAGCATTCAACGTATGTTCAGTGAATGAATGCCGCTTTGAATTCCTGCAGCTCCCAAACGAAGACAAAGTAAGACGGCATGTGCGCAGAGGAGGGGCGAGCAGCAGGAAAGTCCCCAAGGACCCCCCCATCTGCCTTCTGGGAGGGCTAGGGTTTGAGAGGTCAGGCAGACCCGGGGCCCTCCTCATTTAGCCGCTAGAAATCACAGGGAGAGCCAGGCTCGGTGGCTCAGCCTGTCATCCCACGCCTTTGGGGGGCTGAGGTGAGTGGATGGCCTGAGCCCGCGGGTTCAAGACCCGCCTGGGCAGCAAGACCTCATCTCTACAATAAATCAAAAAATCAGCTGGGCGTAGTAGCACATGCCTGCAATTCTGGCTACTGGGAAGGCTGAGGCGGAAGGATCGCCGGAGCCCAGCGGGTCGAGGCTGCGGTGGCGGGGAGCGGCCACTGCACTCCAGTCTGGGCGGCAGAGTGAGACTCCAACTCAAAAAAAAAAAAAAGAAATCATGGAAAGAGGAAAGATGTGGGCTGATGCAGTCCTGTGCTGGGGACGGTGAGAGGAAAGCCCCAACTAGCTGCACCTGCCAATTCTCATGGTGTAAATACTCTCATCATGGTTGATTTCGAGATATCGTCATGACATCGACTGGCCTGCAATGCACTAAAAATTAACGGTAGGTTCTTTATTTCCTTTAGAGACAGGGTCTCACTCTGTCACACAGGCTGGAGTGCAATGGTGTGATCATAGATCGCTGCCGCCTCAAACTCCTGGGCTAAAACAGTCCTCCCGCCTCAGCCTCCCAAGTCGCTAGAACTACAGGCACACACCGCCATGTCTGGCTAATTTTCACTTTTTGTGGCGGTGGAGTCTCACGATGTTGTCCAGGCTGGTGTTGAACTCCTGACCTCAAGCAATCCTCCCGCCTTGGCCTGCCAAAGTGCTGGGATTCCAGGCCCGAGCCACCGTGCCCAGCTGAAAATTGGTTCCTGGAACAGGTAAGTTTTACCCCCGTTCCTTCCCCCCATGGAGCAGAGTCCTACACATGGAGGGCTGGTGGGTGGGCATGATGGAAAGGACCCAGATGCGGCCGTTCCCCAAAACCTAGGGGGATTCGCGGGTCCCTCTGTTCATTTATTTCGCGTCACTGTCCCTCCCAGAATGAAATCCAGGCATTTCGTCGCAATGCAGATAATACACCAGGATGGAGTGGTGACATCAGAATTTGGGGCCACTGAAAACTCGCGTCTGGAATGCACAGGCCAAGGCCAAGACCCCAGACTTGTGGCACAAGCCTCTTTCTTTCCTCCGCTCTCCTAAGCTGCCTCCTCCCCACCTTGCGGTCTCAGCAACGTGCCTGGCTGCCTGTGCCAAACGGAAGATGAGAGAGCCTGAGGGAAGCATGGAAGGGCACCCAGGCTGGGGAAGGGAAGGCAAGGGACACCGGCACTGTCTTTGGGTTTCTGCAGGGCGGTTTTAGGACAGCAGGAACACAGAGCCCAGAAGGCAGAGCCAGGACCGACCAGTGTCCTCGCTGTCCAAGAAAGGGCATTGCATGGTCTGAGCAGAGATGAGCCGAGCATAGATGAGCCTTGCTGCCTGGACAGGTAGTGAGCTTCTTGTCAGGGAAGTATATAACAGATGCCGGACAGCCTCTCTTTTGAGGCTTTCCGGGCACTCGACTTGAGGGCTTGTCCGGTCCAGGCTGCTGAACCTGGTTAAGCAAGCGGCTTGGGGCCGGGCTCGGTGGCTCAGCCTGTCATCCCGCGCCTTTGGGAGGCTGAGGTGAGCGGATGGCCTGAGCCTGCGCGTTCGAGACCCGCCTGGGCAACTTGGCGAGACCTCATCTCTACAATAAATAAAAGAATCAGCCGGGCATGGTAGCGCGCGCCTGTAGTTCCAGTACTCGGAAGGCTGAGGCGGGAGGATTGCCGGAGCCCAGCAGGTCGAGGCTGTGGTGGCTGGGAGCGGTCACTGCACTCCAGTCTGGGCGACAGAGTGAGACTCCAACTCAAAAAAAAAAAAAGAATGCGGCTTGGGGCCCATATCCCAATTCAGCCGCTTGCTAGTCATGGAATTGGGGGTCCATTCCTTAACCCCTCTGTGCCTGGGTTTCTCTGCTCCGTGGCCAGTCCTCAAGGTCCTTTCCTCACTGGACTCCCGGCAGAAATGTTCCCCCGCCTCCTAGAGTTTCTGAGGTTGGCATGAGAGGAGCCCGTGATTCAGGGCGGTGGGATGCTGCAGCCCTCTTGAGACTGCGGGCTTGGCCCCCTCAGCTCCTACCTGGGCCCCTCTGCTGTGACTGATGTGCTCTCCCTATGAAAGGGTTCTGGAGGCAGGTCCTACTTCTGGGCCTGCTCTGTCTCCCAGTGCCCAGCACAGGTCTGGTACCCAGGAGGCCTCATGAACAATTGTTAAACGCATGGATGAGTGGATGGATGGATGGATGGATGGATGGATACATGAATTGGCAATTGGATGGGTGAAGAGATGGGTGAATGAGTAGGTGGGTGAAGAGATGGACAGGTGGACGGGTAGCCTGATGGATGAGTGGATAGACGGGTGAGTGGCTAGATGAATGGATCAGTGGGTGGGTGGATGGATGGACGGATGGATGATTGGTTGGATGGATGGATTGGTAAGTAGACGGGCAAACTGATGGGTGAGTGGACGGATGGGCAGAAAGACGGCAGGTGGATGGATGGATGGATTGATAATTGAATGGGTGAATAGATGGGTAAATAAATGGATGGAGAGATGAACGGGTGGACGGGTAGCCTGATGGGTGAGTGGCTAGACGGGTGGGTGGCTAGATGAGTGGGTGGGTGGCAAGATGGACGGATGGATGGTTGGAGGGATGAACTGAAAACTGAGTGAACGGATGGGTGAGTAGATGGGTGAGTGCATGGGTGGCATGTGGCTCTCGAATACAATTGAAATGCATACTCAGCTGCTTTATTTTGTTTTATCCACACAACTCTATTTTGAAGGCAGGGCCAGAACTATTCATCCCATTCTGCGGAATTGGAAACTGAGGCTCAGAGAGGTAAAGCAACTTGCTCCATGCCACTCAGGGAGCCAGTGACTGAGGCATGAGTCAAGGCTGGTATCTTGGCATCTTGCTCCTGGGGCCTCTTCTAGTAAACTCCATTCATTCCCTCATTCCTTCATTTATTCAGGCCGTCATTGTCACTGGGTGTCATTCATTCAAGCAGCTTCCCGAAGCCAACTCTGGGCCCCCTGGTTCTGGGGACCTGGAGATGAAGCAGACGCCTCCCTGGTTTCTAGGAGTTTCTAGGGAGCCAACCCGTGAGAAGCTCGTCAACACTTCGGAGCATGGCCCGAACTAAGTGCTGGGGGCACCAGCTGTTTGATGAGTGGAACCCCGGCCGGTGTCTCTGAGGAGGCGAGGCAGGGCTGGACCTGAGAGGAGGCCAGGGGGAAAGGCGAGGAAGGTTGATGCCAGGCCCCTGGGCAGCTGGGGGCAGGGGTGGGTGGCAAAGCCGGGGAAGCTGGCGGAGCTGGATCTGCGGGGCTTTGAGCACCAGACTGCGGAACGGAGATGGCATCCGAGGCGGGGGAGGGGCTGAGCGGGGGCGCATGCGGGGTCCCTGCTGAGACAGCAAGGCCACCTCCCGGCCTCCCTCCCCCCGCCCTCGGCACCATGCCCCCCGTGGGCGTGTGACCTCTGCCCGGCCCGCGCCCTGTGCCGCCTCCCTCGGGCCGCGGGAGAAGCCAGCCCCAGCCAGGCCCACCC
The DNA here is from genome assembly GCA_027257055.1 of Cephalopachus bancanus. NCBI lineage: Eukaryota > Metazoa > Chordata > Mammalia > Primates > Tarsiidae > Cephalopachus > Cephalopachus bancanus. The sequence goes on along the minus strand of JAPVLO010000453.1, from coordinate 246,054 downwards.
ACGAACGCCCGCCCCGGGAGCGCTGCCCTCGGCCGCCAAGGGGCCGCCCGTCGCCCTGGAAGGCCCCGGGGCGGGCCGAGGAGGCCCAGGCCTCAGAAGCCGGCTGCCCCGGCCAGGCCGCGACGCCAGGTGCAGCGGGCGCTTATTAGGCCCCGGCGCACGGCCCGGCTCGGAGTGTCTTTCTGAGAATCCCTGCAGAAGAAAGGAATCAAAGGCTGGGGATTGGAAAACAAGGATGAGGAGATATAAAACAAGATTTCTATCTGAATAATTTCCTCTAATTGCTGGTAAGAGACATTAATTTTCCTTTTGAAGCTCTGCGCGGCCCCGGGCGCCTCGGGACGTGCCAAGATGGCAGCCCGTCTAGCCGGATTATCTCACCGCCCGCCTGCAGGGCTGGCGCGGGGCCACCGTGGGGGCGGGCGGCGGCGGGCTGGGTGCTGCGCCGCTCGCGGGGGGCTCTGGGGCGGGGGAGCCCCGGGTCTGGGGCCTCGAGGACACGCACGGAGGGCCTTCGGAGCACCGTGGCGCGGACACAAGGATGTCCCGGACCTCAGAGGCCCAGGCCCTGCTGGGGTTTGGCCACACGGGGCATCAGCTGGGTCGCGGCCCGGGCACCTGCATTTCCTCGCCCGCCCCCCACCCCCGCCCGTGACTGCAGCCATCGCCGCAGACAGGCCCGGGTGAGTCCAGCGAGGGCCAGGCCAGCGTGAGAGAGCGTCCACCTGCCTACGGCTCCCACAGCTCCCTGCGGGAAGTGGGCCTTGCTGTCCCCATTTGGCAGATGAGGGCCCTGAGGTGCAAGGTGACGGGGCCGGTCCCACCGCAAGAAGGAAGCTGAACTGAGCTTCCGGCTCCAAGCCTGGGGTTCTTACCACCATGTGTGTCTCCGTCCTCAGACAGCGGCGGGACAGGGGCGGGGAGAACCCAGGGAACACCCGGACCCCTCGGCAGCACGTTCGGGACAGTCCGGATGCGGCCCCAGCCTGCCCCTCTGGTCTGTCCTCTGACTGTCCCTTCTCTCAGCCCACCCCAGGCCCCGTGTCCCGCCGGTGCCCCGCATCCAGGAAGGGGCGCGAGGGACGCCGGGTGGAACGGAGACCTCGCCCTCCGAGACAGTGGAGAGGGGCGTTGCAGCGGGTGTCGGAGCTCCCACTGTCTTGTACCCTAAGAGGATTTTCCTTCCCCTTTGATCCCTTGCAATTTCTGAAAAATAGAACGCATGTGTTCCTGATTAATTTCTACGACAATCACGGAAATGTTGACTGTTTTTAGAATCGTGTTATGTGGAGGCTTCTCTCGGATTGTTGCACGTCGGCCTTGGGCCAGGAAGTTGGGTCTGAGGAGAAGGGTCACCCTGCCACCGGTACGAGACAGGGGCAGCCGCGAAAGCTGGCCGTGGTGGGCAGGGGTCCTGGGACATACCCGGCCTGCTTGCATTCCTCGCTGGCTCCCCACTGCCCTCAAGATAAAGTCTGGCCTCCTTGGGCTAGCATTCAAGGCTTCCCAGCCCAGTGCCCCCAGCCTCTCTGTCTCCAGGCACCCTGATATCCAGCCTTGCCGAACCTCCAGGTGCTCCCAGAACGTGCCAGTCCGTTCCGCCTCCACCTCTCCGCACGTACCATTCCCTCTGCTGGGCATGCTCCCTCACTTTTGCCACCCAGCCAACTTCTACTCATCCTTCAAGACCCAGGCCCGGCGTCTCCCCCATCTGGTCCGGGTGTGCTGCCTCCCCAACAGCCCCCGTGCTTTCCCCAGCCCCGAAAGGGGCAAATTCTCCCCTGACTCCAGGGGCCTGGCCACACCGCCTGGGGCCTGCCTCACGGGGTCATCGGCCCCGGCGTGCAAAGATGAAAGGCTGGTATGTCGTGGCAAGAAGTAATAAACGGGGAGAGACAAACCCTCCCCAAATGAAAGCCATGCCCGGTGTTTATTTTTGGGATTTTACAGGGTGCTTTTGAGAGTGGGAGCTGGAAAAAGAGAATTCCACCAGGGACAAGCAACAGATTCACCATCCGGGCGGGGGCGGGCGGGGGAGGAGCGTCCCTCCGGTCCAGAGCCGACCTCTGGGTCCTGTCTGGATTCCCAAGGCACGAGACTTGCTGCCCCAGCCGGGTCACGGGCAGAATTTCAGATCCCAGCAGAGGAGCCCTCTGCCCCACACTCTCTCCATCCCACGCCCGTCCCACAGGTGCTTTGCAGGTAACCTCGCAAGGTGGGTAGGATGGAGAGGGTCTCCGCTTTACAGATGAGCACACAGAGGCCGGGACATAAGGCCTCGTGGGCTAAAGCCGCAGCAGGGCAAGGACCCGAACCCAGGTTTCTGCCCTGCAGTGGAGGCTTGATCTTTTTTTTTTTTTTTTTTTTTTTTGAGTTGGAGTCTCACTCTGTCAATCAGACTGGAGTGCAGTGGCCGCTCCCGGCCACCGCAGCCTCGCCTGCTGGGCTCCAGCGATCCTTCCGCCTCAGCCTTCCGAGTAGCCGGAATTACAGGCGTGCGCTACCACGCCCGTCTGATTTTTTGATTTTGTAGAGATGAGGTCTCACCTACCCAGGGGGGTCACAAACCCGCGGGCTCAGGCAATCCACTCGCCTCAGCCTCCCAAAGGCGCGGGATTCCAGGCTGAGCCACCGAGCCCGGCTGAGGCTTGATCTTTCTCGTCCAGCGCTCTCCGGTCCCGGGAGAGGCAGCCCTGGGGTCTCCGGCCTCCTGCCTTGATAGCAGAGGCTGCCGGATCGGTCGGTCGCTTCCAGCTCTGCCCTCCCGGGCTTTCCGCCTCCTCCCCTTCCCATGAGCTGGTGCCTCTGTGTGTGGAGAAGCCATGACACCACAGGGCCTGGCTGGGGAGGTTGCCCCGGAGGCAGGGGAGACCCTCGTCTGCGGGAGGGCCTCCTCCCTCTCCAGCCACAGCCCGGAGCATGCCCTTGGACTGCCAGCAGCCCACCCCCTGCCCGTAGGCACGAGAGCTGGGGAGACCACAGGGGGTTTCCTTGTGGCAGGAGCCCGATGGGAGCCTGAAGCCAGGCTGGGAGGAGACAGGGTGCCGTCGGGTGGGAGCGTGAAGGAGAGAACCGGGCCCTGTGAACGGCCTCAGGGAAGCTGGAGGAGCCTTCGAGGGACCCCACTTCCTGAGCCCTTTAGAAACCTGGCTCTGGGTCTCAGCATCACAGTTGCCCGATGGGCCTCCGTGTGAGGTCGGAGAAAGGAAGGCCGGGAAGGATCGGTGACTCCTCTGGGGCACAGAGCGAGGCCACAGCACATCTGGGATCTGACCCACGTCCGCCTGACCTCAGAGGCTGCGTCCTGACCCTTGGGAATGGCTACCTGCAGCAGGGGCCGTGTCCCCCGTGTGTGGCCTTACGCCACCCAGGCGGGCTCCAGGGGAAGCGTGAAGGTGAGTTCTCTGCTCGTGTGCAGCCACCACCATGGGTGGGCATAAGCCTTCCACCCGCCAATCCCAGTGTAGAAGCATCTCTGACATCTTGAGGCCCTGCCAGGGCCCTGCCATGCCCTCGCCTGTGAATGGCACGTAATTGCACGCTCACACCCCCCTGGCAAGAATGTGAATGCTCACCAACTAGCCCGTGTGCTTCTCTGTTTCCCGGCCTCCCTGGCTAGGCTCCGGGGCCGTGTGACTCATTCCGGCCGGCGGGATGTGAATGCAGCCATTCAAGCCACTTCTGGGCTGAAGCAGTTAGAGCCACCGTCCTTTCTCCAGCTGTCTCTTCTCCTGTTGCGGGGTCTTAGAGGGACACTCGCTTCAGGTGGTAAAGCTTTCAGGTGGAGGAGAGCCGCCCCACGGGACTTTGCAGAGGCAAACGTTCAACCTTTTCTTGTTTTGTTTTGTTTTGCTTTTTTGAGTTGGAGTCTCACTCCGTCGCCCAGACTGGAGTGCAGTGGCCGCTCCCAGCCACCACAGCCTCGACCTGCCGGGCTCCGGCGATCCTCCCGCCTCAGCCTTCCGAGTAGCCGGAACTACAGGCGCGTGCTACCACGCCCGGCTCAGTTTTTGATTTATTGTAGAGATGAGGTCTCGCTGCCCAGGCGGGTCTCGAACCCGCGAGCTCAGGCAATCCACTCACCTCAGCCTCCCAAAGGCGCGGGATGACAGGCTGAGCCACCGAGCCCGGCACGTTCAACCTTTATGTTGGGCGAAGCCACGGAGGCTCGGGGCTTTCTCTGACACCGATCGCCCAGGTGCTGACACTCAAATTCAACCCTGGAACACAGGGACTGTGAGCTCCTTCCCGCAGAAGAGCACACTGAGGCCGAGAGAAAGGACTGGCTGAAGTCTCTTGGGGACAAAACCACTTCACCCGCCTCCGAATCCAAACTCTGAGAAGTCTTCCCTGCGGCTCGCTGAAGACAAAGCAGACCGTGGGGGCACGGACAGAGACGGGGAGGACCCAGCTGCCGCCGCAGCCCGCTCTCGAAACTCGCCGGCCGTCCAAACCCGATCAGGCCTGTGTAATTCACCACGCGGGGGCGCGGGGGCGGCCGCCGTTCAGAAAAGCACAAGGGAGACCTCAGAGCCGGCAGACACCCAGGGCCCCCAGGATGGCGACCGGACGCTGGGGCGGCCGCGGGGTGGACGTGCTCAGGACAGGGGGGCCGCGTGTGGGGTCGGCTGCCGGCTGCCTCACCTGCGTCGTAAGGCATGGCGGGTAGGGGCCGCCGGGACCCAGGAGGCGGAGGTAGGGCCTGATTTACAGGCACCAGGGAGGAAAACGCAGCCAAGATTTATGGGGGCGCAAGTGACGCGTCGGAGCCGAGTTTATTATCCATCACGTGCATCTGAATGTGTATTTATAGCTTTCCAAATGATCCTGTCTCCCTGAAAATTTATGTCCAAAGAGCACCAACAGCAATTAATCTGCGTCGAGAAGAGCTGATCCAGAGTGGAGTTGGAGGCCTCTCCTGGTCTCCCGGGGACGCCAGGGGCTGGTCCCATTTGCGCTAACACGGGTTCGAGAAGCAGACGCCGGCCGACAGATGCTCTGAGCCAGGCCCTGCATGGCAGCCGGCCTGCGGAGATGGCCACGTCTCACGGGGCCCTGGGACACCCCGCCATGCCAGGCGCTAAGTGCTAGAGCTGGTATGGGCAGCCGAGGAGGCGGCCCAGAGAGGGGGCGAGGATATTAGCTCTGCCACCTAACTGCTGAGTGACCCCAGGCAAGCTACTGGACCTCTCTGAGCCTGAGTTTCTCATCAAGAAACTGGAAGTAGCAGCGGCAGCTACCTCCGAGTAATTCTGAGGCCTGCAAGACGGTGCGTGTAAAGGGCTTGTCGCAGCGCCTGGCGTTCAGTGAGCGCCCACCAACGGGTTTTCTTTCCTGTTATCACTGTGATTGTTCCCCAAGCCTCACACGGAATGTTGGCACCACCCGGCCACCCGACAAGACCAAAGGGGACAGACTGCTGGCTGAAGGCCCATTTGGGAAAAGAAGGGTCGCCTGCTGCTCTGTATGCTCGGGACGCCAGTCGTCAGCCCCTGCCGGTCAGATGATCCCCTAAAACGGGGCTCTATCTTGGAACTTTCTGGATCCGTGAAAGAACGGACGGCGGGGGGCTTGTCCTGCTCAGGTCTCTGGCCTGTAGATACTACGCCCTGAACTTTGGATAACTGAAGACAAGGGTTGAAGTTCCACGGGAGCATACCCATATGGCTGTCCCTTCCACGTGTGTGGGCAGGCAGCAGCCGCCGGAAACACTGGCCAGACACCTGCCGCCCTGGCCATCCCAGCCCTTCACCGGGACCCCTGGATGAGGGGGCATCTCAGTTCTCCTCATCCCCAAAGCAAGACCTAAGACAAGCCGGGCTCGGTGGCTCAGCCTGTCATCCCGCGCCTTGGGAGGCTGAGGTGAGTGGATGGCCTGAGCCACGGGTTCGAGACCCGCCTGGGCAGCGAGACCTCATCTCTACAATAAATCAAAAATCACCCGGCGTGGTGGCGCATGCCTGTAACTCCGGCTACTTGGAAGGCTGAGGCGGAAGGATCGCCGGAGCCCAGCGGGTCGAGGCTGCGGTGGCCGGGAGCGGCCGCTGCACTCCAGTCTGGGCGACCGAGTGAGACTCCAACTAAAAAAAAAAAAAAAAAAAAAAGATCTAAGACAGGGTCTTGGGAGTCGGAGGTGTACTGGGGAGGCCTCTCAGGAAACAGACAGAAGGAACAGGCAGAGTGTTACAGGGAAGGAGGAGACGTCCATGCCAGGGTGTGTCATCACGGTCACCGCTCCTCCGCCAAGGAGGGCTCGATTCTGCGGGGATTCTGCAGCGCACAGAATGTTCCCCAGAACTGTCCCTCGGCCAGAAGGAGCCTGGAGCATTTGCCCACCGGCTCCTGTGCCCCCCAGGAGCTGAGGGTGTCCCTCACAGGGGTGGGCAGAGCTTAATTACAGACCGGACGGGCCCTGCGTTTGGAGAGGCCCCTGAGCCAGAGAAGGAAAGTGCTGGTCTCACGCTTGAGGTGGGGCTCACCTGCAACTGACCACCGCCGTTGCTGAAATCAGGGGGAAGCCGATGGACGACGCAAACCACCAGAAAGCGTCTGCCAGAGTCCACCCCTTGGGCCACTGGGACCCACCCCAGATCTACGGGGGCACTGAATCTTCGAGGCAGTGGACAGGCATAATCCACGAAGAGGCTTCAGATGGAGAAATCTTGGAACAAGCGACGTCCCCAGCGGGGCCAGGGTCCCTCGTCAGCGTCACTCTCCGCCCCCTCCCGAGCCCACGCCCGGTCTCCCGCACGCCTCCACCCCACACTTCCGCCAGTCTGAGTCTCTCGCCTGCTGGGGTGACCCAGGCCCTCACCCCCGAGGGGTCCGAGCCCTTGGTTGCCTTGCCTCTGTCAGCCCACGACTGCCAGCTGTTCACCGTCATCCCCAGGCACCCACGCGCCAAGAGGCGACTGGGGGAAAGCCCACATTCCTCCTGCCCCCACCGTGTAGAGGCGATCCAGACCCCTTTCCCTCATCGATTATCGCCCACGGGTACAGCAGTCCCTTCTTCTGCCTTCTGTTCCACCGGTGTGAGAAACCCACTGGACGGATGCGGGTTCGGCGGAACCTTTCGTGGGTCTTCTAAGGAAGGGTGTCCCTGGTCACTGAGGACGGGGCCCCAGGTCTGGCGCAGCCCAAGTCCCACTGGGGTCAGTGGGGAGGATTTGAGAGGGTTGGGTCCTGGCTTTGGGACCCTCGGAGTTCTAGCTGTGGGGAGGAGCCACACGAGCTCTTGGCTCCATGCACGCACCACGTTGTGGAGGACAGCTTGTGCCGATACTTTAAGGCCTTCTGTGTCTCGGGATAATTTGACCTCTCACGGCCTTGCTACTCCCGGGAGAGACTGCTCCTCCTGGGCCCAGCTAATTCCTAGAGAGAGTAAACTAGCATGCCTTTGGTGTGCCAGCCGACCACTCCAGAGCCCGTCCCAGCTGTGCAGGGGTCAGACGTCAGACAGCCGGGGGCAGTCCCGCCACCCGAGGCTGCTGAAATTATTCGACCGGCCCTTCCCCAGTTGCTCCGTCGTTCCCCGGCCTCACCCGTCCCTCCCTGCGAAAGCCACAGTCAAGGCCCTTGTCCATGTCCCCCTCCCTCTGCCTCCCGGGGAGCCTGCCCACCCTGACCCACCCGTTGGCCTCACTGTCATGCCTTCAAACAAATCCCAGGTGCATTTGCAGACAGGCTCCTGGCCGCACGGGGAAGACGCAGATGGGCACCTCGGCCGAGTCCTCGACAGCCGTCCCAGGGGTCTCGCAGGCCGCTGTGGCCAGGCCATGTGGTTGTTGTTTGCCCAACGGGGCCACACGGCCACGGTCCAAGGCGAGGCCGGCGAGGCTGGCGGGTGTCTCGGTTTGGAAATTGGTCACGTGGCCAGCCCGTGAACCGTGCAGGCAGGGGTGTGCGGTCAAGGACGGCACATACCCACCTGGGGCAGGTGTCACGGATGAGGCCATCGCGGTCTCCTCTGCCATGGGACGAGGCTCTTCCCCGAGGGTTGGGCGGGTCTCCTCAAGGGCTCGGGGTGGGTCTCTGGGCTGACAGGCAGGACATGTGTCTGCGGTGACGTCTGGACCTGCCTCTGCAAGGGAGCCTTTGCTGGAGCGGTGGGGGGGAGGGAGAGTGATGCTCACCCAGACCCGTAGATTCTGCCCCCCCCCCGTCTGCAAAGCCTTCTGCACGGCGCCCTCTGGTGGAGGGATGTGCCAACTGCTGGATTTTTGACTGAGAGGCGTTCTCTCCAGATCGGGTCCTAGCTGGAAAATCTGGAAGCCCCAATGCTTTCTCTTCGATAATCCTGTGATCCAGGACACAGTAAACTCACTTCCAGCCCGGGTTCATGGTGATGCAGAAGCAAGGACTCTGTCTAGGGCACCAAGGGAGGCTTCCTGGGGGAGGCCACCCTGTTGGGCTGGTTCCTGGAGGATGCAGAGGCTTCCTGATAGGAGACGGAGGGGGTGAGCGTTCCAGGCGGGAGGAGCGGCTTGTGCAAAGGCACAGACACACATCTTTCGTTCAGGAAACAGTCTCTGAGGCACTGGTCATACCAGACACCATCTTAGATTCTGGAACCGCAGCTACGGCCGAAAACTGGACAGGGGTCTGTCTTAACGTCATGGGGCTTACGGACCGAACGGGAAACTGGCTGCAGTCAAAGAATCCCACAAGTGCACGGAAAATTATCAAATCGCACCTGTAACCGTGCCGCACATGAAAAAGACACCGTGCATCTCATAGGAGGACTTGGTAAGGCGGAGAAGATAGCAGGCGCTTTTCTAAAGAAGCCATGAGCCAGTTGCGGTGGCTTATGCCTGCAGTCCCAGCAATTTGGGAGGCTGAGGCGGGAGATCACCCGAGGCCAGGAGTTCAAGACCAACATAGTGAGATCCTGTCACTACAAAAAAAAATTTTTTTTTAATTAGCCAGGTGTCATGGCCAAGCCTATAGTTTCAGCTACTCGGGAGGCTGAGGCAGGAGGATCACCTGAGTCCAGGAATTTGAGGCTGCCCTGCCACTGCACTCCAGCCTGGGTGATAGAGTAAGATCCTGTCTGAAGGAGGAGGAGGGAGACATACCTGAGATCTTGAGATGAGATCTGAACCGAAGGTTGGGCGGTAGGAGTTACGTCGGCACCTCTTTGTGGGGGCAGGAAGAGTATTCTATAACGTTCCACAAAGAGGAAACAGCATATGTAAAGAAAAAGTCTAGGAGGCACAGAAGAGTGGCTGGATGTTAGGAGAGAAAAGATAGACCACTAGAGGGTCAAGCTAGGAGGCTGGTATCCATCGACAATGAGTTCCAGCTGGGCTCGGTGACTCAGCCTGTCATCCCAGCACTTTGGGAGGCCAAGGCAAGTGGATTGTCTGAGCCCGAGGGTTCAAGACCAGCCCGGGCAACTTGCGAGATCTCATCTCTACAATAAATCAAAATTAGCTGGACATGGTAGCACATGCCTGTCGTTCTGACTACTTAAAAGCCTGAGGTGGAAGGATCGCGGAGTCCAGGGGATCAGCACCGGTGTGGCCGTGAGCGTGCCGCTGCACTCCAAGCCAGGCGACAGAGTGAGACTCTGACTCGGAAAAAAAAGAGATCCAGGAAGGAAAAGCAGAAGAAACAGCAAGTCAGAAAGGAGGTAAAGAAATTGGGCGAGTCCTCTCCCACTCTCTGTCTCATGAGATTCTCCCATTCCTGGTTCTCTGGCCAGACAGGGGTTTAATTTCCACCTGCTTCACCACGGCAGGACTTGGGCTGTACTAGAGTCTGTCTTGTGAGATACGGAGAAAACCAAGCAGGTAGACCGACAGACAGACCGGGGACCCCACAGCAGCGTCTGCCATGCTTTGAGTTTTAATTCCCCTCCCAACCCACCTCCTACGAGCTACTTCTCAGAGTCCCCAGCTAGTTGCCGTGAGCATTCTGTCTGAGACCTTTAGTTGTGACCCGCGGGAGAGGCAGGGAGGGGTGCGTTCCTGCAATCTCGGCGGGATCCAGAAGTCCTCTGGTTGAGTTTTGTTCATGGATGTCGTCAGTGACCTTGCAAGTTGCTCACAGATTTCAAATTTTTCCAAGGGCCAGATAATTTCATCTGTGAACGTTGGCAAGCGACTTTTTCCCTTGCAGTCTTTATACCGTCTTCCTGCCTTACTGTGGAGATCAGCAGATTTTTTGGTAAGGGTCAGGTAGTACATATTTTGGGCTTTGCGGGCCATATGGTTCCTGTCACAACTACCCAACTCATCCATTGCGTGTGAAAGCAGCTACAGACAATATGTGGACGGACAGGCAGAGCTGCCTCCCGGGAGAGATTCAGGCACAAGAACAGGTGGGGAGGGACTGCCAGAAGGACAGGGCAGGTCTTCTGCAATCTGTTCCCCCGCAGAAGCAATGAAGATGCCGCCAAAAATGGGCAAAATCAACATTTCCATGCCTCTGGAAATTAACCAAAGGCTTGCAACTAGCAAAGGAATGATATGATTAAATAGGGCTGAGTCACAGCACAAAGCAAAAGACAGGGTACTCTGTGATGTTTCCGCTTGTCTTATTCCCATGGCCCTCTCCACAGCTCTGTTGTGGACTTGGAAACCGACAGCCTTGAACTTGGGTGGCTGCGAAACCAGCATCCCAGCAGCCACTGGAATGGGAATGGCGCTTCCAAAAAAAGCCCTATCTATCCACAGCGAATCGTCACTATTTGACCCGTCTGAAAACTTTTCTGAAAAGCTCCATCCTCAGAAATTATCTTTATTTGACATGACTCAGAGCTTGCTCTGTGTGTGACCAGCATTTGTCAGAAACAATCAGCTACAGCTATTCAACATTGTAGCTGCCTGATGTGATGATACCAGTTGGGACTAACAAGAGGTTAAATAAAATAGGGAGAGGAAAAACTAGGGACTGAGATGTCCTTTGGAGACTTTAAAAGCTCTGACATGTTCCTGGGACTCTAGGAGGCCACACACACGTGTATTGCAGCGCACGTGCCCAGAAAGACCTGGGAAGGCCCTAATCTCTCACCTCTGCTGACCTTGAAGTTCTGCCCAAGCAGGAAGCGAAGGCTAGGGCAGAGTTGCAAACTGCTTAGGAAAGATCGAAAGGATGTCCCAACACCCACACAGAGCTCCACAGCAAAGGCCAAGAGACTTGTTGGTTTAAGGGATTTAGAGATTTCTGTCCAATCATGAGTTGACCATGAGGCTAACAGAGACTTCAGCTGCCCAACATGAGAAAGAGCACGAACTTTACAGAATTAGTCCAAGAAAGACATCAAAGAAACAAACAGTAACAGTGATCTCTTTGGAAGCAGGTGGGGGTGGGGTGTGGGGTGTGGGGGAATGGGGGGATGTCTGACTTCCTGATTTGCCACATTCTATTATTTTAAATGTCCAGTTTTCAACCATAACAACAAAAATGTGAAACATGCAATAAGCAGGAAAGTGTGGCCCATTCACAGGAAACTGTCCTGAAGGAATCCCAAACACTGGAAGACTTGAAGTAGACTATTATAAATATGTGAAAAGATCGAAAGGAAGTCACGTCTAAAAAACCGAAAGAACAATGCTATTAACCATCTGAACTGAACAGACATTTATAAAACACACTACTCAACATCAGAATGTATTCTTCTCAAGGGCACAGGGAACATTCTACAGTATAAACCATACGTTCAGTCATAAAACAACACTCCGTAAACTTTAAAGGATTGAAATCACACAAAATATGTTCTCTAATCTTAACAGAATAAATTTAGAAATCAATAACAGAAGAAAACTCGGAAAATTCAGAAAAGTGGTGATTAACAGCACAATCCTAAATAACCAATGGTTCCTAATTCACATGAAAACTAGAAAACACTTTGTGATGAATAAAAGTGAAAACACAAGATGCCAGAGCTTGTAGGATGCAGCTATAAAGAAATACTTCGAGGGAAATTTATCGCTGTCATCACCTGTATCCAAAGAGGGTGGAAATCAAAGTCAATCATCAAACTTTCTACCTTAAGTAACTCCAAAAAGAAAAGGAAACTGAACCCTAAACAAGGTGGAGGAAGGAAATAATAAAGATTAGAATGGAAATAGACGAGACAGAGAATAGATGAATAGGCCACATGGCTTCACTGGTGAATTCTACCAAAAACTTAAAAAAACGATGAACTCCAATTCTTCACAAAGATCCCTAAAAAACAGGAGAACAAAATATTTCCTAACTTATTCTGTGATATCAGTATTTCCCTGACAACAAAACTAGACAAAGACATTACCAGAAAAGAAGAGATGGTTATAGGCCGATATCACTGATGAACATGGACAAAAATTCTTAAAAAAAAAAAAAAAGCCGGGCTCCGTGGCTCAGCCTGTAATCCCACGCCTTTGGGAGGCTGAGGTGAGTGGATGGCCTGAGCCCGCGGGTTCCAGACACGCCTGGGCGGGCGAGACCTCACCTCTACAATAAATCAAAAAATCAGCCGGGCGTGGTAGCGCATGCCTATAATTCTGGCTACTCGGAAGGCTGAGGCGGAAGGATCACCGGAGCCCAGTAGGTCGAGGCTGCGGTGGCCAGGAGCGGCCACTGCACTCCAGTCTGGGTGACAGAGTGAGACTCCAACTCAAAAAAAAAAAAAAAAAGCTGGTAAACCAAGTTCAGGAACATGTAAGAAAATTACATTTTGCCACCAAGTGGGATTCATCCCAATAATGCAAGATTGGTTTGACAACTGAAAATCAATCAACGCAATATGTCATAGTAATATAATAAAGGGCAAAACACAAAAAGCCATCTCAAAAATGCAGAAAAAGCATTTGATAAAATACAATACCCTGTCATGATTTAAAAAAAAAAGAGAGAAAACATTCACTACCTAGGAATATAAAGAAATTTCTTGAACCTGACAAATAATATCTATAAAAAACCCATGGGTATCATTATACTTAATGAAGAAAGAATGGATGTTTTGCCCCCTAAGTTCCGTTAGGATATCTCCTCTAACTACTTCTGTTCAACATTGTACTGGAGATTCTAGCCAGAGTAATTAGACAGGAAAAATAAAAGCATCTAGACTGGAAAGATAGAAGTAAAACTACTATTTCTGTTCTCAGATGACAAGACCTTATATATACAAAATCCTAAAGAATTCACACACACACACAATATTATAACTAATAAGCAAGTTTAGCAAAGTTTCAGAATACAAAGCCAGCATTTAAAAAAACCAACTTTATTTCTATACATGAGCAATGAACAATCTGAAAAAAATTTTAAATCCATGTGCACTGGCATCAAAGACAATAAAATAGGAATAAATTTAACAAATGCAGTACAAGACTTTTACGCTGAAAATTACGTGTTGGTGAAAGTAATTAAATACGCTATATAGACGGGAAAATCATCTCATGTTCATGGATTAAGTAAACATCGTTAAGACAGCAATACTCCCCAAACTGACCAATCCCTATCAAAATTTCAACTGGCTCATTTTGTGGAAATCGATGTGCTAATTCTAACATTTTTTGTGGAATCCAAGGAACTTAGACTAGCTGCAACAATCTTGAATAAAAGGACAAAGTTGACGGGCTCATACTTCCCAATTTAAGGTACCATACGCAAGATAATGTACCACTGGCATAAGAATGGACATGTTGATCAATAGATCAGACTCGAGCGTCCAGCTATAAACTCTTACATTTATGATTTGCTGATATTCAACAAGGCCGCCAAGACCATTCAGTGGGGGAAAGAATAGTCTTTTCAACAAGGCTGGGACAATTGGGTATCCACATGCAAAAGAAGGACGTTGACCCTGTATTAGTTCCTAGGATTGCCATTAAAAAGGATTGGCAGCTGTGTGGCTTTAAGCAGATTTATTCTTACACAGTTCTGAATGCTGGAAGTCCAGAGTCAAGACGTCATGGCAGGGCCGTCCTCTCTCCGAAGGTTCTTGGGGAGGGTCCTTCCCTGCTCTTCCTAGCGTATGGTAGTTCCTGGAAATCCTTGGTTTGTAGAAACATCACTCCTACCTCTGTCTCCGTGGTCCTATGGCATTCTTCTTGTGTATCTCTGTGTCCTTGTGTCTTTACATGGTGCTTCTTTTTCTTTTTCTTTTTTTTTTGGAGTTAGGGTCTCTGTCACCCAGGCTGGAGTGCAGTGGTGCAAACACAGCTCACTGCACCTCCACCTCCTGGGCTTAGGTGATCTTTCTGCCTCCGCCTCCTGAGTAGCTGGGATTACATATACATACCACCACGCCCCACTAATTTTTGAATTTTTTGTTGTTGTAGAGATGAAGTCTCACTATGTTGCCCAGAGAGTCTCAAACTACTGGGTCCAAGCAGTTCCCCCACCTCAGCCTGCCAAAGTGCTGGGATTACAGACCCGAGTATCCACACCCAACCTACATTGTGTTCTTATAAGAACACCGTTCACTGAATATAGGTCCAACCCTAACCCAGTATGACCTCATCGAATCTTTTTTACATCTACAAAGATCTTATTTCCAAATAGGGTAATATTCATAGGTACTGGGGGTTAGGACTTTATCCTCTGGGAGACAATTCAACCCACCACAGACTCCAACCTACCAGCATATAAAAATCATCTTAAAATAGATTAGAGACCTAAAAGTAAGAGCTGAAATGATAAAACTCTTAGAAGAAAGCATCGGTGTAAGTCTTCATGACCCTGGATTAGGTAGTGCTTTCTTTGACGTCACATCAGCTGGATTTCCTAAAATATAAATTAGCTGGATTTCCTTAAAAAAAGGAAGTTTTTGTGCATGGAAGGATCTTATCAAAAAGTGAAATGACAACCCACAGAAAGAGAGAACGTATTCGTACATCTTATACCTAATAGGGGACTTTCGTCCAAGGTATACAAAAAAACTCTTACAACTCAGCAATGAAAATGCAAACACACCAATGAAAAATTCAACTCAACGGTTGCCCGATCCTGGGTCACAGAGATTGATTCGTCTGTTACTATTCATGTATCACTCATCTATTTTTAGTTCATTTTTCATATGGAGGGAAGTAGAGGTCTATTGAGGGCAAAGGATCTTAGTAGACATTTCTTCAAGGATACGCCATGGCCAACAAGCAATGGAAAAGATGTTCAGTCTGCAAATCCAAACAACAGGGAACTACCACTTCGCAGCCACTGGGAAGGCAACAGTCAAAATGACAAAAACAAGTGTCGCTAAGGTTGTGGAGAAACTGGAATCCTCTTACGCTGCTGGTGGGATTGTAAAACAAGGCAGTCACTCTAGAAAACAGTTTGGCAGTTTTTCAAAAAGTTAGACATAGGACCCTGACTCTCCACCCCCAGACACGTGTCTGTGAGAAATGAAAACACAGATGCCACCGCCAACACTTGGACGAAAATGTCCGTAGTAGCATCACTCGTCATAGCCAAAAAGTAGAAAGAACCCAGATGTCCATCACAGGATGAACAGATAAACAAAAACCGGTCTACCTATATGGTGGACTATTATTCAGCCATGAAAATGAATGAAGCGCTGATAACATGCTGCGACGTGTGTCTTTCAAACATGGTAAATGAAAGAAGCCAGGCATGACACACAGGGCCACATAGTCCATGATTCCATTGATATGACACGTCTAGAACAGGCAAGTCCACGGAGACAGAAAGTAAATTAGTGGTTGCCAGGGGTTGCTGGGAGGGGAAGGTGGATGTAGGATTTGGGGGGAGGGATGAAAATGTCTTAAAATTGGTGAAATAGATGGTTCCACAATTCTGAGAATATATGAAAAGCCACTGAATTGGATACAGTACTTCAAAAGGATCATTTTATGGTACGTAAAGAACACTTCAACATGAAAAACCCCCAAACCGTGTCGGGGCCCGATTTGCTGAGCTTTGCATTACTGTGTTGTCTAATGGCCCCACTACAGTGTTGACTAGAAGTGGTGAGAGTCTATACCCTTGTTTTTTTCCCAGTCTTGGGGGAAAGACCTTCAATATTCAATATATCGCCCAGAAAGTCTGATGTTAGCTGTAGTTTTCTTTTTAAATACTCGTCGTCGGGTAAAGAAGTTTCCTTATAGTCCTAGTTCAACACCATAAATAAGTGCTGATTTTTATCAAATGCCTTATCGACATCTACGGGGATATTTCTGTGTTGCTTTTTAGGGGAAGTGGATGACAACTCCTTTTTATCTTTTATTTCTCTTTTATTGGTTAATGCGGTGAATCATATCAACTGCTTTTCAAACGTTAAACT
Source organism: Cephalopachus bancanus (assembly GCA_027257055.1). Taxonomy (NCBI): domain Eukaryota; kingdom Metazoa; phylum Chordata; class Mammalia; order Primates; family Tarsiidae; genus Cephalopachus; species Cephalopachus bancanus. Next base: position 229,826 of record JAPVLO010000453.1, on the reverse strand, counting down.
AAACTTGCTGTCCCTTATATATCACTGAATTATATTTGTTAATAATTTCTTTCGGATTTTCACACCTATATTCCTAAGAAGTATTTGCCTGTCATTTTCTTTTGTATAATGCTTTGGTCCGGCTTGGGTATTAATTTTATGAAACAAGCTGGAAATCACGTAAGTTTATGTAAGATGGGTAATACTTCATTCTTGAATGTTTGGTAGAATTCACCAGCTAAGCAGTGTAAGGTTAGCATTTTCTTTCTGGAAAGGTTTCTAATTATGGATTCAATTTCTTTAGCGGATATAAGGCTATATAGATTTTTTACTTTTTCTTTTTTTTTTTGAGTTGGAGTCTCACTCTGTCGCCCAGACTGGAGTGCAGTGGCCGCTTCCGGCCACCACAGCCTCGACCTGCTGGGCTCCGGCCATCCTTCCACCTCAGCCTTCCAGTAGCCAGAATTACAGGCATGCGCTACCACGCCCGGCTGATTTTTTGACTTATTGTAGAGATGAGGTCTCGCTGCCCAGGCGGGTCTCGAACCCGTGGGCTCAGGCAATCCACGCACCTCAGCCTCCCAAAGGCGCGGGATGACAGGCTGAGCCACCGAGCCCGGCCGATTTTTTACTTCTTCTTATGATAATTTTGATAACCTGTGTTTTCAATGAATGTATCCATCTCATCTAAACTTTTAAATTATTGGCATAAGGCTGCTTACAGTATTCTTTTACTATGTCTTTAAGTTTTTGGGTTCTGTAGTGGAGTCTTCTTAGCATGAGTAATTTCTGCTTTCTCTTTCTTTTCCTGATCCAGCATGCTAAGGATGTACCAATTTTATTTCTCTTTCAAAGTACCTACCTGTGATTTTCTAATTTTCTCTGTATATTTGCTTCCTATTTTATTTATTTCTGCTCTCATCTTGATTTTTCCTTCTTTCTCTGAACTTGCTGTTTTTTGCTCTAGTTTCTTGAGGTTGAAGCATAGATCATTTATTTCCTACCTTTCTTCTTTTCTAGTATATTCACTTAGAGTCATGCGTTTCCTTCTGAGAGCTATGCTAGCTGCATCTCACACATTTTGTATGCTGTATTTTTATTTTCATTAATTCAAAATGCTTTATACGTTCTGTTGTGACTTCTTCTTTGACCTATCACATTGCCTAAAAAGAGAATGGATGATTGACAAGAATTTGGGTGTTTCCTAATTCTTTTGTTATAGCTTTCTAGTCCAATTTCAATGTAGTCAGAAAGCATATTCTATGATTTTAAGCATATGACATTTGTTGAGGTTTCTTTCCGGACAGTCATATGTCCGTAAAGTATTCTGGAAAATACTCTATGAGTACTTTAAAACACATGCGTTGTGAAACGGAAAAGTGTGTGTTCTAGGTATTATCCATGGGGTCAAGTCGGAAAATTGCGTATTTCAAATCTCCTATATTGCTGTTTTGCTCAAAATGTGCTTGTGGTGAACAGCATATCGCTGGGATGTGAGAAAAATCTCATCTGACCCTTATCCCCTCGGGCTGTCTGGCTGTAGCTCACCGCGTTCTCCCTTCTGGTTCTCTGACGATCCACTCACACCTTTAGAAATAGTCTCCTTGAAATGGAATCTCCCTCCAATTATTCGAATGCAAGTGTGCCCGTGTTTCTTGTTGGAGTCTCCACGACCCACTTCCTTCTACATCCCAGCCTCCACTGCAGTGAGGCTGGGGTGGCATGATAGACACTGACCCATGGACTGAACAGAAACGACAGCCGGCCTCCCGCGGAGCCGCCTCCGTCTGTCCTTCCTGCTGGGGCCACCTCCGAGGCTACACTCGCCCCGTGGCAGGGCTGCAGGATGGGGAGAGCCTGCCCCACCTGGGAACGCTTCCTTGGTGCGCGCGGGAAGGAAGCATTGCAGGAGTGAGGGCACCAAGGTTCCAGAGCGGATTTGTGACCTCTGCATAGCCGGTTCTACCCGGCCTGAGGACCAAGTAGCGTGCCTACTTTTATATCGTAAGTGTAGCTTGCAATGAATGTTTGTCTTATTTTTCGTTCTCCTTTTCTTCTTTCTTTTTTCCTCTTCCTTCTTCTTTCTCTCTTTTTCGTGTTCTCTTTCTCTATTTTTTCTTTCTTTCTCAGTTCAGTTCTCCCTTGTTCCTGCTGATTCTAAGTCCTACAATGTTCTTCCAGTGGATTTTTTTTCTGCCCTGCCCAGTCAGCCTGAGTGGGTTTTTACTGCCAGCAGCCAAGAACTGCAGTTGATATACTATTTCCAGTTAACATTATATCATACACATACTTCCATGCCATTAAATACTATTCAAAATATTATTTTAATGACTGCACAATATTTCATCATGTTTATGTACCATATTTTATTTAACCATGCCCAAGTATTTGAGTAAATTATAAATTTCGGTTAAATACTTACAAGGAATTATTGTATTCACATTTTATCTGCTCAGGATGTCTAGGAGTGAGAGTACCAGGTTAATGGTGTCAACATTTTAAAGATGTTTGTGGCAGAAGCTTAATATTTTTCCAGAAACTTTATACCAACTTGGACATTCACATATGAGAGGAATGAGAACACTCAATTTCACTCTTCTCAACAAAATTGGGTATTATATTTGAAAACATTCTTTGGTGACTTGACAGGAGAAAAATCTCAAAGATGTTTTAATGAGTATTTCTTTGATGAACAATGAAGCCAAATATTTTTAAATGTGTTTATTGCATATTTTATTTATTCTTTTGAACATTCTTGTTTATCCATTTTCTATTAGAATATTCACTTTTATTGATTTGTAATTACTTTTTATATATTAGAGGCATTAACAATGTCATATTGGCTGTCGCTATTTTATCATTATTTGTAGTTTCCCAATACATTTCACCAAATGGCTTTTTAAAACATAAAGAGATTTAAGTTTTATGTATTGAATTCTATCTTAATCTTGCTATTTTTTTCTACCACCTTTATGTTTAAAATGTCTTCACTTACCCCTGAGATCAAATATTTGTCTGGTTTTTTTAAAAAAGATTCTGCTTTTTACACTTAATTCTTTAAATCTTCTGGAATGTATATTGGTGTATGGTGTGAAGGAAAGAGCTAATTTTATTTCCTTCCAAATAGCTAACCAAATGTCCCAGCATCATCTATTGAATAATCTGCTCCTTCCCCACAGATCTGCAATGCCACCTCAGTAAGCTGAGACGTGGTGATCGCCATGGCAACGGGCTGCCTTAAAAGCCTTGTGCTCACCAAGTGGAGGGCTGTGCCTGGCAGAGTTCAGTCTGCTCTCACGGCACATCTTTCTAATTAAGATGCACCTTTTGGTTTTGTCTTTTTTAAAGAATGCTCCCTTTAGAGCTACAATGCAGAAGAAAAATGAGGACTGATGTCTTTTCACGCCCAATCTGAGCCTGCCAGGGTGGCTGGAGCACAGGGGCCCGTCGTGGCGAGGTGGGAAGGTGGACAGCGTTCTGTCCCTGTGGCGTCCTGAGAACCTGGACGTGTGTCATCAAAGTCCTTGAAGAGCAGGAGGGTGGGTATGGGATGGTCATGCCTGAATACGCAGCTCTGATGGAAAAGTAAGCAGAGACTGTGCTGTTTGCCCAACAAGAGCCTAGCTGGGGACCCTGTGTCCCCTCCCCTCCTGGGATTGCAACTTCTGCCGTCAGTAGTCAGCAAAACCCACACTTCCCATCTCTGATGTTTCTGTCCCTAGTTCCCTGGACTCCTCCTTCCTTATCAGGTACCTGTGTCCAGGTCTAGGAGAGACAAGACCCGGCCCACAGAAGAGAAGATATTCTGCTGCTATGAACCGTGTGTTTGTGTTCCTCTAAAATTCGTAGCTTGAAACCTGAATCCCTAATGGGATGGTATTTGGAGGAGAGGCCTTTGGGAAGTGGTTAGGTTTAGATGAGGCCATGAGACCGAAGCTCTCCTGATGGCCTTAGTGCCTTTATAAGAAAAGATACAACAGAGCTTGGGTCCCCTTTCTCTCCCCACCCTGCGTGGACACAATGGCAAGGTGGCCGTCTGCAAACCAGGGAAAGAGCCCTCATCAGGCACCAGATCCGCCAGCACTTTGCTCTTGAACTTCCCAGCCTGCAGAGCTATGAGAAGCGTTGCCCCTCCCCTGTCTGGCAGATTTGTGACAGCGGCCTGAGTTGCCTGAGACGCCTTCCATGGAGGAGACGGCGAAGACGCTTGATAACCCACGTGAATGTTGAGTGACGGCAAAGCCACCTGCTGCAGGGGGAGAGCAAGTGAGAGGGCATGACAAGTCGTGGGGAGGAAGCCGCTATGAGGCCAGTGGAAGAAGGACAGACCGCCACGAGAGGCGGGATGGACACGCAGCCGGCAGAGCCTGTGGGCGTCTACCACCTCCTCTGGCCTCCTCAGCCCTGCTCTCTCGGCATCTGCCTCACTCCAGCCCCTTTGCTTGGGGTCCCCTGAGATCCCTGTAGGCTTGCAATAAGCCCGCCCCGCTGTATTCCCCCCAGCACACCCTAAAACATTTCCAGCAACTTCCGGTGCCTTTTGCCTTCCCAAATGCGTGGGCGTTTGCTCTTGCTGGTGCTTCTCCAGGCTTGCCCTCTTTTGCCGGAGCAACTCCTGTGGAACCTTCCAGACTCCTCAGTGGTGTCCCTTCCCAAGAGAGGACTCCCTTCCCTCCAGTGGAGGAGGCAGAGGCCTGCCCAGCCGGTAGACTGACCTGTTGCATTGGCCTCGGCCGGGCAGGGTGGGGCAGGCGTGGGACAGACATGGCGGCATCTACCAGACAGGGGAGGGGCAACGTTTCTCATAGCTCTGCAGGCTGGGAAGTTCAAGAGCAAAGTGCTGGCGGATCTGGTGCCTGATGAGGGCTCTTTCCCTGGTTTGCAGACAGCCACCTTGCCATTGTGTCCACGCAGGGTGGGGAGAGAAAGGGTTGGAAGATGCCTGGGCCAGCAGCCCTGCACTGCCGGACAATGATCCTGCCACTGACCCAGGGTCTTTCCTGGTTACCTGGCCCCCAACGAGGTCAGGTCCACCCTAGGGAATGAGCGAGACGGGCTGCCCACTCCCTGGCTGGGGGCAGCTGCATCCCCAGCTCTCCGTGGGAAGCCAGGCCTGGGAAGGCCCCGGGAGTGTTTGAAAATGCAACTCGGGAAATGCCCGGTGGTGCGCACAGGCTGCAGCTGGGCTGCAGACAGGAAACTCTTCAAGAGGGTTTGGGCTTGCCCCCTTCTGATGTGACTCCTGGGGAGGGGGCAGGATTTGGCAGAAATCCTCAGACGACAAAGCCCAAGTCCTGATATGGGACCAGAGAGGGTGTGTGCCCCTCGACGTCACACAGCCAGCAAACAGCCGCCTCAGGACGGGGTCCCACAGGCAAGATCTGGGTGCAGGAAGGACACCCCCATCAGCTCTCACCCCACCCCCAGATGCCCTGCAAACGAGACTCCAGGCCAAGCCAAAGCGGCTCCTTTGGGGACAGGTCTCTGTGCCTGAGGTCAGAGCTTCTCGACCGTGCTGCGAATGGGCCCCAGGCAGGCTCTGGTGTTGGCCTTTGGAGCTGCCGGGGCGGTGCTGGCACTGCCAGGGCCACCAGGCTGGGCGTGTCTGCTGGACGCAGCCCTGTATATGTGCCCCAAGTGCTGTGCAAACAGAACCCCGTCTCTGTGTGCCATGCCGTGAGGAAGGGCAGAAGCCCCGCCCTGGTGACAGCATGTCAGCTCTTTGTCCACGGTAAGTGTATGTTTTTTGTTTTCAGCAACATATAATGTTTTGACATCTTTTTCTTTTAGCGACTGCCTCACTCTGTCACCCAGGCTGGACTGCAGTGGTGTGATCATAAACTCACTCACCGTATCCTCGAACTCTTGGGCCCAATCAATCCTCCTGCCTTAGCTTCCCCAGTATCTGGGACTACAGGCATGCCCCACCATACCTGGCTTTTTTTTTTTTCTGTAGAGAATAGGGCTCAAATTCCTGGCCTCAAACGATCCTCAAACATGGGCCTCCCTAAGCACTGGGATTACAGGGGTAGGCCCCTGAGCACGGCTTGTTTTGACACCTTAAAAATCTTGCTGGCAGGGAGAGACCACCCCTCTGGGACTAGCCAGTTCTGAGAGACAGCAAAGGGCTTGGCCAGGAGGGTGCCATTCGAAGCAAAATGATAAGTCTTGAGTCTACACCAATCACCCCTTTTCCTAACTCACACACCAGGTCAGTATTTCCTCTGCCCTAAGTCACCCCAGGGCCAGACACCAGGCAGCTAGAGATCGCCCCAGTAGCCCAAAGTCTGCTGGAATTATTCTAACCGGCCAATCCTAAACAGCTTGCTTCTGTTTACTCCCAACCGATCCTGGCCAGTCCTAACGGTTACCCGCAGAAACCCCAGGAAAGGCTCGGCTAGACTTTCTCTGAGTTCCCTCTACCTCCTGGCTGACCCTGGCGCTCCGCCACGGCCCTAGGTGGCATGGCGTGGCCTCTACTTGCAGGTCAGTAACGAGTTCTTCTTCCAATGACGTCACCCCTCATGCTGTCACTCAGTCAACTCTATGAATTGAGCCGTGTGGGTATACATGAGACCATCATCTGGCCCGGCGGCTGACTTCTAGCTCACTGCAGGTGCCTGGCATCTGGGAGTGCTGGCTGTGCCAGGAATCTCATGCAGAGAGAGGCGGAACCACGGGGAGAGAGGTAAGACAGCCCGGACCCAAGTCTCATAGAGTTCTCGCTGGTTAGGTCTCAGAGTCTGGCAGAGACTTCTAGAATACGCTGATCCTTCAAAAGGGCTTTCAGAGCTGCCAGGGACCCTCCAGGTCACTGCAGTGAGTAAGAACCCGGCGATAAGGAGAAAGAAAGCCCAGACACATGTCACAGCACGCAAGAGCCTTGGAAACCTTATGCTAAGTGAAAGCAGCCAGCCACAGAGGCCACACGTGGTATGGTTCCATTTCTACAACACGCCTAGAAGTAGAGACTTAAAGCAGAGACGCAGTTGCATGGGCCTAAGGAAGAAGGGAGGATTCCTTTAGTCTTCTACAGGGTTCAAGGTTTTTCTAGGGAGTGATGAAACGTTCTAAAATTGATTGTGGGCTGGACACAGAGGCTCATGCCTATAATCTCAGCACTTTGAGAGGCTGAGGCGGGAGGATCACTTGAGGCCAGAAATTGGAGACTCACTCATTCTACCAATTCCAAGGTTAATCTCACCCCGAAACACCCTCACAGACACACCAAGAATCACGTTTGACCAAATGTCTAGGCACCCTGTGGCCCAGTCATGTGAACACAAAGAGTTAACCCACAGGGGACCCCATAATTTTCTTTGTGAGTAAATGACAGCATCAACTCCAGGTGTCTGAGGGCTTTGGCAGCAGGCCTTGTGACCCCTTTTATCGATGAGGACATGGAGGTCCAGTTGTCCCTTGCCCAGGTCACACGCACATCAGCTGGGGTCGGGGGGTGCTGGAGCACGTGAGCCTGGCCGTCTTCTCCGAGGTGCACTGGCTCATTCAGCCCCTGCCTGAAAAAGTATTAAATCTGCCTTTTACTATGCACCGATTGCAAGTTAATTAACTGGCAATTGAAAGTTATAGGTGGCATTAGACTTTATTAATAACATTGGAAATAAATCTCCTAGGAATTCAATTAATTGAAACTCATGAAATTCTTTTTTTTTTTTTTTAATAATCCATAAAGCAGGTCAGAGGGAGAGAGGTGTTCCAGAAGCCTCAGAGTGGTTGGAGTTGCAGGTGTGGTCAGCCGGGGTCGGGAGGGGGCTTCTGCTCCCCCTGCCTCAGTCACGGCCTCTTGGGGCTGGAAGGAGCCACCCCCTCACTATGGGTATCCTGCCAGGGGCCAGGGGCTCGCTGGGGGACTCATCTACTCCGCCTCTGGCCCAGAGCTGGGGGCTGGGGACGCAGGCATGACCCTGTACACGGGATGCTCACCGCCAAGGGGGTGGGCCGAGCTATCAGCGCCGGGACCCTCCCGTGGCACCTTGACAGCCCCCGGCTGGGCCCAGGGCCAGAGACAGGCTGCTCCTGCCACTATGGCAGGAGAGCTGCCTCTTGTAGGTCTTTGGCCCACGCCAGGGGCAGGCTGAGGGGAGAGCGCGCCAGCGGGAACCGCTGAAGTTCAGCCCACCTGGCCCCCCCGACCCTGCGGCTGCCATGCCGGGGTGCTTGCCAGAAGCCACCGTCTGCCCGAGGAGGGCCTGAAGCTCTGTTCTGGCTGGTGATGATCGTGGCGGGGCGGGCAGTGTCCCTGGCTGTGGGCAGAAAAGCTGCTTTCGGGCCCAGACCCTGGGTCCCAGCAGCCCCGTTGGGCGCGGCCACCACGTGGGTGGGGAAGGAGGCCAAGCAGGGCCCTGCCGATCCTGCAGGCTTGCTCCTCCTGGGCTCAGCCAGGTGGAAGGCGAGGACGAGGACGGGAGGGCTCCCGGGAGCCAGAGAGCTCAGGCGCAGGCCAGGGCCTTGGCGGCAAGGGCTGTGGCGGGATCTGCCTCCAAAGCCTGAGGGGAGGGGCTGGAAGGGAGGGTGTCACTGAACTGGTGTGAGCCCCTTCCCCACCACATACACCCATAGGGGCACATGCACACACACTCGCACACGTGTGTACACACTATTCGACGTCCACCTCCACACACACACTCAAGCACACCCAACGCACGTGTGTACACACCCTAGTAGATATGTACGCACACACAATGCACATGTGTGCACCCTACAGTAGATGTGTACACCTGCACACATACTCAAGCACGCACACACACGTGTACACACTGCAGTAGATGTGCACACCCGCTCACACACATACTCAAGCCCACACACATATGCACACTTGTGTATACACCATAGATGTGCACACCCATGCACCCATGTGCACGTGTATACGCACATGTAGGCATACACATATGTACTTGTACACCTCAGGGACGCACACCTATGAACACTCATATTTGCACACACGTGTACAGTGGGGACTGGAGCCAGCTGGTGTTTGAGAAGAAATGTGGGGTCTGACCTGGACCGGGCCCAGGAGAGAGGTAGCCCTGGAGAGAAGGGCCGTGCCCTGCGGGGTCGGGAGTTGCCTAGCAGGGCGACCCAGGGAGAGGAGGAGAGCGCGTCTGGGCGTGCAAGGTGGGGGTGAGGCGAGGGAGTCTGTGCTGATTCTCCCTCCCCCATCCCCGGGGGATCCGGGCGGGTGGTCCCGGAGTGGCCACTCAGGGCAGCCAGCAGCGAGAGGCCTGGCCAGCCCTTCCGCCTCACTGGTCCTCAGGCTCAGCAGTGAGCCAGGAGGGACCTGGGAGCTGCCCTGGGCGGGGCTCCTCTGTGGGTCCCCTCTGCCCAGGAGAGCAGTTTGGGGCGGAGAAGCCTTGCGGATCCTGGCTAGGCGCTCTGGGCAGTTTGCTTCCCATTCCGAGTCTTGGGCCCTGTCGACTGGACTCGGAAGCGCAGGGTAGGGTGTCCATGCCCGTGCACGCACAGACCCTCATGGGACAGGGCGGGCCAAGGAGTCAGAGGGGTGAAGTCCCAGGAGTCGACGCGAAGCCAAGAGCGGACTCCTGCTGGGGCTGTAAGTGCCCTCTCCCTAGCACGCTCCGTTTCCTTCAGGCACTTAGTGCCGCTCTGCGTGGGGAGTCGAGGCTGGCGAGACGAGGCGTCAGGAGAAGGTCTGGCTGGCCCTGTGTGTGCTGGAGAACAGGGCCCAGACGACAGGGCCAGGGGCAGAACCCAAGCTTGCAGCCAGGAACAGGGGAGCCACTGCAGACTCATGAGCAAGGGGGGAGAGCCGACAGGCTTGCATTTCAGAAAGGTCGTTCGATAGGCCAGATGGAGGGGAGAGGCCTGACCGTGAGACCCTACCTCCTCTGTTGCCCTCGGGGGTCAGTTTCCTCCCCCGCCCCCAGGGTCGGGGTCCTCCAAGAGCCCACACCTGGAGGTTGCTTCAGTGCCCTGGGAGAATTCTTTCTGCCCCTGTCCACACCCGCTCTGCTCCTTACCGGCCCCAGCCATTGCTTCTGCCTGGTGCCCCCGGTCATGCCATCCCTGGGTTTATGTGAACGCCAGGCTTCCTCCCAGTGCCTCTTGCTGGGGGCAGGACAGGACAGCACCCCAGAGCTCGGCTTCCCTGGCCCACAGACCTGCTCTGAGACTCAGCTTTGCCACCCACCAGCTGTGTGACTTTGGCGGAGCCGCTTGACCTCTCTGGGGCTCAGCTGACTCGCCCCAAAATGAGGGAGGTGGCTGCAAGGTTGAAGGAGGTGACATGTCACAGTTTGCACGGTACCTGGCCTCACCTTATTATGAACCTGCTCGCGCCGGGCTCGGTGGCTCAGCCTGTAATCCCGCGCCTTTGGGAGGCGGAGGTGAGTGGATCGCCTGAGCCCGCGGGTTCGAGACCCGCCTGGGCAGCGAGATCTCATCTCTACAATAAATCAAAAAATCAGCCGGGCGTGGTAGCGCAGGCCTGTAATTCCGGCTACTCGGAAGGCTGAGGCGGAAGGATCGCCGGAGCCCAGCAGGCGAGGCTGCGGTGGCCGGGAGCGGCCACTGCCCTCCAGTCTGGGCGACAGAGTGAGACTCCGACTCAAAAAAAAAGAACCTGCTCGCATCACACCCCTGGGGTCACTCTCTCCCTCAGCCTTGATCTTCAGGGGCCAGGACCTCCTCCGGGGCCTGCAGCACCTGCTACCCGGGCCCCATCCAGCCTGTCCACCTCGCTGGGGGAGGGCCCATGGGAGGCCGCTTCCTTACCGTACCTCCGTCCACTCTCGGTGGCTCAGAAGTAGCGCCTGAGAGCATCTGGCCACGGCCCCCTTCCCGACTCAGCCGTCCCCACCCAGGCCTGCCAGGGACCGTCGCAGGGTCCGGGGCCACAGGACAAGGGGGCCTCCTACGAGTCTGAGTGTTATATGTTGAGCTATCCGGATGCGAGCTAAAACAGAGTCCGTCCTGCTTTGACAGACAACCCTTTGGAAGGACCTGGAAGACCAGGTTTGACTTAGGAACGGGGACTCCTGAGAGTTCCACACCGGAAGGTGACAGCTGGGAGAGCCCGAACCTCCCCCCGCGGCCCCTCTGCCTCCCCCTGCCCCGCCCCACGCCTGCTTCTGCTCACCTGCGGGCGTCCCCTAGCACATCTAGGCTCAGTCCACACCCTCCAAGCACAGCGGCCCCTGGGGCGGAGGAGGTGGGCATTGGTGGGCCCGGGGTCTACCCTGAGGCAGGAAGACGTGGGTGGGGGATGCCCAGGCAGGACATGCGGGCATCCCGGGCGGGTGAGGTAGGACAGTCTCGGCCTGAGAGTCCCGTCTCTGCCGCTGGGTCTGGGGACATGGATGCCCACGATGGAGCCACAGGGGGCATTCGGCCCAGGTGGCTCAGGGAAGGGAGAGTGCTTCTTTGAGGATGATTTCCAGGGGCTTCCTCAGCCCGGGGGGAGGTGCTCATGGTGGGCGGAAGAGCCTGGAGAGACCTGAGCATGTAGCCCAGTCGTCCAAGGGAGGCCTCACCTCTCCCAGCCCGACCATCCCTTCTCTCCCTCTTGCACCCCTGCCCAGGGGCCTGGCCATGAGCTGCCCTCTGAGCCTTTGTCGATTCTGTGCCCCTGCCTAGAATGCCCCTTCCTGCCTACCCGGCTCCTGCTGGTCCCTGGAAACCCTTGTCCTTCCACGGCCCCTCCTCACGTCCTGGCGGCGAATCTGCCCTTCCCCTGTGTCAGTGTGGCCACGTGGCCATTTCTTGCCACTGGCCTGACTCCCTGTCCCCTCGCCCGCTCACACTGTCACTAGACGTGGGCTCTCCAGGGACAGCCTACCTCAGCACCTCTGGGTCATGTGGGCAGGCTCCCAGTGGCCGTCACCAAGTGTTCTTGCGTGGGTGGGTCAGCGTCTCCATGGAGAGGGCAGCTTTCTTTTCTTAGACGGACACTTCGTCTAGGCCAGGCCCCATGCCGGGGGCTGGAAAGACAGAAGTCAGCCAGCTCCAGCTCAGCCCTCAAGGGCTCAGAGAGTGTCCATGTGGGGGTGGGATACTCTAGGGGGACATCATGGGGCCCGGGATGTGGGCTGCCCAGCCCCAAGGTTCCAGCGGGGACCCCAGGTCCTGCAATGGAGGGGGCTGCCTCCACCCGGGCCCCAGAAGCAGGGGCCTAGCCCAAGCTGAGGGCCGGAGTCATGGGCTCTGAATCCTGGCGGGAGACGGCCTACTGGTGGACATTCCAGTTCCCCACCTCAGCAGGGCTCGGGGGAAGGACCCAGGCACTGGCCCCAAATTGGACTTGTGTCCAGGAGACCTTTGGGGTGACAGCCCCATGGGCCCCCAACATTCCAGAGGAAACAGACCCAAGGACCATCTTGGTCCTTGCAGGCCCAGGTTCAGTGCCCGGGTCCCCTCCTGCGGACTGCGGGGGTCCCCAAGCAGGGGATCAGAGTGCCACTGTGCACTGGTCGCAGGTGTTCTTCTGTCAAGAAATGGCTGCTGCGTGCCCCTGTGTCTACAAAGATGAGGGCCAGCAAGGCCTTCACACCCCTAAAAGGCAAAGAAACATACACCAGAGCATTCTCTCCTCCGCTCTGGCCTACAGGGACTCTTCAGCTCACCTGGAAGAGACACGACCTTGGACACGGACCCCGGGGTCCCTGGCCCGCCTGGAACAAGGAGCCCGTAACCTGCTTCCTCCCTGCCCTGTTCTCGGTTCAGACCTTTGGCGTCTGCTCTTTCCTCTGTCTAGAATGTTCTCTCCTCATGTACGCGTGCAGCTCACGGACCGTTCTCCAGCCAAGACACGCTTGCAGGCCCTTCCTGGGACAGTCGCCTGCTGTCCCTGCGAGGTCCGGTTCAGGCCCCTGCCCCACCTGAGTCTCCCTGCTGCTGCATGGCTGGGTCCAGCCCACCCAGGACCCTGTGTCTGCCCCCTCTCCCTAGGCCAGCTCCGACTTCAGACGTAGGTCCCACAGTCATTGGCAAACGAAGAAGCAAAGGCAAGGTGACGTTCCGCCCCGGCAATCTCTCCATCTCTGTCTCCCCCTCCCTGCCTGTCCCTTCCTCTCTCCTCTTTTTTTTTTTTTTGAGCTGGAGTCTCACTCAGTCGCCCAGACCGGAGTGCAGCGGCCGCTCCCGGCCACCGCAGCCTCGACCTGCTGGGCTCCGGCGATCCTTCCTTCCGCCTCAGCCTTCCGAGTAGCGGAATTACAGGCGCGCGCTACCACGCCCGGCTGATTTTCTGATTTATTGTCGAGACGAGGTCTCGCTGCCCAGGCGGGTCTCGAGCCCGCGGGCTCAGGCCATCCGCTCACCTCAGCCTCCCAAAGGCGCGGGATGACGGGCTGAGCCACCGAGCCCGACTTTCTCTCCTCTTTTTCTCTCCTTCCCACTCCCATCTTTGGTCTCTGGGTCTTGGACTCTTAGAGCAGCCTGGAGCCTCCCTCCTCAACACAGTCTACTGCGTGGCGTCCAAGGCCATCTTCTCTGGAGGATTTCAACTTCAGGCAGGGCTCTGGTTAGCAGCTGGGCCCTGGGCAGGCGATAAGCACCTGATACCTACAAACGTCACACGGCGATCCAGATCAGAGTACATGGGCCTTCCTGGGTCCCAGAGAAGAGAACAGGTCACCGATCCCTGGTCAAGGGCTCTGGGGCTGTCCCTCTGACCAGTCTTGGGGTCACCCTCACTATCTTCTGGCAGAGAGACAGCACAGGTGGGTGGAGCTGTGGGGTGGCCTCTGGGGGACCTCCCTCCCTCTCCAGGTCCCTCCCTGGGTCTCCCAGCCTCTCTCCCTGGGCCTCTGGGGACAGAACTGGACCTCCCTGCCTCAGAGCCTCGTGGCTGCACTCCCCGGGGCCCAGCCCATGGGACGCCGCCCAGCCATCCGCAGCCACCTCACAGAACAGGCCACAGTCGGAAGAGCACCTTTATTGTGGGGTAGAGTAACACGACAGGCCGGGGTGCCTGCCAGGCATCCCGCCCGCCTCTGCCCACCCTCCAGACCTGCCTCGAGGAGGGGCCTTGAGGGCAGGGAGGGGCCAGAGGGACCAGGCCGCGGCCTCACGGGAGCACCAGGAGCACTAGGGACGGTTGCTCCTGCCATGAGGGGACATGCGCCCCGGCTGGCGCCAGCACCTCCAGTTCTCTGAGTTTGTGCCGCTGCTGAGTCCCGGGTCCCGGCCCAACGAGAGGGAAGCACCAGGGCCAGGCCGGTCGCCAGAGACCCGGGCCCGAGAGGCCTGAGAGTGACACTCCTAGCTGCTCTGGGCCGCTGGGCACCCGCCCACTGTGAAGCCAGCTGGGCCCCACGCCCTGGGGGGGGAGCATCCTGCCCCAGCAGGTCCCAGACTCTGGCAGGTGTCCGTCCCCCGTCCAGTTTGTCAAGGGGACACTGGGCCTGCGTGTCATGCAGAAGTGGCAGACCCTGCAGACTGCCCGGAGAGACTGACCGGACGGGCGAGGGCCGCAATCCCACCCCGCGGGTCGTGATCCTCCCAGGCTCCCGCCTCTGTCTCGGGGTGGGCGGGACCTGGTGGGGGCGGGCTGAGACAGGGAGGCAGCGGTGAGTGCTGCCAACCTGGTCTGGGGGCTCCTGCACCCCAGTGCTGCTCTCTCACGGGCCCCGATGCCCGTGACTGTCAGGGTCTCCCTGGCCTGAGAGCGGCTACAAGCCAGGCCGTCCCCAGCCTGTGGGGAAGGCGGCAGGGGGAGGGCGGCCCGGGACGCTGGGCGCCCTACCCATCTTCCCCACAGTCCTGCCCGCCTCAGAAGCCTGCCAGTCCCCGTGCCCTCCCTGTGTGAGCTCCCTCGTGGAAAGGTGGGGCAGGCAGGGTCGAGAGAATATGGCTTCAGGAATGGAGAGGCCGGGTTCAAATCCTACCCCGACCATCCTGAGCCAGCGGCCTCGGGTGGGTTATTTACACCGTCCGAGCCTCGGTCCCCCATGTAAAGCGGGGCTAATAAGCCTACCTCCTAAGGGTTAAATGAGACAACAGAAGGAAAACTCCCCGGACAGGCCCAGAAGCAGTGAGGGCTCAGTAAATGACGAGTATTAGAATCAAGCTCACGCACCCACCCCCGGCCCACCCAGACCCCGGCTCCAGCAGGGAGTGGACAGGCGGAGGGCTCTGCCGAGGGTCCCCCCGGACCCCGGCCCGGAGGCGCCATCGGTTCCCCAGGCCCTCAGGCCCCGGGAGCCAGGGTCCCTCACAGCCGCCCATGCCCGGAGCCGGTCCAGCGGGGGTGCCTTGGGAGCCAACGGCAGCGCAGGCCTCCAGGGCCGGGCCTGGCCGGGGCGGGGTGTCCCGGAGAGCTGGGCTCTCACTCGCTGCCGCTGGCCGGGCCAGCGCTCTTCTGCCCAGGGTCGGGCCCAAGCAGGGCAGCCAGGGTGCCGTCGGGTTGGGGGCCGCCCCGCTTCGTCTTGAGGTTGGCTCTCAGGGCGGCATCCTGGCCAGAGCCCCCGTCGGGGGTGGCCAGGGGATCTGGAAGGAAGGCGGAGGGCCGGCTCGAGGCGGGCGTGGGCGCTCTCGGAGGCCTTCAGCCCCTCGAGCATGCATTCACCCGCCGTTCGTCCGCTCATTCATTCACCCACTCATTCCTCCGCGCAGCCACCCACTCGTCGGCTCGCCTACCCATGGGCCTGTCCGTCCGTCCATCCGTCCACCCCCTTTCATTAACTCATCCATGCATCCACACGCTCATTGGCTCATTCACCCATTGAGCTGTCCACCCGTCCGTCCGTCCGTCCGTCCGTCCGTCCACCTACTCATTGGCTCATCCACCCATTGACCTGTCCATCCGTCCATCCATCCACTCACCCATTCATTCATTCATCCATGCATCCACCCTCTCATTAGCTATCTACCCACTGACCTGTCCATCCATTCATCCATCCATCCACCCACCCACCCACCCATTCATTTATTCATTCGTCCATGCATCCACACACGCATTGGCTCATCCACCACTGATGTGTCCATCCATCCATCCATCTATCCACCCACACCCACCCATCCATTCATTCGTCCACGCATCCATACACTCATGGACTCATCGACTCACTGACCTGTCCCATTCACCATTCGCTCACCCATCCGTCCTCCAACAAACGCCAAAAGCCCTGCACTCCAGGCCCTGCAGAGGTGCCAACCAACACTCTGCATAAGGCTCTCCTGGTGGGCCAAGGAGAGACATGAAAACACCACCCCATCATGGAGCAGAAGGTTGCTCAGGGCACCGTGGGGACAGAGGAGGGCTCAGGGAAGGCGTCACAGAGGCAGATCTTTGAGTAGGATCTGAAGCGGGAGTCGCCATTTGTCGGGAACTGGCCTGAGCAAAGGCGTGGGGGTAGGAGGAGCCTGATTCGACAGGGGGTGGTCTCCCCACCACAGGCTTGTGCTGGGGAGGGCTTTGGGAGCTGGGCCGATGCACCTTCAAGTCAGTCAAGGGCAGCAGAGAGCCACGGGGGATTGTAGAGCAGGGGAGCTGCAGGCTCAGACGGGCAAGTGACGGGACCACGAGGTGGGGAGACCAGAGGCCCGAGGCGGCCACCCTGACAGCGGCAGGGAGCCGGGGAAGGGGAGGGAGAATTCCAGGCGGCGGCCCGGTCACCACTCACCGTGGATTCCTATCATGTGTTCCAGAATGAGGACTCTCTCTGCCAGGATCTTGAGGGCTTCGCGGAGCTGCTGCACGCCCTCGCCCTGTGGGAGGAGACGGCCGGGGTCAGGGCCGGGGGCGCGAGGGGAGGCGGGGTTGTCCTGACACAGCATACCTGTCCCCATAGCCCCAGTCCTGCCTCGTTTCACCTGCCACCGTCATCACGTCATCGCTACAAACAGACGGACCCGCGACCGCAACACGGTTTGAAGCCCTTGTTCGCAGCCAAGGGGCCCAAAACACAGAGGACAGGGGTCATCCCTATGGCCCGGAGGGCGCTGATCCAGGCCTCAGATCCAGACCTGTCGGCCTTGTTTTTTTTTGAGTCGGAGTCTCACTCTGCCGCCCAGACTGGAGTGCAGCGGCCGCTCCCGGCCACCGCAGCCTCGACCCGCTGGGCTCTGGCGATCCTTCCGCCTCAGCCTTCTGAGTAGCCGGAATTACAGGCACGCGCTACCACGCCCGGCTGGTTTTTTAATTTTATTATAGAGATAAGGTCTTACTGCCCAGGCGGGTCTCGAACCCGCGGGCTCAGGCCATCCACTCACCTCAGCTGATTTTTCTTTGTTTTCTTTTTTTTTTCCTGTAGGGATAGGGTCTTGATATGTTGCCCAGGACGGTCGCCAACTCCTGGCCTCAAACAATCCTCCCAAAGTGCTGGGATTACAGGCATGAGCCACCACATCCAGCCAGTTCTTAGGAAATGGAAGGGCGGGTCACAGGAGCCTCTCACAGTCCCGTCTCAAGGGACCTGCGGGTCTGGACTCCCTCCTCAGCACCTCTGGCCTCTTCCCCCTCGCTGCCTCCTGCACCCACCGTGGCTGCCTTGGCTCCAGCCTCTTCTTCTCTGGCCCGGCAAGGTGCCAGCCTGGCCCTGACAGCTCCTACACACCCCGGAAGCCCCTCGGGGCACTTCCTGCTCAGCTTTGCAGTCCTCCCCCTCACGCCCCCTCCTCCACCCCCTCCATCCCCACCCCATCCCAGCCCCTCTCCCTTGTCTGCCCAGAGGACAGCGGGTCCCCACAGCCGACTGCTCCACACTTCGCTTTGGTACCCGGCTCACAAGGCCCCTCCTCCGCCCGTCCCTCCCCCACCCTCTGTCCTGGCGCCTGGGGCACATCTGTGCACCTGGCGCACGTCATGGTGAGAGAGACTTGCAGCCGGAAGCGTCCTTTAGGGAGAATGTCTTTTCTTTTTTTTGAGTGGGAGTCTCACTCCAGCGCCCAGACTGGGGTGCAGCGGCCGCTCCCGGCCCCCGCAGCCTCGACCCGCTGGGCTCCGGCGATCCTTCCGCCTCAGCCTTCCAAGGAGCCGGAACTACAGGCGCGCGCTACCACGCCCGGCTGATTTTTTGATTTATTGTAGAGATGAGGTCTCGCTGCCCAGGTGGGTCTCGAACCCGCGGGCTCAGGCCATCCACTCACCTCAGCCTCCCAAAGGCGCGGGATTACAGGCTGAGCCACCGAGCCCGGCTTCTTTTTTTTTTTTTGAGTTGGAGTCTCACTCCGTCACCCAGACTGGAGTGCAGGGGCCACTCCCGGCCACCACAGCCTTGACCTGCCGGGCTCCGGCGATCCTTCCGCCTCAGCCTTCCAAGGAGCCGGAACTACAGGCCCACGCTCCCACGCCTAGCTAATTTTCAATTTATCGTAGAGACGAGGTCTCGCCAGGTTGCCCGGGTGGGTCTCGAACCTGCGGGCTCAGGCACTCCGCTCGCCTCGGCCCCCCAAAGCTCTGGGATGACAGGCTGAGCCACCAAGCCCGGCCGGAGAATGTCTTTCCTGCAGGTCTGTGGCCCCTCCGCCAAGCTGAGATAAATCCCCCCGGGACCATCACCCCTTCTGCGGCCGCCCCCTTCCGTCTCCCGCAGCACGGCCGGGCCGGGGAGCTCCCAGGGCAGGGGAGGCCCGTCCACTGGGTGGCCCAGCACCCAGCTCAGGGGCCGGTTGAGGGTCAGATCTGTGAGGTGCCTGCCCCGCCCAGCACTGCCAGCCCAGGGCGCGGTGGGCGCAGCCTTACCTCTGCGGAGGCGGGCTTCTCCTCTTCCTCCCCCTCCACGCCGGGCTCGCCCTGGGAAGCAAAGCACACCGTCAACACTCCGTGGGGAGTCGGGGCGGCTCTCGGCCCTCTCCAGCTCCTGGGGTGGCCCCGGGGGCCTGCAGGGAGGAGGGGGCAGGAGGAGAGTGGAGCCCAGGGACAGGTGCTGGGACCGGGATCCCTGCCCCGGAGTGAGCCGAGCAGAGGAGCCCAAGGCCCCGGGGTTCGCCCGCACAGCGAAGCGTCCAGGGTCAGGTGTGAGGGCTTAGTTCTGCTTCTGGGGCAGAGGAAACTTGGGGTTGGAAGCCGGTGAGCGCATGTCCGGGCTCTTCCAGGATCCGACAGCCTGCCTCGATGGCTCTGCCTCCCAGCTTTCACAGGGGGCCAGGGACTCCCGCCTCTCAAGAACGGCTGCAAGACCCGTTACGACTGTGTGACCTTGAGCAGATGGTGCTACCTCTCTGTGCCTGCTTTCTCATCTCTAAAAGGAGGGCACTGACGGCACCTATTTCAGAGTTATTAGGGGAGATCAAGTAAATCGATATTTTTTCTTTAATTTTTTTGTTGCTTCTTTCTTTCTTTCTTTATTTTATTTATTTTTTTGAGTTGGAGTCTCACTCGGTCGCCCAGGCTGGAGTGCAGTGGCCGCTCCCGGCCCCCGCAGCCTCGACCTGCTGGGCTCCGGCGATCCTCCCGCCTCGGCCTTCCGAGTAGCCGGAATTACAGGCGTGCGCTACCACGCCCGGCTGATTTTTTTTTTGATTTATTGTGGAGAGGAGGTCTCGCTGCCCAGGCGGGTCTCGAACCCGCGGGCTCAGGCAGTCCACTCACCTCGGCCTCCCAAAGGCGCGGGATGACAGGCTGAGCCACCGAGCCCGGCTTGCTTCTTTTTGAAAAAGAAATTCTTGTTGCTGTTTTTCTAAGTAAGTCAGTATTGACAATGAACTTAGCCGAGAGCCTGGCACCTAGAAGTGGTGTCCAAGTGTTCCCTGTTATTTGTCAGTAGACGGAAGCCCAGGGGGAGGCACGGCCTTGGGGCTGACACCCCAGGGTGTAAATCCTGGCTCTACTGTGGCCTGGCTGTGTGACCTTGGGTAAGTTACTTAAGCTCTCTGAGCCTCAGCTGAATGGTCTTGCTGGGTCGCTGTGACGCTTAATACACGGTGGAGGAAGAGGGCGCCTCCACGGTGGCCAGCACACAGTAGGTGCTCAGCGAAGATCCATGCGTTGCCAGCCCCCTTCCCCACCCCCCACCTCATTCCCCGGCCCTGTGCTGGCCTCCTCGGCCCTGGAGGCCGGAGTGGAGTCTCGTCTCCAGGGAGGGTGAGGACTGACAGGCTCTCGTTTCTGGGAGGTTCGGAGAAGGGAAGGGACTTCCCAGGCCACACAGCATGCGGGCCTGGGCCCGGGCCCCACGGCGACAAGGCTGCCGCCCGCCTCGCGGCACGGGAGGCCGGCTCAGTCCTGCCCACACGCTCCCGACGCCCGAGCCGGGGGCAGCCCAGCCAGGACAGACCCCGCCCGCTGCGCCCAGGCCCGCAGCACAGCCTGCAGCCCCGGGAGACCCAGGCCCACGCGCACGCCCACACTTACAGACGGCCAGGCCCTGCGGGGATCAAACAGGTGCGTGAGGCCCTGCCCGTCCCGCCAGGTCTCCGGTCTCCACCCACCCCACCAGAAGAGGGTGGAAGAGGAAGGGGGAGGAAGGCCTGGAGGGAACGAGCCCCTCGGAGCTGGGGTGCGACCCTGGGCTTCAGCGGAGCCCGCATGGCAACGCCGACCACGGCTGTCACCGGAGGAGGGGAAGTGGAGAGACAGGGGACCGTGGTGGTGCTGGCCGTGTCCCATGCATGCTGACGCCACCCCGACGGCTCCGGGAGCCCCGGGCCCTCGTGTCCGGCCGCGCCCTGCCAGCTCCACACATTCCGCCTCTGCCCAAGGCGGAGTCCCTGTGTCCACACCCCGCGGCCTCCCTTCTCAGAAGGGCTCCTGGGCCGGCAGTCTGCTCCCTGCAGGCACCTGGGAGGGGCCCGCAGCCTTCCCGTGCCCCCGGCCCGTGGGTGCCCTCAGCCCGGCCCGCCCAGGCCACTTTGCGAGCATGTCCCTTGACTCTGCTGAGCCCACGGCTGCGGCCCGGGACCCTGCTCCACCCCCGCTTGCTGCTGTGGTCGTGGGTCTTCCGGCTCCTCCCCCGCCCGCCTTCCAAGCCCTCACACCGCCAGAGGGCCTTGCAGAGGTGCGGCTGGGTCCCAGAGTCGCCCCCCTGAGACTCAACGAGACCCCTCCGGCGTGGCAAAGGCCCACACCGGGGACAGGTGAGGCCCTGCCACAGCCCCGCCCCACAGCCTCTGCACTCAACCTTCCCCCACTCTGCACTTGACCTTTCCCCCACTCTGAACTTGACCTTCCCACCTCTCTGCACTTGACCTTCCCCCCCTGCTCTGCACTTGACCTTCCCACCTCTCTGCACTTGACCTTTCCCCCCGCTCTGAACTTGACCCTCCCACCAACGGGGCTGGGGGACCACACAGCTGGAGAGGCCAGGCGAGCCTGGGACCCAGGACGGAGTCAGGCGAGTCTCAGGGAGGGGCCTGGGGCTGAGGAGGACCTTCCGGGGCCTGGCCCGGCCCTGCCCTCACTCTCTCAGTGACCTCAGGCCACACCCAGCCCCTCTGGGACTCCGTCAGCCTTGTCTGTGAAGTGGGGGCAATGCCAGCAAAGCTGGAACCCACACCCACCTCCTGCCCACCCCGTGCCACCGGCAGGAGACCAGCTTCTTCTCTCCTGGGAAGATGGGGCCCAGTCACCCTCACTCCCTGCCAGAGACGGCCAAGTCCTTACCTGGGAGCCGGGTGCTCCGGGGGGCCCTGGGGGACCCCGAGGTCCAGGGGGACCTGTGGGCAGAGTCACAGATGGTCACCTGGCGCCGGAGGGGCCCGGCGTCCCCGTCGATGGCTGGGAGGGACACGCCCAGGCCCCGCCCCGGCACCTGCCCTGGGTCTGTCTCCACAGACCGCGAGTGAAGGTTTGTGGACTGAACCGTGGCAGCCGGGGAGGTGCACACGCCCCGCCTCCGACCCCAGGGTCCTGCCTCCGTCCACCCTCCTCCCCTCCCCCCCTCCTCCCAGGGCCCAGCCTGGGGGTGCCCAGGCGCACCTCGCATGTGCGGCCGCCTCACATGCGAGATGTCCCGAGCCCCCTCCGCGCCCATCCCGCGTGCCTGGGCCACGGCAACGGCCTCCCAGCCCTCCGCCCCCCGGGCCGCCACTCGGAGCCGGCCCTCAGAAACCCAGCGAGGCCCTCTCAGGCTCCCAAAGTCCTGGCCTCCTTCCCCCGGGCCCCCTCCCCTCCGCCGGCGAGTTCCTCTGCTTCCGGTCTTTGCCAACGCTGCACCTTCCTCCTGGAGCCTCTGTCCCTCCTCCCTCCCAGCAAACTCCTTCCTGCTAGTCTCAGGCTGAGCATCACCTCCTCCAGGAAGCTCTCCCAACACCTGTCCTCACTCCTTCTCTAGGCGACTCCCTGCTGTAAACCAGCCACCCCGGCTCACACGTCTGACGCCCCCATGGGCCCTGGGGTGTCCCGAGGGCCAGGCTGGGTCTCTCGTGCCCAGCATGAGGAGAGGGATCATGACCAATCTCTGGCCTGCCTGGAAGAGTGAGGCTTCTGTTCCCGATGGCCGCCCACGGTCCCATGCCTCCTGGGCTGCAGGGAGCCCCACCCACATCAAGACTCAGTCTGGGCTGGGATTGGTGGCTCAGCCTGTCATCCCAGCACTTTGGGAGGCCGAGGTGAGTGGACTGCCTGAGTCCGTGGGTTCGAACCCAGCCGGGGCAACTTGGCCAGACCTCGTCTCTACAATAAACCAAAAACTTAGCCGGGCCTGGTGGTGCGTGCCTGTAGTTCCAGCTACTTGGAAGGCTGAGGCAGGAGGATCGCCGGAGCCCAGCAGGTGGAGGCTCGGGAGGCCGTGAGCGTGCCACTGCCCTCCAGGCTGGGCGACAGAGTGAGACTCCAACGCAAAAAACAAAAAAGACTCCATCTGGTTAAAAACAGACAGCCCAGGGGAATACTCGTGGCTCAGTGGTAGAATCCTCGCCTCCCATGTGGGAGACCCGGGTTTGAGTCCCAGCCAATGCAAGCTTCTTAACTGGGCTCAGTGGCTCACGCCTGAAATCCCAGCACCTTGGGAGGCTGAGGCGGGCGGAATGCTTGAGCCCAGGAGTCCGAGACCAGCCTGGGTAACACAGTGAGACCTCATCCCTACAACAAAATTTAAAGACTTAAAAAAAGCTGGTGTGGTGGCGCACGCCCATTGTCCCAGCTAGGCTCCTCTCCCGGGAGGCTGAGGTGGATCACCGGAGCCCAGGAAGGTGAGGTTGCCGCGAGCTGGGATCGTGCCACGGCACTCTAGTCTGGGCAACAGAGGCAGACCCCGACCCCAAAGAGCAGCCACCCTCCCTCCACGCGCCCTCCCTCCAATCCTGAGACCTGTCGAGTCACCTGGGGGACCCAGGAGCCTCTGAGCATGTCACCTTTCCTCCCCGGAGCGTCTGCTCAAATGTCACGTGGTGGCGAGCCCTGCCTCTCCCTGGTGGCTGCCTCAGACCGCTGACCCTGTGGCCGTTACTTATGTGTGACCCTCGTGCCTGGTCTCCCGTCCCCCGGGAGCATGTGAGTTTCCTGGCGGCTGGGTCTTTCTTTGGATTATTCAAGTGTCCCAGGAACCCAGAGCCCGGCCCAGCCCAGCCGGTGCCCGCTGGATGTTTGTCACACGCACAGAGGAAGAATGAATGACAGGGGCGGGGCACGGTGATCCGCGGGCCCCCACTGAGGGTGCGCAGAGGATGGGGACCAGGAGCCGGGTCCCGCCCCTTCGAGCCCCGGCCCCCTCCCCCGGGGCCCTGGGTCTCGGTCTCAAAGGCCCAGGCCTGCGGTCACCAGCTTGTGAGCTGCCCTCAGGCTTCCCCGGTACGGGCCCACTCTGGCCCCTGCACGGGCAGCCCGGGGCCCCTTCAGGCGGGCGAATGTCCTAGCAGGGTCACTTGGGCTTCGTGGGTCCGGTCCCCTGGAGGCCTCAGCTCGGGCCACGCAGTCCCCGGCACCGTCCCCATGCCATGGACCCCAGCCGGCCCCGGCCCCCGGCCTCCCGGGGCTCAGGCCAAGCCTGAGGACGCCTCCATCCCTGCCTGCTCGTGCCGCTGTCCCACCCACGTACCTGGCGGGCCGGGGGGCCCCCGGGGCCCTGGGACGCCGGCCAGCACTGTGTCCACGATGGCAGATGCCAGGCGGGAGTCTCCATCTGTGGGAAGAGCAGAGTGACCGGGGCTGGCAGGGCGGGGCCCGCAGGGCTGGGGGCTGGGCCTGAGCACCGGGCACTGAGCCAGGCCCCCGGGGCCCTGGGTAGTGGACGCGCTTGATCCCACTGCCCAGAAGAGCACAAGGAGGCCCAGGCAGTCAAGGGCAGGGGAAGCCAGGTCAACTGCATATAAAACATACACTTCTGGAACCCTCCAGACCCTTCAGACTTGGGGCCGGCCCGGCTTACTTCCCCGGTGCCTCAGAAAGGCAGTTTCTTCCAGGCTCCACCTGCCCATCTTGACACACAACTGCAGAGCCTCCTCCAGGAAGCCCTCCCTGACCACCCCTCTGAGCTGCGGTGGCCTGGGCTGCCCATGATGATGACCACACTGCCTGGGGTGGGGATGGGCTCTGGCCAACAGTGGACCTCCGGGGTGACTCCGCCCTGACCCATCCCCAGAGCCAGGTCCAAAGCCCCAGGCAGTGTCTGGGGGCCACGGCTGTCCCTAAAGAGCCTCCACGCTCTTCTCAGACTCACACCCCAGCCCTCCAGGGAGGCCCAAAGCTGTGGGGAGGAGTGTCCTGGCTGGGCAGGGCTCTGGGTGCCCGAGGTGATGAGGGACAGGGCAGACGCGGCACATCGTGCCCAGGCAGGGCCGGTCAGAGCCCTTGAGCGCCTCGTGGCCCCTGGGTGCAGACAGCCGGCCCCTGAGACCAAGGCACGCCGCCCGGGGGCGTCCCTGTGCCCACCAGACAGGTGAGGAAGCAAGCTAACCCTCGCCCCTGCCTGCCCGGCCCAGCCCAGGCACTCCCGAGGGCGGCCCGGGCCCCAGCCCACCAGGGAAGGCGTGCCTCCTGGTGCAGGCACCAGGTGGGCCTGTGTTTCCGTCTCCAGGGCATCCGAGAGCCGGGAGTGCTGGCATCGCGGCAGATGGGGAAACTGAGGCTCACAGAGGGACAGTGGGACTCGGGCGCAGATCTCAGTGTTTTCCGAGGGCTGGGCAGCCTGGGGAGGTGGAAGCCCAGCAAGAGGGGGCTGGGGTCTCTCCGACAGCTGGCCCAAGTCCCCCCCCACCGGGCCTTGATAGCCACCGACCTGTCCTCTCGTCTCAGAATAACTAGCGAATTAATTTTTTGAGTCGGGATCTCGCTCTGTTGCCCAGGCTGGAGGCCGTCGCACGATCACGGCTGCCACAGCCTGCGTCTTCGGGGCTCAGGCGATTCTTCCTCAGCTGCCGGAATAGCTGAGACTACGGGCGCGTGCCAGCATGCCCGGCTAATTTGTCTGATGTTTCTGCAGAGACCCTGGGTTCAGGCAATCCCCCCGCCTCGGCCTCCCAAAGTGCTGCGATGATAGGCATGAGCCGCCACGCCTGGCCTCTTTTCAGGCTTTAGAATCCATCCCACCGCCTTCCTCTTAAAACCCTTCCCCATCGGCTCAGGACGCTTAAACAGAAATGACGCTCTTCGGAGGGTCACAGGCTCCTCTGCCTGGCGGACCACTGCCTGGCTGTCCTGGCCTCTCCAGGTGGAAGTGGATGTTTCCGTGTTCAAGGGTCTCTCGGGCGGGGCTGTGCCCTGAGGGCAGGACTGGTCTGCTTTTCCCACCGCCGTGTCCCCCGAAACTAAGACGGGGTGCCCTGCGCATAGTAGGTGCTCACCAAATGCTTGCTGAGGTAGGATTTGTGAAGAGGAGGTGGAATGAGGATCGGCCTTGGCATTGTCAGGAGGGGAACCCGGCCAGGCCAGAGGCAGAGTGAGCCTCGGGGAGGGTCAGGACTCCACAGGCAGGGAGCGGGCACCCAAGCAGGGTCAGGCCACTCTGGGGCTGAGAGCCAGGCTGGGGGCCAGGACCGGCCCCCCCGTCCCAGGCTAATGCCCGTCCCTGCCACTGGCGGGTCCACGGGGAGGGCCCGTCGACCAGAAGACCGCGCAGCCGGCCTCGCCCCCGCCTCCCACGCCCGGCCGCCCCCTCCCCAGCACGACACTCACCGTCCTTGTCTGTAGACGGCTGCAGGGAGTAGAGGGCACCTTGGGGGCCGTTCGGCGAGGGGCCCGGGCTGCCTGCCGGACCTGGGGGTCCCGGGGGACCGGGGCGCCCCATCTCTCCAGGAAGCCCGCGGGGCCCCGGTGGCCCCAAGAGCCCTGCAGCGGGAGAAGAGGAGTCACCGGGGCGCCAGAGCCTGGCGACTGAGAATTTACAAACAGGGAAACTGAGGCACTGATGGAGATAGGGTCGGTCGGGGCAGCCGGTCGAAGGCGGCCTCTGACACAAGTCTTCCCAGAGGCCTGTCCCGGGACCTGAGCAGAGTGGCCTTCCCTTCCCAGTCCAGCCCAGAGGGGACGCGGGGGACAGCCGGGAGGGCAAGGGAGGCAGGGGTGGCAGAACCATCAGAGGCTCCGGCCAGAGGCCCGTGGGTCCTGCCCAGGACCTCAGCTCCGGGGCAAGGGCACCAGGGCGGGCTGCCAGCCCTGCCAGCCCTGTCCCAGCTTGACCAGAGAGCACGCCCCTGCAGGACCCCAGAGAGGCTGGGGAGGGGGCGTCTCTGGAGGGGTTTCAAGGGTGGACCCCCGCAGCCCACCCTCACACCTGCCCCCAGCGCCCCGAAGACCCTTTTCCTCGAGCCCACGGCCAGAGAAGGCCTAAGGTGCCGGGGTGGGGTGGACACGGGCCGTGGGAAGAACAGCCGGAGGCCCCCAGCCAGGTCAGGGTCGGGTGGGGAGAAAGCCTGGCCGCTGCCCCCGTCGACATCAGGCGAGGGTCCTTACCGGGGGGCCCCGCCGGGCCCTTCTCTCCCGTCTGGCCCCGGTCACCTTTGGAGCCTGGGGGGCCCGCAGGCCCTGGAGGTCCCGTCTGGCCCGGGGGCCCTAGGAAGAGAAGGAGACGGGACCTCAGGACACGGGGGGCCGAGCTGCCTCCGGCATCGCCGGCCCGGCCACGGGGCGTCTGGCGCACCTTCCCCGGGAGCCCCGCCCACCCGGGCCCCCAAACGGACAGAGGCCTCATCCTCAGCTCAAGGGTGTCTCGGGCTTTGCAGTCCACACACCGCCGTGGCACCCAGGAACGTCTACGGTCCCAAGGACTGCGTTTGCTCCCGTGTTAAATGTGGGGAAGCCGAGGCCTGGAAAGGTCTGGTCCTGGCCCAAGGTCGAGGAGCCAAGCCGAAGCTCAAGCTTCCGAAAGCCAAGTCCCTGCCTCACGCCCAGATGTCTCCCTGCCCAAGGTCAGGAGCTGGGCACGGCCTCCTCGGAGGCCCCAGGAAGCCCTGAAGGCCGGTCAGCCCCGCTCCAGCGCCCAGGCCCTGGGGGCGGATGAGAGCGGGAGATGGGGAGGGGAGGCCCAGCCCTTCTCCCTCTGGGCTGCCCGAGACGACGCTCAGAAACGCCCGCCCATCTGACGGAGGGACCAGCGCCCGCTTTCGGGAACCTTCAGGCCTGGGCTGTGCCTGGCTGGCCAGCTCCGGGCGTCGCCATGTGTGAGGTGCGCGCTCCCCCCGGCGGCCAGCCTTGGAGCTGCACCCTCCCTGGCAGGAACGGTCAAGGTCGCGGGGCTTGGGTCCTCCTGGGGCGGGAAGCTCCCCCTTTTCCGTCCCGGGAGAAAGACCGGAAGGCTGTGGGCAGGAGGCAGCCCTCTGGGCATGCGATCTCGGGGATGGTGCCTCGAGGGGTGGACCAGAGTGAGAAACCCCCTTCCCCCTGCAGGCCTGAGCTCCCGTCCTCCGCAGCCTCCAGCCCCCTGAGGCGCGTGCGGGACGCGGGCTCTTCTCCTGGGGTCCCCGGAGGCCACCTCTCCCCGGCTCTGTGGCGGTCTGCCCTCACGGTGAGAGAACCGTCGCAGAGTATACCATAAACTTAGGTTAAGAGCATGCTGCAACCCAATAAATATGTAATCGGCTTGTGGACAATAGCACGGCCATTTTCGTTTTCTGCTTTAAAACGTAACCTGTAGCTGTTTAAAGTTTCAGTGATGGGAGAAACTGCAAAGCTCCAGTTCAAGCTTCAACCCCTTCCCTTGACCCACTTTCCCCTCAGCAACAACCAGTCAGGTGCCAGGGGGAAATCACCTAAAGTTTCCAGATGTCTCTGCAACTTCCCCAGCTGGTGGGCCAAGGTCGGCCCGAGTCAAGCTAGCCGATCCTCCACGATTGGGCTGACCCCCAGAGGTTACTACCCAATTCAATGGTAACAAGACTGGAAAGTCCCCCCAAATTCCTCCTCCCTTTGTGCAAAAGCATAAAAGGCGTCTGCTGAAGGAAGTCAGGGCCTCTGGGTGGACTCCGCTGCGTTGGTGGTCGACAGAGGTCCAGGCTCGAGCTTGCAAATAAAGACCCTCTTGAACTGCCATCGGAATTGGCTCTTGGTGGTCTCTCGGATGGAACTTTCGGCCACTACAACGGCTCTGTCTCCACGCCTCAGGCCAGCATCGGAAGAGACCCATACGCAGAAACAGGGCGCACGGTGTGTGTCCAGAGAGGGGGTGTGAGTGCTCAGGGTTGGATCTGGGGCCTCAGTCGGGAGCAGGGAGAGGGGAGGACTCCCCGCCATAAGGGTCCCAAGGGGGCTGAGGATCGCCGGAGCACAACGCCCCTGGCGTACCAGGGGACCCCAGGGTGTTCCCTGACGTCTCCGAGCCTCCGTGGTCTGCTCCGTCCCACTGAGGTTCGCGGCTGCGTGGGAAGGTGGCCGTGACACCCGTTCCGCCCAGGGTGACACGAAAACACCGAGTGGCTGGCCCAGCACGGGCACCGGCCACGCGTGAGGGACACCAGCCTCCACCTCTGCGTCCAGCCCCCTGGGGAGGGGCCGGCGACGCGTCGCCCTGGAGGGAGCCCCGCACAGCGCCGGCCACCAACTCGGCCTCCCACAACTGTAACCACGACGACTGCGGCTGTTCTTACTGTCCGGCAGCCCCAGAGGGCAGGGCCCCGGCCGGGGGAAACTTTCTCCCCGTCTCGAAACTGTGGCGGGAAAACAGGGCGGCCCCCCCGGTCAGAGTTCAGGGCGGACCCCCCCCAAGAGTGCCGGGAGGGCGGCCGGCAGCGCCCGCTTCCCGGGGCGCCGCAGAGTGGAGCCAGGCAAGGAGGGCTGGGCTGGGGCCCGCGGAGGACCGTGGCCGGGCGGGGAGACGACGAGGAATGGTGGAGACTGCAGCAAACTGCGGAGCTTGGGCTGGAGCCTCGGTGGCCGCCGTGACTGCGCTGCAGCTGGTTGATTCTGTGAGGGACTGTCCCAGCCCCAGGGCCAGATCGCCCACTTTTATTTTATTTATTTATTTATTTATTTCTGAGTTGGAGTCTCACTCTGTCGCCCAGACTGGAAGTGCAGCGGCCGCTCCCCGCCCCCGCAGCCTCGACCCGCCGGCTCCAGCGATCCTCCCGCCTCAGCCTTCCCAGTAGCCGGAATTCCAGGCACGCGCTACCACGCCCAGCTGATTTTTTTGATTGATTGTCGAGATGAGGTCTCGCTGCCCAGGCGGGTCTCGAACCCGCGGACTCAGGCCATCCACTCACCTCAGCCTCCCAAAGGCGCGGGATGACAGGCTGAGCCACCGAGCCCGGCTTATTTATTTTTTTAAAGAGAAGCTAGTAATCCTGATTTTTTTGGTGAAATCTCCCAGTTTTAAAATGATGGCTCCAGTTTTGTTTTTAATGTTTTCACAGAGAGGGGGTCTCCCTGTGTCACCCAGGCTCATCTTGAACCTCCGGCCTCGAGGGATCCTCCCGCCTGAGTCTTCCCAAGTGCCGGGACTACAGGCACACGTCACCACACCCGGCTGGTTTTTAACGTTTTTTGCAGAGATGACATCTCGCCACAAGCCATCCTCCCGCCTCAGCCTCCCAGCGTGCTGGGATTCCAGGCATGAGCCACGGCGCCTGGCAAACGCCAGGTGGGCACGCCTGACCCAGAGGGCCCAGTGGGTGGCCTCTCCGGGGGGCCTGGGAGGCCACCCCCGGGGCTGCTTGGGCCGTCCCGAGCCCCCCGCCGCAGGCCTCACTCACCGGCCGGGCCCGTGGGCCTCCCCCCCGGGGGGCCCGGGGTGGGGAGGGGGATGGCGTCGGGCAGGAAGTCCTCGTTCCAGGGGGGAGGGGTGCTCTGGGGGGCCGGCAGGTCGTTGTCCGGGCCTGAGGTTCGGTCCGCGGCTTCCAGCAGGAGGACCTGGACCAGAGAAGGCACACGGGGTCAGGCCCGGCCACGTGCGTGCAGGGACGCGCCCCCCCACGAGACCCCCTGCTGCACGTGGCCGGCCACGTTCCGGGTGGGACACCGTGCCCGTGGCCGGGCGTTTTCCCTCTTGGCTTCTCCTCCCACATCGGGACAGTCGGCGTCCTCAGGGCCTTCCAGACACCTCCAGCATCCCTGCGCTTTCTTCCACACCCCCGCCCCCGGGACGAGGGTCTGCGACTGTTTGAGTGACCACCTGCTGGCCTCACTCCGCCAGGGGAGCCCCCGGGGTGGGACCATGGGCGTTTTGGCCTCCCCCGACTGACCAGGCACACACGTCGGGGTCCTGAGGACGTGTGGGTGACGGAAGGAAGGGGAGAGCAGGGCGGGAGGGAGGGAAGGGGTGGGGGGAATAAATCGGCCCTTCCGGGTCCACCGTCTTTGGAGACCCGCCAGGAAAGGTGGCCACAGTTGTACAGGGCCAGGCTGGAGGGCAGCCCCGTCCTCTCCCCCTGAGGAAGACCCAGAGCCTGGCCTCGGAGACTGTCTTTTTCTTTCTTTTTTTTTGAGTCGGAGTCTCACTCTTTCGCCCAGACTGGAGGGCAGTGGCCGCTCCCGGCCACCGCAGCCTCGACCCGCTGGGCTCTGGCGATCCTTCCGCCTCAGCCTTCCAAGAAGCCGGAATTAAGGGGGCCTAAAACCCCGCCTGGGTGATTTTTTATTTATTGTAGAGATGCGGTCTCGCCAAGTTGCCCCGGCGGGTCTCAAACCCACGGGCTCAGGCCATCCACTCGCCTCGGCCTCCCAAAGCGCTGGGATTACAGGCTGAGCCACCGAGCCTGGCTGAGACTGTCTTTTGCTTTCGAGTGACCTGGGAGCAGGCCCTCAGTGGCCTCAGCGAGACCCTGCTGTCCTGCAAAGCGGCCGGCAAGGGGTGCCAGGCATGCGGCCGGCCGGGAGAGCCTGGGAACCCCGGGCCGTGGAGGGCGCTGTGGACCCGGCAGTCCAGCGCATGCGGTGGGTCACAGGGGCAGACCGCCGCCCTCACAGTGCTCAGGCCCGGGCAGGGCTGAGGGCCCCTCTGAGCAGGCCCTCACCAGCTCTGCAGGGTCCTGGGCCTGGGGGACAGTCCCCGGATCCCTGGGGACAGAGTGGCCCGTTCTGGGCCCTGCCCTGGCAGCCGAGTCCCTGGGGCGTGGGCACGTGGGCGGCAGCCATGCTCTCGGCCTGCTCAGGGTTCTGTGTTGCTGTGAATTTTTTGTTTGTTTGTTTGTTTGTTTTTGAGTTGGAGTCTCACTCTGTTGCCCAGACTGGAGTGCAGCGGCCGCTCCCGGCCACCGCAGCCTCGACCCGCGGGGCCCCCCCCATCCTTCCGCTCAGCCTTCCGAGTAGCCGGAACTACAGGCGCGCACTACCACACCTGGCTCATTTTTTGATTTTATTGAGAAATGAGGTCTCGCCAAGTTGCCCAGGCAGCTCTCGAACCCGCGGGCTCAGGCAATCCACTCACCTCAGCCTCCCAAGGCGCGGGATGACAGGCTGAGCCACCAAGCCCGGCTTGCTGTGTCTTTTGAGAGACAGGGTCTGGCTCTGTCGCCAGGGCTGGAGTGCAGGGGCGCGATCACGGCTGACGGCAACCTCGGCCTCCTGGGCTCCAGCCATCCCCCCGCCTCAGCCCCCCCAAAGGGCTGGAATCCCAGGCGTGAGCCGCCGTGCCTGGCCGGCTCAGGGTTCTGACACAGGCCTCACGCTTCTGCTCACCCCCCACAGGACGCAGCTCTCCAACAGCCCCGAGCCGCCCCCAGACGCCCGGCCTGGTCCAGGGGACCCCAGACTTCAGGGTCTCCATTGGGGCTGGGCCGGGCCTTCCCGTCCTGCGAGGCTCCCTCCACCCCCAGGGCCACTCCCCGAGCCGCCCCCTTCCTTGTCCTGACAAGGGCCGGTGAGACAGGAAGTGTCACTGTGGCCACATCACACAGGAGGTGGACACCGCGGCTCGGAGACGGCACGTGGCTCGGCCCAGGCCGCCTGGCGAGCGGGCAGTGGGGCCAGGGAGGGCCCAGGCACTGTCCCGTCCACCGAGTCACAGTGTGTCCTTTCCACAGCTCGGCTCAGCCTCATGGAGGCACAGAGAAGGGACGTGGCTGCCTCAGATCGCGCAGGGTAGACGGCCGCCCCCTGCGCCCCGGAATCCCCTGGGGAGGGGAGAGTTCCCATTCCTGGAGCAGTGGGGGAGGGGTGGCTCTGGGGACCTGGGACGGGAGGGCCAGGGACAGTGGGTGTGAGGGTGGGGGCAAGGAGACCCATCCAGACCTGGTGCTCCCGGGCTGAAGCAGGAGGGGGGGCGGGGGCTGGGGACAGCCCCCTATTTCTGGCCTGGCTGCGGGGACAGTCGAACAAGGGCCGGGGCGGGGACAGTCGAACAAGGGCCGGGGCGGGCGGTATGGGGGTGGGGAGGTCTGGGGAGGAGCACCTGCCCTGGGTTCCAGGAACGCCCGGGCCTTCTCCGCCCCGGCAGGGCCCCCCTGGAGGGACCTGTCCCCTGCAGACGTGCCCCCGGGCCCCAGAGGCCTGGCTCGCTCCTTCTGGGCCCCCCCGCCAGGGACCCCACGGCCCGCAGAGCCCAGGACCCGGCCAGAGGAGCCCTGCGGGAATCAGCCTCACCGGCGTCTCGGCGTCTCGGCGTCTCGGCGTCTCGGCCGGGCTCCCGGAGAAACGGACCCCACCCCGCCCAGGCATGAGCTCACCGGGGCGGGCAGCGGTGGGCGCAGGCCTGGGCCCAAGAACCCCAGACCGCAGCCCTCGGGGACAGTGGCCCGACGATGTCATGGTGGCCCGGCCCATCGGCTGGGACACCGCCCTCCTGCACCAGAGACTGCAGGGGCTTCCGGGACCCTCGCCTGGGAAACCCCTCGGGGACCTGCCCACCACGTGCGGTCCGTGAAAGCGGAGGGCGAACCGAGGGGGAGGGCAGGAAGGCGGGCAGGAAGCTCCCGGTGCCCTGCCAGCCTTCTGCCCTGCAGCCTGCCCAGGAAACGGGCGCCAGGAATCTCACACCAGCTCCCAGATCTGGGACGCCATGGGGGGGGGGGCGGTAAAGATGGCTGCCCGGCCCCCACTGCTGCAGAACACTCTGTGGTGCCCCTGTGTGTGTGGCCAGAAGAGGAATCGGACAGGCCTAAGCTGTCACAGCCATCCCTTTCTGCCTGGCCTGGCGTGCAACCTCCCAGCTCCCTTGCGACGAGAAGGTCCCACAGCCCAGCCCCGGCTCAGGGGACATAACGAGTCTGCCGGGACCCTCCACTTTCTGCCTTTAAACACGAGTGAGGGTGTGACACCTTGAGCTGCAGCAGCCACTTTGCATCATGAGGCCCCAAACCTGCAGACAGCAGCCAACTCCCTAAGGGGGCGTCGTCTACGAAAAGCCTGGCTCTGTGAGCCACCGATCAGCTCCAGGACCACCTACTCCTGGACTTCTCATTGAGCGCACAGTAAGCATCCTGATGCAATAAGCTGCCATGGGCTGGGTGGGTTTCCTTCCTGACGCACCAAAACAGACTTCTTGTCTGAGGGAGTGAAGCCTCAGTTTCTGCTCTTTATTTTCTGCCTGCTTTTCGGCCTCCTGTCTGGGGTCTGCCTCACTCCTCCCGATCCCAGCCTCTGCCCCGGCTGACCCCAGCTCTGTGTCCTCTCTGCCTCCTGCAGACTCGCCCGGCCTCGCTGCAGACCCTGGAGCTGCTGGGATGTCCTGGAGACTAGCCGGCAGTGTTCCCTCCCGCTCCGGGCCATTGCTGGTCAGGGTCCTCTGGCCTAGTGGCCCTGTCTCTCCAGGGGACGTGTGGTGGGACTTGAGGCAGGCAGGGGCCTCCAACAAGAAGCAAGAGCTGAGAGGGGGTGCCCCGGCCCCCACCTGGGAGTCCAGACCACTGTCCCAAAGTGGGGGCGGTCAGAGCGGCTCTGCTCCCCGGTGCACCTCTGCACACCCAGACTCAACCTCCCCGCCCCCAGCGATCCACCCACGGGCTCCTGCGTTCCCTCCTCCGGCCAGCATCCCGTTTCCAGGTGAGCCGGGAGACCCGAGGACCCCTGGGCCCTGCCGCCCACCCTGGGGTGCACAGAGAGGACGCCGCCCCCGCCCCCAGGGTCGCAGCCCTGCCCGGGCCGCTGCCCAAGGAGGCCCTGGTGCTGGGGCCCTCGGGAGGCGTCAGGGTCGGGAGGGCCAGGGGAGGAATGGCTCATGGCGGGAGGGCGCAGGTGGGGATGGGGCGGGGGACAGCTGGCAGCGTGCCCGTCCTCCCGGGAGCTGTGACGTTTAACGTCCACCACGCTGGCCGGGGCCAGGGCAAGCTGTGAGCCGCTGCTCTGTGCCCAGCCGTGCGGAGGCTCTCGGAGCTGGGAAATCGTCCGTCGGGCTGGGCCTGGCCAGGGACCCACCTCTCCTGAGATCTCAGGGGCCAGAAGTCCAGCCCAGCGTCCGCCCCACACCCCTGCTGGGGCTGCCCCCTACGGCTTGCCCGGGGGGCCGCGGTTGTCCCCTGGAGCCTTCCACCCCTGCCCCTGAGCGCTTCTGACCCGAAGAGGGCAGCGGGTCTCTCCCCGCCCCGCCCCGCCTGTGCCCAGAGGCCTGGGCTGCTGGGGAAGCCGGGCGTCGCAGAAGGGCGCCCTGAGGGTTAGGGTTCGACAGGCGGCCCTTTCCAAAGCTGGTCCCGCTGCCATCCTGCCTGAGACTCCCAGCCCTTCAAGGTGGGACTCAAACCAGGCACGGGTGGGGGGGGCCCAGGAGCCGTCCCCGGGGTGGCAGTCGCAAACACACGAGCGCCTGATT
Organism: Cephalopachus bancanus; assembly: GCA_027257055.1. Lineage (NCBI taxonomy): Eukaryota > Metazoa > Chordata > Mammalia > Primates > Tarsiidae > Cephalopachus > Cephalopachus bancanus. The sequence goes on along the minus strand of JAPVLO010000453.1, from coordinate 194,883 downwards.
CTACACCAGTCACCGGCAGCCCCGGGTGCCCTCACGCAAAGGCTCTAGGGGCAGAAGGCGGGGCCAGAGGAAAACGCAGAGTCGTCCAGGGCTTGGTGTATATGTGTGTTATGTGTGCACATGGGCGTGTGTGCACCAGTGCATGTTATGTGTGTGCACAAATGTGTTTTGTGTGTGAGTGTGCTTGTGCATGAACACGTCACATGTGTATGTGTATGTGTGTACATGGATGCATTATGTGCATGCATGTGTGTGCACAAGTGTTATGTGTTCTATGCATGTGTGTGCATGGATGTTGTGTGCTGTGTATATGTGTGTGCATGCACTCGTGTGTCATGTGTGCACAAGCATGTGTGTGTATGTGTGACACAAGTGTGTATATATGTGCATGAGTTATGTGTGTATATATCTGTGCACAGATGTGTGTGTGCATGGGTGGGTTATATGCATATATGGCCATGTGTGCATAAGTATGAGTGCACAAGTGTGTTGTGTGTATGAGTGTGCTATGGGAGTGTGCACAGGTGTTTGTGTGTATGAGTGTGCACAGGAGGTTGTGTGTGCACTTGTGCTGTATGTGCACAAGTGTCTTGTGCATGTGGGTATGAGTGTGTTGTGTGTGTGCATGAGTTATGTGGATGTCTGTGTGCATGAGTGCTGTGTGTACTGTCGGGAGCCAGCCATGGGGGCCTGCCTGCTGACAAAGTCCAGGGGGCTGAAGACCCCGGGTCGCAAAGCGAACCTGGGCAGCTGAGACCTTGCTCCTTCTACTTTTGTTATCAGAAAGTGCTCGATTGAATGTTTGTCAGGGAACTCATTGGCCTTGCCAGGAAATTATCAAATAGAGATTTTAAATATCAGGTGTGGGTAGATAACTACTTGCAAGATTTTATTTCTTCTGATTGGTGACTAATTGGAGAAATTTGAGAAGCTACAGTTTGTATTTTTAGGAAGAGTGCCAAGGCAAAATTACATTTACTTAATTTCTTAATTTCTACATGTGGTATATTATGCTTAAGAAATTAACAATCACATAAATATTAGCGCACCCTTGCCTTTACTTCCCTTTTGTTAAGGAGGCTTGTAATTCTGGTTAGGGATTGTGAGTAAGGTGACTTGAGCCAAGAGGCCTTTGGTTTTACAAACATTGAAGCTCATTCTCCTTGGCAGGAGATAATTAACGCAGATTGTAAACATCAGGTGTGAAATCAGGGAAAACTAGTCGGGCCAACCTGCAGCTAAGAAACCTTGAAAATGTTGCGTTACCCCAGCTAGTTGCAGATGGCTGTGTGAAGGTCACAGGTGTGACTTGTCAATCTATGTGATAATTACAGTGCTTAGAACTTGGTAGTGATTTACAATGTAATAGTTACAGGAATAAGTAAGTTTTGTATGGACATTAAGAAATGGTGATCATTAAAAAATGTTAGAAGTTTATAACATTTATAGTTTAGGATGATAATGTTTTAAGATCAAAACAGGATGAACAAAGATACGTTGCCTGTCCAGTCCATTAAATTGTAACTGACTGCCTTGGACACAAAAAACACGTAGGGTATAAAAGGAGTCGGAAAAGACAATAAGTCGGCATTTGTCCTGCTTGCAGCAGAGTCAGCGTCCAAGTTTTTTCTCCTGCACCAACGCTGTCCCTCTTTCAGGAAACCCTGACGCGCTGGAGCTGGACTCTGGCAGTGTATGTGTATGTATGTGTATGTGTATTCTCAAATGTGTTATGTTTGTATAAGTGTGTGTGCAAGAGTGTGCAGTGTGTGTCTATGTGTGACTAGTGTGTGATGTTAGTATATGCGTGTGCATAAATGTGTGATGTGTGGGTACGTGTGTATTTGTGTGTTGTGTGCATAAATGTGTGCACATGTATGTCATGTATGTGGGTGCATAAGAATGTTGTGCTTTTATGTGCTTGCACGAGCAGTTATGTGTGCATACATGTGTGTGACTGTGTGCATGAGTGTGTAGCATGTGCATAAGTGTGCATGCATGTGTATATGTGTGCATGAGCACTTATGTGTGTGCACGTGTGTGTGCATGAGTATGTTGTGTGTGCACTCTAGTATATTATGTGTGTGCACAAGCATGTTGTGTTTTGCAACAGCATTTGTGTGTGCATGTGTGCATGTGCATGTGTGCATTGTGTGTCCTGAGTGTGTATGTGTGTGCACACAAATGTTATGTGTGCCCATATGCATGCACACATGCATGTATACGCCTGCCTGCACACATCTGTATGCGTGTCTATGCACATGTTTGCATGTATGATGAATGTGCGCTTGCATGCATAGCATCCCACACATGCATAATGTTTGTACACACATGCATATACACCTCCGTGTGCACATGTGTGTGCATGTGCCTGTGTGTGTGCACGTGGGTATGAATGTGTGTGTGCCTGTTCTCTTCCGGGCTCTTGCTGCTGGGGCTCCTGCTCCCGTGGGTCCCCGGCTGTCGCCCCAGCCCCGGCCAGCTGGCCCGCTCCCACACACCCTCCTGGGCGACGCTGCCCGCGCGAGCCCTCAGCTCTGCCCGGAGGGAGCTCTGCCTCGGGCTCAGGCGAGCCCAGCCTCCCGGCGCCGGCCCTGCCTCGGCGGGCAGGCCACCCTGCAGTGCCCAGCGGCTTCGCAGAGACTTGGAAGCAGCGCCAGCAGCCCCGTCCCCAGGCCTCCGTCCCCCCAGGGCCGAGTCCCCGGCCAGCCACCGGAGCCCCGAGTCCCCGGGGCGAGGAGAACGCGGTCAGGGGCCGTCCACGTCCCGCACGCATCCTCGCCCACAGGGCTCTGGCTCCTGCCCGGAGGGCCCCGTGACTCCCGGCTGAGGCTTCCTCCGGCCACGGAGCGACGCAGAGGGCTTGGGGGCGGGCCAGAGTGGCCGGGACTGCCACGGTGAGGGCCGGGAGAGATGGCCCGGCTTCCTGGCCCAAGGTCAGCCCTGAGGTGCGCCCCACGCGCTCACCCGCCTCCCGGAGGGACTCTGGGCCGGAGCCCAGGTAACCTCACCTGGGATGTGCCCCGCGCACCCCCGCTCCAGGCCCGGTGCTGCCGGGGGCCGCGCCCACACGAGTCACGCGTCCTCGACGGGTTCTGCCTGGGACCCCACAGGGCTGACAGCCGGCCGCTCCCAGCAGCTCCTCGCCCACCAGCCCTTGCCCAGGCCAGAGCGGGGGGTGGCAGCCAGGGACGCCCAGTCCCTGCTTGTCTTTCCGGCTTCTGGGCGTGCAGCCCCCAGCCAGCCCCCGGCCGTTCTGCCCTGCCGGCACCCAGCCCGCCGCCCACTCCCTCCGCCGCAGGAGACTGGCCCAGCCCCAGAAGGCCACCGGCGCCACCGAGGCCTCGGCGGTGCCCCATACCTGCGCCCGGACTGGGGTTTCCCTAGCCCAGGCAGCAGGGGCGGAGGCCCCACCCCCTCCCCAGCCGGCTCCCCGGTCCAGGCTCCCCGGCCTGTCTGACCTTGGCCTCCAGCGTGCTCAGCCGCTTGCTCATGTTGCTGAGTCGGGTGCAGTTCATGCATTCTGAAAGAGAAGATGAACCGAAGTGAGGGCAGAGTGCAGACCCCGGGGAGAGGGCAGCCCAATCACCGGGACAGCCTCTGGGCAGGCAGGCAGGGAGGTCTCCAGCCATCTTACCTGGAAAACTCCTACTCATCCTTCAAGACCTTATCCTCAGCGCCCCCTCCTCCATGCAGCCTGCATGGAAATCTAAGCCTCCTCTCTGAGCATGTTCAGGACACGTCCTGTCCCTTTATCCGACAGAGTGTCCACCCCGTTGCCAGGCACTGAGCCACACCAGGGATGCCATTCGCCTGTGCGCCGCGAGGGCGGGGATCTTTGCGGATGCCGTCCAGCCCTGAATCTCAGCTCCTGACACAAAGCAGGGGTTCAACGCGATCCGATAATGGGTGAATGGATGGTGTGTGGTCGGCTCCTTGACTCCAAAAACCTTATAAAGCCCTGACTTGGCCAAGACAGAGGAAGGAGACAGCGGGGAGAGGACTCTGCCAGCCCCCGTGGTGCCTTGCTGGAAACCAGGTGGGGCTGGAGGGCAGAGAGCAGGCTGGTGCCTGCAGCTGGGCAGCCCTGGCGGGGGGGCACACAGCCTGAACCACCCATGCCCAGGGTCCTACGCCCCCGCATGGCCCCCTCACCACCTCTGGCTGAGAAATCACCATTTTAAGCCCGGGAAGTGGTCACGGCCACCGTCCCGGAACTCCCGCAGCCCCAGGGAGGACACGGGCTGGGAAGGGCTACACGGGGCGGCAAAAAGAGAAGGTGCAGCCGGGCTCGGTGGCTCAGCCTGTCATCCCGCGCCTTGGGAGGCTGAGGTGAGTGGATGGCCTGAGCCCACGGGTTCGAGACCCACCTGGGCAACTTGGCGAGACCTCATCTCTACCATAAATCAAAAAAAGTAGCCGGGCGTGGTAGCGAGCACCTGTAGTTCCAGCTACTCGGAAGGCTGAGGTGGAAGGATCGCTGGAGCCCAGCGGGTCGAGGCTGCGGTGGCCGGGAGTGGCCACTGCCCTCCAGTCTGGGTGACAGAGTGAGACTCCAACTCAAAAAAAAAAGAGAAGGTGCAGGAGCATCACAGTCCATCGCAGAGGGAGGCAGTCAGGGAGGACATCCTGGAGGCAGTGGCGTCTAATATCGAGACCTGGAGGATGCACCATGGTTGCCCAGGTACAGCAGAGAGAGCAGACACCAAGCCTGGAGGGGAGTGAGAACAGGGCAGCCTCAGAGCACACCCCAAGCCCCCAAGGCCAGAGGAACTGACCGGAGCTACCACGCCAGGGGGTCTGGGCGGGAGACGGGACATGGCAGTGCCAGGGGCCAAGGGGCAGCGGCTGGAGGGGTTTCGGCGGAGACAGTCAGGGTCGGGTTTGCCTTTTTGGAGGCTGACTCGGCAGCAGAGCCACGGGGTGGGGCGAGGGGGGGGAGCCGGAGCCCGGGAGGCCAATTAGGAGCCCCGTCACGCTGACCCCCGAGCGCCATCTCCAGGGCTGTAATTAGCCGTTTATGTCTGTCTCCCCAGGGCCGAGACCCGAGCGCTTTAATGAGGCAACCGAGGGTTCAAAGCCCTTCCGAGAAGCCGTGATTGCTCTAGAAGCCAAGGGAAGCCCAAGCTGCTCTCATTCCGCAGCTCAGTTCAAAGCCTGACCCTGCGGGAAGCCCATCCGGGTTCAACAGACACGCAGGGGGGATTTGGTAACTCAATAGCTCCCTCTTGGGGCACCGGGGCTGGCCCTGGCAGGCTGCCTGAGGGTGGTGAGGCCAGCAAGCTCCCCAGCACCCCCGATAATCCACACGCCCCCCAAACCATCAGACTCCCCCCAACCCCCCTACCAGTCCCCCCCTCTTTGTCACTGAATGCAAATCACCTTGTGAATTTCCCTGTCCTAACATGGCGATCCCTCCGTAAGAGACTTCGAGAGGACCCTGAGGGGACCTAAGACCCTGGGATTGGGTGGTTCAGGCTGTGTGCCCGCCCCAGGGGTGCGCAGCTGCAGACACCCAGCCTCGCCGCTGCCTCCCAGCCCTACCTGGTTTCTAGGACGGCGCCCTGCAAGTTGGCAGCGGCTCCTCTCCTCACCCCCTCCCTCTATCCTTGGCCGGGCAGAGTCAGTGGTTTACAAGCGCTTTTTAAGGAACAGAACTCGTCTCTTCCATGAAAGCATCTCGGTAACCCCCGACGTGTGACCTAGAGGAAAGACCAAGGTGCAGACACCGAACTCTCAAGCAGCCACAAGAATGTAAACGCTTTTCTGACTCTGGGACGGAGCAGGGCTTCCCAAAAGACAGGCGATCGAGGAGGTGGTCTTCTCGTTCCCCGTGGTGGGTTGAACGTGTGTGTATTCCTCGAGCCCCTCCAGGTCCTCCCAGCAAAGGGGCGATAAGGAAATCAAAAGGTGGAAAAGTCGCAATCCACCGAGCCAAGAGAGAGGCAGAAAGGGCCTCTTGCCGGATGAGCAGGGCGATGCCCTTTTGCAAGGTGACGGGCGGCCAGGCCTGCCCGCCCAGCCGGCAGACCCAAAGGAGGCCAGGGAGACGGGAGCCACCAGGCTGGGTTGGGGACGCCCCGGGGGGGTAGGGAAGGGGCCCTCTCTGGCTCAGGGACCCAGCAGGAAGGAAAATCCTGCTAACACTGGCATCTGGGGCGGCCCCTGTCGAAACGGCTGGGTCGCCCGTCCCAGAGCCCCTGGTCAACCAGGCCTTGCCGTGAGGACAGAGCCCGGGGGCTGCCAGCGTCTTCTTCAGCTCACACAGCTAAGGATTCTGGAGCTGCTCAAAGAATCCCTCCTGGGAAAGCCAGGGACCAAAGGAAGTTTCCATCTGTCCATCCATCTGTCCGCCCACCCAGCCCCGCTCCTCACCCGCCCTCACCCTCACCCCAACCCGTCACCCAGCCTGCCCCAAGCCGCCCACCTGCTCCCCAGCCCTGGCCACCCCCATCCGCCTGAAGGCTCAGTGGCTGGCCCGAGTCGATGACACTTTGCTCACGGGGAATGCTCCAATACTGGGGGTGGGGGCTGCATGGGTGAGGGCACCTGCCCTCCAGGCTGCCAGCTGGGGAGCAGGGCTCCAGGACCCCTCCTGACTCTGGAACGCGCCTCTCAAGTCTTTGCCACACAGGAAGCCACCCCCCCACCCTCCGGCAGGCAGGAAGAGCAGGAAGAGGCAGGTGTGGGGGAGTTCTAAGCGAGCCCCCGGGCCCGGGGCACTGGGCAAACCGCCCCGAGCAGAGCGTTTCCAGGGCCCCAGGCCACAAATCGGGCCCTCTGCAGCGGGACAGGTCAGCGGGGGGAGGGAGCCTCGGTCCTGCGGGGACCTGTTTCTGGGAAGTGTGCTGGGCCCAGGCCTAGTTTGCTCTGGCACTGGGCACCCTGCTTGGCAGTGAGGGCTCCGCCTGTCTGCCTTGGCTCTCGGGGGGCCCGGGCTGGGCAGAGGCGGGGAGACTGGGCTCCCCAGCCGCGCGAGGCCCAGGAGGTCCAGCCGGCGCGGACCCCCTGCACGACCAGCCTGGGCAGGCGTCCCAGGGCCGGGTGGGTTTTTGGTTCCCCTGGCATTTGTTATCGGCAGGCAATTACAGCATGTTTGTTTGAGTTTCTCCAATTATTCCTCAAGTGCTGGAAACAGGGAAATGGCACTTGGGGTGGGGGGTGCAGAGCCTGCTCCCTCCCGGCTCTGCGACCAGACCGGCCCACTGGTCCTGCCCTAAGATGTGGGCTTTAACCTGGGATTGTGGGGACTCCCATGTGGCCGACAGCACACGCAGGCCTTGAGTACCGGGGGCCACGGCGCCTTTCCTGGTGTCCAGAACACAGAAGGGGGGAGATTTTACCAACGCGTGTATGTCCGAAGTGTTGAGACCAGGCAAATCAGTGTGTGTGTGTGTGTGTGTGTGTGTGTGTGTGTGTGTGTGTGTGTGTGTGGCCTCTCACCTCCAGGCTCTCTCTCCTGTAGGACAGCAGTGCCAAGTCCACCTGCCATTTGCCTCTGGCCAGCACGGCCGCTGGGGACAGCTCTGTTCCAGAACACAGGACCCACCTCCCGAGCGAGGCGGGATTTCCACAGAGGGGGCTTCACTGGTGGGACAGGAGTTGGCCACCGCAGGGAAATCTAAAAGGGCAGCCTGAGTCCACCGTGAGGCCCGGGCCATGAGACCCCACTGGGGGCCAGGACACATGGCTGGATGATCACTAGAGGCCCAGGTTCCCCCTGCAAGAAGGCTCAGAGACGGTCTGCAGCCAGGGAGCAGGGGTGAGCTGGGTGTCACCAAGAGGCCACTCGGGGGGGAGGAGAGCCTTAAAAACCGGCCCGCGGGACTTCGACCCCAGCCAGGGCTCCTCGGCCTGTTAGGAGAAGAAAACCCCAAGGAGGCCAGCGGGGCCGGATGCTGTGGGGACAGGCCAGTGAGGCTGGCCGCGAGTGCTCACAGGGCACCACAGGAGCAAAGAAGTCCACGGTGGCCTCAGATTCCCCAGCCTGACAGAAGACAGGCAGAAAGCATCCAGGCCAGGCCCAACACAAATACGTCAAGTCCTTTTGCAGCCCACCACCCACAGGGTCAGCCCTACGCCATCCAAGAGGTCCACCCAGACACAGTCTTCTTGCCTCTCTGCTTGCCCACGGGGCCTTTGGAGGTCACTGAGGGCCTCCCTTCCCTGGTCAGACTTCGGTCACCTCACCCTCTGTTAGAAACACTCACCCGCTCCCACTGCCCTCAGGAAAAAGTCCTTGCCGGGGCTAGACTGACTGTCTTGCCGGCCCTGGTGTCTCACCACCACCTCCCCACCCAGGCCAGGTATCTCAGGGAGGCCACGCCCACGCCCCCAGGCCACGCCCCTCCAGATAGGCCACACCCCCTGAGCTTTCTCCAGGCCTTTGCCGGCACAGTCCCTGCCTCGAGACAGCCCTATTCTCTGCCTCTCCCTCCTTAAAAACACAGTTCTGAGCCGGGCTCGGTGGCTCAGCCTGTAATCCCGAGCCTTTGGGAGGCTGAGGTGAGTGGACTGCCTGAGCCCGCGGGTTCGAGACCTGCCTGGGCAACTTGGTGAGACCTCATCTCTACAATAAATCAAAAATGAGCCGGGCGTGGTAGCACGTGCCTGTAGTTCCAGCTACTGGAAGGCTGAGGCAGAAGGATTGCTGGACCTCAGTAGGTCGAGACTGCGGTGGCTGGGAGCAGCCACTGCACTCCAGTCTGGGCGACAGAGTGAGACTCTGACTCAAAAAAAAAAAACAAAACACAGTTCTGGCCCCGCCCAAAAGATACCGTGGCAAACAGGAGGGTAACACAGCCCACCCATGCAGTTCTTGAGCAGAGTGGCGGGCCCTTGTTATGGAAATTCCGGGGGGGGCAGCAGGCTGCATTGGGGTGTGAGTAGAAAGCCCGGGCTGCCAGGGGGAAGACTGGCCAGGGGAGGCCGCTGCCAGGGGGAAGACTGGCCAGGGGAGGCCGTCTCTCAGTGTTCTGATCCCCCTCTAACTTAAACGAGAATGAAGTCAAACTGTGAACACTGAGCAGCAAAGCCTCAGCACTCTCGCCTCGCCCGATTCCAAGAAAGCTGGTAGCAAGGACTGTGCTGAATCGCAAGATTCCTCTCTGGGGAAATTGAGCAGCCCAAGAGCAGACCTCGAGATGCAGTGACATTGAGTGCCGCGGAAACCCTTCAGAGAACCCCATGAGAAGGCAAGCCTGCCAGGCTGTGGAGTTCAGTGACCACTAAACACCACAGAGCCTCTGACATGGGAGACAAAGACCAAAATAACAAACAGGAGAAAAGAGAACTTGGAACAGAAACAATGAGTGCACAAGGAAAAAAAAATGCAAAAACCCTTTGGAAAACAAAGCAAAGCCAGATGCAGTTGTTCCCACCTCTAATCCCAGCACTTTGAAGCTGAGGCGGGAGGATCTCTTGAGGCCAGGAGTTCGAGACCAGCCTGGGCAACATAATGTGACCTTGACTCTATAAAAAATAGAAAATTTAGAAAACAACAATGTGATTTGATATTCTTAGAGAGACATGAGAAGACACTGATTCCCTGCAATAATAACAGGGGGCTATTAAAAAAGAATCTTCAAAAGTCAGAACTGTATTTTTAGAAATGGAAAAAAAAGCCAGGATAAAATAGTAAAAGGATGAGAACATGAGGAAATTTTCTGCAAAGCTGAAAAAAATAAGGGGATTGTGGAAGCTAGAGAGAAAAAAATAAGAAAATTAGGGACCCAGGAGATCCAACATCAATCCAGAAGCTCCTCCAGTCTGACTAATTGGAGGTTCCCGCCAAAGAAGCCAGGAAAAAAATAGAGGATAGAAAAGTACCAAAGGAATTATCCAAAAAGGTCACGAAAAACTGAAGGATGTGAATTTTCCAATAGGAAGAGCACACAGAGGGCCAGATTTAAAAAAACCCAAAAACTCATGCTGAAAAGCACATCACCATGACATTTCAGAATCTCACAGATAAGAAAACCCTGAGAACTTCTGGAGAGAAAATCAGGCTTAGAAAACATTGTCATGAATTATATGGCATTGCACTTTTGAACAGTAACAGTGGAAGCTGAAAGATAGTGTTTTTCTGGGGAAGAGGATTTTCTATACCAGATTTTATACCCACCTCAACTATCCCCCAAGGCCTTTTTAGACATGCATGGCCTCAAAACATTGACGCAGCCCACACTCCTTCTGAGAAAGCTGCTGAAGGATGCACTCCTCCAAAACGAGAACGTAAACTAGATAGAAGACACAAAACACAAGTATGCAAAAATGAGGAAGTACAAGGTAGAAGAGAGACCAAGAAATACTCTGAGAAGGATAACGAAGACATGTCACACAATGACAGCTGTTCAGGAGACCTGAAGTACAACCAGACCACATTAGACCACAAGACAGATAGCTCTAGAAAGGAGACAGCTCCTGATGTGTGTGCACACAACAAAGGGAGAATTAAAGTTTTCTCAGAAACTCTGATGTGAATTTCTTTTTTTCTTGAGATGAAGTCTCACTCTGTCATTCAGGCTGGAGTGCGCAGTGGCACGCTCACGGCCACCCCAGCGTCGACCTGCTGGACTTGGGCGATCCTTCCACCTCAGCCTTCCAAGTAGCCAGAACTACAGGTGCATGCTACCACGCCTGGCTAATTTATATTTTTTATTTTATTTTAGAGATGAGGTCTTGCCAAGTTGGTCAGACTGGTCTCAAACCAGTGGGCTCAGGCAATCCTCCCGCCTTGGCCTCCCAAAGTGCTGGGATGACAGGTTGAGCCACCAAGCCTGGTCAATGTGAATTATTAATATGCCAGGTGGAAAAGCATTTTGGTATACTACCAGAATCAGCTGTGAACATTTTTTTATTTGTTATAATACACTGTTCACTGCCTATTGATCTAACGCATATTATAATCCACTTATTTGGGAGGATGGGAAGAGGAAAAGACATGAAGAGTGGTCAGGGTTTGTTTTTTTAAAAAAAAAAAAAAAAGATTTACCAGGTGTGGTGGCTCACACCTATAGTCCTAGCACTTTGGGAGGCCAAGGCAAAAGGATCGCTTGAGTCCAGAGGTTTGAGACAAGCTGGGGCAGCATAGCAAGACTCTGTCTCTACAAAAAGTAAAAAAAAAATTATCCAGGCGTGGTGGCATGTGCCTGTAGTCCCAGCTACTTGGGAGGCTGAGGCAGAAGGATCGCTTGAGCCCAGGAGGTCGAGGCTGTGATGAGCTGTGTGCGCACGACGGTACTCCAGCCTGGGCGGCAGTGAAACTCCCACTCAAAGCAGGGAAAAAAAGGACTATAGTGAAAAAAATTGAGAGGAGATAGGGGTGCACGGGACTTCTCTTTTTCCTCATAAGCCTTGAAGAACGCTCTGATTTTTAAAAACAACATACATATTTAATATGCATCATATAATTAAGAGTTTTAACCAGGTAAAAGCATGGAATCCACGCATGATACTATGTGAAAAATATACAGAATTGCTTCCGTATTGCTTAGGATTATAAAAGATGTATAACCAGAGAATAGAGGGAACATGGGGAAATTAAAATAGTTGCGACGGTGGGATTGGGGTGAGTTTTCCCCTTGGTTTTATAACATTTCTGGGTGAAGTTACATTGTTTTGGTTCAGTTCCCTGGTCTGGAAATGAGGCCAACTGTCCCTACCTCATTTGGGGGCCATGCAGGGTGGGAAGAATTGAGGGGAGAGAGAGGTGTTGGCCCTGGCGCTGGTCTTTTGTCTGAGGCCAAGGTGCAAAGCCAGCATCTAACACTCAGTCCGGGGGGTGACCAACCCCAGGTTCCGGGCCTTTCTCCATCTCTGAGCAGCTGGCTTGGTGACCCCTCACCCTGGGGCCACTGTCACCCTGAAGGCAGGTCCCCGTTCATGTGGACCTGTGGCTTCTGGTTCCCCTTTGCAGGAACCAGGCTCTGGTTCTGGATATCAGTAGGCAACTAGCAATCCTGCATGTCAATAGGCATACAGTAGGTGTTTAATAAATATCCATGGAACAAATGGAAGAGCTGTTCCTTGGGGATCATTGGCTTTTCGTGTTTGTTTTGCTTTGAGTTGCAGTCTTCCTGTCATCCAGGCTGGAGCGCAGTGGCATGATCACAACCCACTGATCTCCCGGGCTCAAGCAATCCTTCTGCCTCAGTCTCCTGGGTAGCCGGGACGGCGGGCATGTGCCACCATGCTCAGCTAATTTATTTTTATTTTTATTTTTTGCATAGATGAGGCTGGTCTCAAACTCCTAGACTCAAACCTTGGCCTCCCAAAGCGCTGGGATGACAGGTGTAGTTCTTAACAGGCCAGGAGGAGACCTTGGAAGTTATGTACATGCAAGCAAGCTGAGGCCCAGAGGAGGAAAGAGACCTGGCCGGCGTCACGGCCTCAGACCAGATGCACCCTCAGTCCAGGGCCCAACCATCCCCACAGCCCATGAGGTCCACCCAGAGCTTGCTGGGTGTATTCATCCTGCCTTTTTTTTTTTTGAGTTGGAGTCTCACTCTGTCGCCCAGACTGGAGGGCCGTGGCTGCTCCCGGCCACCACAGCCTCGACCTGCTGGGCTCCGGCGATCCTTCTGCCTCAGCCTTCCCAGGAGACGGAATGACAGGCGCACACTACCACGCCTGGCTAATTTTTTTTTTGATTTATTATAGAGATGAGGTCTCACCAAGTTGCCCAGGCGGGTCTCGAACCCGCGGGTTCAGGCAATCCACTCACCTCGGCCTCCCAAGGCACGGGATTCCAGGCTGAGCCACCGAGCCCGGCTCATCCTGCCTTTTTATTTTCTGTGTCTCTGATGCTTTGACATCCAGGCCTTGCTGACCCTGGAGAGACCGCGCCTCCCAGGGCTAGCCAATTCCTGGAGCCAGGAGGGGACTTGCACAGGCAAGTGAGCCAGCAGAGGCCACACCTCCAATCTCCTCCTTTACCAGCCACTGTCCCCTGCCCTAATCACCCCAGGGCCAAGTGCCGGACCGCGAGGAACAGCAACTGCACCCCAGAGCCTGCTGAAAGGACTCCCATCCGCCAGCACTAAGTCTGTTTTCCTTGCCTTACCACCCCTTCCGGCAGAAATCACAACAGAGTCTCAGCCCTGTCTTCCCCCACTCCCTTTGCCTCCCCAGGACCCAGTGGTTCCCCTCCTGGCCCTGTGTGGCATGCCCTGCCTCCTGTTCCTAGGGGGTCTGTGAGTATAAACCTCTCCCTTATAACAAATGGCTTGAGGCTAGGAATTTGAGACCAGCCTGGGCAACACAGTGAGACCCCATCTCTAGAAAAATTTAAAGAAAAATTAGCTGAGTGTAGTGGTGTGTATCCAGAGGTCCTGCTACTTGGGAGGCTGAGGCAGGAGGATTGCTTGAGCCCAGAAGTTCGAGGCTGCAGCGAGCTATGATCACACGCTGCACTCCAGCCTGGGTGACAGAGTGAAACCTCGTCTTAAAGAAACCCCAAAGAGGTCAGGCACAGTGGCTCACGCCTGTAATCCCAGCACTTTGGGAAGCTGAGGCAAGGGATTGCCTGAGCCCAGGAGTTTGAGATCAGCCTGGGAAACTTGGGGAGACCTCCTCTCTATAATAAATTAAAGAATCAGGTGGGCGTGGTAGTGCATGCCAGGAGTTCTAGCGACTTGGAAGGCTGAGGCGGAAGGATCGCCGGAGCCCAGCAGGTTGAGGCTGCGAGTTGAGCGTGCCCCTGCACTCCAGCCTGGGTGACAGAGTAAGACTCTGACTCATACAATACAATACAATACAATACAATACAATACAATACAATACAATACAATACAATAAACTCCAAACAGTCACCCCCTGTCTGTATGTCTTCCCTCACCTGATTAAGACAGACCCGTTACCCTGACAACACTGGCTATTGCAAGCAAAGGTGAAGAAAGAATCTGGAGGTGTGTCTCCACCACCAACTCACCACCTTGGCAAAGTCACTGAATGTTGGAGCCTCAGTTCCTCACCAGCAAACTGGGTGTCGTCATGCCCCCCGGCCTACCTTGAGAGTCACGATGGGTCTCCAAGGAGATCATCGCGCACTTGCCGAAGTGAGCGGGGCGAATGGCTCTGAAGCTCACATCTGGCCTGGGGCGAGGAGGCTCTAATCCTCCCACTCCCATAATCCCTTGGGATTCGTGGCCTGGAGACCCAGGGCACGAAGGGCACCTGGAAGACAGGCCCCGCTGGCTAGTTGTTTGGGCAAATGCTAGTCTCGCTGCTGCGGGGAAGATATCTTGTGGATGTGGTTCACATCGATGGCTTTAAGTGAGGAGATCACCCTTGTGAATGTGGGTGGGCCTCATCCAATCAGTTGAAGACTTTAGGAGTAAAAAATGGGGTTTCTTGGAGAGGAAGGAATGCTGCCTCACCACCTCGTGGACATCCTGCTTGCGATTCCAGCCTGACCGCCTTGCCTGCCTCACAGACTCTGAACTTATCAGTACCCATGGCTGCATGAGCCAATTCCTCAAAATATATTTATTCACACACACACACCCCCTATCGATTCTGTTTCCCTGGAGAACCCAGCCCAGCCCACAGACAGGCCTTACACGGACTCCTCAACCAAGGGAGAGTTCCCTGGACGCTTTTCTTCCCTGCCTCGAGTCAGGGTCTTGCTCTGCCACCCACGCTGTAGTTCAGTGGCGTGATCACAGCCCCCTGCAGCCTTGACTCCTAGGCTCGGGCAATCCTTCCACCTCAGCCTCTAGAGCAGCTGGGACTGCAGGCGCACGCCACCACACCCGGTTAACTCTTTTATTGTTTACAGAGATGAGGCCTCACTCTGTTGCCCAGGCTGGTCTCAAACTCTTGGGCTCAAGTGATCCTCCCAATTCGGCCTCCCAAGTGCTGGAACTACAGGCGTGAGCCACCACACCTGACTTCATACATAGTTTTTTCGAGACAGGGTCTCACTTTGTCGCCAAGGCTGAAGTGCAGTGGCACAATCACAGCTCACTGCAGCCTCCAACTCCTGAGCTCAAGCGATCCTCCTGCCTTGGCCTCCCAAAGTGCTGGGATTACAGGTGAGAACCACCACCCCCGGCCCCTCAGGCGCTTGATAGTGCTCTGTGATTCCGCTCCGGCTGCCAGATTTCGCAAAGGAAGGCAGAATCTGTCTCTGGCAATCTCCTTCGTTCTTCATTCTTTCTACAAACACACAGAGGCTTCCTCTGTGTCAGGTACTCAGGGGCACCCAGGGTGGGGTGGAACCCAGCTGAGGAGACCGGGAGGCTTCCCGAGAAGGTGGCATCTGAGCCCAGCCTTGGCGACCACGGTGGTGATGACAGCCACTATCGGTAAGCACTTGCTGAGCACCTACTGCATGCATGGCCCTGCAGAACCATTTCTCCCGTGTCAGCCTCCCAGAAGCCCCCAGGCAGGAACCAGATTGCTGTCTCCATTTTGCAGATGGGAAAAGGGAGACGCCGTGAGCTCAGGCAAATTTACGGAAAGCCTCCCAGCCCGAAAATGACCTGGACGCCCGTGCACCTTGCTCTTAATCACTGACCTATGGAGGGCCTGGGGTGACAGTGGCCGGTGCTCTGCGTGTGTGACTCTTGAAATCCTTGCATCAGCTGGTGAGGGACCCTCCGGCCCCTCCACCTACAGAGGACAAATCAAGATGAGCTCAACAGCACACAGTGAGTAGGGCCCGAGCTGAGATGGTGCTGGCGTCACACAGGCCTGACATGGACTCATCAGCCCGGGGAGAGCTCCCTGGACTTGTTTTTTCTCCTTGAGTCGGGGTCTTGCTCTGCCACCCAAGCTGTAGTTCAGTGGTGCAATCACAGCTCACCGCAGCCTCGACCTCCCAGGCTCAGGCAATCCTCCCGCCTCAGCCTCCCAAAGTGCCGGGATGACAGGGGTGAGCCACAGCGCCCGGCCCTGCCTCACCTCTAGGAGACTGTCTGACCTAGCCACCTCTGTCTGACCCTGGCCACCTGCTCAAGCAGGCCTCCCTCAGGTCCCTGTAACAGGTAAGAATCCCTTTCCCCCCACGTGTCAGAGGCAGGGGACACATGCCGGGGGCAGGTCGGAGCTCCCAGGGACCCCCGGAGCAGGCAGCCGTGACAGTTCTAAATTCCCTGGCCCTGGTGTTTCCAGTGCAGCCTGCAGCTGCAAGGTGCCTTCTGGAGACTGAGGTCAGTGGATTGCCTGAGCCCGTGGGTTCGAGACCAGCCTGGGCAACGTGGCGAGACCCCGGGGGTGGCAGAGAGGCCTGTACCTGGAAACCACCTCTCCCGTTAATTTTAGAGAGCCCCTTGTCTCAGGTCACCGTGGGGTCTGGAGTCCCTGAGTTGCAGATTCCAAAGAGGGGCCGGGCTGTGGTGGGGACACTGCTTCGCGCCTCCCCCACGTGACCTGCCACATGCCGGCTCGGTGAACTCCCTCAGGGGGCCGGGAGCCTGCCGGTCAGACACCGCTGTGGCTGCTGGCCAGGCCCAGCTGTAGGGCTTGTGGACTGGACAGAATAATTAAATCCCATCCTCTCCTATAACAGGGATCACAGAGAAGACAAGGCTTTCAGGAACGTCTGCCAAGAGTCTTCTGCAAAGGAACTCGAGCTCCTTCTTGGACAAGAGCAGCCTCGCGTGGACGTCCTCACTGCAGAAACACACACCCGGAAGGACCAACTGCACCGAGACTGAGGACGCAGTGGAGGCTGGCCACCCGACCCCCACGGGCACCCACGTCAGCCGACGCGGGACTGCCGAAACTTCTGGCGATGTTCAGACACGCCCCACGGGTACAAAGGGCCATGCTGGAGAGTGAACTCAAGTCGCCAGTGCCCTTCAGCCCTCTACTGGGCGGGAGACACAAATACCCTGGCATGCTGCCTTCTCTTTGCTGGCGACCAGGATGACGTGCAGAGGAGTCTGACAAGGTGCTCAAGGTCACACTGATTGTCGACCAATGGCCAGAGGCAGAACCCACGTCTTCCTCTCTCCTGCGGCCATGGTGGGCTGGGCTGGGTGGCCCGGCGTGGGCAGCAGCAACCCCCCGTGCGATATGGAAACGGACGACTGGGCGTGGGCAAAGTCTGGCTGTGACTTCTCTCCCACCCCTCGCGGCCCCGGGGGCTCGGCCGACCCGTCTGGCTGAGTCTATCTGGCTCCCTTCCCTATCTACCTCCACGCCTAGCCCCAAGTCCAGGGTCGATAGGTCTTATACCACGGCTGGATCACACCCTAAAGCATCTTCTCCCCAACAAAATCTGAAGATAAATTATTAGAAGGATTAAGTCGGCTTGGCAAGGTGGCCAGAATACAAAGGTAGTTCACCAAAATCAACCATATTCCTGCATACAATAAACAAATAGAAAATGAAAATTTAAAATAATATCATTTACAAAAGCATCATGACGTATGTGATTACCCAGGACTTAATCTACTGAAAACTGGAAAACATCAGTGAAAGAAATTAAAGAAGAACTAGATAAATGGGAAGGTATACTAGGTTCCTGGGTTGGAAAACTCCGTGTTATAAAGATTTTAATTTTCCCCAGGTGACCTATAGGTTTAATGTGATTCCATTCAAAATCCCATCAGGTTTTTGTGTGTGTGTGAAAATTTGCAGGTTGATTCCAAAATGTATACGAAAATGCAAGCCGGGCTCAGTGGCTCAGCCTGTCATCTCGTGCCTTGGGAGGCTGAGGTGAGTGGATTGCCTGAGCCCGCGGGTTCGAGACCTGCCTGGGCAAGCGAGGCCTCATCTCTACAATAAATCAAAAAATCAGCCGGGCGTGGTAGCGCACCCCTGTAATTCCGGCTATTTGGAAGGCTGAGGCGGAAGGATCGCCAGAACCCGGCAGGTCGAGGCTGCGGTGGCCAGAAGCAGCCACAGCACTCCAGTCTGGGTGACTAAGTGAGACTCCAACTCAAAAAAAAAGGAAATGCAAACGTCCAAGAATAGTCAAAGCAGTCTTGAAGAACAGAAGTGGAAGCCTTCTACCACTAGCAGGGAGACCCGTTGTAAAACTAGAATTATTAAGACACTGCATTCTAGGTGCAAAGTTAGACAAATAGACAAACTCACACAGTCATGTGGCTTAAGAAAACAGCACAAACGCCCGCGGGTTCGAGACCCGCCTGGGCAGCGAGACCTCATCTCTACAATAAATCAAAAATCAGCCGGGCGTGGTAGCGCATGCCTGTAATTCCGGCTACTCGGAAGGCTGAGGCGGAAAGATCACCGGAGCCCAGCCGGTCGAGGCTGCGGTGGCCGGGAGCAGCCACTGCCCTCCAGTCTGGGCGGCAGAGTGAGACGCCAACTCAAAAAAAAAAAAAAAAAAGAAAGAAAAAGGCACAAATGCAGCCTAGTGGAGAAAGTGTAAAATTTTCAACAAAGAGTGCTGGGTCCATTGGCCATCCACGTGGAAAGGAAAAACGAAAGAATCTGACTCCTAAGCCTCACCACCCAGGAAAGTCAATTCCAGCTGGACTATAGATTTCAATGTAAAAATAATACAGCCCTTAGACATACACATAGCAGAATTCTTCAGCAGGATAAAAAAGTACTACTGTGAAAAAAGAAGAGCTGATAAACTGGGCCCCATTAAAATGAAGCATTTCTTTTCCTCTAAAGACACCATTAAGAGGACGAAAAAATAGATCAACCCAGAGAAGAGATTTCCCGGAGTATGCTCATCCACACAGCAAGAGACCTCAATGGCCAGTGATCACACGAAGATAGGATGCCACTCATTCGCCTTGTCAGGGCAGTGCAAATTGAACGGCGGTGTGAACGGTGGTGTGACGTGCCCACACCCTCGCCAGAATGGCTCTTGGTAAGAAGACCAACGATCTTTTCAGCAAGTGTTAGAGAGAATGTGAAGCCACTCTCATCACTGCTGGTGAGGGTGTCAGTGGCACAATCACCTTTAAAAACTCTTGGGCAGTTTCTAACGAGGCTGAATAGAAGCCCACTTTGTGACCCAGCAATTCCATTCCTAGATGTCTATCTAGCAAAAGTGAATACAAGCCGGGCTTGGTAGCTCAGCTTGTCATCCCGCGCCTTTGGGAGGCTGAGGTGAGTGGATTGCCTGTGCCCGCGGGTTCGAGACCCGTCTGGGCAACTTGGCGAGACCTCATCTCTATAATAAATCAAAATGAGCCGGGCGTGGTAGTGCGCGTCTGTAGTTCCAGCTACTTGGAAGGCTGAGGCTGAAGGATCCCCAGAGCCCAGCCGGTCGAGGCTGCAGTGGGTGGGAGCGGCCACTATACTCCAGTCTGGGCGACAGAGTGAGACTCCAACTCAAAAAAAAAAAAGTGAATACATATGTTCACTAAAAGACAGGCACGAGTATGCTTGCAGCAGCATTGCTGATAATAACCAAATATTAGCAATAACCCAAATTGGCTGGGCTTGGTGGTGGCTCAGCCTGCCATCCCAGCACATCGGGAGACCGAGGCAAGTGGATTGCCTGAGCCCGTGGGTTCAAGACCAGCCTGGGCACCTTGGCGAGACCTCGTCTCTACAATAAACCAAAAATTAGCCGGGCATGGTAGCACACGCCTATAGTTCCGGCTACTTGGAAGGCCGAGGCGGAAGGATTGCTGGAGCCCAGCAGGTCAAAGCTGCAGTGGCCACAAGCATGCCACTGCACTCCAGACTGGGCAACAGAGTGAGATTCCAACTCAGAAAAAAAAAAAGAAAGAAATAACCCAAATTCCTGTCAGTGGCCCTCTGGATAAATAAAACACCACACAGTCCTAAGTGTAGACAAATGACACGCAGTGCCACGGGAGAATCTCACAAATACAACGTCGGGTGAAAGACGGCAGACTCAAAATAGGACGTGGAAAGAAGGAAAAAGAGAAAGGGTCTCTTCTAGTTTCACGAGGGCCGGAGGTCTGGCCCATGTGGAGAGACGCAGGGCAGAGCAATTATAAAAAGAAGGAAAAAAACCCCACTGGGCGAAAACATGCAAGCGTGTGTGTGCGTGCGTGTGTGTGCGTGCGTACACACTCAGTCTAAGCCCGGGGGAGCTGTGGGGAGGTGTCTCTGTGTGTGGACATCGGTGTACGTGTTGCGTTTGTCTGTCTACTCCTCCCACGCAGACAGAAGCTCAGAAACAGTCTCCCTCGACACGAGGTCCCCTGACTCACAGAGCACTCACACCCTTGACCTCGCGTGGCACCTGTGTGCTGCTGGGAGAGTCCCTGGCCCTCTGTGGTCCCCAGGGACAGCCACGTAGAGAGCAGCTCAGAGACAGGAGGGGCCTGCCCAGGTCACAGGGCAGAGCTGCGACAAAAACCCCAGTGAACATGCTCATGCCTGCCTTTTAGGGAACATCTGTACTCACTTTTGCTAGAGAGACCTCTAGGAGTGGAATTGCTGGGTCCCAGAGGGGACTTACACTCAGCCTTGTTGGACAAAAACCCCAGTGACCTCCTATGGAGAAGGTCAGGGTGCCTCCCACGTCACCGACTCCACCCACGGCCTCTCCGGCAACATGAACCGAAACGAGCACCAAGAGGCTGCGGACAGAGGGAGGCTGTCTTCGCCTGTTTGGTGTCGCCGAGAAGGAGTGCCCAGGCTGGGTGACGTATAGAGCAAAGCTGTGTATCTGGCTCCTGGTCCTGCCGGCTGGACACGAAGCATGGTGCCAGCGTCTGCGTCTGCGGAGGGCTCGGGCTGCTCCCACGCGTGAAGCTGAAGGGGAGTGGGCGTGTGCGGAGATCACGTGGTGGGAGGGGAAGCAGGAGAGGGGAGGGGCCGGGCTCTTCAAACAAGCAATTCTTCAGAGAATCATCCATGAGGAATCTGCCCCTAGGACCCAAGTGCCTCCTGCCAGGCCCACTTCCAACACTGGGGGGCAAACCTCAGCATGGGATCTGGAGGGGCCTGACAAGTGACATCCAAGCCACAGCACTGGGGCGACCTGGCCCCACCGCTGGCTTCCTGCTGCCTGTTACGCTCTGCCCACGTCAGGCCGCAGGCTCCGGGCTCTGTGAGCGACACCTTCTGAGGCTTACGTTGACACACCCGCTGTGCCCCTGCCAGCATCGGCTGAGGTCCGCTGAACAGGGAGTGGGGCCAGGCACTGGGAACGGTGCTGTGTGCTCAGGCCGGGCTCCGCCCTCTCTGGGCCTCTCCGCCAGAGGCAGGGGCCACTTCAACCCTCTCTCAGGCCCTTGCAGACTCACTGCTCTTGGAGTCGGTGACCGTCACTGGGCCAGAAGCCCGATCATCTGGGCATACACCTTGCCCCTCCTCTCCTGCAGGGAAGGGGCTGGGCTCTGCCTTCTGACAGCAGGCGGGTCACATCACGGTGGCTCCTTCTCAAGCACAATTCCCTGGGAAGCCGCACGGGCCCTCTGTGTAGGGGGAAGCACAGACCAGGCAAAGCCATCAGCAGGATGAGAAGACGCCAGGTGCCCTGGCTCCATCCCAGCTCGCCTGCTCCCTATCAGTGACCCTCGGTCTTTCTCCTCAATGAAATGGGGCCCCTGGTCTATTGCCTGGTCCAGACCTTCTGCCCTCCGTCTGTGAGAATGCCCGGGGAGGGCACGAGCTCTCCGTGGATGCAAGCAGGGTGCAGCGGCTGCCATATCCAGAACTCCCTCGGGACCATCGCCGACGCCAGATTCCGGAATGCTCAGAGCACGCTCTTGAGCAAGCCCACCCCACGCCTGCCTGGGGCAGGCAGGGCAACTCTGCCAGGGACAGCACAGAACGCAGGGTCCTTAGGGACTCTCACGGCTGCCGGCAGAAGAGCCTTCTGCACCCAGACCGTCTCGGAGAGAAATTCATCTCAGAAGTGACCGGCTGCCCTGCGCCTGCAAGCCAAGGGCGTGATGACAGGCACCCCTCGTGCTGGCCGCGCACGGGAGCTCTCGGGCGGGGAGCATCCGTGTGTGGAGGGTGGCCGCCCCCGAGTTAAAAGCCTGTCTCCACGTCACCCTCCCTCTGCCCCACAAACCCTGGGTTTCCTGAGCCCTGGCTTCTGAGTTTGGATCCGTGGTCTGTCTGGATCCTGCTGGTGATATTAGCAAATGTCTTCTTTTCAGGTCCCACTGGCCATTTATGGTGGTGACAGTAAGAAGAGCACAGTCTCCGAGGGTCCACAGTGCTGTCCTGGATGTGTTTCTACTTTTCTTTTACAGATGATGAAAACGGAGACTTGGGGGTCATGAAGCGATCCCAGCCCCGCAGGCGGCAAGGGGGACCCAGATCAGGAACGCTCTAGAGCCTGGGTTCTTTCCTTCCAAGCTGCTGCCTTTGACCTCCGGGCCACCTTGGGAACATCAAAAGGTTTCCAGGAACTGTCATGTCGGGGACAGCTCCTGAAAAGGTGCGTGAGCGTTTGCACCTGGATTCTGACGCCCACCGGGGCCACTCTGACCCTGGCATGACTGCGTCACCTGCCAGACAGATTACCCAGAGGTGAAGCTCTGGACAGGTGACTGTAACAGGTTGTGGCAGGTCTGTGATTTGGTGACTATATCTGTCATGGGCCCCGGTCCTTCGGACAGGCCGTGGCTGGGAGAAGTTCCCAGAATGGATAGCGTGAGAATAGAGACGCAAGGCTCTTGCAGGATACAGTACTTGCCGGGGCCGGGCGAGGTCTCCACAGCCAGGGACGCTTGGAGGCGGGCGGCTGGGTTACAATTTTCTCAGTGGAGAGAATCCAAGTCTTCCAGGAATGCCCCTCAGGACTTGAAGGGGATTTCATCGCCACAAAAATAATTGATCCAGTCTTAGCAGCCGTGTGGGGGAGCGAGAATACAGAGAGGTCATCCCTGAAAATGTTTACCTTTCAGGGTTCAGTGATTCAGAGGCTTCTCTTGGGTGGATTTCTGAGGATCATGTCGCTAATCTGAAGTTATTGTTTGAAGCACTCGGACCCTTTTTTCCTCATCCAGAAGGAAATCAGAAATATCTCCCAGGGCCCCACAGAGCTGGCAGCCGGCCTCACCCCGGCTGAAAGAGGACACCAAGCTCGGGCGGGAGAGACGTGCTCCGTGGTTCCTGACCCGTTTGGACATGGGGCGCTGCCATTGCTCTGTGTCCCTGGGAAAGAATCCCTCTCGACAGAGCTCCAAGCCCAAGGTCAGGGTTCAGGGGACACGAGGCAGAGCCGGCGGCCCGGGAGCCTCCAGACCAGGGGACGGGCTGCCTGCCTGCCAGGGACTCTGAACCCCAGAGGGCTGCGGGGGCACCCACAGCCTCGGGTCCGGGGGGGCCTCAGACTCCTGCAGCCCCCACCGGTCAAGGCCCAGAAGGAAGCAAGCAGCCCTTGAGGGGAACACGGGGGGCTCCAAGCATCCACCAAGAAGAGGGTGAGGCTCTCTGACCATTGGGGTTTTCAGAGGGAAACGGTAGCAGAGTTTTTAAAATTAAAGACCGGCTGGGTGCGATGGCTCACGCTGTAATCTTAGCATTTTGGTAGGCCAAGGCGGAAAGATTGCTTGAGTCCGGGAGCTTGAGACCAGTCTGGGCAACATAGCAAGATCTCGTCTCTACAAAAAAAAATCTGTAGAATATTAGCCGGGCGTGGTGGCGCACGCCTGTAGTCCCAGCTACTTGGGATGGGAGGTGGGAGGATCACCTGAGGTGGGAGGATCGCCTGAGCCCAGAAGGTGGAGGTGGGAGGATCGCCTGAGCCCAGAAGGTAGAGGCTGTGATCCTGCCACTGCACTCCAGCCTGGGCAACAGAGTGAGACCCCAACCCCCAAAATACATTAAATTAAATGTATTTACATTCCCGTTCTTGGGGACCCACTCTGCATCTTTGTCCAAGACCACATGCTCCCGGGCAGGTCCCTTCCCTCCAGGGATCCTTGCTGCCCTGAAGGCAAGGGAAGGGCCCAGGGAGGCTTCCAGTTTATGTCGGGCTCAACTGGAAGGGCCTGGCCCCGCCTCTTGAGGGTTGGTCAGGGGAGCTGGGAGGCGAGCCCAGGGGACCTGGGCCTCCAAGGTCTCCGTCAGAGGCTGAATCCCTGGCTGGAGGGGCCGCCGCCTGCCCCCTCTTGGAGAAGGGCTCAGAGCAGCAGTTGTCAAACGTTTTTATTTTTTGTTCTATTTTAAATGTTTGGAGTCGAGGTCTCCCTCTATTGCCCAGGCTGGAGTGCGGTGGCACGATCACGGCTCACGGCAGCCTCCGCCTCCTGGGCTCTAGCCATCCTCCTGCCTTGCCTCCTGAGTAGCTGAGACTACAGGAACGCTGCCACTGTGCCCAGTTAATTTTTTTTGTTTTTGAGTTGGAGTCTCACTCCGTTGCCCAGACAGCCTCGATCCTTCCGCCTCAGCCTTCCAAGTGGCTGGAACTACAGGCGTGCGCTACCACACCTGGCTAATTTTTTTGATTTATTGTAGAGATGAGGTCTCGCCACGTTGCCCAGGCGGGTCTCAAACCCGCAGGTTCAGGCAATCCACTCACCTTGGCTTCCCAAAGCGTGGGATTATAAGGCTGAGCCACTGAGTCCGGCTCCAGTTAATTTTTAAAAAAAAAATTTTTGTAGAGGTCCAAACATTTTTTAAAAACAGAGTAAGCCCCCCCCCAAATTGCTTCTGGGACTTTGCTAGGTAACAGATTCAAGGGACGCCTCCCTGGCTAACTTTGCCCCCTGAGCTCAAGACGGGCAAGTCCCCCGCCCCGTTCTTATGCACCCAAGGGATTGCACATGTGACGGAGATCCCTCCTACACCCCCCCGGGGATGTCATGCTTGTGCAGAAGCTGCCTGCTTCCTGGCATGGGGCAGTCTGGGCTCAGCCCCCCCAGGCGGCCATGGAGGCACAGGGGTTTTGAGGCTTCTGAGTGCAGAGGGGCTGCCTGGCTTGCCCCTTCCCACTATACCTACTTCTCAGGGGCCACTCGCCAGCCACCCCTCCTGGCCGGGGGAAGGTCTGACCGGACGCCAAGCCCACCTGGCATCCTGTCGACGGGGAGGGAAGCAGGGAAGGAAGACGCGTAGGGCAGGTGGCAGAGACACCTTGACTCTCGGGGTCAGACTCTGATCACACCTTTACGCGGCAGGCGGAGGTTGCCTGGTAACGAAAGGCCTCGGTGGACCCTCTCCCCCCACCAAGCTCAGCCCTTCACCTGGGACCCAGAATGGATTTTCTTCTAACGGCCTGTGTCTTCCAGCCTGGGAGGTCACTTGGAATAAGCTGGTTATCTCTTAGAGACACTTGCCCCTTGCCTCCCTCCCCCACACGAATAGTTTAAGACAGGGGTCCCCAACCCCTGGGTCCAGACCGGTACTGGTCACAGCAGAAGCGGCGGGCATGTGGAGGGCTGTCTGCTGTCAGATCAGAGGAGGCATGAGATTTTCACAGGCGTCGAACCCTCTTGTGAACCATGCATGCGAGGGATGGCCGATGCTCCCTCCCTGCACCCTCGCACCTCCCCCAGTCCATGGAAAAAACTGTCTTCCATGAAACTAGTCCCTGGTGCCCAAAAGGTTGGGGGCCGCTGGTTTAAGACACATCTAAACCACACAAAGGCGTTTGTGCAGGATCTGACAGTGATTGCCTGATAGCTTAAGGCTTAGTCGTGTCTCTGGGCCCTGCTTCTGATGAGCTGTGTGATTCCGGGTAAGTAACTTAGCTTTCTGAACCTTAGCTGCTTTGTCCATAAGACAAGGATCATCAAGGCCACCTTCTGGGGCCCCTGAAAGGGTTAGAGGATGCAGGATTAGACTGTATGTCTGAGAAGGGGTTGCTGTCATTCATTCTCCTGTTAAAAAGCAAATCTCCCACACAACATAAAGACAGGATGGCCTGTCGAATGATCTCACTCGGCCCTTTTTTGCACAGATTAGAAAGCAGATCTGGGTTTCCAGTGGCTCGTGGCCAGGTGACACGTTTGAGAGGTGGCTGACCCAGGACTACAACGCAGTTCACCCTCCTGGGTGGCACCTCATTACTCCCTCAGTCATTTACACCATAGTAAGAATGAGTCCTCAGTACCCTGGGGGCACAGTGCTTTACAAAGCACTCTCCCATCCACCTGTCCTTCTTCCAGAGAGCCTGAGAAGGTCGCTTGTCCTCATAATTAAGGAGGAGAGAGGGAGAGATGGACCAGCCCAGTGAAGTTATGAGAGTGTCCCGAATCCAGAAACGGCAATCCTCCTTGATCAGGGCACCATCTGGGTACAGGTTCAAGGAAGGCGGTGGAAGTCCCCTCCGACCAGGCTGGGACTCCTGTCGGCCATGTTTCTCAGCACCTGGGCACTGGCCTGGAGCAGTGGGGGAAGCTTCTGCCGCACGGACAGGGCTGGCACCCACACTGGTCCCGCCCCAGGCTTCTGGGAGCCTAGCTGGTGTCACCGTGGAGCAGATGGGAGAAGGCTCGGGCCAGAAGCAATGCCACTGCAGGGGTGGAGACGGCCAAAGTCTGGCCTCGGGGCCTGCAGCCTGCTCTTTGCAGGCAGGGAGCCCAGACCCCCTCCCTTCTGCCTCTCCGAGCTGTAGGGATATGATGGTTGTGGACGGGCAGCTGGAGATGCAGATTCTCTCGGAGGAGGCCTCCGAGATCAAGGGCTCCCACGTCCCCTTCTCTCTCCTGCCCCCCAGTTCTGCGGGCCAGGCCCAGGCGCTGCAGCCAGAGGCCCATCACCTGGCTTGTGCGAGGGGGACCCTGACACCAGTAGATTCCGGGGAAGCAGAGTCTCAGGAGATCCCCCCGCAGGGCCTGGGTAAGACCCGAATGGTACTGCCTCACCAGTCAGAGCTTCCTGTCGCCTGCTTTGGGGCCAGCCCCGGCCAAGGCCTGAGGGAAGGGGCCTCTCTACTGCGGGGGTGGGTGGGGACATGGCTTGGGTCCCTGCCTCCTCCACGACCCTCCTGCCTCAGACCCCAGAGCCTGGAGGTGCAGCCGCCCAAGACCGCGGCAGCTCTGCCAGTCGGGTGGGTGCGAAACGCGATCTCCTTGTGGTTTGAATTTGCATTTTCCGCATTGCTGATGAGGCTGAACATCTTTACACAGGTTTTGGGGCCACTGCTGTTTTCCCGCTCTGGGACATTCGCATTTGTTCCCTCAACCCATTTCCCTGTTGGACTGTCCTTTCTCTTTGTTCTTTTTTTTTTTTTTTGAGTTGGAGTCTCACTCCATTGCCCAGACTAGAATGCAGCAGCCGCTCCCGGCCACCGCAGCCTCGACCTGCTGGGCTCCGGCGATCCTTCCGCCTCAGCCTTCCGAGTAGCCAGATTACAGGCACGCGCTACCACGCCCGGCTGATTTTTTGATTTATTGTAGAGGTGAGGGCTCGCCAAGTTGCCCAGGCGGGTCTCGAACCCGCGGCCTCAGGCAATCCACTTGCCTCGGCCTCCAAAGGGCTGGGATGACAGGCTGAGCCACCGAGCCCCGCCTGGATGGCCCTTTTTCATAGGAATTCGCAGTCCTTTCCGCATTTTCGGATACCCATCGCCAATTTCAAGCTTTGTAAATATCCCCTTCAGGTCTGTGGCTTGCGTTGGTGCTTCGGTAACGCGCCTTTTCTCAGGAAGGATGTTCCCACCTATCTACCCTCTAATCCTTTAGGTCAACATTGCACGGGCGAGGGCCTGTGGGGCATGCTGGGCAGAAGTCAGGACAACCACCTCCAAAGCCCATTCATGACTTGGTAGAGGAGGGTTCAAATATCTCACACCAGCTCGGTGCTTGCTGGGGGCCGCAGGAGCTGGACTCCCTGGCACACTTCTGCATGCCAGGAAGTTTCTTTCTCCTCCCAGCTTGCCAGAAGTTTTCATCATGAGTAGGTGTTGAATTTCATCAAACACCGTTCTCTCCTAATCTGTGAAAGGACTGAATTACACGAACAGATTTCCTGAAGGACCCTGCTTGGTCGGGTTCTGTGACTTTTTGGTGCACTGCCGGACATGAATAGCTGATACTTTATTTGGGGTTTTTCACCGGAACCGTTTATGGCTCCCCCCAGAACCCCTCTTTTGTGGTCACAGGGGTAGCATCCGTTTGAGCTCTGAATGTGTGGGGAAAGCCAAGGTTTTAATTTTCAGATTTATGTTTTTCCCCCATCCAGAGTACAGACAGAGAGGGACAAGCTTCCTCCCTGAGCCTGGCGTGGGATTTCCAGAGCGGCCTCTTCCACCAAGTCCTGCTCCAACTCCCTGTGGCAGAGAAGCCCAGGGCCCCTCCCCTGTTCTGGCCTAGGGGTAAACCTTGCTCCCGCTTTCCAGGACTCCCGTGACCACACCACGGCGACCGCAGCATGAGCAGCAAAACCCTCTGCCTCCTTAGGCTCTGGTACCTGGGGCACCTGGAGCACGTTCCTGACTTAGGAATCCGGCTTTGTATCTCACGTGTCTCACGCCGTCACCGAGGTTTGAGAGCAGTGGTGTGGTCACTGCTCGCTGCAGCCTCGGCCTCCTGGGCTCGAACGCTCCTCCTGCCTCAGCCTCTCTGAGTAGCTGGAACTACAGGGGTGTGCCACCGCGACCGGCTAAGTTTTTAAACTGTAATTTTTATTTTTTGCGCAGGCCGGGTCTCACTATGTTGTCCAGACTGGTCTTGAACTCCTGGGCTCCAGTGATTCCTCCCGCCTCGGCCTCCCGAGTAGCTGGGTACGCACCACCACACCCAGCTGATGGAGGCACCTCTGGGCCAGTCACAGGGGCGACTCAAAGCACTTGGGCCCCCCACTCTTCCCACAGACGCCCCCGTCTGAGTCCCAAGCCAACACCTCCATCGGCCCAGCCACACTGAGCCTTTCAAATGGCGTCAGCTGGGGAAAGCAAAACCCGCTCCGCTGAGAGGCACAGGGAAGTCCCCGGCCATGACGGTGGCGGGATCGAACCATGTCTCGGGGCTGGGACTCCCGGGGGCTCCGGTGACAGCCGAGTCCTGACGGCTCAAGAGCCAAGATGGCCCGGCCAGCCCCGGAGCTGAGCGGCCGTAAGTCCCGGGGAGCCATCCTAAGAAAAGGCAGCTCGGATCCCTGCTCCAGCCACAGGCGGGCAGGCCCCGCTGCTCCCTGGCTTGGGGAGTCACCGGATGCCACACGGGGCCTGCAGCCTGCTCTTTGCAGGCAGGGAGCCCAGGCCCCCTCCCTTCTGCCTCTCTGAGCTGTCGGGATATGATGGTTGTGGACGGGCAGCTGGAGATGCAGAGAACGCCCCTGGTCCCGGGACGTGGGATGGAGCCCTGGTCTAGCTGGCGTGGTTGATGGCATTCACGTAAGGACTTGCAGCCTTACCGGAAGCGGCCCCTCAGGAGTGTGTGTCTACAGGCCATCACAAGGGAGGGCCCCTGCTCTGCCACGGTCCGATTCTGCCAAGACCCTGGACTCTGACCACCTAGAAACTCTCCTACTACAAATGCCTGGGTGTAAAAGACAGAGCAATGCAAGAATTATTGAAAATACACACCCAAGCCGGGCTCGGCGGCTCAGCCTGTCATCCCGCGCCTTTGGGAGGCCGAGGTGAGTGGATGGCCTGAGCCCGCGGGTTCGAGACCCACCTGGGCAGCGAGACCTCATCTCTACAATAAATCAAAAAATTAGCCGGGCGTGGTAGCGCGCGCCTGTAGTTCCGGCTACTCGGAAGGCTGAGGCGGAAGGATCGCCGGAGCCCGGCAGGTCGAGGCTGCGGTGGCCGGGAGCGGCCCCTGCACTCCAGTCTAGGCGATGGAGTGAGACTCCAACTCAAAAAAAAAAAACTACGCAGCCCAGGCCAGACACAGTGGCTCACGCCTGTACTCCCAGCACTTTGGGAGGCCGAGGCAGGAGGATCCCCTGAGTCCATGTGTTCAAGACCAGTCTGGGTAACACAGTGAGGCTCCGTCTCTACAAAAATGCTTAGCCAGACATAGTGGCACGTCAGTAGTCCCAGCTACTCGGGAGGCTGAGGCAGGAAACCTGGTAGCATGCTGGACCAGGCTTGTTCTCCAAGAACGCGTCCCTGGAGCACAGTTGGCAGCATGCAAAGCTTCCCCTCTGACCCCCACAGACAGTTGGGGCGCTGTTCCGAGGATCCTTATTGTTCGGCCAGGGAAACTGGAGCGTATGGAGGGAGGGCCCAGGGACACCAACAGCAAGAAAGGATGAAAACATCCTCACTCCAGTTCCAGAGCTCTTTCTACTCCAGACCAGCCCCCACTGTGAGCGAAAGAAGCTGCTGGAAGAAGCCTCAAGAGGGAAGACACCGAAGGCTCTAGCATGTGCACCCACCTGTGAGCATGCGTGTGCGGGTGTGTGTCAATGCCTCGCATTCAATGGCCTCAACATGGATGTACACATGTGCTCTTGTCTACATGGCGATGTTTACGTGTGCCTGTGAGCATGCACTCACATGCGTTCTGTCTGTCCACGCCTCTTATGCCAATGCGAGGCTGTGTCATGTGCGGCTGCGTGAGCACGTTCAAGCGTCGTCCTCACACGCACGTTGGTCACAGCTAAGCGCTGGACATCAAAGGACGGGGGCCCCACGTCGGCAGCTGGGGTCTCCGTGGATCCCGAGGAAGCCACTGCCCCCGGATGCTCTGGGCCTAGCTGCACTGTTGTCGTGGTTAGCACCACCTGCTTAAGAGAAGGCCACAGCCCACCCCTGGGACTGAACGTGGGGGCTGTGAACTGCTCAGAGATTGCAGAACCCTGGCCAGATGCAAGTCCAAGGCGGGAGGGGCCAAAGTCTCCTTGACTGTGGAAAGGAGGGGAAGCTTCCTACCCTGATGAAAGAGGAAGTAGAGACCCCGAGAAGAGATGGGAGGTGGCCAAGATACCCAGCTGGCACATGGCACAAGCCATGGTACTTGAACCTGGTTGGCCGGACTCCCAGTCCAGTGCTCCCTCCCCCCCCAGGGTGGTGGGGGGCTTCCACTGAAGAGTCAGCCCTCTGCCCGGGACCAGCCCTCTCTGTGCAGGACACAGACCCCGCAGGCCTCACACAAAAGCAGAATCAAGGGGGGACGTGGGGGACGGCACCTCCAAGCTTTACGGCCTGATGATAGGAGAAGCCTGAGAAAGCAGCTCCAAGCGAGAAGCTTCCGTCTCCGGCATCTGCCTTGGGAGGGCTGCCTCCACTCGCTGGAAATGATGTGCTCCTGGTGTCCGGAGCCGCGCGCCTAGCTGGGGCTCCAGGTAGCTCCAACAGACACAGAAGCTGAGCCCCCAGGGGTCTGGGGAGGGAGGGACGTCAGATTGGCCCACGGACCTGGGTCCGCCCCAGGTGGTGAGGTCAGATGCGGATGTTGGAAGGTGCTCCGGGCCGAGTGTGGGAGGCCGGGGCCCACATTCCCAGGGAACACTTGCCCACTTCTTCTGGGCACACAGGAGGTTCTTGGCACAAAACCGGGGCTTGGAAACGGGGGCTCGGCACACGACGGGGGCTCGCCCATGAGTGAGAACGGTCCTTTGCCTTGGGAAAACCTTCCCCGGCTCTGCCCGAGGGGCACACAAGAGAAGAAAGACATGTCCCACAGAGAAGAAAGGCCCCTTCCCTCCCGGCCACAGCTCTGTCCGTGGCTGATGACCGTGACGCCTCCCAGGCCCACACCTGACCCCGCGGGACCGGGCGGCTGCCAGGAGCTGGTGACAGAGCCCGGCCTCGGAAGACCAATGGCATCTAATATTCAGTCTGACATCATCTGGCTGCAGTTCCCAGAGACTAAAATTAGGCAGAGGAAATTTAGGATGTTGCTTTAGATTTCCAAAGAAAACAGGGGCGAGGGCCAGAAAACGGATCATGAAAGAATTTTTGAGACTCGGTTCCAGCTGGGGAAAACAGGCATGAGCCCCACGGACGGGGAGCTTTTCCAGAGCGAAGGGAGCTTTACTCCCTTCGCCGCAGAGGGAGACCCGCGCTCCCTGGGCTAACGCGTTCTCACCAGGGGGTTCTCGGCTTGGCCCCATTTCACAGAAGCATGGGAGAGGTCGCCAGAGGACAAGCTCCATCTTGAGTCCATCCCCCCGGGAGGCCGCTTTGTCCCTGGAGCATTCGTCCTTTTCCCCTCCCAGGAGGGGTGTGGGTGTCCCGAAAGGCCTGCTGTCCCGTCCGGATTAAGTGCTTCTGGCCCTATGGCCCAGTCGAGGAAGGACGGGGCCACCGGGGTGGGCGGGCAAGTACCCGGAAATTTGAGACGCGACCCCTTCCCCGTGTGAAATGGGGCCCAGCCTGGTTAGGGTCACTCCCTTCGTTCTACCATCTGAGCTGGAAGACCTTAGATTCAGGTTTTATGAGCCATCGGGGAACCCTCTGAGGGTTCCTGCAAGTAAGATTCTTTCTGCCTGGGCATGCTTCGGGAGAGAGGGTCCAAAGTTTCCCCTGATTCTTGGAGTGGGCGAGTTAAGACCATGGTCTTGATTGTCCCCGTTAAATTTTCCCTTTTGCAGACAAGGAACCCAAGACCCAGAGAGGTAGGGTTATTTGCCCAAAGTCATGCAGCTCAAGAGTGGCAAGGCTGGGTCGGGCTCCTGGCCCAGTTCAGCACTTTGCTCAGCCAGCATCCTTGTGCAGCGGACGGACGACCTTGTGAACGGGACAGCCACGATTTACTCCATGGAGACCGACTGGAGATGCTGACACATTCAAGCAGGTGCAAAGAAGGAGAGGGGAAAATACCAGGGCAGAAAGGTCAAATGAAGCCAAAGGTAAGTCAAGGCTATACAAAATGGAGCTGGGAGAGCCTCCCCCAGGGTCAACCGTCAGATCCAAATGGGGCCTGGGCTCCCAGAAGGCGAAGCAGAGAATCGTTTCATCTCTAGGACAGAAACCTCCAGCTGCTGGAGACAAGACTCTCACTTCTGGCAGGAGTCTGAGGAGGTTCTGTCAGGCAGAGCACTGAGTGAGGAGGGCGTGCTATCCCCAACGCCTCCCCGGCAGGTCCACATCAGCACTGAAAGAACCTCTCCCAGGGCCTCTCAGGTCCTTACCTGTCCTGTGGGGGCACTCTACCACCCTCACCTGGCCGTGGTGAGA
This sequence comes from Cephalopachus bancanus, assembly GCA_027257055.1. NCBI lineage: Eukaryota > Metazoa > Chordata > Mammalia > Primates > Tarsiidae > Cephalopachus > Cephalopachus bancanus. Next base: position 161,990 of record JAPVLO010000453.1, on the reverse strand, counting down.
ATTACAGGGAGCAGGCCCTGTACAAAGGCGTGACTTCTTTCTCAGTAAGAAAGGAACAGGATAGATCACAGTCAAGAACTGCTGATGGGAAGGGAACTGGGAATGGGGATCGGTTATGGTGTGTTCTGGCATCTTCGGGACTACAGTATTCCTAGCGCACCACTCAACGGACCATAATCTTGGCAACACGGCAGAGACTCAGGCCTGATTCGGGAATTTCACCTCCAACTTACTGGGCACATTCGTTTAGAGTTACGGAATAAACACACATGAAGGTGGATGGGGAGGATGAGCACCCCATTATCCCAAGAGCAGCAGGCTGAAAGTCTAGCTTCAACACCGGGGCTGTGGGGAGAATTCACCGCAGGAGACTGTGCAATCCCTGGAGATTTCCAGCAGTTAACCGAAAGGAAAAGGGAAACGTGATCTCTGCAGAAGACAGAGAGGAACAGCAGGAAGGGAGGGCGAGGAAGGGAGGATCCCTGCCCCACGCTGGCGAAGCCACCTCAGAACTGGCCTGCACGAGGCAATTGCAACTCAGAACGTGCAGCGAGGAAATCCAAGTCTTCCATTTCCTGATCAAGGAGATAGAGGCTCAGAGAGAGGAAGTCCCTCCCTCCGGCATACACTGCAAAGTGGCAAGACCGGGGCAAAAATCCAGGCTTTAAACACCAACAAGAACCAAATCTCTATAGTGAACTGATTTCCGGCAAGGGTGATACCATTCAACGGGGGAACGATTAGTCTCTTCAACAAATGATGCTGGGACAGCTGGATTTCCACACGCAAAAAACGAAGTTAGATCCCTACCTCACACCGTATACAAAATTAACTCAACATGCGTCAATGACCTAAACATAAGAACTAAAACCGTAAAACTCTTAGAGGAAACCACAGGAGAAAATCTTCACCACCTTGGATTTGGCAACGAATTCTCAGATAGGACGCCAAAGGCACGAGCAACAAAAGAAAAAGGTAAACTGAACTTTATCTAAATTACAACTTTTGCACATCAAAGGATGTGATCAAGAAAGTGAAAAGGCAACTGACAGAATGGAAGAAAATATTCGCAAATTATATGCCTGATAAGACTTCAATATCCAGACTATGACTTACAACATAACAACAAAAAGAAAAACAGCCCAATTTAAAAGGACATTTCTCCAAAGAAGGTATACAAATGGCCAAAAAGCACATGAAAAGATGGTCAGTACCATTCATCATGAAGCAAGTGTAAACCAAAACCACAGTGAGGTCACTTCACACCCATGAGAATGGAGATAGATACATGTTTGAGTTGGAGTCTCACTCCGTCGCCCAGGCTGGAGTGCAGTGGGACGCTCACAACCATCCCAGCCTCGACCCGCTGGGCTCCGGCGATCCTTCTGCCTCAGCCTTCCAAGTAGCCAGAACTGCAAGCGCGTGCTACCGTGCCTGGCTAATTTTTTTGATTTATCGTAGAGACAAGGGCTTGCCAAGTTGCCCCGGTGGGTCTCGAACCCGCGGGCTCAGGCAATCCACTCGCCTCGGCCTCCCAGAGCACTGGGATCACTGGGCCACTGAGCCTGGCCTATGTGTATATATTTTAAAGTAGAAAACAAACGTTAGCAAGCATGTGAAGAAATTGGAACTTTTTGTACATGCTGGTGGAAATGCAAAATGGCGTAGTTGCAATGGAAAATAGGATGGTGATTAAACGTACAAGTCTGATAGGACCCAGGCATTCTGCTCCTATGTATATGTCTAAAAGAATTCAAATAGGTGTTTAAGCAACTACGTGTACATGCACACTTACTGTTCACAGGAGAACACAAGGTGAAAACCCAGACGTCCATCAACAAAAGAATGGATAAAAAAATTGTAGAATGTGACTTGGCCATAAAAAGGGATTTAGAGGCTGGGCTCGGTGACTCAGCCTGTAATCCCAGCACTTTGGGAGGCCGAGGCTAGCGGATTGCCTGAGTCTGTGGGTTTGAGACCCATCTGGGCAACTTAGCAAGACCTCGTCTCTACAATAAATAAAAGATTAGCTGGGCATGGTAGTGCGCGCCTGTAGTTCCGGCTACTTGGAAGGCTGAGGTGGAAGGATCGCCAGAGCCCGGCAGGTCGAGGCTGCGGTGGCCCAGAGCGTGCAACACTGTACATCACACCTGGTCAAAAGGAGAAAAGGGACCCAACCCCCAACAAAAAAAAAAAAAGAAGAGGGCCGGGGGGTCGGTGGTCAGCCTGTAATCCCAGCCTTTGGAGGCGAGGTAGTGATTGCCTGAGTCTGGGGTTTGAGACCCCTGGGCAATAGCAAGACCTCTCTCTACAATATAAAAAAAGATCAGCTGGGCATGGTAGTGCGCGCCTGTAGTTCCGGCTACTTGGAAGGCTGAGGCGGAAGGATCGCCAGAGCCCGGCAGGTCGAGGCTGCGGTGGCCCAGAGCGTGCCACTGCACTCCAGCCTGGGCAACAGAGGGGGACTCCAACTCAAAAAAAAAAAAAAAGACCGGCTCGGTGGCTCGGCCTGTAATCCCACGCCTTTGGGAGGCTGAGGTGAGTGTATTGCCTGAGCCCGCGGGTTCGAGACCCGCCTGGGCAGGCGAGACCTCATCTCTACAATAAATAATAAAAAAAAAAATCAGCCGGGCGTGGTAGCACGCGCCTGTAGTTCCGGCTACTCGGAAGGCTGAGGCGGAAGGATGGCCGGAGCCCAACAGGTCGAGGCTGCGGTGGCTGGGAGCGGCCACTGCACTCCAGTCTGGGCGACAGAGTGAGACTCCCAACTCAAAAAAAAAAAAAACAAAAAGAGATTTAGTAGTGACACAGGGATGAAACTCCAAAACATGATGCCATATGAAAGAAGCCAGGCACAAGAGGTCACATCTCGTGTGACTCCATTAATATGACAAATTCGAAATAGATAAATCCATAGAGACAGACCGCAGATTGCTCGTTGCCAGAGGCTTGGAGTGAGTCCCCGACGAGGAGAGACTGCTTAATGGATCCGGTTTTACTCTGGAGAGATAGGAAAGTTTTTTGGGGAGGTGGGGTATTGTTATACAATATGTGGCTGTACTGAATATCACTGAATTGTTCACTTTATTTATTTATTTTCTTAGTTGGAGTCCCACTCTGTCGCCCAGACTGGAGCGCAGTGGCCGCTCCCGGCCACCGCCGCCTCGACCTGCCGGGCTCCGGCGATCCTTCCGCCCCAGCCCTCCGAGTTGCTGGAACTACAGGCGCGCGCTACCACGCCCGGCTGATTTTTTGATTTATGGTAGAGATGAGGTCTCGCCAAGTTGCCCAGGCGGGTTTCGAACCCGCGGGCTCAGGCCATCCACTCACCTCGGCCTCCCAAGGAGCGGGATGACAGGCTGAGCCACCGAGCCCGGCTGAATTGTTCACTTTAAAATGGTTGCTTTTATGTTGTGTGAATTTTACCTCAATACGTTATTTTTTAAATAAACCAGAAAATCTGCTGCAAGCAACAGGACACCTTTCCCTAGGCCGGATGTCCCCGGGGTCTTAGACTCCTGAAGCCATAGTTCTCTCCACCAACCACCCACGGAGAGCTCACACCCACCACTTCCCCAAGCCGAGCAGCAAAAGATGAGGTCCAACCGAGACCCCATGAGACTTCTTGGCGGCATAGGCCCCGCCCCCAGGGATGATAGACAAAGTCAAATCCCAATAGGAAAGGGTCTTGTCCTGAAATGCCACCACTTCTGGCTTGAAATGTAAATCCTTCCAACCCAGGCGTCCTGTGTCCCTCAAAAAGGCCACTACCAACCTGATTAGAGAATCCCTTCCCCTTAGACAGCTCACTCAAGGCTTCCCCCACAGACACTGTTCTCTGGGGTCAACTTACAAAGCCTTCTTCGTAAGATGCCCGGCTTGAGCTGGCCTGCAAGCCCGAGGCAGGTGCGATATTAGCATGATGACACAGAAGCTCAGAGAGGTTAGTGACTCCTCCAGGGCCACACAGCAGCCGGTGGCAGAGCTGGGACTGGAGCCGGGTCTGCCGATCTCAGCTAGTGGGACTCCCATTTCACTTCCTGCTTGCTGGTACGCAATCCCACGGCTGCTGCAGGAATGATCCTGACGCCAAGACAAAAATGGCCTGGGCACCGCCCTTCCCACTCTGCCGGCTTCACCCTTTCCTTTCTCTGGTCCTGGGGCTCCAAGCCCTGCCCACCCCCATCACATGTGCAGTCCTAGCACTTGAGGACAGAAGCCAGCAGGCCCCAGAGACCAGCCCAGCACGCTTCCCTACTTCTCCCAAGGGGCAGGTGAGTCAGATCCCTCCTCCGTCCGAGTCCATCATACAGAGGAGGCATCCACCACTTCCGGCTGAGAGGTCTTGAGCAAGTCGCTTAACTTGTTCATTGTTGTTATTCACCTGTCCTCTTTGGCCTCCTTTTACCTATTAGGTAAGTGGCGTTGACTAAGAAAAATCCCATCTATTTCACCGTTTCGAACTGAGAACTCCTATCCGGGCTACCTTGCTTAAAACCCATATGAGACAGCAAGACGCTCGAGAAGAGTTGAGCTGATTTTTAGGACCAACTCGGGGAGTTTCTACCCTGAGACGAGAGTTGGGAGGGGGCGTCTGGAGATTCGACCCCAAATAAGATCTCATCCCCGCTGGCACGGAGCTCACCGTCCAGGGACATCCAAGGGACAAGGACGGCTGTTGCTGAGTTATGCTTCAGGGGAAACCAGGACCGGGGGAGTCTGGAGGTGGAATGAAGGGGTACCCGCCTGGCCCGGCCAGAAAAGGCTTTCTGAGCCTTGAGGTATGATGGGAAGTTGATCAAGCTGAGAAGAGGCAGGGCGGGGTGGATTGAGAGTTCTCGGCAGAAGGAACACAGGCAAAAGGGTGGCGGAGAGAAGTGGTAATAATGACAGCATGATACCAACATGGCATTTGACACTTTATGACTACTCGCCCATGTGGTCTTCACCACAAGCCCACGAGGGAGGCATTCCTAGCATCCCTGTTTGACAGAGGAGAAAACGGGGGACCCAGAGGTGAAGGGATTTTACACAAGGCACACGGGAAAGCTGGATTCTGTCTCCGACATCCACATCCTTCAGCACCGTGCTCCGGTGTGTCTGGAGAGCCTCCGCGTGCCGTCGGTGGACGATGAGGCCTGAGTGGGGACAGGGGGTAGAAGAAATGGGAGGGGAGCCACCAGGATCTTGGAAGCCACGAGGCAGCTGGATTCGGGACCCTGCACACGCACAACCCAAGGGGGCGCCATCGCACCACCGTCCCCAGAGATTTTTATCTTGAGTTCTACCGTTTTCCAGCAGGTGGCAGCCGCATGCCTTGAGGAAGGGGCGTCTTTCTCCCTCATCCACACAAAGACACCATAGGCACTCGTGGCGGGGCTGCTGGACTTCCATCCAGAAGGGGTGGAAAGCCACGGAAGGGTCTCCCACGAGGAAGGGGGATGCTTGGGTCTCCGTTTCAGACAGCTTGCTCTTCTGGGGGGGAGAGAGTGGAGGTAGCTGAGGCGGTCCACGTGGGAGGTGGGCGCGGCCTCAGCTAAGAAGAACTCAGCAGTGGGGTGGAGGTTGTGTAGACAAAAGAACCGGCAGGATGCAGGATCTCCTGGAACTGGGAGAGCGGAAGGACAGGAGAGCACTGGGGCTTTGAGCTTTCCGATTCAACAGCGGACGGGCTAGACAGAGCAGCGCTCATCACTAGGCAAGGGGAATTAGACGGAATTCTGGGGAGGGGCGAGGAGTCGCTTTCGGACACGTGAGGGAGGAGAGGGCTGCGGATGGAACACCCAAGAGGGAAGTTGGGAAGGTGGCTGGACGCACAGGTGCGAATCTCAGCGCACGACCCGTCAATCCGAGATGCCAGCGCTCCGGCTGAGAATCCCCGTCGCGGTCCAAACCCTCTTGCAGACCTGGCTGAGACCCCTCTGAGCAGCCAGTCGGAGGGAGGTCGGGATGCTCCTCCATCCCACCACAGTGGGACTCCAAATCGCTGTCCCCCTCCCGCACCATGACCTTTAAACGTGCTCTCGCTCCGGGGGCTGCCGTGCACACAAACAGGAAGGAACCAATGGCGTCCCGACACCCAGGAACCTCTCTGGCGATTAGGAACCCCCGAAGCTGGGGGAGAGAAGGAGAGAGACCCAGGGTCCACAGCCCAGGGTTAGCACCAGGGATCTCCAGCTTCCAGCCCGGCCATGCAGCCCACCCATGGCCGGGGGACCCCCTCAGCTCCCTGGAGCCAGAGCCGCTGAGGTGGGGGGCGGGTCTGGCCCGGACCGGTTTGGATTCCGCTAAGAGGCCCCCACCGACTCTTTGATTAGCCGCCAAGACATGCTTCTTTCCAAGTCAAAAAATAAAATAAAGCAAAGCATGTTACAAAGTGACTCTCTCTCCTCCGATCCATTTTAATGTGGTTTTCAGCAGGGGTTTATTGTGCGCAGGAAACATGTGCTTGCAATATGCCTGTGGCAGTCGGGATTCCAGGGGGCCGCCCGCCTCGGCAACCAGGACCCTCGGGAAGGAAGCTGAAGCATGTCTTTGAGACTCAGGTAATCGGTAGCTCTCCAGTGTTTGCCCGAAAGGCTCTCGGGGGCGTGCTCTCACCTGGAGTCCCTTTCTCCATGGACCCAAGCCTGGCAGAGGGGCGGGGAAGGACACGGAGGGAGAATTCAGGGGCACGGGGAGGGCGGTCCATCTCAGCGCGTGACTTCTCCCATCTTAGGGTCTTCGGAGGTGGAACACGGGGAGAGGGACCGGAAGACTTGGGATCTACCCTGCAACCACACTCGCGTCCACCTCTGGGCCGCTGGGCCTCGGCTTCCCCATCCGCACGGGACGGCAGCTGAGATGACAAAAGATCCCTTCCGTCTCTGACACCCCCTGGTTTCTCTGCGTGGGGACACGGGAACAGGGCTGGCAGAATGGTGGAGCCCAGCCTGGATCTCGCGGGTTCCTTGCCGTTGCGCAGAGCTAGAGGGCGCCTTCGATATCAGCAAGCCCATGCCGGTGCGTCGACTCGTCACCCCTACACCGCCCCGACTCACGTGCAGTCCAGACTCTTCCTGCTGCCTCCAGGGGCCCGTCCAGTGCTTCTGTGGGCACCTCTGACTGCAAGTTCCTCCTAAGGATGCAGTGACATCTGCCTCCAGGTCATTTCTCTGTCTTTGTCTACTGGTCCCAAGTGAGCCCTCTGGTCAGGCCCAGGCCAACCCGGGTCTCCTGCTCCGCCAAGACAGCCCTTCACTGTCTGGGGAGTGTGGGCGAGTCTCCCCTGAATCTCGGTGGCCTTGGCCGACGTCTCCACCCTGCAACCCCCACCTGCAAGCCCCAGGGTCCAGGCCCAGCCATGATAGCTAGGCTCGTGTGCACGAGAGCCCGTTCTGCTGACCGCCCTCCTGGCAGGGACGTCCAGCGCTGAGTGGGTAAGGCTGATATTTCCTCTGATGTTCCAGATGCTGCTTCTCCCATCTCCTGTGCCACCCTCTCCTCGTGGGAACCCTGTCTCACCGTCGTGAAACCCGCCCAAGTCACAAGATGCAAGCATGGCGCTTCACAGTACCGAGAGGCGGTGACGCACAGTGGTTAAGACCTGAGGCTAGGCCCCAGTCGAGTACTCGCTGTGTTCCAGTTGTGCCACCCAGGGCCAGCCGCTTCCCATCTCAAAGCCTCAGGTTCCTCAGATACAAAATGGTAATAAGAATAACAGCCGGGCTCGGCGGCTCAGCCTGTCAGCCCGCGCCTTTGGGAGGCCGAGGCGAGTGGATGGCCTGAGCCCGCGGGTTCGAGACCCGCCTGGGCAGTGAGACCTCATCTCTACGATAAATCAAAAAATCAGCCGAGCGTGGTCGCGCGCGCCTGTACTTCCGGCTCCTCGGAAGGCTGGGGCGGAAGGATCGCCGGAGCCCAGCGGGTGGAGGTGCGGTGGCCGGGAGCGGCTGCTGCACTCCAGTCTGGGCGACAGAGTGAGACTCCGACTCAAAAAAAAAAAAAAGAATAGTTCCCACCTCGCCGGGCTGTGGCGTAGCACGTGGCTCTGAGCGAGGCCGAGAGTGGGGGTTCATGAAAGGAAAGCCCAGGGGACTCAGGCAGGACCCTCTCTGACAGGGAGGCTGGAGGGCACATCTGCTTCTCAGAGAGATGATAAGACCCTGTGGAGTCCTGAGGGCCTCCCTCCAGCCCCGAACACTCCGCCTGGAAGGCCTGCTCGGGGGTGCGCCCCAGTCACAGACCCCGCCCCTCCCTCCTGTTCACCTTCTAGCTGGCCGGAGCCTTCTGGGGCCTGGCTCCAAGGGTGCTCCCCCGGCTGTGGATGCCAAAAAGGCTTCAGGGTGGGACACACATAAAATCCAACGCAACTATCGCAATTTGTGATCTTCCACAGTCATCCCAGCCTCCAAGCCACATCTCAACGGCAGGGAAGGACAAGCACACACGCTCATACCCGTGCGCGCACACACAGGCCCGCCCACACAACACGGACCTGCATGTGTGCACACACAGACGCGTGGGCTCACCCACACACACAAGTGGACACACAGGCACAGACACACACAATCTGGGCATCAAGAGTCCAGGCACCGGTCCCTTATGGCTGGGGATGGTGGGCCATGCGCCGAATTCCACCGAGCTCAGCGGCTTCGTGTATATCACGAGTAAGAAAAAAATTCATTGCAATCCTCTGGGCCCTGCCGGACCTGATGGCAGAGGTGAGATGCTTGATAAATCACAGGCCCGGGACACGGGTCAGTTAGCAGCAGCTTTGGGGTCTCCCATAGACAGAAGCTCAGGAGAGAGAAGCAAAGCGGAAATCTCTGAATCAGGACCGGCATAGACAGGGGAGGGGCTGGGTCTTGTCCCTAATCCCAGATCGAGAGGTGGCACCAGCTCATGAGGGGCAGGGAGCACAGGGACACCAGAGTGCCGGGGTCCAGAGGTGGCTGGCAGGCGGAAGGCCCTGCTGGGATTGGTGCCACCTGCCCAAGTCCTGGGCCCGCTGCAGAGAGAAAGGGTCAGCTCAGGCCTGACACGCGGTCCCCTTCCTGGAAGTCACCATACACAGTGAACAACTGTAGCCCAGGAAGTGGCTGACCCATCGTGGAAGAGGGTTCTGGCAATGGACAGTCTGGGGAGAACGGCCACCGCCCACTCCGGTCCCTCGGTGGCCATGGCATGCTTGTGACTCCTTGTTTCATCAATATCTTTGCTTCTCTGAGGTCTCCAGACCAGTGCCGTCAGCCCGTGCTAGGAGTTTGTTGGAAATGCAGATGCTCAGGCCCCGCCCCAGACCTGAATCGGCACTTAAGGATCACTCCCAGGCAATTCCCGCATCCAGGACGGTTTGAGAAGTGCTGCTTATAGTTCATTGTGCAACCATTGTTTCGGAGCACATGAAACAAGCTCGCAGGGGGTGATGCCAGGCGGCCGCCAGCACCCTGCATCATCGGACAGCAGAGGTGCGGGGCCTCCGCAGACCCGGCACCCCAGACCCAGTTCCGGAGCCCTGGGAGGAAGGACCGTTGTAGATGAGAGAAATCATGAAAAAGGTGGGTAGTGGGAGGAACCGTGTACACGCGGCCCAGGCCTGATCCTTCCCGGTGGCGGGAGGGCTGGAGAAGGTTCTAGGGGCAACAGGCAGGCCGGGCCCGGGACTGGGAGGAGTCACGGCCATGTCTGCCATGGGGCCGAGCCATGGCGCCCACTGCAGGGACCAGGGTCACGGCAGACACGACGCAGGGCAGCCCGCAGCCCCTCAGAGGACGAGCTCCCTGCAGACAGCTGAGCTGCCCGTTCCTAGAAGTACCCAAGAAAAGGTTGGACAGCCACGCGGGGGGCATGCAGAGGGGACCGAGCTGCCCCCCCACACTGGGCCAGGAGAGGCGCCCTCTGGTCAAGCCACCCTTGTCCGGTCCCTTTCCTGGGCGCCCCCAGGATGGTGGCGCTCCAGCCCAACTCCCACCCAAGCCCTGTGTCCTCCTAAGCAGCTGCCACTTCTGCAGAAGCCTCGGCCTCCAGCTTGGAAGGAGCTTCTGAGTCAGGGGTCGGTTAGTGCCCCAAGCCCAATCCCCTCTCTGGACCTCGGTTTCCCCATTTGAACAAGCAAGGGTTGGGCCAGATGACCTTGAAGGTTTTGCCCGGGGTCCTCTAGCCCATGTGCATTTTTGCTTTTTTCTCCTTTTTTGAAAATATGTATTTTACAGATGTGGGGCACAGGCCAGGATTGGGTACATACGTGGTCCAGGTACAGGTGAAGTTTGGGCCTCCACTGGCCTCCACTTTGTCCGGGTGAGGATCAGGGATCCTTATTGATTTTATGTCTCCCCCCGCAGTGTGCTACTGTCATTCCCTTTCTTGCAGTATTATGATAAATGTTGAGGGTCCACTTACGAGTGAGAACATGTGGTGTTCGGTTCTTTGTTTCTGTGACAGATCACCCAGTAGGATAGACTCCAAATCCATCCAAGTTGCTGCGAAGTCCATTGCTTTTCCCTTTTTTTTTTTTTTTGGAGTCTCCCTCTGTCGCCCAGACTGGAGTACAGCGGCCACTCCCGGCCACCGCGGCCTCGACCTGCTGGGCTCCGGTGGTCCTTCCGCCTCCGCCTTCCAAGTAGCCGGAACTACAGGCGTGTGCTACCATGCCCGGCTAATTTTTGATTTACTGTAGAGATGAGGTCTTGCCAAGTTGCCCAGGCGGGTCTCGAACCGGCGAGCTCAGGCAATTCACTCACCTCCGCCTCCCAAGGCGCAGGATTACAGGCTGAGCCACCAACCCCAGCTGTTTTTCCCTTCTTTATGGCTGAGTAATATGTTGTCATGTATACGTACCACGTCCGTGTGCATTTTTCTAGAGAGCGGCTTTGAACTAGGATTGCAGAACCTGCACACACAGCCCGTGCACATGCACACGCTATGCACACGCACCGCCCATGCACACGCAGGGCCCGTGCCCACAAACTTAGCCCACGTGTGCACACAGAATCCACGTTAGCCCACACTCGCACACATGACTCATGTGCACACACAGACCGTGTGCACACACTCTCACACACACGCACGCTCTCCCTGAACACACACTCTGGACAAAGGCCCGAGCAAGGAATCCAGGCTGGGGCAGAAATGGCAGGCAGAGCGTGACAAGGCTGAAAAGGAGGGAAGCTCGCAAGAGAGCCTGGCTTCCATCTGGACAGACCAGGAGAGGCTTCCTGGAGGAGGTGCCTGGCGAATCTGGCCGAAAGGGTGGAAGATTTTGGAGGCAAAGAGATGGGCCGTCTCCAAGGGGTGTCACCTCTGTGCTCGCAGCCCCTCCCAGCCTTGTCCCAGGCAGCGAGCCTCTCCAGATCCAGCAGCGGAGCTGGAGCTGGCCCAGGGCAGGGCGTGGGGGTGCGTGGACCTGCCTGCCAGAGGCTCTCATGGCCACCAACCCACTTCCTCCCTAACCCCGCAGGCTGGCTCCAACTGGCAGGTTCCTACGCGATATCTAACAGCCTCGTTTAGATCAACAGGGTAAATTTATTTTTAATAAGAATAAAAACAAAACACCTCCGGATAGGAGGCTCAACTCCTGGGTCCTGCAGGAGGGATCTGGTTCTAACGAGCCAATGGCCTCGCCCTGGGAGACGGATGTCTGCAGGTGGCTCAGAGGAGGAGTGTGACTTAGAGGGGGACCGCAGACTCACTCCCAGAAGGAGCGCCGGGAATCGAAGACCCCAGGATTTGTTGTCCAAAGGCTCCTCTCTCCCCAGATCAGGGGTCTCTGCACACAGCCAGGACCAGAGGACTTGGGCCTCCTCACGACCTGGGAGAGATGTCTCCAGCCTACCAGACCTGGTCCCCTGCCTACTGGTCACCTTTCTACATAGTGCCCAGCCCCCTGGCACCCAAGGCCTCGCATGTCGGCCAGAGGAAAGGGAGACGCCCCCCACCGGGCATCTTACACACCCTTCCTCAAACATGCCAGCGGAACACTCAAGCTCCCCTGAGACTCGGGAGGGAGGGGAGTGACTTGCAAAAAATGTCCCGCTGCTTCTAGCAAGATACAGTTCAGCTGTCCAGGCTGTGCTGGCCTCTCCAGTCTGCTTCTGACTTCACAGGCAGGACCATTTCCTGCAAAATCAACTTTGGACAGAGGCAGGTTTTGTCCTCGTGCTTCCGGTTGGGTCAAGGCAGAAAACCTTGGGTAAACAAAGCCCACTTTGTTGGCTGTGTCGCCATTGGCAAGTTACACAACCTCTCTGAGGCTTGGTTTTGTCATCTTTAGATGGGAATAATAGTAGTTATCACATTATATGATATTAGGCCAGGTGTGGTGGCTCATGCGTATAATCCCAGCACTCTGGGAGGCTGAGGCAGGAGGATCGCTTGAGTCCAGGAGTTCGAGACCAGCCTGGATAACAGCGAGATCTCATCTCTACAAAAGAAAAATCAGAAAAATTACCCAGGCATGGTGGTGCATGCCTGTAGTCCCAGCTATCCCAAAGGCTGAAGCTGGAAGATCAACTGAGCCCAGGAGGTTAAGGCTGTGGTGAGCTGTGATTGTGACACTGCGCTCCAGTCTGGGCAACAGTGTGAGATCCTGGTTCAAAAAAAATTTATATACTATTATGTATGACTATGATATAGATTTTCTTTACTGTGATAACAAGGACTGCTTCATGGCCTTGTTGGGCAGACCTGAAGAGAGGACACTTGTCAAGTGCTTTGTAAGTTTGGAGTTTTTGCACCAGCTGGCCCTGGTTTCCATTATGAACCATGGTGTTGAACTAGAAGTTTCCACTAACGCACCATGCTGTCACATACCAAAGTGAATTTAGAAACAAACCATCATGCAGCAAGTTCAAAGTAGGTGACCGAGAACCTGTGAGACAACTCGCCCCATCCAAGATGTCAACGGGTGGAGAGGGAATCTGGGACGTCTTTCCTGGAGAGGGTGGGGCATGCTGTGGGCCCTGACAGGGGCCTCACTTCAAGCCTGCAGAGCTTCAATGGGACAGCTCACCAGAGACACCTGCAATGACAGGACACGGGAAGCTGCCAGATGACTCTTGCCCTCGGAATCCAGAAGATTCTGGCCAGCTGGCTGTTTGGGTGGCACAACCAAGAACTGCAAGATTGGCCTGCACAGCTCAGGGATTTTTCTGAGCAAGGGATGCCTGGCTGTTTCTAGCCCAGAGATAAGCCGTGAACGCATGGCCAGCTGGCCAGGGCATCACCTCCTGTTCAGCGTGATGGACAGACCACGGCAGAGGAGAAGGTGGCGGTAGCCTCCGAATTCCTGGAGGTTGAGAAGGGCACCCGCGACTGCCAGAAGGGGGCGACTTCCCCCAGGTGATTGGGATTGGGGGGGGATGGATGTCCCTCCAGAGTCCCGGAGAGAAAGGCAGCTTTGCGCAGGGGAGCAGAACTCTCTGGTGCGACTTGGTGCCGCCAACACGCCCACTTCAACCCTCGAGTGGCCAGGTGGGTGGCCAGAGGCGGGGAGCAGGCATGTCAGAGCAGGCAGGCATCCCCCTCACCCGGTCCACACAGCCCCCATAGCATGCCTCAGCCCGGGAGGAGGCAGGTTCAACGCTGATTTGAAGTTGAGTTTTGTTTATTCCATAGAACCAGACATTACTGGTTAATGAATGGCCACTGATGGCCTAAACAGACTCTCCAACGGTCACAGGAACACCCAGTTCCCACTCAAGGGTGAGGGTGGAACGCCCTCGCACTTGAATACATTTTAAAGGGACCTGGGAGACAATTATCAAGGGGCTTTCTCACCACACTCACAAGTCCTGCATTTCACATGCCAGTTTCTAGGATGCAGGCATCGGCTCCAGAGAAGGGCACATCAATGACAAATCTTCCAACACCCTTTTCATCTTCAGAGAGCCACTTAAGCTGCCATCTTAGCCACCCCTGCCTCAGAAACAGGTGGGACGGTCATGTGACCAGGATGAGCCAATCAGAAGCCTTCCCTGGGAATGATTCCTTCTCCAACATCAGCAAGCAGCCGCATTCCTTTGGCCTCTGCTTGCGAGGCTGTGAGTTTGTGTCATTCCTGGACGTGCCCTGTGCTACAGGGAGAGACTCCTCTGAGGGAATGAAGGTACACACTTGAGGGAAAGAGGGAGAGATTGGGGGGGGTAGAGGGCTAACTCCCTGGTTCCCATCGGTCCATCCTGGGGTAGTTGTAAGCCACCCCTTTGCAGTCTGGCTGCAGCACTCCCGTGCCGTCTGTGTCTTAGATTTCTGCCTCTCATGGCTGAAAGCATGCGGATGCATCCAGGGACCCAGCTGCGGGTGGGAGCCGAGGTCCCCTCCACACCATGACGTTCACCCCAGAGCCCACAACCCTCATCCGAATCCCAACTGGTGCAGGGCTCCCCAGCTTGCACGGCTGTTTCCTGAAAGGACAGAGCGAGAGTGGGAAGCCGTTTTCCATCTTGTTCTGAAACCCTGACACGATGAGAAAATAGAAGCTGTGCTTTTGGACAAATGCACACTTTAGGTATAAGTAACTTGACCAACTTTGTCCTTTCAGGAACAGACTTCCAGGTACCAGAGGTATCTCATAGTGGCAGTCAAGCTGGCCTAGAGTAAAGGGAACTTACAAGGCCGAAGACATCATGCATCGGGCAAGGCTTGTAAAAGCCACGAAACTTGTAATTACAAAAGTTATGACGCTCAGAGGGGAAGCAGGTGGGGATTCGATCTTCCAGTAAATTGGGCCCTGTCTACTGGGAAGCCAAGGATCCCCTGAAGCCACCCACTGGGAATGCCTAGGAGATAAGGGGAGGCGCACCCTCCATTAGCTCTAAGGAATGGCGTTTGGGAAGGTGCAGGAGAATTAGAATCTTCGTCACGCCCTTCTCTAGGGGCTGTGATCATGTGGGCGGACATTAGCGGGTCTCTGTGTCACAGGTTCTCCAAGACATCCACAGGCGGTCGACAAGGAAGTCACAGCAGTCACGTGCAACATCTCCCAGAGCAGGATTTAAGCCAGGACTCTGGGGGCCTACGAGGCCACACTCGCCTAGAGTGTAGGCCCACTCCCTGTCCCCCCTCCCTGGGGGGTGAACTTTTCTTAAATAAGTCTTTTCTTCTCTCACCTCTGTGTTGCAATTCTTTTTTTTTTTGAGTTGGAGTCTCACTCTGTCGCCCAGACTGGAGCGCAGTGGCCGCTCCCGGCCCCCGCAGCCTCGACCTGCCGGGCTCCGGCGATGCTTCCGCCTCAGCCTTCCGAGTAGCCGGAATTACAGGCGCGCGCTACCACGCCCGGCTGATATTTTGATTTATTGTAGAGATGAGGTCTCGCCTGCCCAGGCGGGTCTCGAACCCGCGGGCTCAGGCAATCCGCTCACCTCAGCCTCCCAAGGCGCGGGATGACAGGCTGAGCCACCGAGCCCCGCTGTGTCGCAATTCTTTGCAGTTTCCTCGGATCTCTGGGCTCCCAGCGCGGCATTTCCGGCTTGTCGGCTCCGGTGGTGCCGCGCGCCTCCCTAACGTTTCATAAATGTGGTGTCATTCTGTCCTTCCCACAACCCTGTGAGCAAAACGCGACTCCCTCCCTCCTACCCATGAGGCGCTGAAGTGGTCTGCCAGTGTCTTGTCTCTGGGAAGGGCTGTCACCAGGGCTCAAACCCACATCTGCCTGCGTCTGCCAGCGCCCCTCCTTCTGGTGCCAGGGACTCCGTAGGAGGCCGACAGCCTCGGGGATCGGCCAGCACCCGTCGCCAGGGAATCGGGTCCTCCCTGAGCCTCTGACCCTCAGCTTCCCCATCTGCAAAGTGGGGCGACCATCCGCCTCGCCTCCTCCCGGGCCGCGGGGAGCACACGCAGGAGCCCGTGGGAGCTTCCGAGCACGGCCTCCCTCCCCGCGACTTTGGGGACAGGATGCCCGAGCGGCACAGCAAAGCTCCAGCAGAGAGCAGACTTCAAGTAGCACCGGCCCAGACCGCCGTGTTAAGTGCACGTCCTGGAGTCCGCGTGGGGCCACGCCGATGGCCTCTCCACCCCGCCCCACCCTCCTTGGGGCAACCTGCGGCCCAAAGTCACCTTTCAGGACGCCTGGCCCTGTTTTGGTCTCCGCCCGTTCACTCACTCACTCATTCCCCAGGTATTTATGGGGCGGCAAGATACAGCAGGGAACGCAGCAGACAAAGCCCTAGGGGAATCCACATTCCAGCCGGAGAGAGACCATCTGCGCAAGAAGCAAATCACGGAAGACACTGGGGGTGAGGAGGACCCGGAGGAGAAGTAGCCAGGCTGCTTAGGCAGGGGAGTGTCCTGGGCTGAGGGGCAAGAAGTGCAAAGGCCCTGGGGTGGGGGTACTGAGGCAGCAGGGGGCCAGGGAGGCAGAGGTGGAAGGAGTGAGAAGAACCTTGGGAAAGTGAGTCAGAGAGGCGGGGGGATGCCGGGAGCTGCCCCGGGGTGGGCAGAAACCCACTCACCTAAGAGCAGGCCCCACAGGGCCCAGCCCTAGGAGACGGACATCCCCCAGGGCATTTTAGGGGCAAAGTAGAAGGAACCTGGGAAGGGGTCAGAGTCCCCACGCTGCCACCCAGTCTGCAACTCAGACCCTGGAAGCGGCCATCACCGTGACACAGGTGCTCAGCTCTAAATGGAAGGTCCTGACACCCACCTCACGGTCTCTGGGAGGACTCGGGGGGTCGTGGCTGTGGACACACGGTCCCCGGGTCAGCCAGTGGCCTGTGTCCGTGGAAGCCGGCCGCGGCAGTGCTTGCAACCCTCCCACCCCCCACCCGGCTCATTCCCACCTCCCCACCCCCTGCCCCGCCAGCCGACCTTCCTGGGAAGAAGCGTTCCTCTGCTCCCCAAATCTGGAAAGCATTGAGGCCGAATGGCTCCATTTCAAGTGCAATTATTACAAACCCTTCAGCGAATGTGAGCTCCAAAATGAAATCTCTGTCAAAACTTTCATTAATGCGCCGTTCTGTGCAGGGATCGGCTTACACGACCGGGCCGCGAGCTCGATGGAGACCAGATCCTTGGGGTGCCGCGCGGCGGGGGGCCAGCGCCAGGCCTCCCTCACCTCTGCGAACCCCGGGGACTCTGTCTCCGGCCTATGTGTTGGGAAAACGTCCCCTTGGATGTCACCGACGCCGGCAACATACATGTCAGGAGGCTACGCCGCTGTTTGCTTGTGTCAAAGAGTCTTCTCTCCGTGAAAACCAACAGCACGAAATAACTCCAGCGCGGGCAACCATGGTGTCGCGGCCAGGGTCCCCGAGTCTTAGGCAAGGAAACAAGGCTTAGAGACAGTGAATGCTTTGCCCAAGGCTTGCCAAGGTGCTCAGAGCCAAGTGAGAACCCGCGACTTCAATCCAGTCCTGGGTCTCCTCCCTGTAACTGCAATGGCCCCAAGGGTAGGGGACCCATGGGAACCACCAGGGAACCCAGCACAGGAGGCAGCCCCAACCTTACTCCTCCTGTGTTAAATGTTAAATTAAATTGATGGGAGGCCATTAACGTGGGCTGAGCTCCTGCACGAGGCCCAGCAGAACACACCAAAACGGAGTCACGCACGCAGAGGCGCCATACCACCAAGGCGAAACCAAGGTGTCTACCGGACCTTCCGAGAAAGCAGGAGGGAGCAGTCATAGCCAAATGCCCAAACAGGCCGGTTTTAGTCAGCATGGTCAGGAAGGTCCCCAGCCACCTTAACCTTTACAAAGAAAGTCACCTTGAAATGACCAACTGGAGTTTTATTTTTTTTTGAGTCGGAGTCTCACTCTGTCGCCCAGACTGGAGGGCAGCGACCGCTCCCGGCCACCGCAGCCTCGACCTGCTGGGCCCCGGCGATCCTTCCGCCTCAGCCTTCCGAGTAGCCGGAACTACAGGCGCCCGCTACCACACCCGGCTGATTTTTTGATTGATTGTCGAGATGAGGTCTCGCTGCCCAGGCGGGTCTCGAACCCGCGGGCTCAGGCCATCTACTCACCTCAGCCTCCCAAAGGCGCGGGATGACAGGCTGAGCCACCGAGCCCGGCTCCAATTGGAGTTTTATTATCGAGTCAGTGTCTCACTCTGTCACCCAAGCTGAAGTACGGTGGCACAATCACAGATCACTGCAGCCTCGACTTCCTGGACTCAGGCGATCCTCTACCCTAGGCTTCCCGAGGAGCTGGGACTACAGGCGCACACCACCACGCCCGGCTAATGTTTGTCTTTTTTGTAGAGCTGAGGTCTCACCAGCCCAGGCTGGTCTCAGACTTCTGGACTCAAGCGATTCTCCTTCCTGGGATTACAGGCGCGAGCCACCACGCCCAGCTGCAATTCAGTAATTTAAACTACATTTGTCGTCGTTTTGGCTTTTGACCATCTATAAGGCAAACAGAGGGCTTGGGGAAATTAATCCCTGGACCAGAAGCCCTGGGTACTCTCCCTCCCGCCCCTGTGTCCTCCCTTCTGGGGAAACGGCAGAGCACCGGCCCCTGCTTGGCCCCTGAATCGCCCCCACACCCTGGAAGCCTCCTTCTTATGCATGGGGGGACTTTCTGAAACACAGGTCTGCGTTCTCTGCTCACTAACCTTAAACGGCTCGCCATTGCCAAGAGGGCCAAGTTCAAGTCAGGCTAGGCAGGCAGCCTCACCAGGTCCAGCCACAACGCCCCTCCCTCCACTCCACGCCCCCGGTACCCTGGAGTATAGGAAGAGCATCTCACCGCTCCCTAAACCCATCTCGCATGGTGTTCAATTCTCCCTCGTCGTTTGTGGCATGTGTTTGCTGTTCCGGGCCCACCTCCTCTGTGAAGCCCTCTGGGGTTCCTCTCCTCTATCTGACACAAAGGCCGTATCGAGATTACCTATATCTGTGTCCGTCCCCTTGCTGACAGGCATGAGCTCCACAGGGACAAGGGCTGGGTTTCATCCCTCTTAGAATCTTCCACATTTAGCACAAGGTCTGACAAAGAACGATTTGGGCTACACAACCGAGTGGTTCAGGGTCCAGACGGTCACACAAGGTCTGACAATGAAGTTCGCGGACTCATTTAGAAAAATGCTGCACACCTCATTGCTGAATATCACTGTGGTCACCTTCAAAGTATTCCCCTTGGGAAGCTACGCCCCGACATCAGGGCCTGGTTCGCCCGTCAAAGCCATTTTGGAACGATTTTTCTGGAATGGCCATCAGAGCTGTTGTCGTGATTTATTGAGGTCTGACAAGTCATGAACTTGCCATCATGTGCTTACGTGGGCAGCACAGTACAAATAGGTGTATTGAAACACCCTTCCTAGGGTCCCCAGCAGGTTGATGCTGGGGTGGCCGTGAGTGTGTCACTGCACTTCAGCCTGGGCGACAGAGTGAGATACCAACTCAAAAAAGAAATTGCTTGCCTGAGCCCGCAGGTTCAAGACCCGCCTGGGCAGGCAAGACCTCATCTCTACAATAAAATTAAAAAATTAGCCAGGTGTGGTAGCGCACACCTGTAATTCCAGCTACTCAGAAGGCGGAGGCGGAAGGATCGCTGGAGCCCAGCAGGTCGAGCCTGCGGTGGCCGGGAGCGGCCACTGCCCTCCAGTCTGGGCGATGGAGTGAGACTCCAACTCAAAAAAAAAAAAAGAAATTGCTCTGATGGGTGGAAAGAATTGCTTTGATGGTAGCACTTTCCCTAGGACAGTTCGTGAGCCTAATTGTCAGACCTCCCAGGCTACAGGGTCAGGTTCCAGCCCTGGTACTTACTTCCGGGGTGAGCTCAGGCGAATTTCTGAGCGTCTCTCTGCCTCCTTTCCTCCCCTACAAAATGACAACAGTCCCTCAGAATTGCTGCTAAATGAAGACTAAATGCCTTTTTTTTTTTTTTGAGTTGGAGTCTCATCCTGTCGCCCAGACCAGAGTGCAGTGGCCGCTCCCGGCCACCGCAGCCTCGACCCGCTGGGCTCCAGCCATCCTTCCGCCTCAGCCTTCCAAGTAGCTGGAACTACAGGTGCGCGCTACCACGCCTGACTAATTTTTTATTTATTGTGGAGATGAGGTCTCGCCAAGTTGCCCAGGCGGGTCTTGAACCTGCAGGCTCAGGCACTCCACTCACCTCAGCCTCCCAAGGCGCGGGATTCCAGGCTGAGCCACCGAGCCCGGCACTAAATGCCTTTAAAGGGTTCGGCCCGGTGCTGGAGATCTGAAACCCCCAGCACACGTTGGCCCAAATAAGATGAACTTGAGATAGGAAGAGCCTCCGGCCCCCAGTGCCTGCCAGCAGCCTGACGTGGCCACGCCCCTGCCTGCTTCCCAAATACCCCAGACTCAGTTTGAGAGCACGCTAAATCCCGAGGAAGAAGGAAAACAAGTTTTAGGATGATTCCAGGTCTCCGGCCTCCCCGACAGAGCATGCTCGTGAGCTGCAAGCGTCCGCCCCTTGGGGACAGAAGCAACCAGGGGAAGCCCCTTGGTTGGGTCTGGGGTCTCGCTTTGATGAGACCCTGAAGCCTCCGTTGTCTGGCAGGCCCCTGCTCCTCCCACCCCCGTGGGAGCCCGGCAGCCCAAGCTACCCTGCTCCTGAGCCCGGGATGGCCCCTGCTGGGTGTGTCCTGGCATCCCCCCTGCGGCCCGACCACGGCTGACGGGTCTAGGAATCAACTGGCTTGAGGCTCTGCCCCGCAGGAGTGCTCCCTCTGGCTGGCAGCAAATGGTCCAGATTGCCAGGAGACCCGGGGCTGGGGGGGGCCCAGGTCACGTGACCTCACACGGAGCCACCTTTCTGGCTGCACAGGAGGCCTGTGAAGTCCCTAGGCCCAGAGTGACTAAACGCAGTGGCCACCGCACCCCGGGCTGCCTGCCTGTGTTCTTGCACCAAATCCCACCGCCGGAGGTGCCTTGGAAACTCGAGGATCCTGACAGCTTCTCTTGGGAAGAAAAGGAAATCAAGTCAACGTGCTTTGGAAAGCTCTGACGGCTGGAGTCTCCGGCACCTGGTCGGCCCGGCATCCGGGCTGTGCGGCGCACAGAGCCCCGCGTGCTGGGTTCCAGCTGGGCCTGATGGCGGCTCTTCCCGGGCGGCTCCCTGATATCCTGGCATTCTCAGCAGATCGCGTAATGCCTCTCGAAGACGACACTCATGAGCTTTCTTCTCCCGGCCAGGATCGTTTCAGGTCAATTACTTTCTTAAACCGCAGCAGCTCCTTCTTCCCTCGACTAGAAGGGTTTGGATGCAGCAGAGAGGCCCAAGCCCCGATGCACGCGGCCCCTGACCCTACAGAGGAGACCCATCTGGGCTCTCTCTGGGCAGCGTGTGAGGCCGATTCGGAGAGAGGGTCTCGTTTCAACCTGCGGCGCTCTGGGCAGGGCGTGCTCTCCATCACGGCCACGGGCAAAGCCAAGTCACGTTCACGCGATTAAACAAGTGCAGCTGTGAGAGCTCATCCCTGGAGAGGCAGGGCCTGGCCCCCTGCTGCGTCCTCCTTGACTTAATTCGCCAGACCCGCGTGGGCTGCAGCCACCACCTCCTCCGCAGAGCACAGACAAGGCATCACGCTTCAAAGTGCAGAGTCAGCCCAGCCCCGGCCCTGGGGGCCTCTGAGTGCAACCCAGGCTCTCAGCCAGGGCCCGCGGAGAGACGTCAGGGGTGGGTCCACTTTGATGGGAAACAGAATGACCCGCCTCGGGCTGAAATGCAGCAGCTCTTCCTATGATGAGCCCGGCGGCAACGACATCAACGACAAGGCAGCAGAAAGAGCAAACCCCTGGGCCTCTGTCCCCCGAGGAGTCAGAGAAGTCACGAGATGACTCCTGCCGCTGTCTTGGAATGCCGTGTCCACTCCTCGCTCCTCTGAGGTCCTGGAGGTTGTCGGGCCTACTGTGGGATCTTACTTGTGTGTTAGCAAAGAGACACATTCATCATTTTATGGATAACTTGTTTAAAAAAATTTTTTGTTGTTGTTTAACTCTTTTTCATGGTCATTGGTCACCCCGATAGGTCATTTTACTTCCAAACATCATTCTGAGCCGGGCTCAGCCTGTCAGCCCGGCACTCTGGGAGGCTGAGGCAAGTGGATTGCCTGAGACCGCGGGTTTGAGACCAGCCCGGGCAACTTGGCGAGACCTCGCCTCCACAGTGCATCAAAAATTAGCCGGGTGTGAAAGCACGTGCCTGTAGATCAGGCTCCTTGGAAGGCGGAGGCGGAAGGATCGCCGGAGCCCGGCAGGTCGAGGCTGCGGTGGCCAGGAGCGTGCCACTGCACTCCAGTCTGGGTGACAGAGTGAGACTCCAACTCAAAACAAGCAAACAAAGAAACAAAAATCATTCTGAGCAAGGGTCTACAGGCGTCAACAGATGGCCAAAGAGATCGAGGGCCTAGGTGAAGAGCCACCGGCCAAGGTGGCAGCCATTTTCACCTAGTGCGGTGAGGCCTCCAACTGATGGAAGAACAGGCGGGCTTCATGGAAGAGGGAGCATCTGGGCATTTGCTGAGCAAACAGAGAGGGGGCGAGGTGGAATACTGTGATCTCAGCTTGGATGCAGGAGGGAGGAAGAGTGATGGAGTGGGTTGGAGAGGGGAGGTGGGCTGGCTCTGGGGGACGCCAGGGGAAGTAGGGGACACCCTGGTCTCTCCTGGCTTCTGGCTTCCTGGTGCCGTGAGGAGAGGGAGGAACACACTCTGGCCCAGACAGATCCCAGCTCTGGCATCTCCTGGCTAACTGTCCCTGTCTCTTCCTGCCTCCCAATCGCCCCTCCACCAAAGGGCATGACAAGGCCCGCCTCGCAGGAGGATTAAATTCAGCACTGGACGATGGGCCAGGGGTGGTGGCTCGTGGCTGTAATCCAGGCACTTGGGGAAGGTGAGGTGGGGGATTTCTTGAGCCCAGGAGATCGAGACTAGCTGGCCACGTCGCGAGACCGCATCTCCACAACAAACCAAAAACTTAGCTGGGCGTGGTGTGCGGTGTGCCTGTCGTCCCAGCCACTCCAGAGGCTGAGGCAGAAGGACCACCTGAGCCCAGGAGGTCGAGGCTGCGGCGAGCCACGATCCTGCTATTACACCATTGCATTCTTTTTTTTTCCCATCCAACATGTATGGATCGGACACCTATTGATGTGTTGGGTATCATACTTGTTGCTAGGAATACAAACATTACTAAAGCCTATGTTCTAGTGACCATTGCATTCTTGCCTGGGTGACAAAGTGAGATCCCGACTCAAAAAACAAAACAGTGGGTGTTGCCATGGCTTGCTCACCACTTTGTACCTAGCATCTGCCCTAGAAATGGTGGCAAATCACCACTGCGTTTCGTGGGACTTTATATTATTTTTATCTATTGCTTTTCTTTTTCTTTTAAATTTGAGTTGGAGTCTCACTCTGTCACCCAGGCTGGAGTGCAGGGACACACTTACCACCACCCCAGCGTCGACTCGCTGGGCTCCAGCGATCCTTCCGCCTCGGCCTTCCAAGTAGCCGGAACTACAGGCATGTGCTACCACGCCCGGCTAATTTATTGATTTATTGTAGAGAAGAGGTCTAGCCAAGCTGCCCGGGCTGGTCTCAAACCCACGGGCTCAAGCAATCCACTCGCCTCGGCCTCCCAAAGTGCTGGAATTACAGGCTGAGCCACTGAGCCTGGCCTGCTTTTCTCAATGAAAATTTAAAAAAAAAAGCCTCCCTCCACCATCCCCAAAGTTTCTGCTGTCTGGACAAGAGGAGAGAGCAGGGACGGCTTCTTCCAGGAGAGTTTAGTTCCCACCCTCTCACATTCAATAGCAGGTACCCAATGTCTTGGCCTCCAGGCAGGGATCCTGCCCTGGTCGGCCTGTCCAAGGAGGGTTTCCCTGAACCCTAGTCTCACCACCCAGTGCTCTCTCATTCTGTTCCTCCAAAGACTTCACACCTCAGAGGGGACAGGTATATTGACCACATACTTGGCAAAGCCCCCCGTGGTGTGCAGGCTGTTATCTCCCAGCCAACTCTCTGTAGCGTTTGCCGGTTTCCAGGTTGTGAACGCTCCCAGCATGGCCGATTTGAAGCCACCAACGTGACATCGCTGCACTGGAGTGGGGAAGTGACAGGCAAAATCAGCTCTGGTGATCTCGCAGGCGGAGGCTCTGCACACAGCTGACAAGGCCTTGCGGGGGGGGGGGAAGCAGGCACAACTGTCGCCACTTTATAGGCGAGAACATTCAATCCCTGAGGGGCTAAGGTGCTGTACCCAGAGACTCTAAATCTGCACCTCTCTCTCCATCACAGGCCTCCCATAAAGTGCACATTTGTCAGAATGGCCCCGAAGAAAGGACCAGAGGACGGACGGACAGCAGGGAGTGACCGGGATGGGGGATGCCAGGCCTTCTGGGAGTCAGCTGCCAGGGGTGCCTTGCCACCCACAGATCCCCGGAAGGGGCTTGCTTCCAGGATGGGCCCCAGGTAACCTGCCAGTTTAGAGATGCCTGTGGGAGGAAACCAAGTCTGTGAATCTTCCCAGTGACAAACATTTTTCCAGCAGCCACCCAGCAGGCAGTATTTACATTTCTCCTGCAAGTGCTTTTTATTGCTTTGGTTTTTTCTTGAATGACTCCTTTGCTTCGGAACCAAACAAAAGCTCATTGTCTGAGCAGTTCCAGCTCCGCTGGAATGCCATTTGTTCCCCTGGGGACCTCTTGGGGCTGAGGGAAGACAGGGCTGGAGGCCTGGGCGTCTGGGCCACCGCCACCTGGCCGTGGTGTGACCTTCCTGAGACTCAGCTCGTATCCACCTCCCAACCGAAAGCGACATCTCACAGGGACGTCCCCAGGGCCGGTGACATCAGGGTGGCCGCTGGCACACAGGAAGTGCTCAGGGCTCCCCATCCGAGCCCAGCTGTGGGGTTCCCACGGTAACACAAGGAGCTGGCCAGAGGCTCTCAGAGTCCCTTCCAGCTCTGGACCGCCGCTATCATTTGCTCCTGGGGTGATGGGATGGAATGTGTCTGGCACCTCTTTTCTGAGCTGGGCTCTTAATGGCTGAGAAGGCGCCAGGCCTTGTCCTTCCCCTGCGAGAAGGCCCAAGCCTTGTCCCCCGGCTTCCCCGGCTGCCACCTGTGAGGGTGCCCAACTCACAGGCTCCAGTGGGGACCAAGAGGAAAGGGCAGGGCCGTCCCAGACCCCGCTGCCTGTCCACATATCCCGACCACAGGTGGGACTGGGCCCTCGGTGGAGGAACGTCATGGGTTAAACCACGGCTCCTCCAACTCCGCAGACTAAAACCCCGTGGCGGAAGGACCGGTTCTCGCAAGAGGAAACATCACGGCTTTCGTACCAACGTAAAATGAACATGCGTCAGAGATTTTATTTAACGCGTTCATCAAAGAGGGAACAAACCATGAGACGCCATAGCAGTTCAAAGGCAAAGCAGTAGAACGACAGAATCATGTAGGCAAACACGGACACTGCCCGGAATCCACAGAGATGAAACAGGCCCCTCCCCGGGCAAAGAACCAATTCATCCCATCGGACGCAATTCCCTGACATCTGGGTGAGCGAGGGTCATCCACACGGTTATTACGGTACAACTTTATGGAGTTGTAAACGAGCCCGAAGACAATAAAAGGTGGAGCTCACCCGGAAGGGCGTGCTAGACGGGACCCAGGCACAGGAAACCCTTTTTTCTCTCCTTTCAACTTCTGCAGTTTAGTCCAGATGATGAAAAGGTTCTGGAGATGGATGGTGGTGATGATTGCATGGCAGTGTGATTGCACCTAATACCAGCGAATTGCAAACTTAAAGCTGGTTAAAATGGCACATTTTGTCCAATGTCTGTAATCGCAATTCTCTCTCTCTCTCTCTCTCTCTCTCGTCTGTCTCTTTTTAAGACACAGGGTCTCACTCTGTTGCCCAGGCTGGAGGGCAGTGGTGCTATCTCGGCTCACTGCAGCCTCCACTCCCTGGGCTCAAGTGATAATCCTGCCTCAGCCTCCTGAGTAGCTGAGACTACAGGTGCATGCCACCATGTCCAGCTAATTAAAAATTTTTTTTGTAGAGACAGGTTCTTACCACATTGCCCAGGCTGATCTTGAACTCCTGGCCTCAAGAAATCCTCCTGCTTCGGCCTTCCAAAGTGCTGGGATCACAGTCGTGCGTTACTGTGCCCGGCCTTATCCCAAATTTTTTAAAAGCCTGCAACTCAAAAGACACTGCAGTGGCCCCTACAGAGACACAGCGGGTTTGCTTCATGGTCTGGAAGGTCAGTGTTGTGAGGGGTTCTGACCCCCTCCCAGAGGTGGTCTTCTCTGCCCAGATCCCCTCCGACCCCGATGACAAGGAGTGAGCCTCCCTCACATGGAGGGTGGGCAACCACAGGGCCAGCTCGAGGGCCGGAAGCCCAGGGGACACAGAGGTAGCCCAAGTGGCCGAGGATATCAGATCTGCATAGAAGCACATCACCTCAGAGGAGAGGAAAGACTGCTGCCCACAGCCCTGACGACACGCCCCAGCCTCGTGGCTGGTCCTGAGCCTCCTCCAAGAGGAACAGGAGGGAGCACCCTCCAGTGAGCCAGAGAAGGAGCCAGCACAGCAGGGCGAGCCCTGAGCACCGCGTCGTGAGAGAGAAGCTTGAAGGAGCCAGAGGAGACCCCACCCCCAAGGTCCACGTCAGCCCCCAGCCACAAAGGCCTGGCAGCGGGCAGAGGGGAGAGGCTGTCTGGGGAGCCCTCAGGGCCGACACGGGGTGGGAGGTGCAGGCTACAGCCCAGCCTGCCAGAGGGAGACTTCAGAGAGGGAAGGCGCCGCCTTGCCAGGGAGGGAGGGAACTCCCGGCAGGACGGCAGAGGGAGGCCACGGCTGGATGGCCACGGCGTGGCGGAGGCCACCCGGGAGCTCACGCCACCTCCCCAGCCTCCGATATCAACTGCCCTGGAGGCAGGAGGCCCCTGGGATTCACACAGCCTGAGACCTCAAGGGCCCGGGGTGCATGTGTCACGTCTGTGGTTGGGGGGCCTGGGCACAGAAGAGACCCATGTCCCCCACACCCTCGGAGCCTGACTGGGGAGAACCCCCAGGGTCACATGCCCCTCGGGACACATGCTCCCTGGACTTGGGCATCCCTCGAATCCACAGAGGCACCCTAGGCCGGCTGCAGCCCTGGAGTGTGAGGCTGTGACAGTCATTCCTCACGCACCTGCTCCACACAGGGGTGTAGGGGACACGCCCTCCACTCTCAGGACCTGAACTCTGTGGACCCCTTCCAGAGCTTTTACAAGTACACAACACTCTATGCATTGCCAGGGCTCAGGGGTGGTTCTGGGCAGAAGATCCCTCTCCGTGAGAGAGAATGAGAGAGAGCGAGAGCGTGAGCGT
Source organism: Cephalopachus bancanus (assembly GCA_027257055.1). Lineage (NCBI taxonomy): Eukaryota > Metazoa > Chordata > Mammalia > Primates > Tarsiidae > Cephalopachus > Cephalopachus bancanus. Next base: position 134,736 of record JAPVLO010000453.1, on the reverse strand, counting down.
CCTGCGGCCACGCTGTGAGCCAGGGGCAAAGCTGGGCCTCCGTCTAGGCCCCCTGGCACCAAGGGCAGTCTCTTGCTCACACCACCCCGGCCTCCTCCCAGGGCCTCCGTGCTCCCTGGGCACCCCGGGTCAAGGTCTTCGCGAACGGGCGTCCAGCGTTTGTGACCTGCCGGAGGCTCTGCACGTTCCTGGGTTTGTGGACCGTCTGCGCCCCCTCCCCGTCCCCGCATCCTGTCGGCCGCCCTTTCCTGTCTCCCGCAGCACCCTCGGGCCTCTCCTCCCACGCCGGCCTGGAATTCCCTTCACTGGGAGCTGTCGGCCTGGGCTCCCTTCCTCCCCCTCCGGCCCTGGGACGGTGCCCGGGTTCCCAGTGCCTGTCTGATGACCACGGGGCCAACGGAGGGCCGCGGCCTCCCTGGAGATCTGCCCAAAGGCTTCAGAATTAATCGTACAGAGTCTGATTCCAAAATAGCATAAATTACATCCTGGAATCCATTACGTTCTGATCTGCTCGCAGGAGGAAACGTGGTCTGTAGCAAAATAAAAGACATCCTGGAACCCATTACGGACTCCGATAGAAGACAAAGGCGGCAGAAAAGGACATTATGAGATCGGCGGGCCTAATAAACGACGTGTTGGCATCTCCCTTCCACCGGGCTGTGGATTAACAACAGATGTACTACACTAATGTCGATTTGTATGCTAATCTAAAACAACTGCATGGCCTTTGCAGACAGGAATTCTATAAACGCAGTCCGGTCGTTCCCTGCAGCTGCTGGTGGCAGAGGCGGGACGGCGGGTGGGGGCTGCTGTCGCTAGCCCTCCCCCGCAGAGCTGCCTGTGGGGGGACCCCCAGCTCAGGGTCAGAGCCGGAGGCCCCATTCCCCTCGGTGCCTCTGCTGAGGCTGGTCCAGAACCCAAGCTTCGTGGCTCCTCGTGGGGCAGGACACAGACCCCCTCAGCCTCTGGGGGTGAGGGGGGGAGGGGGGAACCGAGAATCCAGCTTGGTTCCTCCAAGAGACCCAGGATCTCTGTCCATGCCTTTTCCCAGGTTCTACTGTGCCCAGTGGGTGGAGATGGATCCCAGAACCCCAGAGAACCTCAGACCCGCTGAGATCACCCCCGCACCACCAACTGAGGTGAGAGTCGGAGGCTGAGACAACCCCAAGTCACACAGCCGCAGGGGTCAGGCCTGGGCCCACGCCATGGCTCTTTGATCCACTTCCCTCCCTAAGGGCAGCACCCCCCCAGCACTGGCACCCACAGGAATGCCGAAATAATCAGTCTCTTCCACCAAAGAGCCTTTCCTGGGGCCTCTTAGGGCCAGGACCCTCCAGGACACTGGGACACGGAGATGAAGCGGACGACGTCCCCAGCATCCTGCCCGAAGCAGCCAGGCAAACAGAGGCAGCCACAGGTGACGGGGATGGGGCCTGTGACCGAGGCCATGACAAGCTACTGAGCGTCACAGAGGAGGAGGTGACCGTGAGGACCACGCCCCCTATCTGGTCCATCACCTCCCAAGCGTGTGTCCCAGGGAAGGAGTGGTGGCCCCCTGCAGCACCACATCTACGACACAAAGGACCCAAACTCACGTATCACCCATGTGTCTCCAAATATGCATGTGTCTGCCTGACACAGCAATTCTCTGCGGCCGTGCTGTGAGCACCTCACGCAGGTGAGCCGGAAGGCTGGTCAGGCACCTCACTGCTCTTGGAGCTCAAATGGGCAAGACGGCATCACCTGCCAGTGCCAGCGTGTCCAGAGCTGACCTCTGGACTTCTCTCCCCTCCCTCCATGTCCGCTTCTGGTTCTTTCTCTCTCCCGGGAGAAATATACGATGTGGAGTCAGAGGCAGAATGCAAATTCTGGCAGCTACTAATTTGAGGAAGCGTCTTCACTTATTCCTTAACACCGCCGAACCACAGTCTCATCAGCAAAGCTACCCTGCAGCACTGCAGAGACTCGAAAGAGAGCATGAGACGTGGACCGAGCATGGCGTGGACACTTAGCAGGTGTGGATAAAAACGCATTTCTTTCCGTCCTCCCTGTGACAGAGACAGATGCAGTCACCAAAAACCCCATTTTCTCCTTGATCCCTTAGGGGTGACCTGGGTCACGTGACTAGTTTGTACCAGTAAGTTCTGAGAGGTCGAGGCGGTGAAACGTTCACGTGCAACAACCCAGGCGCCCCACAGCTGCAAGATGGCAGAACTTCTCAGCCTGGAACCCTGAATAACTCTGCAAGGCCTCCACTGACCGCACTGCACATGTAGCAAGAGGAAGACAGGAACCTCTGTGGGGCTAGCCCACTGAAATCTTGATGCTGTTTGTGACCAAAGTGTGACAGAGTCTATCTGACTATTACAATATCCTATGTCATGGGGCTATTATAAGGATGATATGAGATGATGTACAGGGGTGCCAAAAACATGATACACCTTTTAAGAGATGTTTTCTATATATGACTTTCAAAGTCGAATTAAATTATGGTAGCAGCGGAAGGATCGCCGGAGCCCAGCAGGTCGAGGCCGCGGCGGCCGGGAGCGGCCACTGCACTCCAGTCTGGGTGACAGAGTGAGACTCCAACTCAAAAAAAAAAAAAAAAAATTATGGTAGCAATGTGTAGTATGATGTCTGCTCAATCGTGCTTCTGCCATTTTCTTTGTACCGCTTGTTGCATGGTGACACTAGCATTCATTTGATTAATGCCATCTTTTGAGCAAATGTCACACTTAAATTATGTATCATTTTTGGCACCCCCCTGTATATTATTGTAACTAGCATAATATACAACAAGTTTGTCATAATAGACTTTTCATTTCATTGCCTTTTGGCTACCTCCTTCTCAAGATAAATTTGGCACAATTAAAGACCACAATTGAACATCTATCGTAATACTGTAAGAAAAGGGTCGACAGTGGTGGGAATCTATGGGGGGGCAGGGAGGGCAAGGGTGGTGGGATTAACGGTAGTCAATATCTGTCTGGAAGCCGGGCTCGGCGGCTCAGCCTGTCATCCCGCGCCTTTGGGAGGCTGAGGTGAGTGGATTGCCTGAGCCCACGGGTTCGAGACCTGCTTGGGCAGCGAGACCTCATCTCTACAGTAAATCAAAAAATCAGCCGGGCATGGTAGCGCGCGCCTGTAATTCCGGCTACTCGGAAGGCTGAAGCGGAAGGATCGCCGGAGCCCAGCAGTTCGAGGCTGCGGTGGCCGGGAGCGGCCACTGCACTCCAGTCTGGGCGACAGAGTGAGATTCCAACTCAAAAAAAAAAAAAAAAAAAAAAAAAAAAAAAATATATATATATATATATATATATACCTGTCTGGGGACGAGGAGACACCCCTTATCAACAAGGGTGCCTGAGTGATGCATATTTGTATACCTAACCCTTAACTGTACCCCACAATTTTAAAATAAAAAATATGTTTAAAAAAGTTAAAAAAAAATAAAGACCACAATTTACATTGGAAGAAAATTAATTATTTTATTTTCAAAGACTTCCTCCTAGGCTACATGAAAATATCAATAAAAAGAAAAATATACATATAATATTAGTGTAATAATTACTTTTTCCAGCAAGTATGGAGCACTTACCATGTGACTAGATTGTTTACTTAAATCCTTACCTGGTCCTGAAACCCTCTGTTGAAGGAACATTGTTTCTACTTTATAAACGACATTGAGGCTCAGGGAGGTTAACTCGAGACCTCTGGTTCTGACAATGAGATGAGATAATGTGAAAAACCTCCTGCTACAAACACTTTGAAATGCTGGATAAAATATACCAAGAATTGTTATAGATGCATAGGTGAGCCCCCAAAAAAGCAAGGAAGGTGCTTACAAGAATAAGGAACAGCCGGGCTCGGTGGCTCAGCCTGTAATCCGCTGCTTTGGGAAGCCGAGGTGAGTGGATTGCCTGAGCCTGTGGGTTCAAGACTCGCCTGGGCAACTTGACAAGACCTCATCTCTACAATAAATCAAAAAATTAGCCGGGCATGCCTGTAGTTCCAGCAACTTGAAGGCTGAAGCAGAAGGATCGCCGGAGCCCAGCAGGTCGAGGCTGCAGTGGCCGGGAGGAGCCACTGCACTCCAATCTGGGCGACAGAGTGAGACTCCAACTCAAAAAAAAAAAAAAAAAATTACAAAACAAATAAAGAGAAAACTACCATGAGTGAGAGAGCAAATAAAGCAACCAGGAAGATTAAAGCCCCAACAACATGAGAAAATGGAGTTTCCATGTGAAAGAAACTATGAAATACATATCAAATAAGGATGTTTAAAAACATCAAAGAGCTTAAAAGAGTTGAAAATAGGATAGAAATGAAAAAGAACTAAATATAACTTGTGCTAATTAAAAAATATAAATAATATATAAAAATTAAATGGACGGGTAAAAAGGCATAATGGGCACTGCTGAGGAGAAGATTAATAAACTGAAAACTAAATCTGAGAACACTGCCCCAAATACAAAAGTAAAACACAAAAAATAGAAAGCATGAGTGATTTAGAGACTCAGAGGATAGAATAAGCATCCTGTCTAAAATGAATTCCAATGGGTTAAAAAAAAAAAAAGAAAGTTAGAAGGAATACATTCTAAATCCCAGCTACTCAGAAGGCTGAGATGGGAGACTGCTTGGGCCTGGGAGTTCAAGACCTGCCTGGGCAAAATAGTGAGACTTCCATCTCTAAAGGAAAAAAAAAAAAAGGAATAAGTTCTAGTACTCGAGAGCACCGTAGAAAAATTATAATCAATAATAAAATATTATAGATTTCAAAATAGCTACAAGATTTATAATAGAAGAATTAAAAAATAAAAGAATTGTAATGTTCCCAACACAGGGAAAAGACACATATTTGAGGTGACATACATGTTATCATTACAATGTATACACGTATCACTTTATATACATGTATCAAAATGTCAAACATACCTCCCAAAATATGTATAACTGTATTGCACCAATAAAAGTACAAACAATAAACAGAAGGAGTTCTAGAAGCCAAGAACAAACAGAAGGATAAAGAGATAACATTTGAGGGGATAACCGCTTGGAATTTTCTGGGATTGACTTTAAAATATGGATCCTCACGTATCAAGGATTTAAGGGCTATGCAGAGTCCTAAACAGATAAGTCAACATCACGATGTCTAGACATAAAATCACAGTGAGCCTGCAGAAGACCAAAGACGAAAACAAGATCTTACAACCCACCGAAGAAGAAGAATGCATGACTTCCAAAGACATTTTCCGTAGACCTTTTGGCAGCAACAACAGAGGTCAGAAGACAATGGTAAAAAAAATCTCTAAAGCGCAGAGGGAACATAACGGGTAACCTAGAATTCTATACACAGCTAAACTATCATTCAAGGGCCATGTCTAAATACAATAATTTCAGGACAAACGGAAACCGAAAGGGGCTTAAACTTGAATGTATAGGGACATGCAAATTTTAAAATGAGATATAGTTTCTCATCCATTAGCATGCAAAATTTAATAAGCCTGGTGACACCAAATATTGGCTAGGCTGTGGAGTAATGAGAAAATTTTGTACACTGCTGGTGAAGTGGAAATTGGAATGCTGAGTTTGAAGACCAAGCCACAATGTCTAGAAGAGTTAAAGGTAAGCATTTTCTCTCTGAGTGAGTTTTTGCTCATTCGCACAAGGACACGGTAATCTCTGCATCCCTGCTTATAACTGTAAAAAAGTAGAAGCAGGCCAGGCCGGTGGCTCAGCCTGTAATCCCAGCGCTTTGGGAGGCCGAGGTGAGTGGCTCGCCTGAGCCCATGGGTTCGCGACCCACCTCGGCAACTTGGCGAGACCTCATCTCTACAATAAATCAAAAACTAGCCGGGCGTGGTAGCGCATGCCTGTAGTTCCAGCTACTCGAAAGGCTGAGGTGGAAGAGCCCAGCAGGTCGAGGCTGCGGTGGCGGGAGCGGCCACTGCACTCCAGTCTGGGTGACAGAGTGAGACTCCAACTCAAAAAAAAAAAAAAAAAAGTAGAAGCAATGTCTTTCAGTAGGGGAATGATAAATCAACTTCAGAATATGATAAACAGTTAAAATCAATAAACTAGAGGCAAAACAATCAATATAAGTAGATCTGTCAAATATCTTTTAAGGGAAAAAAACAAGCTGCAAAATGGTAAATTAAGCAGAACATCATTATGCAAATTTTGAATCACACAACAGTATATATTTTTTCTAGATACAAACATAGGTATAATAAAAGTACAGAAATTTGTCTGAGAGTGACACACACCAACGTAAGATTAGTGCTCTGTCTGAGAAGGGAAACGAGAAAAGACCTGCAGGAGGCACACCTTTAGCCTTTGGCTGTATCTTCCTTTAGACACACCTGTAGCCTTTCAGCTCCTCAAAATACACTGTTCTGGATCATTCCAAAATAGAAAGTTGAAAAGCAAACATTGAAGCAAATACGGCATAACGCTAACAAACTTGTTACAATCTCGGTGGTAGGTATATAAGTATTTTACGGGGTGTTTTATGTAGTTTTTGATTAACTCGAAATGTTTCTTACATACATTTTAGGAATTAAGAGTTTAGTTTTTACCTTAGGACAGTGAGAGGCAGGGCGAGGGCTGCTGGGCCTGACTGCTGGTGTGGTGACCTAACCCTACCAAGGGACGTTCCACCTTCCTCTGCTCGTCTGTTCTGGGCACGGATGGCAGACATGCATTTCCCACCGTGCCGTCCTAAAACTCCCCTCCACTGACAGCCAGGGTGGTGTTGTCTTGAAAGGTATCAACGGACAAGGATGAAGGAATTGACAAGGGAAAAAGAAGCAACCGCAGCAGAAATGTGGAAACAAGAAAATAAAGGGACACATGGACACTGACCTTATCTGACCCAAGAAAGCTGGGACCTAAGTCATAGCAGAAAGAGCTGAGGAATCTTCGTCTACAGTGCAGACGCAACAAATGGCAGCGTGCCAAGGACTTGAACAAGTGAAGGCGTGTCGAGGTGATACACACAAGATGGGTGCCACATGTTTAAGGAGGAGTATGTCGCTGGGTCCTCTCCTCCACTCAGGCAGAAAACCAGAGGCTTATTCTCCAGAGGAGAGAACAGGAGCGGGGCTCGGAAGGCTCAGCCAGTCATCCCAGCACTTTGGGAAGCCGAGGTGAGTGGCTGGCCTGAGACCACGGGTTCGAGACCAGCCTGGGCAACTTGGCAAGACCTCGTATCTACAATAAATCAAAAATGAGCTGGGTGTGGTAGTGCGCGCCTGTAGTTCTGGCTACTGGAAAGGCTGGGGCGGAAGGATCGCCGGAGCCCAGCAGGTGGACGCCGGGTTGGCTGTGAGTGTGCCACTGCCCTCCAGCCTGGGCGACGGAGTGAGACTCCAACTCAAAAAACAAACAAACAAACAAAAAACACAGAAGGTCTCACGACTGAAGGATACCGGGATGGGTGACTGAGGATCTGAGAGTCTGAGGAAGACCGAAAAATTAAGTGCAAGTTTATACCCTGAATTCAAGACGCTCTCCATGCACCCCTCCCCACCCACCTCACCTCCCGACTCAGCTCCCGGCTGGCAGATGGCCAGACGTACACACTCCAGGTACAAACTTAGTCCAGTTTCCTCGGGGGACTCTAACCAGCCCAGGAGAGATTCCCTGAGGGCTTATTAGACACACACTACACACCACACACCTGCCCACACCACCACACACACACACAAGCTTCACCCACTGCACACGCACGCACCCACACAAACACATATGCACAAATATGACATGCATCGCCCACACTCACTGCACACACAGCACACGTACCCCACACAGACAACGCCTTACAGTTCACACACTAACATATACACACCCCTCGTGCTCACACGCAGGTCATGCACAGACAGTATATGCACCGCCTGCAGACATGCATGTGTCCACACTGTTAAACAAAATTGTAGGAGGCCATTGTCCTGCACTGAGCTCCTGCACTCAGCCCCGACAGACCAGACCAGACCAAGATGGAGTCACTCATGCTAATGCCACGTAATCAAACTGAACTTTAAGGAAGCAGATAGAGCCACAGAATTACCAGCTTTTCCTGGAAACAGAATGACCAGCTTTTCCTGAGTCAGCATAATAAGGAAGACCCCTGTGCTTTAACCCTTACAAAGGATAGCCTGAAGTGACCCAATGTCAACCAATCAGCTTTTTTCCTTATTGTCCTGTTTCCTTGTTCCTGTATTATAAAACACGCCGTTCCACGATTCCCAGTGAGAGCTCTCATTCCATTTCATACCAATAGAATAAAAGCCAATAGGATCGGTAACCAAATTTGTTGTCATTTTGACTTTTGACCACACGAACACGTACACATATGAAATTGCCACATAATCACCACACACATGCAACACACCCTTAGGCACTCGGGCGTATCACAGGCACTACACATATACACACATACCACACATACAGACACACACGCATACGCACATCACACACTCCAGCCTGTGACGGGGCGGCCCTGAAATCCTTCCTGGCGCTTGGTCTCTGAATGAGGCCTCTGAAAACCTCTCACAGTGGACCCACCCAGCTGGCCCCTGCTTCTCTCCACGGGTGGGGTTCGGGACACTCCACCCCAAATATGTCACCTTGGCATTTGCGGAAACAGCAGAAGCAGGAAGGGCTCTGTGGCCGTCTCCTCTCCCCTCTCCTGAAGCAGGCCTTGAGAGAACTCCCCGAACCTCCGCTCAAGTCAGTCCTAAGACCCTCCCTCCAGAGGCGCCCGCCCTGCACCTAGGGGAACGGCCCGTCTTATCCCTGAAGACACAGAAGAATCTGAACACACAGGCTTTGTTCCCCTCCACCCAGTTTATACCATGAGATCATACCCCTTTGTCCAATCACACTAATCCGAGACTGTACACTTCCTTATCAAACTCAGTATACAAATATTAACAGATAGGTTTCTCTGTTTCTTTGGGTGTTCATATCTGACGGCTCCTGTGTCACATAAAACTTACATTAAATCAACTGTGTGACTTTATATTTTTAATCTGTCTTTTGTGTGAGTGTGTGTGTGTGTGTGTGTGTGTGTGTGTGTGTGTTCAATTAAAAAAAATTAAGAGACAAGGTCTCACTCTGTCACCCAGGCTGGAGTGCAGTGGCAGGGTCATAGCTCACAGTAACTGCGAACTCCTGGGATCAGGTGATCCTCCCACCTCAGTCTCCTGCGGGTTCATGCCACCATGCTCAGTTTTTTTTTTTTTTTCTTGTAGAAATGGAGTCTTGATATGCTGCCCAGGCTGGTCTCAAACTCCTGGCCTCAAGGGCTCCTCCTGCCTCAGCTTCCCAAAGCAGTGGATCTACAAGCAAGAGCCGCTGCACTTGACTGAATCTGTCTTTTGGTATAAGGACCTCAGCGATGAGCCCAGTGAAGCACGAGAAAAGAAGCCTGTCTCCCCTTTCCCATAACGCCCGGGACCTCCCATCCCAGCCCTGAGTCCCAGAGTCCCAGCCCCAGGCCTGGAGCAACCCTGTATTTTATTTGTGGGTTTGTCCATTTCCTCCTCAGAGAGGGTGGTACCATAAAAACGGGGGTCCTGGTTTTTGGTCTGGCATCAGTCACTTGCTGTCGACGTGGCCTTTTAACTGAATCACTTGACCACCCCATCTCTATCTGTCTCATCTGTGGAATGGAAGCACCATCATGCCTGCCTGCCCCACAGGGGGACGGGGAAGGTCAAAGGAAATAACAAGAGAGGTTCAGGGCTTGGCCCGGTGCACGGCAGACATGCTTGTCACGTGCGGGGCACTGGTCTGGGCTTCTGGGTGCCAGCCAGGTGCTGGATACGAGATGGGCACTTTCCAGAAGCCTCTCGCCCGCCTCCCGTTCCCTTGCCCCATTTCGCTGATGGGCAAAGGGAGGCTGGGAAATCAGACAGCTGGCCCGCGAAATCTCAGAGCCAGGAGGTGGTAAGGCCCGATGTGTCCCTAGGCCTGGAAGCTACGAGCCCAATTTTTTTCCCTTTTCTGGGCGGGGTCCTCTCAGACCGAAAAGCAGCAGAGAAAGATCCCACCCGCAGGCCGGCGGCTCACAGACTAGCTGAGAAGACAAACACGCACACAGTTGAGAGGGAACGAGGAAGAACACTCCAAACCCGCAAGAGAAGCGCCGAATGAGAGGCCCGGGCAGTAAATAACTGTCCAAAGGCAGAGCGAGACGCAGGGTTCTGGAACATTCCAACGCCATGTCGGGAAACACAGGCGATGCTGGGCCATAAAGAAGGCTCTTGCGGGCACGGGAACCCCGAGCCAAACACACTCCCTCCGCAGACCCAGAGGGTCCCCTGGGGTCCTGCAACACTTTGGTTGGAAGGAGCCAGGGTCTGAGCCACAGGTTCCAGGGTTTATGGGCTCCTGAGAGCATGTGGGCACTTCATAAACGCACTTTGATGGCGGAAAAGCTGGCGGAGGGAAGAGCTGTCCTCATCCCAGCCGCGCCGGGCTCTCCGAGGGGCAGTTCCCCAAGGCGTGATGTGGACCTCCCAGGCCGCCCGGTCCACCCGTCCCCGGATGGCCTCACCCCCTGGCCTTGGCACACACCACGCCTCGCCGTGCGACGTGAGGCACCAGCCCGCGGCTGGACGGGTCCACGCACACAGGGGGGTCGTGGTCAACCCCGGAGCCCTCTGTTCAGTCTCTGCCACGGCTCAGTCTCGCGTGGTCCAAGCACCATCACACGGGAGCAGGCCCTAGGTGATGCCGTGTGGAGGTCGGCCCTGTGGACTGCCACTGCCGGACATCGGGGCCTCCCTGCCTCGAACCCAAGGCCCAGCTGGGGGTCTGTAGCACTCGGGAGCACCCAGTCCCAGCTCGGAGGGCCTTTGTGTCCGTGGTGTAATAAAATACACACATCGGTCTTTGTCGCAATTCCTGGCACAAAGCTCACAAAACTCTCGGAATTTCCCGAGAGACAGGAGTGTCTTTTGTTATTCACAACAAGCCCCTTCTGACAGTATCTGGGTTTATGCTAATGAGCCACGTGATTAGAGGGTGGGAACTTTCAGCCCCACCCCTGATCTTGGGGGAGGCTGAGCTCATCCTCCATGGCCATGATTTAATCAACCGGGCCTATGTCATGAAATCCCTTATAAAAACCCCAAACAGGTCAAGTACATTGGCTCGAACCTGTAATCCCATCATTTTGGGAGGCTGAGGTGGGAGGACGGCTGGAGGCCAAGAGTTTGAGACCAGCCTGAGCAACAGAGACCCCCCTCCCCATTTTTGCAAAAGCTAACAAAATTAGCCGGGCATGGTAGCACATGCTTGTAGTTCCATCTACTTGGGAGGCTGAGGTGGGAGGAATGCTTGAGTCTAGGAGTTTGAGGCTACTGTGTGTTATGATTGCACCACTGCATTCCAGCCCGGGCAACAGAGAAAGACCTTATCTCTATTTTTTTTTAATTAATAATTTTTTTTTTTGAGTTGGAGCCTCACTCGGTCGCCCAGACTGGAGTGCAACGGCTGCTCCCGGCCACCGCAGCCTCGACCCGCTGGGCTCCGGCGATCCTTCCGCCTCCGCCTTCCGAGTAGCTGGAACTCCAGGCGCATGCTACCATGCCCAGCTAATTTTTTGATTTATTACAGAGACAAGGTCTCACCGAGTTGCCTGGGCTGGTCTCGAACCTGTGGGTTTGGGCCATCCACTCGCCCCGGCCTCCCAGAAGGCTGGGACGACAGGCGGAGCCACGGAGCCTGGCCAGTGGCTGGTTTCTGAAGTGGTGACAGTCTCACAGGACTGAGCCCTCAACTTGCCAGGTCTGCCCTAACTCCCGGTCGAGACCCCTGAATTGAATTGGTGCCGGTGTCAGAGAATTGGGGAACTGGTGTTAGAACAATGTGTTTGGGGTCAGGAAAAAAACCCACGACTTCCTTTTCCACAAAGGTATCTCCTAAAGGTGACCGGCATAGCTTTCGGCCGTTTTCAGAGAAGGAGACCCCAGAATTTCCAGGACAGCCCCCGCACGTCTGCACGGTGCTTTTCAGCCTAGGAAGCCATTCCTTGGCCTGCCGTGTCCCCGGAGCCCTGGGAGGCAGCTCTTAAATGCAGCGAGGCATTCCTTCTGCTCAACCTGCGTGTCGACTGACGTGCTCTGCCAGGTCTCAGGCGACTGAGATGGAAATACATGTGCTGGAAGATTCTCTCTCTCACCCCCATTTTGCAGATGGGAAACTGAGTCCCTGAGGGGTTGTGATGTGCCCCAGGTCCAGTCGGCGTGGCAGGGCGGAGCACCAGCTATGAGGCGTCTGGGAACCAGCCGAGGGCACTGCCGTCTGGTGAAGGTGAGGGCCGCCGTCTACGGCCAAATCTTGGCCTTGGCCCCAAGGCGGCGCCTGCACCCCTGCAGATGGCGCGAGAGGAAGCCGGAAGGAAGTGAGCACGTCTCCTCCCCTCCTCCCACGGTTTTCCCCAGCCCAGGTTCAAGACACAGAAATCCCTCGTTAAAGTTTTACGGTTTAACCACCGAACATGCTACTTTGTCTTCATAATTTATACCTGACCTTGTGTCTAGACATGGCATCACGGGAAGGTAAGCCTCCTTCTGCAGGAAGTTTACGATAACCAGAGCTCAGCGTGTCGTTATCACGGCCCTGCCGGGAGCACAGAGCCGCGCAGAGGGAGTGAAGACCTCAGAGACGTCCCCTTTCCAGCGGTGCTACTCCTGCGACCCTGTCCCCAGAGGAGAACAGATTGCGCAGGTGCCTTATGAAGGGCAGGGCTTCTGGTTCAAACCCCGAGCTCTGTTCACACCACCCGCCACCGCCCAGGGACCACTCACAGCATCCCTGGTGCCACCCGGCTGCCTCCAAAGGGAATTCGGCTGACCCCAAACCCCAGCCGGTCTCCACTCCCTAAAGGAGACCAGCGCCTTTGCAGGGAGAGGTCACCAGCTCTGGCCCTCAGCCCAGGGCTCCCAGCTCTGCCAGCAGGACCAGGGACTCCGGGTACCTTCACCTGTCAGGGCTGCTCAGGGCCACTGGCCAGCTGAGCAACCCCCTTCTGTGGTTTCTGGTGCCCAGGGAATCTGGATTCAGATCTCTCACCTTGCAAAAAAATGGAGAGTCAGTCTCTCTCTGTCTCTGTCTCTCTCTCTCTCTCTCTCTCTCTCTCTCTCTCTCTCTCTCTCTCACACACACACACACCCCAGGACATAACCAAGGTTTTAGGGCCCATTTTGCTCCCAAGCATCTATATTCTGAAGGGGAAAGCACAAAAACCAGTTGATGTGTATTTCTTTCTCTTTTTTTTTTGTATTGGAGTCTCACTCTGTCACCCAGACTGGAGTACAGTGGCCGCTCCCGGCCACCGCAGCCACCACCTGCTGGGCTCCGGCGATCCTTCCGCCTCGGCCTTCCAAGTAGCCAGAATTACAGGCGCGCGCTACCATGCCCGGCTAATTTTTGGATTGATTGCAGAGATGAGGTCTCGCCAAGTTGCCCAGGCGGGTCTCGAACCCACGGGCTCAGGCAATCCACTCACCCCAGCCTCGCAAGGCGCGGGATTACAGCTGAGCCACCGAGCCCGGCTGACGTGTATTTCCGACACCACTGTGTCTAGCCCTGGGCAAGTTGAAAGAATAATGGCCGCAAGATCCATTTATGAAGGTCCTACTGTGCGCCACGGGTTGTGCCTTGTCAGGTCCTTATTGTTCACCTCATTTAATGTGCAATACATTAACAAGTCTGCAAACCAAGTATCACTGTGCCCACTTTACAGATCGGGAAACCGAGGTTCTGGCAGGAAATGACTGACCCACCGCGCTAGTGTGTGGGCCCAGGACTTAAAACCCTGGCCCAGGGCTGTGGAAGTCTGAGGCCTTTCCCCGGTCCAAGCGGGTGAGGGCTACAGGGTGTGTCTTTAGGGGCAGGCTGGGGTGAGAAAAGACACAGAAGCCAAGCCCACGTTCGCCACTGGGGGCTCTAGCCGGGAAACTGAGCCAGCTGGTCAGCAAGTCACATGACAATAGAAAGGTCACGCTGGGGGGCAAGGGCTGTCCCCTTGCCCGAGCCAGCTGCACCTGCCCACTCTGAGTGGACACGTGTGGGCTTCCAGGAAGGTGACACTCTCTGTTGTCCCCTCTGCTCGCCCTGTTTGTAAAACACCACACTCCGTCCGTGGGTTTCTGGCTACACGGAAAGGGGCCGGATAGCCATGTCTCTGCCACGCTGGGCCACAGCATGCGCCAATGCTGTCCTGCCTGGAGGCTAAGTAGGAGGTCTGGCTGGCCGGCAGCCAAGCTGAAGCTCAGCCCAGGGCTCAGAAGCTACAGATCGCTGTTAAAATGGTGCAGAGAGAACAGTCTGGGCTATCAGTGGATCCCAAAGCAGGTCAGTCTTGGGCATTAAAAGAAACATTTTTATTTCTATCTATTTATTTTTGAGGTGGGGTCTCACTCTGTCACCAGGCTGGAGAGCAGTGGCTCGATCATGGCTACCACAGCTTTGACCTCTCGGGCTCAGGTGATCCTTCCGCCTCAGCTTCCCAAGTACCTGGGACTACAGGTGCACGCCATCATGCCCCGCTAATTTAAAAAATTGTTTTGTAGAGACGAGGTCTTGCCACGTTGCCCAGGCTGGTCTTGAACTACTGGGCTCAGGCGTTCCTCTCACCTCGGTCTCCCAAAGTGCTGGGATGACAGGTGTGAGCCACTGCACCTGGCCAAGAAACTGTTTTTGAGTTGGACTCTCACTCTGTCACACAGGCTGGAGTGCAGTGGCAGGTCACGGCCACTGCAGCCTCGACCTGCTGGTTCAGGCAATGCTTCCGCCTCAGCCTCTCAAGCAGCTGGAACTACAGGCATGCGCCACCAAGCCCGGCTGATGTCTTGATTCATGTGGAGGCGAGTCATGTTGCCCAGGCTGGTCTCGAACCCCTGGGCTCGGGCAATCCTCTCGCCTCAGGCTCTCAAAGTGCTAGGATTAAAGGCGTGAGCCACCGCGCCCGGCTAAGAAACAATTTTAAATGGAGCAAATCACCCAGAAGGCAAATCAGGAGCAGACTGACACCCTGTAACCTGGGGGTGGTGGGTCCACACTCCCCAAGGGCAGGAGAACCAAACGAGGCCCCAAGGGTGGAAGCAGCAGGGACAGAGACTGCAGCGGCCTGTGGGTCTGGGAGAGGGTTGGGGAAACTGAGTCTGTTCAGAAAAAGAGGTGGAGACACTGTACGATGGACTGCAAAAACGCGCCCCTTCCGGACTTCTGTGACCCGGCGACCCGGCGCACACCTCGCGCCGGAATGCAGGCACGAGCCGTCTCTGAGCCTCCGCAGAAACTGCATGCTGAGATCCCGGGCCCTCTCCTGGGGCACGTCTGAGGGCGACGCACCCGCCGGTCCCTCTTCACAGCGCCCTTGCGAGTTAGCAGGTCTTGGTGCTTTGAGGCTCGAGCAATTCTTGGCCGAGGGTCCCCTGACGCTGACAGGAAGTGGAGAGGCCGGACTGGAACTCGGTTCTGTCTTCCACCTGGTCACAAGCCTGGGACCTTTGCGTGGAGAACGTATAAGGCTCTGCTTGGGCACCTCCTGTCTGGGCACCTGGATGTTTGGATTGATGAGGGTTTGCACCTCCCAGATGCCCCCTCAGGACCAAAAGGCACACACACACACACACACACACACACACACACACACACACACACACACATTCAAACATACATTCACAGACAGATGCACACACAAACACAGAAAAACACACACATACATTCACACACACGGATGCATTCACAGACACAAACATATACATATACAGACAGAGATACACACACGGACACATTCACACATAGACATGAAAAACACATACACACAGACACACACACATACATCCACACACAGATATACACACACAGACATACACCACTGACACATACACATTCACACACACACATACACACAGATATACACACACAGACACAAATACATATATACACACAGACTCACAGACACATACATACACGCATATCACGTGCAGACACATTCACACATGCACACACACAGGGAGTCACACTCATGCATTCTCACACATACACACACATACACAAAGACATACATACACGTACCACGCACAGACACAGTCACACACACAGACATATATACACACACCACATGCACAAGCACATTCACACATACCCACATACACAGCCGCACACACAGACACATGCACTCATTACACACACAGGCACGCACCGCAGACGTACACACACACGCGTGAGCACACACACAGACACAAGTACACGCCCACGCGCGTACACAAAGCCGCCGGGAAGCTCGTGGGCTGCAGCTGGCCTCCCTCGGCCCTGCAGGAATCGCCTCAGCGAAGCCTGCCCCCCCGGGTCAGGGCCCTTTCCAGGGCGGCCACTTCCAGTCGATGCCCAGCCAGAGGAATATGAAGACCCGGGCACTCGGCCCCCGGCTCAGGCAGCCAGGAAGGGCCACCTGCCTCAGACCCCCGGCCAGGCCGATGCCTTCCTGAGACGGCACAGGCCAGCTTCCCGCACTGCTGTGGGCGCTTCCCCCAGTGGGCGCCGATCCCAGAGGCACCCAACACACCTGCGCCTCGGGGAGCCCATCCTGCCAGGCTCTCTGGTCTCCACTTCCTCCAAGCACTTGCCTTGGCCTGGTAAACTGGCTTGGCCTCCTCAGGTCCGTGGGTCGGGGTGGGGAGACCTTTCCCCATGGGCAAGAGGTAGGTGGGCCATTTTTTTTTTTAATTTAGAAAGCAAAACACGGTAGGGCTTTCTCTTCAGAATCCCAGAAAGGACAGGCTGGCCCACGGGGCAGGGCCAGGGTAGCCTCTTCACGCCTCTGGCCTGAACCACCTGCACGAGAGACCTCACCTGGGGAGGCTGCCAAATACAGATGCCTGGTCTGCCCCGGAGGTTCTCACCCTGGAGGTGTCCGTGTTCCCACAGGTGACTGCGAACCTCAGCCAGGCCAAGGCGCCAGGGACCGCGCGGTGTCTCCGGCCTCCTCGACAACAGTTGAGGCTCCCACCCCACGGTGAAGACGCGAACATTAGAATTCTCCAAGCCCCGGTTGGGCACACTTGACCTGAAAGCAAGTGTCCCGTGAAGCCCAAGCGGCCTCAAAGGTCCGAACCAGAGCTCCCCATGACAACTGACTGATGTCATCTAATTAAATGTTCACCGCTGGAAGGCTCGACACTATTTACGAGTGTTTCTTTTCATTAGAATGAAGGCCGCTGATAACAGTAAATGATGTCTGTCCCAGTGTTGCTTGTAACATTTCGTCTTGTGTGGTCTTCCAAAGGGGAAGTCGGCCCATAACAACCTGCATTTTTTTTGAGTTGCAGTCTCACTCTGTCGCCCAGACTGGAGTGCAGTGGCCGCTCCCGGCCACCGCAGCCTCGACCTGCTGGGCTCCGGCGATCCTTCCGCCTCAGCCTTCCACGTAGCTGGAATTCCAGGCATGCGCTGTCACGCCCGGCTAATTTTTGATTTGTTGTAGAGATGAGGTCTCATCAAGTTGCCCAGGCAGGTCTCGAACCCGCGGTCTCAGGCAATCCACTCACCTCAGCCTCCCAAAGGCGCGGGATTACAGGCTGAGCCACCGAGCCCGGCGCATTTTTTTTTTTTAGAGACGGGGTCTCGCTATGCTGCCCAGGCTGGCCTCAACGCCTGGCCTCAAGTGATCCTCTTGCCTCAGTCTCCCAAAGAGCTGGGATGACAGGCACCAGCCATTGCACCCGGCCACTACCTGCATTTCGTAGATGAGAACACTGAGATGCAGGCTTGATCCCACATCTCCTGATGCGATCCTTCCACTGCATCTCAGCACCGGTCTGGGAAATGATGTGAAAATCTCCATTTCAACCTCACTCCTGCCTTTCTCTCCAGAGAGGAAGCATGTGGGTCCTTTGCCACCCCTATTCCCGCCCACACAGTTTGTAGCCGGTGTGCTAAGTGACAACGACCACCCCGGCTAAGGAGAGCCAGCAGTCAACTCAAGGGTGTTCGAGTGATCCTCCCCTCTCTTCAAGCTGCTCTGCCTTCCCGGGAGCAAACTTGGGAGAAGCCCAGAGAGGATCAATTGCAAGGGGACTCCTTAGGGGACTTTGAAGGACGGAGGGGGACCGTCTCTTCAACAGACAATGCTGGGAAAACCAGATATCCACACACCAAGGAATGACACTGGACGTTTACTTTAAACCATCTACAGCCGAGCTCAGTGGCTCAGCCCGTCATCCCGCGCCTTTGGGAGGCTGAGGTGAGTGGATTGCCTGAGCCCGTGGGTTCGAGACCCGCCTGGGCAGCGAGACCTCATCTCTACAATAAATCAAAAAATCAGCCGGGCGTGGTAGCGCGCTCCTGTAACTCCGGCTACTCGGCAGGCTGAGGCGGAAGGATCGCCGGAGCCCAGCAGGCGAGGCTGCGGGGGCCGGGAGCGGCCGCTGCACTCCAGTCTGGGCGACAGGGTGAGACTCTGACTAAGAAAAAGAAAAGAAAACCATCTACAGAAATTAACTCAAGATGGATTAGAGGCCTCAACATATCCCTAACACTGTAAGACTCCTAGAAGAAACCAGGAGTTGCCTGGGCGGGTCTCGAACCCATGGGCTCGGCAATCCACTCGCTTCTGCCTCCCAAAGTGCTGGGATTACAGGTTAAGCCACCAAGCCTGGCCTATTTTCTACATCTTAAGCCTTTTTTTTTTGAGTCGGGGGTCTCACTCTGACACCAAGGCTGGAGTGCAGTGGCACGATCACAGTTGACCACAGCCTCGACCTCCTGGGCTCAGGCGATCCCTCTACCTCTGGAGTAGCTGGGACTACAAACGCGTCCCATCACAAACAGCTAATTAAAAAAAATTTTTTTTGTAGAGACAAGGTTTCGCTATGTTGCCCAGGCTGGTCTCGAACTCCTAGGCTCAAGCAATCCTCCTACCTCGGCCTCCCAATGTGCCGGGATTACAGGCCTGAACTACTGTGCCCAGCCTTTTTTTTTGCCTTCAAATGACAGTTTTGACACCTTGTGAGGAAGCCTTACAGGCCAGGGAAGCCCCTCCCAGGGCTGTTAATTCCGAAGACAGGAAACGACTTACTTGGGAGCATGCATGTCCTACGCCCGCCACCCACCCTCTTTCTCTAACTCTTGCATTCCAGGCCAACATTTCTCCCGCCCTAAAGCATCCCACAGCCAGGTACCTCAACAAGTACCCAGGGACCATCCCTGTACCCCGGAGTCTGCTGGCATTATTCAGAGTGGTCAGTCCTAAACTGTTGACTCTGCCCTGCCTTGGCTTTTCCACGGAAACCCCAGCCAAGACTCTGGCTTAGCCTTTCACCTTGCTCCTGCTTCTGCCTCTTTTTTTTTTTTGAGTTGGAGTCTCAGTCGGTGGCCCAGACTGGAGTGCAGTGGCCGCTCCCGGCCACCGCAGCCTCGACCCGCCGGGCTCCGGCGATCCTTCCACCTCAGCCTTCCGAGTGGCCGGGATTATAGGCATGCGCTCCCACGCCCGGCTGATTTTTTGATTTATTGTAGAGATGAGGTCTCGCTGCCCAGGCGGGTCTCGAACCCGTGGGCTCAGGCAATCCGCTCACCTCAGCCTCCCAAAGGCGCGGGATTACAGGCTGAGCCACTGAGCCCGGCTTGCTCCTTCTGCCTCTTAACCAAAACAAAAAACAAAAAAAAAACACCAAACAAAAAAAACTGTGCCTCTCTCATGGCCCTGCATGACACAGCATGGTGCACACCTTCCTCTTGGGAAATAAATTCTTTTGGCCAGGTGCAGTGGCTCACGCCTGTAATCCTAGCACATTGGGAGGCCGAGGTGAGAGGATTACCTGAGCCCAGGAGTTCAAGACCAGCCTGGGCAAAATACAAAGAAAAAACAAAATCTAAAAATTAGCCAGGCATGGTGGAGCACGCCTGTAGCCCTAATTCCTCAGGAGGCTGAGGCAAAAGGATAGCCTGAGCCCAGGAGGTCGAGGCTGTGGTGAGCCATGATCATGCCACTGCACTCCAGCCTGGACAACAGAGGGAGACTCCAACTCAAAACAAAACAAAACGAGAAACATTCTTCTTTCAATGGCATTACCTCTCCGTGCTGTCACTCAGTCACCTCCATAAATTAAAATCCCGCAGGTGCAAATGAGACATTTGGTGGGGCGGAGGCCTGGCCTTGCAGGCTGGAGAAGACCCCGGACGCCAGGAGACTTGAGTCAGGAAAAGTGGCATCTCTTCCGAGCAGACTGGCTGAGAAAGGAAGCCAGAGACAGCACGGTGGCCGAAGGGTGACACAGACTCGACACGATTGTTTTCCTAAAGGTGAGAGAGGCTGGAGTATCTTAGGCGCAAGTGGGAAAGAAATCGAAGGGAAGAAAGACGGAAGCTACAGAAGACAGGGGATGCCCCGTGCAGGTGAGCCCTGAAGAAGCTGGACCCAGAGGGCCAGTCCTTGAGCCAGAGGAGGACGCCTCAGGCCCGACCTCCTATGGATCCCACAGTACCTTACCCGCACCCATAGCGGAGCCCTCGTTTTTTGTTTTGCTTTTTTGAGTTGGAGTCTCACTCTGTCGCCCAGACCGGAGTGCGGTGGCCGCTCCCGGCCACCGCAGCCTCGACCTGCTGGGCTCCGGCGATCCTTCCGCCTCAGCCTTCCGAGTAGCTGGAATTACAGGCGTGCGCTACCACGCCCGGCTGATTTTTTTTATTTATTGTAGAGATGAGGTCTCGCCGCCCAGGCGGGTCTCGAACCCGCGGGCTCAGGCAATCCACTCACCTCAGCCTCCCAAAGCGCGGGATTACAGGCTGAGCCACCGAGCCCGGCTCGGCGCCCTCGTTTTATGGTATTGAGGTTATCTGCTCACTCCTCTGGCCCCTGCGCACCCCATACCTTGCTGGGGAGCTCCTGAGTTCCCCCCCTTTTTGAGTCAGGGTCTTACTCTGTCACCCAGGCTGGAGTACAGTGGCACAATCACGGCTCACCACAACCTCAAACTTCTGGGTTTGAGAGATCCTTTCGCCTCAGCCTCCTGAGTAGCTGGGACTACAGGCATGTCCCACCACGCCTGGCTAATTTTTAAAATCTTTTTGTAGAGGCGAGGTCTCACTATGTCGCCCAGGCTGGTCTCGAACGCCTAGGCTCAAGTCATCCTCTTGCCTCGGCCTCCCAAAGTGCTGGGATTACAGGCGCAAGCACTGTGCCCGGCCTCCGAGGTCCTCTTTTAATCACTGTGATCCAAGCATCCAGCCCAGTGTCTGGAACCCCCATGCACCTGAACCAGGTTCGTTTAAGGAACGGCCGTGGCTCGAATGACGGCCGAGGAAATCAAGTCTCAGATTCACTGGGAATCGTCTTCCTAAAACGATGAGCTCTGCAGATTGTCCGGGAGGCTGCAGTCTCCTCCCAGGAGAACTCCTTCTGGCTTTGAACCCTCAGCCATGCAAAACACAAACACGCTCGTACACAGCCCTAGAGTCAGGGCAGAATGTCAGCACTGCCTTGGACTCAAATCAATCAGCTTGATGCTTGGATGCACTAGCTAAGCCACTCTGCCCCAGGCCCGCCCTTGCCCATATGGAGGCCCCGGGGACTCATTTCCTGTCCTGGTTGGATTCGTGTCCAGCTGGGGAAAAAAAAAGAGGAAAAATCCCTCGCTCGAGTTCAACTTATCTCCTGATGGCTGAGTCCATCGGCTTTGACTGAGGCCAATCTCTATTACACCGAGGCAGTGTGAGATACGGCCTCGAAAACCTCAGGGGGAAGGCTGCCTGAGCAGAAAGGAGCCACCCTGTCCCTTGCGCTGGGACGACTTTGTGCGAGATTTCCCAGGACCCTAAAGGTCCCAGGTAGCTCAAAGACAACCTAAGCAGGAGCAGAAAGACCCAGGTCCAGCCAGGCGTGGTGTCTCACACCTGTGATCCCAGCTACTAGGGAGGCTGAGGCGGGATGGTCGCCCGAGCCCAGAGGTCGAGGTTGCGGGAAGCCATGACCGTGACGCTGCACTCCAGCCGGGTCGACAGAGTGAGACTCCGACTCAAAACAAAATGACGACAATGGACTCTGTGGACAAACTCCCCTGAAACCCTGGGCCGGCCTCTGAACTGGGGGAGATTCCAATGAGCTCAGCAGAGGGTGGACAGCTAGAGCTCAAGTCCCTCCACGTGGAGGAGGCTTGGTTCACACCTAGGGTTTGCCTTGGAAATCACAGAAAGGCAACCCCTCGGGAGTATAAACAGCACCCCGGGTCTAAGGGGTTTACGTACTCTCACCCAATAAAGTTTAAAAGCTGGCCAGGTCCGGTGGCTCACGCTTGCAATCCCGGCAACCTTGGGAGGCCGAGGCGGGAGGGTCACCTGAGCCTGGGCGTTCGAGGCCACCCCAGGCAACACGACGAGAACTCATCTCCACAAAAAAAGTCAAAAAATTAGCCGGGTGTGGTGGTGTGTGCTTGTAGTCCCAGCTATTCAGGAGGCTGAGGCAGAAGGATCGCCCGAGCCCGGGAAGTCGAGGCTGTGGTGAGCTAAGATAGTGCCACTACAACTGTGCTCCAGCCCGGAAACAGATAGAGACCTTGACTCCACCAAAAAAAAAAGCAACCAGCAAAAATTACTAACATGGGAAGAAAGCAAAGAAAGGAAGGAGGGAGGAAGGGAAGGGAAGGGAAGATGCAGCCATGACCCAGGCCGAGAGAAAACTGTCAACAGAAACAATCCCCAGAATGACCCAGATGTTGAAAACAGAAGACAGGACCTAAAAGCAGCTATTACATATAAGTTCAAAGCTATAAAATAAGGAACAGTCATATTGAGTGAACCTATGAGAAAACCTTAGGGTAATATGGAAAAATGAAAATTCTAAAACTGAAAAGTACAATATCTGGAATGGGAAGTCACTGGATGGGCTTGACAGAAGACTGTAGATGTCAGAAGAGTTCGTGGACAATCTGAAGAACAGAGAAAAAGACAAATGAACAGAGCTTCCGTGACAGTCTTAGGGAATCGTACGTGTGTGCAAATGGAATCTTGGGCAAAGAGAAGAGAGAAGAGGGCAGACAAAGGGGTTTGAAGAAATAATGAACGAAATCTCCCCATTCAGTAACATAGGAATGACTTACAGATCCAGGATGCTCAAAGAACCCCGAGCGAGTTTTTAAACAATTCTATCTGGTGTCATCATAGTCAAACCGCTGACAGGAGGGAAAAAAAGAAACATTTTGAAAACAACTGGGAGGGGTGGATACATGCAACAGAGGAGGAACAATATGAATCCAAGAGACTTCTCACCAGGAACACTGAAACCAACAGGCAAGGGCACAAGCAAACTGCTTAAAGTGCTGAAAGGAAAAGAAAAAAATCCCCGTCCATCCAGGATTATGAACTCAATGAAAATATATTCAACAATTAGTGGAAAATCAAATATCAGAGAGGATGTGGATGTACTGGAGCCCCATACGTTGCTGAGAGGAATGTAAAATGGTGCAGCCCCTAAGAAAACATTTTTGCAGTGCCTCAACAAGTTAAACATAGGATTACCACATGACCCAGCAATTTCAGTCCTAGGTATATACTCAAAAGAATTGAAAACAGGTGTTCAAACAAAAACTTGCACGTGAATGTTCATAGCAGCGCAAGTCACAATAGGCAAAAGGTGGAAATGCCCAACTGAAGAATGGATTTTTTTAAAAGGTGGTGGGTACGGTCATGGGAAGGGATATTACGCATTCTTCAGCTACATGCTACCACATGGATGAACCTTCAAAGCATGATGCTAAGTCAAAGAAGCCAGCCACAGAAGGCCGCCTAGTATACGTCTCCACGTGTATGAAATATCCAGAACGGGTCAACCCGTGGAGACAGAAAGCAGATTCGTGATGGCCATGGGCTGGGTGGTCAGGAAGGGGCTTGGGGAATGACGGCTGACGGGTACAGAGTTTCTTTTTGGGGTGATGGAAAGTTCTGGTGCCAGATTGTGGTGATGGTTGAAGAACACTATGAATGTACTTAGTACCCCTGAATTAGACGCTTTAAAACGGTTCAAATGTGTATTTTACCACAACAAAATAAAATTTAAGGTAAAATAGAGACTCAAAACATATTGTTTAAAGGCAAGACAACTTATTGCAAACAGACCTGCACTGCACAAAAATGCTCCGAGAATTTCTTCGGTCTGGGATAAAAGGATACCAGATGGAGGCTCAGAGCTCTAGGAAGAAATGAAGATCACTGACATGATAGCGATGGGAAAAACAGAAAACTGCTTTTTATTCCCTTCCCTTCTTTAGACTAGTTAATGGAAAAACTATAATATTGAATTGTGAAGTTAAAACAGTTGAATTAAAGTACATGACAAAGCTGGGCTGGGTGGCTCAGCCTGTCATCCCGCGCCTTGGGGAGGCTGAGGTGAGTGGATCGCCTGAGCCCGCGGGTTCGAGACCCGCCTGGGCAGGCGAGACCTCATCTCTACAACGAATCAAAAAATCAGCCGGGCGTGGTAGCGCGCGCCTGTCATTCCTGCTCCTTGGAAGGCTGAGGCGGAAGGATCGCCGGAGCCCAGCGGGTCGAGGCTGCGGTGGCCGGGAGCGGCCGCTGCACTCCGGTCCAGGCGACAGAGTGAGACTCCGACTCAAAATAAATAAATAAATAAATAACGTACATGACAAAAATAACAATAACTTGCCAGGATGGTGGGGGTGGTGAATGGGTTTGTATCGGTAAACATTCCTTCAACTTTACATGAAACAGCCCAGGATTTGCTCTAACTTTATTATAATAAGTTAAGGATGCATATTATAATCCCTAGGACAACTACTAAGAAATATTCCAAGGAGGTACAATGAAAAATCCAATAAAGGAAACTGTGCGATTTCTGTTTCTAGTCATGTTGGACAGACTCGTACTGTACTTACCATAAACAACCAGAACATTGGACAAAAGTAATGAAACAAATATTCACAGACATTGGACAACAGGCAACACAGAACAGTGATCCCTGAGAGAAGGAAAACAAACCAGGTGACTCCTGGAGACACATTCCAGACAGGGCATGTGGCAGGGACTGAGGAGAACATGGCACTCTGTCCGAATTAAAGAAGAAGAAATCAGAGGTCAGGGAAGCGGAGGCAAGTTGAGTGGACAGAACACCAGAGAGAACCACAAAGGAAGAGCTCCTGAAATACGCATGTGGCCCAAACTTATTGAACAGACAGGGATAAATTATATGCATGTAGCCGGGCTCGGTGGCTCAGCCTGTGATCCCGCGCCTTTGGGAGGCTGAGGTGAGTGGAATGCCTGAGCCCGCAGGTTCGAGACCCGCCCGGGCAGCAAGACCTCATCTCTACAATAAATCAAAAAATCAGCCGGGCGTGGTAGCGCACGCCTGTAATTCCGGCTACTCGGAAGGCTGAGGCGGAAGGATCGCCGGAGCCCAGCAGGTCGAGGATGCGGTGGCTGGGAGCGGCCCCTGCACTCCAGTCTGGGCGACAGAGTGAGACTCCAACTCAAAAAACAAAAAATTATATGCATGTAAATGACATGTGAATAATAAGATGTGTGTAAATTATACCTCAACAAGTTTGATTTTCGAAATGCATAAACAAGTATTAAGATAAGAAATAGAAATATGTATAGCCCTATATCTGTCAAAGAAAATCAATTTGTTATTAGAAAAAGAAACAACTTTCTCAAAAAAACCTACAGGGCCAGATGGTTTCATTGTGAGTTCTAGAAAACATTTAAGGAAAAAGTAATAACAGCTTCACTAAAAAAAAAAAAAATGTTTTCAGAAAATAGAAGAGGAAGGAATATTTCCCAATTCCTTTTATGAGACGAACATAAGTCTCACAACTATAAACCGACAAAGATACGGCAAGGAAAGAAAACTATATATGAGTGTTGTTATGACTTGAATGTGTCCCCCACAAAATTCATGTTGAGATTGAATCTCCAATGTGGCAGTATAGAGAGGTGTGGCCTTTGGGAAGTGACAGAGGCATGAGGAGATTAGGCGCCTTTTAAAAAGGGCTTGACGGGCCGGGCATGGTGGCTCAGCCTGTAATCCCAGCACTTTGGGAGGCCGAGGCGAGAGGATTGCCTGAGACCAGGGGTTTAAGACCAGCCTGGGCAACTTGGTGAGACCTCGTCTTTACAATAACTCACAGAAACTAGCCAGGTGCGGTGGCATGCATCTGTAATTCCAGCTACTTTGAAGACTGAGGTGGAAGAATCGCCTAAGCCCAGAAGGTCGAGGCTGCAGTGGCCGGGAGCGTGCCACTGCACTCCAGCCTGGGTGACAGAGTGAGATTCCAACTCAAAAAATAAAAAATAAAAAGGGATTGATGGAAGGAGTTCACCTCTTTTTGCTCCTTCTGTCCCTTCCATCATGTGAGGACACGCCATCTCTCCCCTTCAGAGTATGCGGCATTCAAGTCACCCTCGTGGAAGCAGAGACCAAGCCCTCACCAGACACTGAAACCGCCAGCACCTTGATTTTGGACTTCCCAGACTCCAGAACCACGAGAAACAGATTTCTGTTCTTCACAAATTGCCCGCTATCAGATATTTTGTTACGGCAGCACAGACTAAGACATATATCAAACACAGAAATATTTTGAAAGACAATATCTCAACGAGGTTTATCCAGGTAATCATCAAGTTATTCCCAGGAGTGAAGGGTTAGTTTAATCTTCCAAAATCAACGTGATTTGCCACATTACCATAATAAAGGACTAGAAAACAGAATCACCTCAATATAGTTGCAGAAAAGACAGGGACAAGATTGAGCACCTTGTCATGATGAAAACGCTCAACAAACTTAAAAGAATGTCCTTACAAAAAACTACTGCTGGCAACATAGTTCACTGTGAAATACTGAAGTTGTCTCCCAGGTGAGCAGAAACAAGACAAGTATGTCTGCTCTCAGAATGTCTATTAAACATTTTACAAGAAATTCTAGCCAATCCAATAAGGCAAGAAAAAATAAAAAGGCATCAAGATTGAAAAGGAAGAAGAAAAAAATAATCCTTTTCAAAGAGAATCTGATCATTTTTGTAGAAAATCCAAAGGAATCAAATAAATAAGACACTCGCATGAATGAGTGAACTTGGCATGATCTCCGGGTATCTGGTCAATATTTTAAAAATCTAATATATTTCTATATACTAGCTGCCAAAAATATAGAAAATAAAAGTTTTAAAAGGAATTCCATTTTTTAGAAAGCGCCAAAAATACAAAATACTTAGAAAAAAATTGAAGACAGGCAAGCCTTCTACTCTGAAAACTGTAAAAGAGTGCTAAGAAAAAGAAAACTAAAGAAATGGAGAGCTATACTACCTTCGTGAGTCAAAAGCTACATTATTAAGATAGCCCTCCTCCCCAAGTTGGTTTATAAATTCATCACTGACAGTCTCAATTTTTTCACAGACATTGTTAAACTGATTATAAAATCTGTATAGAAGTACAAAGGCACTAGAGTGGTCAAAACAGTCTTTTTAGAGAAGAAATTGCCATTACAACCATTCCACACCCAACAGAATGGCTAAGACTAAAAAGACAAACACCACCAAATGTTGGCAAGGATATGGAACAAGTAAAACATACTTTGCTTGTGGGATGCAAAATGTTAAAATCTCTTTGGAAGACAGTTTGGTTGTTCCTTAGAAAATTAGATAATCTAATTAAAAACAGGCCAAAAAAATCCTGAGGAGACACTTCACAAAAGAATACGAGGAACAGCTGGTAAGCACATCAGGGAAGCACACGCAAAAAAATGCACCACACATCACTAGTCATCAGGGACGCGCAAATTAAAATCATAATGGCCAGGCATGGTGACTCACGCATGTAATCCCAGCACTTCGAGAGGCGAGATGGGAGGACTGCTTGAGCCCAGAAGTTCAAGACCAGCCTAGGCAACACAGCGACACCTTGTTTCTACAAAAAAATATATATTTTTAAAATTAGCCGGGTGTGGTGGAGTGCACCTGTAGTCCCAACTACTCTGTAGGCTGAGGCAAGAAGATCGCTTGACCCAGCAGGTCAAGGCTGTGTGTGGTGAGCCATGATCATGCCACTGCACACCAGTCTGGGCGACAGAGTGGGACCTCCGACTCAAAAACAAACAGCAAAATCATAACAAGATTTTTTTTTTTTTTTTTGAGTTGGAGTCTCACTGTATCGCCCAGACTGGAGTGCAGTGGCCGCTCCCGGCCACCGCAGCCTCGACCTGCTGGGCTCCGGCGATCCTTCCACCTCAGCCTTCCGAGTAGCCGGAATTACGGGCGCGCGCTACCACGCCCGGCTGATTTTTTGATTTATTGTAGAGATGAGGTCTCGCTGCCCAGGCGGGTCTCGAACCCGCGGGCTCAGGCCATCCACTCACCTCGGCCTCCCAAAGGCGCGGGATGACAGGCTGAGCCACCGAGCCCGGCTATGAGAAATTACTTTACATCCACTAGGATGGATGATATTAAAAAGACTGACAATACCCAATGCTGACAAGGATGTGGAGTAATCACAACACACTTTGCCAGTAGGAATGCAAAACAGTAAAAACCACTCTGGGAAACAACTTGGCTGCTCCCCGTCAAGTCAAGCCTACACCACGACCTGGCAAAACGGCGATTGCGAATGCAACGGAATAATACCCAGTAACAAAAATGAATAAACCAACAGATACACGTGGAAAACACAGATGAATCTCAAAAATATTATGTTAACGGAAATAAACCCTACACAGAAAATTATATAACGTATGGTTCCATCAGTCTCAAGTTCAAGAAAAGGCAAAACTGGTCTATGGTGATAGAAATCAGAACAGGGGTGCTAGGGCTGGAGACTTTCTGGGAGCTGATGGAAATGTCTACGCATCTATCAAAACTCATCATATTGTAACTCAAGATCTGTGGGCAGAGCGCGGTGGCTCACTCCGGTAATCCCTGAGGTTTGGGTGGAAGAATTGCTTGTGGCCGGGAGTTTGAGACTAGCCAGGGCAACATAGCAAGACCCCACCTCTCCAAAAGTATTTTTTTTTAATTAGCTGGGTATGGTGGTGGACGCCTGTAATCCCAGCTACTCAGGAGGCGGAGGTGGGAGGATCGCTTGAGCTCAGGCATCCAAGGTTACAGTGAGCTAGGATCGTGCCACTGCACTCCGGTCTGGGTAACAGAAAAAAAAAAAAAAAAGGAAATCTGTACATTTAAGTGTATGTAAAGTTTCTTCCATTTAAAAAAAGATATTTACAGTAATGTTATTAAAAATTGGAAGCAACTTGTAGTAGCAGTTTCATTAGTGAAGAGTGTGTGTATCCAAATTTCACAACCACTCAAAATCACATTATGGCAGGCTACCCGTTGACAAGGAGAGATGGTCATGATAACTTATGTGAGAAAGTTACCAAACAGCACCTATAGTACACTTGACATGTAAACACAGAGAAAGATCCAGAGATTTTTCTCCAAAGTGAAATCTGAGGTTACCTTGAGAGGTAGAATTTTGGGTGTTTCTACACTAAACACATACTTGCTTCCATCATAAGAAAAAATTATTTTTAGGTATGTACACATAGATACAGTAGTCTATTCTAGAAAGTCACCATGAACCATCATTAGTGAACACTGAACCTTGTTCCCAGGGGAAATACAGGGTTATGGCCCTGGTAGCCTCTGGTCACGTGTTCATCCACCGATCAATACATAGCCTCATTTCATGTGTTTGTTTAAAGGCACCTTTAGGCCGGGCTCGGTGGCTCAGCCTGGTAATCCCTGCACTTTGGGAGGCCGAGGTGAGTGGATTGCCTGAGCCCGCAGGTTCGAGACCCGCCTGGGCAACTTGACGAGACCTCATCTCTACAACAAATCAAAAATGAGCCGGGCGTGGTAGCGCGTGCCTGTAGTTCCAGCTACTTGGAAGGCTGAGGAGGATCGCCGGAGCCCAGCAGGTCGAGGCTGCTGTGACCATGAGCGTGCCACTGCACTCCAGCCTGGGTGACAGAGTGAGATTTCAACTCAACAGAAAGAAAAAAAAAAATCTCTTGTTGACTCATGAGGATTGGACTTGTGACCAACAGCCCTGAACTCATGCCTGAATGACACTGATCTAACGTGTGTGTTTTCTCTGTAAGGAGACACTGGGGACACTAGACAGCACTGGGCGTGGGGCATATTTTAAACAGCAAATTCACCACCAGAAAGCACGAAAATGGGAAAAATGTGGCAGTACCTAGGCCAAGAAAAGCAAACTTGTTTGCAGTTCGAGAGCTGAAACAAGGGGGCAGGACCGTAGCTGGGAACACTCGTGTCGGCGACTCAAAGTTGTCACTGTTCTGCCCATAACTGTGGATGACCAGCTGGGCTCAGTGGCTCAGCCTGTAATCCCGCGCTTTGGGAGGCCGAGGTGAGTGGATTGTCCGGGCCCGCGGGTTCGAGACCCGCCTGGGCAACTTGGCGAGACCTCATCTCTACAAGAAATCAAACAATTCACCGGGCGTGATAGCTCGCACCTGTAGTTCCAATTACTTAGAAGGCTGAGGAGGGAGGATCGCCGGAGCCCAGCAGGTCGAGGCTGCGGTGGCCGGGAGCGGCCACTGCACCCCAGTCTGGGCGACAGAGCGGGACTCCAACTCAAAAAAAGGAAAAAAAACAAAAAAACAAAACAAAACTGTGGACGACAGCTGCGAGTTCTGAATTGGGGATTACACGTCAACGTTAGCAAGCAGGTGAATTCAGAAACAAGAAATCTGCAAATAATCCGGATCGACTGCATACAAACATGTATGTAGAAGGGGAGAGATTCCCAAGCCCTAGACCCAATCCTGGAGCGTCTAGGGAGGGAACCTCACCTGAACCAAAGCCAAACCATCGAGCACACCTCAGTGACCCGCTGCGGTATTTCCAGAGAGGGAGGAAGGGAAGCGGGTGGGAATCAACCGTGCAGGACCCACCACAACCATCTCAGGAATGTGCCTGAAGTCCTGGGCATGGTCTCGATTCAGCCTGCTGTCTTTATCGGTTTGTATTCGGGAATGTAAGATCTTCACAAGGGCTTTCAGGAGCCAGGCCCAAACTAAGGAATTCCTCACACTCTCAGGAATTCCTCAACTGCCAATCACCCCACCCTGGGGTGGCTGGGGCCCTCATGCCCACTGCTGGGACGGGTCACTCGACCTTGAGGATGAAAGAGGTCAGCTTCATCCGTCACCCTCAGGTGGACATGGCGTCCTAAGCGAGGAGGGCGGCCCAGAAGTCTCCTCCACCAGGAGGGGCAGAGGCTCCGAGGCATCTCTCCACAATTAGCCCAGGAATCCTGGGTGCTTCTCGTGCTGCGTGACGACATTTTGGGCCGCAGTGGGCTGTGAATACAACTGTCGTCCCCTCAGATGATGACACTGTATTTTTACTGTTCCTTTTCTACACTGACATAAGTCTAAAGACATAAATACTTACCACCGTGTTACTGTTGCCTCTAGAATTCAGTGCAGCCACGTACCATACAAGTTAGCTGCCCAGAAACCCCAAATTGTACCATGTAGCCTGGGCATGCAGGAGGCTATGCCTTTCAGGCTTGTGTGAGCACACTCCATGGTGTTTGTGCGACAAGGAAATCACCTCGCAACACATTTCTCCGACATACCTGCAATACCAGTCAATGCATGACCGTGTACTGATCACCAGTATGGACGTGGTTTATCAGATAAGAAATGACTTCTTGAGGCGAGACGCCAAGCTCTTGAGCGTAGGCACGTCTGGGGGCATCTGACCAGCTCACGGTCGTCTTCCTTCACCCCGCCTCTTCCTTTAAGAAGGGTGGGCCCACAGCCCTGTGCAAACCCACTCCTGCCCTAACAATCAGATGTCCCGGACAGCAGGGACTGGCCTCCCCCGGTCCTGCAGCATGCCACGAGGAACCACTTGGTCTGCGAGAAAAGCTGTCTAAAATGTGGAAACAGGCTCAAAGGGGAGGGTCTGCCTTCTTAATTTCATGCCGGGGCACGGTCTGACGAGCCCGGCTGAGTGTCATTTGATGCCCTGGGAGAATGTCACTTTGCGTTACCCTTGCACGAGGTATTACCGCCCAGGTCCTGCAGGTTGCATGTTCATGTGCACAAAACTGGCAGGAAACAAACGACTTCTCTTCAGTGGAAAAGATAACCCCGGAGATTTGGTCTTTATTGTCCTCTAGATCTAATATAATGATCTTACTTCAGGTTCATACTTCTATAAATATATGCTATATATTATATTATATATGGCATATATAACTATATTTCCAGTTGAGCTGTTCCAATCTGCAAATCAGCAAGCATTTCCTTTGAGTGCCATGCCAGCGCTCAGAAAGCTTCCAATTTGGGGACATTTCAGATTTTGGATTTGGGCTACTCAAACGGCATATAATTTACATTATATAAATATAACCAAATATAAATAACGATTTATACGATGTAATATAAATCATAATATATAATCTATATATTATATTACAGATAATTTTGTAACATGTACATATATTGTATAATGCATATATAATATACAGATTATATATTATGTATGATATATACCTATCCTATATATCAATAATTATATATGATCCAGTTCAATAATGGTATATAAGGAATTAACCTTACCCAAAGGACGTCTTTGCACGTGGCTCCTGGGAGGTGGTCTTGAAGCCTGAGAGAATGCCCTGCCTGATAAGCATATCTTTGTTTTCACCTGGGGGCCTTGGGTCACGTCGCATGGTCTACGGGCCACATTGGATAGTTGAAGCTGACAGTGAGGTTGGGGGTGTCCTTGGGCCACATGGTAGCAACTCAGCTCCCAGAAGGCTAGAAATTGAGGTCAGCAATGGAGACTGCCACCAAGCCCCAGTAACACCTCTGGCTCAGGTGAGCTTCCCTAGCTGGCAATACTGGTGCATACTGTCAGC
Organism: Cephalopachus bancanus; assembly: GCA_027257055.1. Classification (NCBI taxonomy): domain Eukaryota; kingdom Metazoa; phylum Chordata; class Mammalia; order Primates; family Tarsiidae; genus Cephalopachus; species Cephalopachus bancanus. Next base: position 101,820 of record JAPVLO010000453.1, on the reverse strand, counting down.
CATCACCGCCAGGAAAGTGACACTGTCCACGACACCACTGGAGAGAAACAGAAGTTCCATACACAGAGCCCTCCTGGACGCTGCCCTCATGCCTCCTTGGTTGATGATAATCTGTGTCCTTTCACTGTCGGACATCAGGACCACGAGAGTGATCGTTTTAACACATCCTCTGAGTCCTTCCAGCAAGTTATCAAACCTAAGGGTGGTCTCAGGGACCCCCCAATCCACAAATATATGTATGTGTGGGTGTATATACACATCCATCAGTTTCTCTAAACCTCTTCTTTGTTTTTTTTTTGAGTTGGAGTCTCACTCCGTCGCGGAGAGTGCAGTGGCCACTCCCAGTCACCACAGCCTCAACCTGCTGGGCTCCGGCGATCCTTCCGCCTCAGCCTTCCAAGTAGCTGGAACTACAGGCATGTGCTACCAATGCCCGGATAATTTTTTTGATTTATCGTAGAGATGAGGTCTCGCCAAGTTGCCCAGGCGGGTCTCGAACCCGCGGGCTCAGGTGATCCACTCACCTCAGCCTCCCAAAGCACGGGATTACAGGCTGAGCCACTGAGCCCGGCTAATCCTCTTCTTTGAATCAGCTTTGTTATTCTGCTGAGTTAAATAAGACATGTAAATAAATGCGTGTTCACCATCAACTTGCATGAGAGTTATGACTTGGACCCTTGGAGACTTACACTTCCTTGAGTGGTATTCCTTTACTCCGTAAAGAGGCTATGAAGAGAGATGAGAAGCTTATGTGCTCAAATCCTGCAGTGGTTTCCAGGAAAGGGAGGAAGAGGCCCTATTCGGGCCCGGCTCAGTGACTCCTGGAAGAACCAGGCAGTCCCACAGGGCGGTGAGGGGTTGACGGGGACAGGGACATGAAACACACAATTAGAGTCGATCTGCTGCGGCAATGGTGCCCGGCGGGGGGAGCCCCGGGCCTCTGGGAGCTGAGAGAAGGGCCCGGAAGCCTTCCTAACATTGAGCGAGAGCTTCTGGAAGCAGGGCCTGGACGGTCAGCCCGGAGAGGGCCCTGGGTGCTTTCCTGGGGGAAGCCCAGCACTGCCCACTTTATTGATCGTTGAAAAGGGCTCAGACACTTACTCAAGGTACACCCACCACTTCCCTGGAAGTACCCACCACCTCGGCCCCTGACAGAACATACAGCGTAGATCTACTCTGTTCTGTTGGGGGCCCTGGAGAGCCTCTCCCGGCGGCCATGGTGCCGACCCGAAAGTCAGGTCCAGGTCCTGGCTTTGAGGGCCTCAGGACTCTATGCGGGAACTGGTGTGAGCTGTGGTCATTCAGCACGTGACTTATGCTGGGGTCTGCCTGCCACACTCCCCCGGGAAGCCCGGCCTCCCCTCACCCGTGAGGACCTCCCGCTCCTCTCTGAGGAAGGGTCCAGGTCATCCCTAGAAGCACTCACAAGCATGGCCTAGCCCAGCCTCAGCCACCTCGTCAGTCAGGACAGGTGGCACCTGTTGAGGCCTGTGACATCCCAGCCCCTTCCTTCAGCTCCATCCTGGGCTGCAGGGCCGCAAGCACGTTGCTATTTCTGTCGTGATTTTGTTATTCTTTATAACCCCAAGGTTTTAGGCAGTTTACATTCAAAGCATATATACGCTACAATCAAACCAGCAAGTAATAACATGAGATAAGAGAATAATTTCATCAGAATGTCAAGGTTGAGGACGGCTACGGTTTCCAAATGCAAAACGGACCCCTGAGGCTCTGGTCCAACCCAGCCATGCTGGGGAACTAGGCAGGCCGCCCACCTGTCGGTGAGGCAGAACCCGCCTTCCCTGGCCGGGAACTGGCGGGCATCTGCTCTGTCTGCCACCTCTGGCCCACCTGGGTGCTGTGTTGTGACCCTCTCGGGGCCATGGGTCTCGAGGAGGGAGGCCCAACCCTGGGGCCCCCCTCCCTGAGTGCCAGGAGGGCAAGTGGGTCCAGAGTGGCCGGGCAGGGCCCGCCTGCAGCTGCCCGCCAGTCTCTCTGGCTGGCTGGCTCCACCTAACAAACTTTGTGGCCGCAAGGCTGGTGGAAGCTCATTTGCACTCGCTCAAAGCCCACAGAGTCAACGCTGGCGGAGCCGGAAGTGGAAGAAACAGGCTTTAAACCAAACCCCCTCCACGCCCCAGTCTTCCTGTGGCTCCTGCACCCCCCACCCCCAGCCAATGCACCCAAGGACCTGCCTCGGTCCCACAGACAGGGCAGGCAGCTGCACCCTGGGTTGGCCAGTCTGGGACATCTGCTTCAGAAGTGACCGGGAAAAGGGAAGAATTCCAAACCATGGAGCCCATGTGGAGGGGAGACCAGCTGGCGGGGTCGGGGGAGGAGAGGCAGACATGCCCAGAGAGCACGGCCAGCCTGGCCTGTGCCCGGCCCCCCGTGCCCTCGCCGTCGGACTTACCCTCATCACAGTTGCTCCCGGTGAAGCCAGGGCAGCATCTCCACTCCAGCGCGGTGACCGTGCGGTAGGACACTCTGTAGGTGGGCCTGATCAGAGTCCTGTAACTAACACAAGGACAGCGTCAGCGAGGCCTGAGCTCCCCGCCTCCCACGGACGCTGCTTGCGTCACTGGTCACCCATGACAGGGCAGGGCTGGTCACTGTGGCACCCACTGCAGAGGAGAGCCAGTTACAGGGTTGCCCATCACAGATGAGGGCTAGTCACTAGGGCATCCATTGTGGATAAATTTCAGTCTCTGGGGAACCGAACACAGGGGGGCCCGTCCCTGGGACTCCCTTCACAGAAGAGTGCCGGTCACTGTGGCACCCAACACAGAGGAGTGCCCATCACTCCTGCCCACCCAGGCCTCGGGGAGGACCCAGGCAGTGGATCCCGTGCTCACTGGCTGGGTGGCTCTGGACAAGCCATCGCCTCTCTCTGTGTCAATCTCGTACGTGGATGGAGCCGGAGGACAATAACTCAAGTGAAACAGCTCGGACACAGCAAGTCAAATACCGCGTGTTCTCCCTTACAAGTGCGGCCGAATAACGTGAACACGTGGAATTAGAGCGTGGAAGAGGAGGTAACGAAGACCTGGAAGGGCGGGAGCGTGGGAGGGTGGGTGACGAGAAATTACTTAATAATGGGTCTTTCTTGGGATACTCTGGATGGGTACACTCAAAGCCCTGACTTCACTACCATGCCACATATCAATGTAGCAAAGTTACACTTGAGAGCCATGCATTTCCACAAGTCAAACTGAAACGAAGTCCCCTCCAGCTCTGCCTCTCTACAGCTCCCCAAGCGTGCCCATCTGTGGTGGGAAAATGTCCCACACCCCACCCAAGACGGTGAATAAAGGAAAGCAAAATACGATTAGAACCTGCACGATTTTCCACCACCCTCAAGTCACTAGCTCTGGCCTTTTCCCCAGTCGTTATCTCTTCAGGTTGGTTTTTCTCAAGGGATAGTTCCGGAGCCCTCACTTTGTGCTTTACCGTGGTCACGGAAGACCACGAAGAGAGGTTGCGGAAAAGCGAGATTCTTCCGTGAAAACTTGAAACATAGTCGCGGGACTCCTGGGGCAATTTTTTAAAGCCCCTGCAAAATGCTGTGCATCCCCCGATGACGCTTCACACGCCTGCAGTTTTGACATTTTTCTTGCAAATCAGTTCAGGGCTGGTTTGCTCCTCTCTGAGAAGAGCGAATATAAAATGGCCTGATTTCACAAGCGGGGGTACGTTTGCCTTTTATTATTCATTTTATGTGCATCCTTATAACTTTGCCGCTTGACCAGTTTGCACAATTTCCCCTTGAAGACAAAACTCCATGACTTCAGGAAACTCAAATCTGCTGACATCAAGCAACTTAATCGGTGAATGAAAAAATTAGGAATTAATTGGTAACACCAGGCATGACGTCTGGAGACGCATGCTGACAGGAAAACACAGGAGGCATGAGTTGCATTTCAGAAATCCAGCCCTGCGTCCGAAAGATCCCGTTATGCTAATTTATCTTTTTTTAAAAAAAAGGTCTCACTCGCATTTCACAAACATTCTGGCAAGTCAGTTTCCCCCTGGAGACACGGGGGCGGTGTGGCTGAGTGCAGCAGGGCTGGAAGCTTTGAGCGAGAGGCCAAGAGTCGGCCAGGAGAGGTGCCCACAGCTGCCAGCTCGGGGCGGGGCGGGGAGCCCGGGTCCCTGGGTGCCACTGGGCAGCTCGGTGCAGATGGAGGGGGGCGTGGGGAGAGGGTGGCAGGGCAACGGTGTTACCGCCATCCCTCTTTACAGCAATGAACTTGGTTGACAAGCCTGGGTCCGAGGAGGACAAAAGCACTGTGTGCACAATAAGCACACACTCACACGCAGACACACACGGCAACACACCACGTGAGCACGCTTGTGCACACACACAGCCACCTGCACCCTCACTCGTCTGCTCCAAGCTCTTACATGCATACACACTCGTGTGAACACACTCGTGCATGCTGATACCACGCACGAGCTCGTTTGCACACTCACACATCCATGTGAACACGCTTGTACACACACACACGGACACACCGGTACAAGCTCACCCTCACGCACTCACAAGCTCATCCACTCCCAGCCACTCACACGTGCGTACACTCGTCTCGCGCTCGCCCGCGTGCACACGCTCCAGGAAATACTCACGCACTGACACATGCACGCTCACACGGACACGCAGCACCTCACCCTCTCTCATACACACCCACGCCCACCTCACTCACATGCTCGCCCACACCCGTGTGCACAGACTCATGCACACACACTCACAGAAACCAACACTCCCACACGAGCACCCTGGACACCCTCGACCTTTCCTCGTGTTCACACGCTCGCGCCACCCTCAGGCTTCCGTACACACTCGCACGGTCTCCGAGGCCCAGGTCACACACCCACTCACGTGCACACCCGTGCACACCTCGTTTGCTCTCACTCGTTGGCACTCACGCAGTCTCACGTCTTACACACGTGCACACTTATATTAGCGCACTCACCAGCCACGAGTGTGCACACACACTGACACGCACACCTCACTGCTGTGTCCCGGGACGCTAGCACGGAACTCCGCCACCCGCCATTTCAGGGGGCCCCAAGGACGGAGGGCGAGGCCGGAGGTGCCCGGTTCCCCCAGAGCACAGCCAAGCAAGAAATGCCGCCACCGGTGAGGCAGTTCTCCCAGCCTTGGCCGGCCTCCGCCTTGGGCCGCACGAAAGAAAGGGAGGATTCATGGGGCCTGGGGGAGCAACATCCAGGGTGAGGATTTCTTTGGAGGATGTGTTGACCCTCACCCCAACACCTTGAGGAAGGGGCTCACCTCGTCCCAAGAGAACCCTGGGGAGGGCAAGACACAGCACCCCGAGTTTGGGGCCCGTGGGAAGAGAGAGGAGTCTGACTCTAGCTTGAAGAGGACACGGTGCAGCGGCCGGCTACCCCAGAGCTTAGTAGCAGGTATTTTTTTTTTGAGTTGGAGTCTCACTCTGTCGCCCAGGCTGGAGTGCAGTGGCACACTCACAGCCACCCCAGTGTCGAACGGCTGGGCTCCGGAGATCCTTCGGCCTCAGCCTTCCAAGCAGCCGGAACTACAGGCATGCACTACCGTGCCCCGCTAATTTTTTTTTTTTTTTTTGTAGAGACGAGGTCTTGCCAAGTTGCCCGGGCTGGTCTCGAACCCGCGGGCTCAGGCCATCCCCTCGCCGCGGCCTCCCAAAGGGCTGGGATGACAGCTGAGCCACCAAGCCCGGCCAGCGTGTCTATTTGATGTTGGCCAGATGTGGAGCCCCGGCACCCCTAAAAGGAAGCAGGACATGCAGGAGGGCACCTGGAGGGGGTGACCCAGCAGCAAGGGGGGTCCGGGGGAGTCAGAGGCTGAGGGCATGGCCAGAACGGGCAGTCAAAGGAGGGGGCCTTGCAGGGCGAGAGTGCCCGCGCTGGCCTGCTCTGTGCCCAGGACATCCGAGGACGCCTCCACGAAGGGGCCAGCCGCCCCCAGAACCCTCGTCTAGACTCCATCCATCGCCAGCGGGCAACGGCACCAGCCAAGTCAGACTCTCCTTCTCCTGCCTCCACGTGGTCCCCTCCTACCCTGGGGGCTCGAATCAGCATCCCTTGTGAGAAACGCAACCCAGAAAGAGAGGAGGGGCCCGCACCCCCCCTGCCGCTGCAGACCCCCGGGGGGAAGCAAACCCCACTGAGACAGGAGAGGAGCCTTCCCTTCGATTCAGAATGGCAGTTTTGTTTTTTTTGTTTTTGAGTCGGAGTCTCACTCTGTCGCCCAGACTGGAGTGCAGTGGCCGCTCCCGGCCACCGCAGACTCGGCCTGCTGGGCTCTGGCGATCCTTCCGCCTCAGCCTTCCGAGTAGCTGGAATTACAGGCGCGCGCTACCACGCCCGGCTAATATTTTTTATTTATTGTAGAGATGAGGTCTCACCAAGTTGCCCAGGCGGGTCTCGAACCCGCGGGCTCAGGCAATCCACTCACCTCAGCCTCCCAAAGGCGCGGGATTACAGGCTGAGCCACCGAGCCCGGCTCAGAATGGCAGTTTTAAAGATAATTATTGAAGCGAGATCGTTTTCCCGAATGAGAGGGATCAGGAAAACTACAGAATCCATTCGGGGCGTAGGACAGGTAAAGGGGCCAAGCTGCGTGCTGTTTGCGCCCTGCTGAGTGCAGCTGATGCCCAAAACTGGTCTCTCCCGTGAGCTCAGTACGGTCAGGGGAGTTCTAGGCTCTGGGGCACAACCTGCTTCTGGGCCCTGCCCCAAATTCACCGGATGGACGCGCACAGGCACCCAACCTCTCTGAGCCCATTCCCGGTGCGTGACGATGAGGACACTGCGGAGGCGCGGATGCCGGGGGCGAGGCGCAGACGCCAGGTCTGTGTGATGCAGACCTGACCTCATTTCTTCTGACCCACGCCCTCCGCCGTCCCCACGTCATCAGGAGAGAGTCTGAGCCACTACTGATTCACGTGCGCTGGTCTTTCTCCAGCTGCTGCAGCCCTACTCTGGCCCCTCATCTGCCAGCCCTCAAGTCCTCCCGGGGTACAGGGCATTCTCGCTTCAGCCCCTGGAATGACGAGGGTCCTGGTGACAATCGTAAGAGATGTGATGACAATAGCCCCAATGGCATTCTCGCATGGGCCAGACGCTACCGGGTGGCTTCCACATGACAGCTGAGAATAGCCCTAACAGGCGAGTATCATTATTTTATTTTATTTTATTATTTTTTGGCGTTGGAGTCTCCCTCTGTCGCCCAGACTGGAGCGCAGTGGCCGCCGCTCCCGGCCACCGCAGCCTCGACCCGCCGGGCTCCGGCGATCCTTCCGCCTCCGCCTTCCGAGTAGCTGGAGCTACAGGCGCGTGCTACCACACCCGGCTGATTCTTTGATTTATTGTAGGGACGAGGTCTCGCCAATTTGCCCAGGCGGGTCTCGAACCCGCGGGCTCAGGCCATCCACTCACCTCAGCTTCCCAAAGCGCGGGATCATAGGCTGAGCCACCGAACCTGGCTATTTTTTATTTTTTTGAGTTGGAGTCTCTCTCTCTCTCTCTCTCTCTCTGTCACCCAGGCTGGAGTGCAGTGGCCACTCCCGGCCACCGCAGCCTCGACCTGCTGGGCTCCGGCGATCCTTCCGCCTTCCAAGTAGCCAGAACTACAGGTGCACGCTACCTCACCCAGCTAATTTTTGATTTACTGTAGAGACGAGGTCTCGCTAAGTTGCCTGGGCTGGTTTGAACCCGCGGCCTCAGGCAGTCCTCACAGGCTGAGCCACCAAGCCTGGCCGGACATCATTATTATTCCTAACTTACAGACGAGTACACTGAGGCACAGAGAGGTCAAGCAACCCTGTCCAAGTCACACTGCCAGAAGTGGGACACCAGGCTGGATAGATTCCAGAGCCCAGCAACGCGAGTTTGTGTTCGCTCACTGATTCTCCCTCTCGGGCCACAAGGGTACTGATCTCAGGCCCGGATCCCGAGGGAGGGCTCCTCCCTCCAGAGATTCTCTTCCGGCCACTCACCCCAAGGGGCATGGGGCCGGGCCGCAGTGGGGCCCCAAGGCTGCAAAGGAACCGGATGGTCTGCCCAGTCCGGGCCTGGGGTGCACCAGTAGGTGGCGCTGCTTCACCAGCCCAAGGGGCTCAGGCCCAGCTTGGCCGTCCCCTTGGGTCTCACCTGAAGACCCAAGGCAGGCTCTGCATTCGCAGGCGATCTCCGAGTCTGGGCGAGAACCCAGCTTCATCCGTCTCCATGAAGAACTCCCAGTGCCTGTGGCTAGGGTCCAGTTGGCAAACTTGCTAAAACGCAGACCGTTTGGGGACTGCCCTCTCGCAGAACCTTCCATGGCTCCCATGTATTAGAAACCAAACCCTTTAGGTCAGCAGATAAGGCCCTGCCTGCTTTTCCACCTTCTCCTCCTTCTACCACCCCTCACCAAAGCTCCTACCACCCTGGCACAAGCTGCCTGGGCACACGAGGCTCTTCCTGCCCTTCAAGTCTTTGTCTACCTGCCCCTCTTCCTCCACTTTGCCCGAGAAAACTCCCAAAGAGCCTTCAGAGTGGGACTCCCGCCTCCTCTGCAAAGCACCCCTACGCCCGGCCTCTCCTCGCCCCTGCCCCGTCATCCTGTAGAGCGCTTGGCTGGAAACCCAGGCTCATCCACACCCTCAGCAAACGCTTACCGAGAGCCTGCTTTGAGCAGGCAGCGGGAACACAGAATGAACGTGGCGGGCACGGACTCTGCTCTGCCAGGGTCGGTGGCCACTGGGACAACCGACACTGATCACGTGATCATGCCCTTGACCCAGGGTGAGACACTGGGCAGGTGCCATGGGAGCAGGTATTGAATTCACTCCTCGCATTATAGTGGATTTCTTCCCCTTTTTTATTAAAAGATAATTCACAGGCAGTAAAAAAGATAAACCAGGGTTTGGCTCCAGGAACTTTTACCTGCTTGTGCACCAGCATGCCCGTTCCCATGACCTCAAAAGTCCTCTGTGCCCCTTCTCAGTCAATTTCCCGGCCCCCAGACAGAGGTAGCCATTATAGTAACTCACCATAGATGCATTTTGCCTGTTCTGGAATTTCACACAAAAGGAATCTTACAGTATGAACTCTTGTGTGCCTGCCTTCTTTCACTCACCCGTGTCAAGTGTAGTGGTATCGTGCTCCTTGTCATTGCTAAATAATATCCCATTATGTAAACACATCACCGTGTGTTCTCTCTCCTATTGATGGGCATTGGGGTGGTCTCCAGTTTTGAGCTTTGATGACTAAAGCTGCAACTAACAGCTGGGCTCGGTGGCTCAGCCTGTAATCCTGTGCTTTGGGAGGCTGAGGTGAGTGGATTGCCTGAGCCCGCGGGTTCAAGACCCACCTGGGCAACTTGGCGAGACCTCATCTCTACAATAAAATAAAAAAAAATGAGTCGGGCATGGTAGCGCGCGCCTGTAGTTCCAGCTACGTGGAAGGCTGAGGCGGAAGGATCGCCGGAACCCAGCAGGTTGAGGCTGCGGTGGCCGGGAGCGGCCACTGCACTCCAGTCTGGGTGACAGAGTGAGACTCCAACTCAAAAAAATCCCCAAAAAAACAACAACAAAAAAAACCAAAACAAACAAAAAAAAGGTGCAACTAACATTCTCACACAATTTTTTTCTATGAACTTCTGCTTTAATTTCTCTAGGGTCTGTATTCAGGAACAGAACTGATAGGCCACAGGATGGATATATGTTTAACTTTAGTAGATACGACAAACATGCTTTCAAAGTCTGTTTGGATAAACCAGTTTGCCCACCTAGCAGCAGCCTGTGAGACCTCCAGGTGCTCTCTGTCCTTGTCAGCATTTGCTACTGTCAACTATTTCCATTTGGCTATTCACAGGCATATGTAGAAGTCTTTCATTATGGTTTTAATCTGCAATTCCTGTCAACTAAATCAAGTTCAGTCTTTTTTCCTGTTTGTCATTTGGACTTTTTTTGTGGATGTGTAAAGTGTCTGTTCAAGTCTTGTGCCCACTTTTATGTTGGGTCTTGTGCATTTTTCTTATTGATTGGGATTGGTGTCTTACTGATTTGTGTAATCTCGTATCTTTTTCTTATTGCCTGATTGTATATATTCATTAATATGTATAAAGAAGAATATATATGAGATCTTTGTCAGATATTTGTATTGCAAATATTTTGTCCTAACCCATGGCTTGTCTTTTCATTTTATTAAAGGTATATTTGTGACAAGCAGTTTTTAACTTTGACGAAGTCCAATTTATTGCTTTTTAAAAATGTATTATTTCTAGGATAGAATTCAAGATTATTTTCCATTTGAATACAAAGTTGTTTCAGCACCATTTATTGAAAGAACACTATTTTCCCCATGGAATTATTTTAGTGTCTTGTTGAGAACCAAATGATCATTTACATATGGGCCTATGCCTGGACAATCTATTCTGTTCTGTTGATCTGTCTATCCTTGCGCCAAAATCACACTGTCTTAATCAATGTAGCTTTATGGCAAGTCTTGAAATCTGGTCATGTAAGTTTCCCAATTTTGTTCTTATTCAAGGTTGTCTTGGCTACTCTAGGTCCTTTGCATTGCCGTAGATTTATAGTTGGCTTACCAATGTCTGCCAAAAGCCACTAGGATTTTGATAAAGATTACCCCGAATCTACAGGTCAAATTTTACAGAATTTACATCTTGGTAATACTGAGTCTCCCTATCCATGAACATGGTATAACGTTCCATTTCCTTAGATTTTCCTTTAACTTTTCTCAGCGGTGTGCACCTCCTTTGCTTAATTTACTCTAAGTATTTGTATTCGTCATCTCAGGCTGCCATAACAAAATACCATAGATTGTGTGGCTTAAACAGCAGAAACTAATTTTCTCGTGGTTCTGGAGGCTAGAAGATTGGAGTTCCACCAAACTCCACGTGTGGTGAGGGCTCTCTTTCCCGCTTGTAGACGACCGTCTTCTTGCTTTGTTGTCATGAGGCATTTGTACTCCGAGGAGGCTCAGGGTCTCTGGTGTCTCTTCTTTTATGAACCCCGATCCTATCAGATCTGAGTGCTGCCTTTATGACTTCATTTAACCTTACTTACTTTCCCAGAGACCCTGTATTCAGATACGGTCACACTTGGGTTAGGTCTTCAACGTAGGAAGTCAGAGGGACATAAACATTCAATTTGTAACAGTTGTTTCTTGGGGTTTTTTGGGGGGGCGGTTGAGTTGGCATCTCACTCCGTTGCCCAGGCTGGAGTGCAGTAGCATGCTCATGGCCAACCCAGTGTCGAACTGCTAGGCTCTGGTGATCCTTCTGCCTCAGCCTTCCAAGTAGCTAGAACTACAGGCGTGCACTACCACACCTGGCTAATTTTATTTATTGTAGAGATAGGGTCTTGCCAAGCTGCCCGGGCTGGTCTCGAACCCCTGGGCTCAGGCAATCCACTCACCTCAGCCTCCCAAAGTGACAAACTGAGCCACTGAGCCCAGCCTATAACAGTTTCATTTTACGGTACATGAGAGGTCTTTTGCATTTCATTTTCCACTTGTTCGTCGTTAGTACATTGTTATGCATTTTTTGTATATTGACCTTGTATCCAGTGACCTTGCTAAGTTTGTTTATTAATTCTAGTAGTATATTTGTCAATTCCTTTGGATTTTCTATGAGCATAATAATATAATCTGTGAATAAAGAGTTCTACCTCTTTGTTTCTGATCTGTATGCCTTTTATTTCTTTTCTTTGTGTCATTGTTGTCATGTATTCAACTTCTAATGTTAACTAGAAATGGTGATAACACCTATCCTTTGATTAGTTCCAAGTTAGGGGGGAAGTGTACAATACTTGTAACATCGTCTATCCCCATATGCCAAGTAGATGTTTTAAAAAAAACTACACCCTCTGTGCTAAAAATGGAAAGGCATACTGGACAGGAAAAATAAAAATTAAAAATAAATTTAAAAAAGGAAGTGTATAATAGCCCATCAATTAACTATTCCATTAGCTGTAGGTTTTATTGTAGGTATCCCTTACTAGAGTGAAGAAGTTCCCTTCTATGCCTAATTTGCTGAGGTTCTTTTTTTTTGAAAATCATGAACAGGTGTTGAATTTTTTCAAATGATTGTTTTACAGCTATTGAGTTGATCATATGGCTTTACTCCCTTATTCTGTCCTTTGATGAACCACATTAATTGACTTTCAAAAGTTAAGAATAAAACCCACTTTGCATGATGCATTGACCTTTTTATATCTCACTGGATTCTATTTTCTAATATCTTGTTTGGGATTTTTACATCCACGGTCATAAGAGACTTATTTGGAATTCTTTATCTCTTGGAAAAGGGACGTAGAACCAAGACAGTGATGACTTCCAGAGTGGGACGGGGCCTCTGTCCTCACTGTATATTCTTTTTGTTTTTTGTTTTTTGGGGTTTCCTTGAGTTGGAGTCTTACTCTGTCGTCTAGGCTAGAGTGCAGTGGCACGCTCACGGCCACCCCAGCATTGACCTGCTGGGCTCCGGCGATCCTTCCGCCTCAGCCTTCCAAGTAGCCAGAACTACAGACACGTGCTACCACGCCCAGGTAATTATTTTGATTCATTGTAGAGATGAGGCCTCACCAAGTTGCCCAGGCTGTTCTCAAGCCCATGGGCTCAGGCAATCCCCTCACCTCCGCCTCCCAATGTGCTGGGATTACAGGCTTCAGTCACCGCACCCAGCCCTTGCTGTATATTCTTTTATACTTTTTTAGATTTTGAGCTTTGTACCTTTTGAACTACTCAAAAAGAAATAAAATATAAATGCTAAATTGAGAAATGAGCAGACATTGCTGTGGACTGAACATATGTGTCCACTCTAAATCCATATGCTGAAGCCCTAACCCCCAATGCAATGGTGTTTGGAGGTGGGGTCTTTGGGAGGTAATTAGATTTCAACAAGCTCTTGAGGGCAGGAATTGCTGATCTTATAAGAAGAGAGACTAGAGCTCTTCCTCTGCTCTACCATGTGGCCTTTTGCAAGTCAGGAAAAGAGCCCTCACCATGAACGGGATCTGCCAGCACCTTGACCTTGGACTTCCAGCCTCCAGAATTGTGAGAAATAAATATCCATTGCTTAAGCCACCCAGTCTCTGGTAGTTTGTGACAGCAGCCCGAGCAGACTAAAACACATTTATATTAAGGGCTTGACAACGTCCAGGCAGGAGACGCCAATGCTGCTAAATGTTACCTGCCGATATCGATTATAATAATGGTGATGAAGCTATTCTTTCTTTAATAATCGCCACCTCCAGACAAGGACATCCTCCCAAGCATGACCGGCATGGTCTCCACTGCTGGGCACAATGTTGCCAAAGCACAGCCACATTAGTAGAAAACTGGTGAATATATAGATGACCGATGGATAAATAAAAGAGTCGATGAACATGGTAGGAACAGACAAATGCACCTGTGCATGCACGCGCACGCACACACACACACACACACACACACACACACATCTTGAGGGCCTATGTGAGATAAGGAGGCCGCCGTGCCATCTTTTGCTGCTTCGAGACTTTTCCTACGAGATAGAGAGGCCTCTCGTCCCCTCTACTTCCCCCCAATCCCAGGGAGCAATTTCCTTCACATCAAAACAGCCCTCACAGACCACCTCCACCGTAAGACAAACAGCAAGAGTCTTGGGGTATACATATGGCATCTGACCTCTGACCGCTTTGAGGTCATTCTCGGCTGAAGACACTGAGACACTGGGGGAGGACGGGACACGCCCAAGGCTCCTTGCAGTGTCACCATCCATTCAGTGGTACCAGCCTCTCTCCCTGGCAGCCACATCAAGGGCCAAGGATGAGACACTTGCCAGGGGCCATACGGCCTCAGGAGAGTCCCTCCTACCCCCGAGACTTTAATGACTCCTAGATATTGGAGGCAAAACCAAGATTGGCCTCTGAGGCCTGACATCTCCCCAAGGAGAGGAGATCCTGACCTCCCTGCGGTCATCAAGCCCACTCTGCGTGGTCGCCAAGAGCACACTACGGCCCGTGAGCACTTCGTGCTTTGACCCACATCCTCTCTGGCTTTCCCCGTGCCCTTTTTGCCCCACACTGGCCTCCTCTCCAGTGCACCAGGTTCCTGACCCCTTAAGGGCTGGTCTTTCTCTCTCCCCGGGTGGGTTCCTCCAGGAAACCTCGCAAAGACCTCCAAGCACATCTGCCGGGCACACAAGGTATACAACACTACTGCTCCATTGGCCAGGGGTCTGACTCCTCCCAGGCCTGTTTGCATCCTCTTGGGGTGCAGGGCGTATCCGGGGCGCTACAGTCAGCCCAGCATAGGTCCACAGAAACCCCGTGGCATGGTGGTTCTCCTGGAGCCTGTTGGCCAAGGCCACAAAACTGTGGGACTGGGCTGAAGTTGAGGGAGCCCTTCACTGGTCCCTGGAAGGGGTTCTCTATGTCCGTTTTAAGGATGGCTAAATCGGGTCAGAAAAGAAAGGGAAACTCGGGCCAGGCACGGTGGCTCACGCCTATAATCCCAGCACGGCGGGAGGCCAAGGTGAGAGGATTGCCTGAGTCCATGGGTTTGAGACCAGGCCGGGCAACTTGGTGAGACCTCATCTCTGCAGTAAATCAAAAAATTAGCCAGGCATGGTGGCGCCTGCCTGTAGCTTTAGCTACTTGGAAGGCTGAGGCGGAAGGATCGCCTGAGCCCAGCAGGTGGTGGCTGTGAGCGTGCCACTGCACTCCAGCCTGGGTGACAGAGTGAGACTCCAACTCAAAAAAAAAAAGGGAAACTTAAGGGAGCTGTGGCCACCGAATGTCTGTACTCAGCCCACGCATCTCTTTGAGTATCACTGTGTCCATTCCATGGATAAGAACAGTGAGTCCTCGCCAGAGGCTGTACAGCTGGGGAGCACAGATCCCCAACTCGGCCCACACCACTAGGAAGTGGAGGAGTCAGCCCCAAACCCTTGCCCGCAGGACCGCACAGGCCGCTGTCTCTCCGCGAGCCGCCATCTGCCTCCAACCCTGAATGAGTCCGAGAGGTCAGATGAGGTTTCTCCGATCTCCCCAAGTGACGTTCTTAAAGCAGAAATCTCCTTGAACACTTCCTAGTTTCTCTTCCGCCTTAGGACAACGCCCAGATCCTGAGCGTGGCCGCATGGACGTCTACGATCAGCCGCCGGCCGCCTGGCCACCACCCTGCTCCTCCCACCCCCGCTCACCTCTCTGCCAACCATGTCAGGGCTCATGCATCCACTCTCCCTCTGCCCGAGACTCGAAGCCCCCAGAGCTCGGTCAGAATGCCATCCTCTGAGGGCCTCCGTGACAAGCCCACCCTTGTCCCTCCCAACCCACCACGGCAGGCGGGACTCCTCAATTTACACCCTCAAAGGACCCAGACTTCTCTTCCTAGCACTGACCATTCCACACCCGCCTTTGCAATTATTTGTCTGACGTGTGTCCCCTCCACCAAGCCACTGGCTATGCCGCCTGCCAGGCTCAGGGCAAGGCTGGTCGTCTCGCCTGATAAAGACTGCTGGGGCCAGGCTCGGTGGCTCGGCCTGTCATCCCACGCCTTGGGAGGCCGAGTTGAGTGAACTGCCTGAGCCCGCGGGTTTGAGACCCACCTGGGCAACTTGGCGAGACCTCATCTCTACAATAAATCAAAAAATCAGCCGGGCATGGTAGTACGCACCTGTAATTCCGGCTACTCGGGAGGCTGAGGCGGAAGGATCGCTGGAGCCCAGCGGGTCGAGGCTGCGGTGGCCGGGAGCGGCCACTGCACTCCAGTCTGGGCGACGGAGTGAGACTCCAACTCAAAAAAAAACCAAAAAGACTGCTGGAGTGAACGAAGCAATCTATGAACAGTGCGCCCCAATGCAGGTTCAGTCTGGGAACCGTGGGGACAGCTAGGAAAACAAGGGACTGCCGGGAGAAAAAAGCAGGGCACGGTCACTTCCACCCAAAGGGGCCAGCAGGGGCTTCCCACGCGGGGGGACACGCAGGAGGTCTGCTGAGCGGAGGGGCAGGCCACGCCAGGAGGTGGCCACGGCTCTCTGGCTTCCCAAGGGGATGTCCCCAACGCACCACAATGTCCCTCCGTGCGAGCTGGGACACTGCCGCCGTCCAGGCATGGCCGCCGGCTCGGGACGACCACCAGCCGGGAGACCTGGTCTGGGGGGGCGGGCGCCCCCTCCCTCAAGGGAGCCTCAGCCTCGCTGGCCTCCAGGCCCGCCTGCCGCCGTCTTGCTCCGGCCCTCACGTCCTCACTAGGGACCCCTGCGAGGAGGAACAGACTGGGAGGGTCCAAGACAGGCTGGAGACTCCACAGGAAACGCGAGTGGGGGTTTCGGGGAGGGGCAGGAACTTTTAACCTCTTGATTAATAGCAGCTCGCAGGGATGGGGGAGGGCCGTCCCGCGGCAGTTCTGAGGCAGACGGCAGGGGTCTCGGCCTCTGGCCTCCCCAGAACACAAGCTAGTCACCCCCGAGCGCTGGCCCGACGGACGGGGGCGCGGGCCCAGCAGGCGACGTCTCCCACCAGGCCTCACCTCCCCCTCCGGTCCAGGACCACCATCCACCTGGAGGCAGTGGCAGGAGCAGTGGATACAGCCCGGATGTGTCCCACTTCCTGGGGAGCGGGGGGACGGGGGCAGCCCTGATGAGCTTCTGGACCCAAACAGGCCCGCTGAGGAGGAGAGACAGGGAAGGAAGAAAGGCCACGTTCAAGGCCATGTTCTAAGGAAGCACTTCGATCCGGGACTTGGTGTAGCCTCCTGGGCATCGGTCCTGAGCGGCGGGCGACCCAGCCAGAGGGGGAGGCTGGCTGGCAGGGGGCCGTCTGGCGGAGGGGATGAGGAGGCAGACAAGCCCCGAAGCCCCGGCGAGTTCCGGCAAACCCCTCGGCTCGGCACATCTGGAAAAGGTTGGCTTTAAGGCCATCAAAGAACTCTGAGGGGCTGGGGAGGCAGCCAAGGGCAGGGGGAGCCTGGTCGAAGGAAACTTAACCCCCGAATCCCTGGGACTCATCCTTCCACATCCACCAGTCCCCTGGACCTCAGGCCGCAGCTGGCCCGGGAGCTTGGGGGGCCTCTGGGCCGCGTCAGTCACGCTGGACACCCCCGCCTCAAGGAACGCAGCACATCCAAGGGGGTTTTCCACTCAAGAGCGAGGCGGAGCCGGGCTCGGTGGCTCAGCCTGTCAGCCCGCGCCTTTGGGAGGCTGAGGTGAGTGGATTGCCGGAGCCCGCGGGTTCGAGACCCGCCTCAGCAGGGGAAACCTCATCTCTACAATAAATCAAAATATGAGCCGGGCGTGGTAACGTGCCCCTGTAGTTCCCACTACTCGGAAGGCTGAGGCGGAAGGATCGCCGGAGCCCAGCAGGTCGAGGCTGCGGGGGCCGGGAGCAGCCACTGCACTCCAGTCTGGGCGACGGAGTGAGACTCCAACTCAAAAAAAAAAAAGAGCAAGGCAGGGGCGTGGGGGTTGTTCTTGGCATTTCCCAGAAAGGGAAACTGAGGCACAGCTTGGGCCGCCTGCCTTCAGGTCCCCGGCTGGTTCTGAACGGTCCTCGCAGGGAAGGCATCCAGTCCTGCCCGGTCACCTGGCCGGTAGGTCGGCACTGGCCCGGGGGGCCTGCCCCAGGCGGGAACTCCCTCTAGGGCTCACTGCGTGGCCTCACAGCTGCTTCCCGGTGGAGACACCTCTTGCCCGCCCCATCGCCTTCCCGAGTGAAACCTTCCTGTCCCCCAGATCTCTGCGGGTCCTCGTCCGTGAGCATGAGCTCTAGCTGCCACTCTCACCCCCACCTCCAACACGTTCACACTTGACCAACACCCCATGTCAAAGCCAATCATAGGCTGGGGAACCCACAGGGAACGCCGCTGCGTTGTGCACTTTTCGTTTTTCCCAGAAGGGCGGCTGCCTTCCTTTAATGAACACGGCTAGTCACCTGCATGAGCCCAACCCTACAGGAAGTCCCGGGAATTTCGAGAGGACACTGTGGTCCCCAGGGCTGGTGGGAAGAGTCAGCACTGACATCGGATGCTGAGTGTTATAAGGGTTCCCCCAAGTGAATGCACCACCCCTCCGCCCTCCTGCCGCTGTCCCCTGCCGCCAGTCACTCTCCCTCTCTCCCAGATCCTTCCCAGCCGTCTGCAGACATCGCTCTCCCAAACCACACTTTCCTGGGTCCCCAGTGACCCCACGGAGCCACATCCAACAGTCACGCCTCAGCCCTCATCCCATGGGGCCTCTCAGAAGCCCTGGGGACAGCTGAAATCAGTTACGTCAGTGAATAAAATCAAACTGCTAGCAAAGTCGTAATATGAACCAGCTTACTCCATTTTGCTTAACACTTTCATCTTAGTTACCTGCCTGACCTAAGAATCAATGCCGTGACCAATACGGGTGATGACAGTAACGTTCCCATGACCGCAGACCCCTAGCTTTGTCTCTGTGGGGCAGGTTATGCTGACCGTTGCCTGCTGACCATTCCAGAACTCCTTCGCTATAGCTTCCACGTAATCGCATGCTTTGTTAACTGAAATCAAACGTTACGCTTTGACATTTTCATAGTTTGTTCTTCTATTCTGTTCGTGACCTAACCAAGGTAACTCCATCGTATAATGATTCTTCTTCCTCGTCTCTATGTAACTACCTTAAACTATATCTCACTGGCAGAACTCCAGGGACTTTCTGGGCACTGGCTAGACCTAGGACACGAAATCAATCAAAGCTCCCTGACAATCGAAGTTCCCGTTTTGGTTGCCAAGTCGTTAGTTAATAGTTGCTACGGTCACTAAGTTGCTATGTAGCCAGTGCTGCAAATTTTACCTATAAAAGCTCGTCACAAACTGCATCAATTTGCCAAGAGTTTTTCTGGCGTTTGCTTACTCTTGACCCGCGCGTTTAATAAATTCATAATTAAATAAACTCAACTTGCTGGTGTGGCTTCTTCTGGCTTACTCGGTCATAACACAGTGGCATTCTCCCCCGCCCCCCGCCCCCCCGCTCCCAAAACTTACCTCCCAGAACACCATGTGCTTGGAGTTCCCCTTCCTTAGCCCCACCTGTAACGCTGGGGTGTCCAGGACTCTTCTGAGACCAACGTCCCTTCTCCATCTATCCAGCCCCAAGGTCACCTCCAGTTCCACTTTTTTTTTTTTTTTGAGTGGGAGTCTCACTCTGCCGCCCAGACTGGAGTGCAATGGCCGCTCCCGGCCACCGCAGCCTCGACCCGCTGGGCTCTGGCGATCCTTCCGCCTCCGCCTTCCGAGTAGCCGGAATTACGGGCGCGCGCTACCACGCCTGGCTGATTTTTTGATTTATTGTAGAGATGAGGTCTCGCTGCCCAGGCGGGTCTTGCACCCGCGGGCTCAGGCGATCCACTCACCTCAGCCTCCCAAAGGCGCGGGATGACAGGCTGAGCCACCGAGCCCGGCTACGACTTTTTAAAATACCATCTATCTGCTGATGATTCTCAAAGGTTCGCGTCCCCTGGTTTCTAACAAGCACATATCGTCACATTTTGACATCTCTGGTATCAGCATTCATATTACAGCCAATGGCATGCAATCGTTTTACCAGCAGCATTCTTTTTTTTTTTTTTGAGTCGGAGTCTCACTTGGTCGCCCAGACTGGAGTGCATGGCCGCTCCCGGCCACCGCAGCCTCGACCTGCTGGGCTCCGGCGATCCTTCCGCCTCAGCCTTCCGAGTAGCCGGAACTACAAGCGTGCGCTACCACACCTGGCTAATTTTTGATTTATTGTAGAGATGAGGTCTCGCCAAGTTGCCCAGGTGGGTCTCGAACCCATGGGCTCAGGCAATCCACTCACCTCAGCCTCCCAAGGCGCGGGATTACAGGCTGAGCCTCCGAGCCCGGCATCAGCAGCATTCTTAGTGATGATAAAATGACACACTTCCTCCTACCCCTGGTATCTCAGAACCCATGAAATACAGTCTGGCCCCAACCCTGGCATCTTCCCAGTAACGCCAGTCTTCTGTACTCAACCTTCTACCAGGCACTCCTCCCCCATGGATGCCTCACAGGCATCTCAAGCTTAACTTGGCCGAAGCAGAGCTGCTGGTTTCCCATTTGGGCCTGACCTCCTCCCAGTGTCTCCGTCTCAATGCATGGCCAACCCTGCCAGGCAGCTGCCCACACAGAAAAGTTAGGGCTGTCCCTGATATCCCCTGCCACTCGATGATCAGACACTCCTGTCAACTCAGCTTCCAGAACACCTCCTGGATCCATCCTCTTCTCTTTACCTCCCTAGCTGTCACCCTAGCACAGGCCACCAACCTCTCATGCCCAGGCCGTGTCCATTCACACCACGGCAGCCAATGATCTTTCTAAAACCTACATCAGTTCATCTTAGGAACTCGGGAAAAGGGGAGAAAAAGAAACCCAGGCCGGATGCAATGGCTCACGCCCGTAATCCCAACACTTTGGGAGACTGAGGTGAGAGGATTGCTTGAGCCCAGGAGTTCAAGACCAGCCTGAGAAACATAGCGAGATCTCGTCTCTACATAAAATCAAAAAATTAGCCAGGCCAGGCTCGGTGGCTCAGCCTGTAATCCCGCGCTTTTGGGAGGCTGAGGTGAGTGGATGACCTGAGCCTGCGGGTTCGAGACCCGCCTGGGCGGCGAGACCTCATCTCTACAATAAATCAAAAAAATCAGCCAGGCGTGGTAGCGCATGCCTGTAATTCCGGCTACTTGGAAGGCTGAGGCGGGAGGATCGCTGGAGCCCAGCAGGTCGAGGCTGCGGTGGCCGGGAGCGGCCACTGCACTCCAGTCTGGGCGACAGAGTGAGACTCCAACTCAAAAAAAAAAAAAAAATTAGCCAGGCGTGGTGGTGCGCGCCTGTATTCCCAGCTATTTGTTTTTGTTTTTCCTGGTTCCCATTTTAAAATTTTTTAATTTTAATTTTAAAGATGTGGGGTACAATTCAGAGTTAGTTATACAAATGATCATAGTGGAAAGATGGCCTGAGCCCAGGAGGTCAAGGCTTCACTGAACCAGGATTGTGCCACTTCACTCTAGCCTGGGTGATATAATGAGATCCCAAATCAAACCAAGCAAACCAACAATAACAACAAAACAAAACACAGCAAGGGGAAGGAATGACATAGGAAAGGTAAGGGCAGAAATCAGAGAAACTGAAAAAAGAAAGACAGCAGAGACCAAGCAAATCAGTGAGCCCCAGAGCTGGTTCTTCGAAACCAATCAACGAAATGACAAACCCCTAGCCAGACCGACAAAGGAAAAAGGACAGAAGGCACAAACTATGAGCGTTAGGAATGCAACAGCGGATGTCACTCTGCCCGTAAATTTAACAACGCAGATGAAATGGACCAACTCATCAAAAGGCACACACTGCTGCAACTCACTCGGCGTAAAGTTGACCATGCGAACTGCCTAGAACTATTAAGGAAATTGACTTTGTAGTTTAAGAACTCCCAAAACAGAAATATCCAGACTCAGACGGTTTCACTGGAGAAGTCTACCAAATATTTAAAGGAGAATTAACAACAGTATGCATAATCTCTTTGAGGAAATAGAGGATAAGGGAAGACATCTAACTCATTTTATGAGACCAATATTACCCTGGGATCAAAGCTAGACAAAGAAGAAAACTATATGCATCGTGAATATAGGCACAGAAATCCCCAACAAAATATTAGCAAATAAAATCGGGTAATACATCTTAAAAATTATATGTTATCACCAAGTAGAGTTTATTCCAGGGATGCAACATTGGTTCAATCTTTTTTTTTTTTTTTTTTTTTTTTGAGTTGGAGTCTCACTCGGTCGCCCAGACTGGAGTGCAGTGGCCACTCCCGGCCACCGCAGCCTCGACCTGCTGGGCTCCGGCGATCCTTCCGCCTCAGCCTTCCGAGTAGCCGGAATTACAGGCACGAGCTACCACGCCTGGCTGATTTTTTGATTTATTTAGAGATGAGGTCTCGTTGCCCAGGCGGGTCTCGAACCCGCGGGCTCAGGCAATCCACTCACCTCAGCCTCCCAAAGGCGCGGGATTACAGACTGAGCCACCGAGCCCGGCGGTTCAATCTTTTAAAGTCACTAAAAATAACCACCATATTAACAGGTTAAAAAAGAAAAAAATCACATGATCATATCAATCAATGCAAAACAAAAAAGCATCTGACAAAATTCAACACTCAGGATAGAAAAAAAAAACTCTCAGAAAAATAGTCAGAGGGAAACTTTCTCAACTTGATAAAAAGTGTCTACGAAAACCTTACACTTAATATTCTATCTCGTGGTGAAACGTTTCCCCCCAAGACTGGGAACAAAGCATTCCCTCTACTCTCACCACTCTTATTTATCATAGTGCTGAAAGTCCCAGCCGGGACAAAGGCAAGGCAAGGAAATGAAAACCATCCAGATCAGAAAGGAACAAGCAAGACAGTCTCTATTTACAAACGACACAATTGTCTTCAGAGCAAATTGCAGAGAAACTTCAAAAAAAAACCTTTCAGAATTAGTGAGGCCAGCAAGGCTACAGGATACAAGATAAACATATACAAATCAATCATATTTCTATAAACTAACAAAGAACACAGGGACATAGAAATTAAAAAGTATAACTTTATAAAATTTGCCAAAAATACCATTTATAATCTCTCAAAAATGAAACAATTAGGCTTAAATCTAACAAAACAAGTACAAGACTTTATATTCCAGAAAATACAAGAAGTCAATGAAGAAAGATGGAAGAAATTAAAAAAGAGCTAAATAAATAGAGAGTTACTCCATGTTTCTGGATCGGAAGACTCATATGCTAAAAATATCAAGTCTCAGGCCAGCTGCAGTGGCTCATGTTTGCAATCTCAGCAATTTGGGAAACTGAGGCAGGAGGATCACTTGAAGCCAGGAGTTTAAGACCAGCCTAGGCAAGATAGCAAGATCCCATCTCTACAGAATATAAGCGTAAAAAAATTAGTTAGGCATGGTGGTGCACACCTCAGCTACTTGGGAGGCTGAGGCAGAAGGATTAGCTGAACCAAGGAAATCAAGGCTTCCATGAGCCAGGAATGTACCACCTGCACTCCAGCTTGGGCCCTGTCTTTAAAATTATAAAATAGGCTGGGCGCAATGGCTCAAGCCTATAATCCCAGCACTTTGGGAGGCTGAGGCAAGAGGATTGCCGAGCTCGGGGATTCGTGACCAGCCTGGGCAACTTGGTGAAACCTCATCTCTACAATAAATCAAAAAATTAGTCAGACGTGGTGACATGCGCCTGTAGTGCCAGCTACTGAGAAGGCTGAGGCGGAAGGATCAGCTGAGCCCAGCAGGTCGAGGCTGCGGAGGGTGTGAGCGTGCCACTGCCCTCCAGCCTGGGCGACAGAGTGAGACTCCGACTCAAAAAAGTTAATTAATTAATTAATTAATTAAAGATATCAATTCTCCTCATATACAGCTTAAATGCAATTCCTATTAAAATCCCACCGAGAGTGAAGGCCAACTGGAAGCCCAAACTCCACCTGCATGCAGCCTACTTACGCGGTTAATCCTCACCTGTACCCCACATTCCCATCACAAAATAAAATTTTAAAAACTCCCAGCAAGATTTTTGGTAGACAGAGACAAGATTATTCCAAAATTTACATAAAAACATAAAGGAACTATAATATTAATAGTTAAAACAATTTTGGAAAAGAAGAATCAAGTGAGAAGAATCAACCTACCTGATTTCAAGACCTGTGATAAAGTGACAATAATCAAGACTATGTGGCCCTGGCCAAACTACAGTCACACAGATCAAGGGGCCAGGACTCCTTGGAAGCTGACGGACACAAATGTGTCCAACTGATTTTTGGCGAAGACGCAAAAGCAATTCGATCAAGGAAGCCTTTCAACAAATGGCGCTAAAGCAATTAGACATCCGTTGGTTAAAAAAATGGACCTCAGCCTGAACCTCACGCCTTTTATTCAAAAAACACAAAAACAGGCAAAACGGACCATGAACTTAAATGTGAAACCATAAAACTTTTAGAAAAAAAATAAGAGAGAATCGTCAGGATCTAAAGCCAGGCCAAGAGATCTTAGACTTGACGTTAAAAACATGATTCATAAAAAGAAAAATCAATACATTGAACTGTATCAAACTTAAAAACTTTTGGGCCGGGCACCGCGGCTCAGGCCTGTCATCCCAGCACTTTGGGAGGCTTAGGCAGGAGGACTGCTTGAGTCCAGGAGTTTGAGACCAGCCTCGGCAACCCAGTGAGACCTCGTCTCCACAAAAATATCAAAAAAAGTTAGCTGTGTGTGGTGGTGTGCACCCGTAGTCTCAGCTACTCAAGAGTCTGAGGTGGGAGGATTGCCTGAGCCCAGCCGAGCTGCGGTGAGCTGTGATCGTGCCACTGCACGCCAGTATGGATGCCAGAGTGAGACTCGTGTCTCTTTTTCTTTTTTATTTTATTTATTTATTTTTTAATTTTTTTGGGGGGTTGGAGTCTCACTCTGTCACCCAGACTGGAGTGCAGTGGCCGCTCCCGGCCCCCACAGCCTCGACCCGCTGGGCTCCGGCGATCCTTCCGCCTCAGCCTTCCGAGTGGCCGGAATTACAGGCGCGCGCTACCACGCCCGGCTGATTTTTTGATTTATTGTAGAGATGAGGTCTCGCTGCCCAGGCGGGTCTCGAACCCGCGGGCTTAGGCCATCCACTCACCTCAGCCTTCCAAAGGCACGGGATGACAGGCTGAGCCACCGAGCCGGCTCGTGTCTCTTTTTAAAAAAACAAAGGAAGTTTGCTCTGTAAAAGACTGTGAGAAGGATCAAAAGACAAGGGAATGGGACAAAAGATTTGCAAATGACCTACTTGACAATGGAGCAGTCCCCAATCTTCTTGGCATCGGGGACTGGTTTCATGGAAGACAGCTTTCCAAGGACAGGGGTGGGGGGGTCATCAAGTATTAGATATTCATAAGGAGTGCACACCCGAGATTCCTGGCATGCCCAGCTCACGACAGGGTCCATGGTTCTACGGGAATCTTATGCCACCACTGATCTGACAGCAGACGGAATTCAGGCAGTCGTGGGAGTTATGGGGAGAGGCCGTCGGTGCCGATGAAGCCTCCCTGGTTTGCTCGCCGCTCACCTCCCGGTGTACAGCCCAGTTCCTCACAGGCCACGGACTGGTACCAGCCCGCAGCCCAGGGCTGGGGACCCCTGATCTAGAACATGTATTTTAAAAAACCTCAGAACTCAACAGTCAAACAACAAACAACTCAATTTAAAAAATGGGCAGGCAACCCCTTTGGGGTCCCCTCCCACTGTGGGAGCTTTTCTGTTCTCTAGATAAATCCTGCTTTCTCCAAAAAAAAAAGGGCAAAAGACTTGAAGAAACATTACACCGAAGAGAATCTACAGTTGTCAAATAAGCACATGGTAAAAACATTCAACGTGATTAGGGAAATGCAAATTAAAACCACAATGAGGCAGATGACACAGGATGGCTAAATAAAAAATAGTGACTACACCAAATGCTGGCAAAGATGCGGAGAAACTGGATCTTCCCCACGTTGCTGGGAATGTGAAACGGTACAGCCACTCTGGAAAACAGTTTGGCCGTCTCTTAAAACAAAAAACAAAAAAACCCCGCCAAAGCTGTAACTACCACTTCTCGGCATTTACCCCGAGAAATAAAAACTTACGTTCACATAAAAACCTGTATACAGATGTTTATAGCCACTCTGTTCATGGTAACTCTGAACTGGAAACAATCCAGATGTCTCTCCGCGGATGAATGGTTAAACTAACCAGTACACCCATACCACGGAAAACTACTCGGCAAATAAAAAGGAATGAACTTTGGCACACCCAACATCCTGGACGAGTCTCGGGAAAATTATGACGCGTGAAAAGACCCCATTCCCAAAAGCTGACATGCTCTATGATTCCATTTCTGTAACGTTCTGGAGTCCGGGCCCGGTGACTCGGCCTGTCATCCCAGCACTTTGGGAGACCAAGGCGAGTGGATCGCCCGAGCCCGCGGGTTCGAGACCCGCCTGGGCAACTGGGCGAGACCTCGTCTCTACAATAAATCAAAGAATTAGCCAGGTGTGGTAGCACACACCTGTGGTTCCGGCTACTTGGAAGGCTGAGGCGGGAGGATCGCCGGAGCCCAGCGGGTCGAGGCTGGGGTGGCCGGGAGTGTGTCACTGCACTCCAGCCTGGGCGGCAGAGTGAGACGCCGACTCAAAAAAAGAAAAAACATTCTGGAAATAGCAACCTGATGGAAATGGAGAGCAGATGAGTGGCTGCCAGGGGCTAAGGAGGCAATGGAGGCAGGAGGAAAGGGGTTACGGCTGAGCAGTGGGGGAGGGGCGAGGTGTTCGTGGTGGCGGAAATCCTGACGACATCAGCGTCCCTGTCTCACCAACCAGGTTGCAACACTACGCTGCAGTTTTGCAAGACGTACAGGGTGAAGCCTACGTGGGTTCTCGCCGTATTATTTCTTACAACTGCACGTGACTGGCAATGATCTCAAAAGAAAAAGTCTAATTTTTAAAAAATGGAATCAAGACACTTCTCTCCACCACTTCAACTCCTCAGCGGCTCCCCAAGGCGTGCGTAGTAAAATCCAAACGTGGCCGGGCGTGGTGGCTCACGCCCATGATCCCAGCACTTTGGGAGGCCGAGGTAAAAGGATTGCCTGAGCTCACGGGTTCGAGACCCGCCTGGGCAACTTGGCAAGACCTCATCTCTACAATAAATAAAATAAAATAAATAAGCCGGGCGTGGTGGCGCACGCCTGTAGTTCCAGCGACTTGGAAGGCTGAGGTGGAAGGATCGCCGGAGCCCAGCAGATGGAGGCTGCGGTGGCCGTGAGCATGCCACTGCCCTCCAGCCTGGGTAACAGAGTGAGACTCCAACTTGAAAAAAAAATCCAAACGTACGCCTACAGCCATCAGCCTCTACCTTATATGCTCCACCTTCTTTGTGTCCCATTATCTGGGCTCTCCCTGTCTCAGGACCTTTGCACGAACTGCCTTATTCTCATCTTCATATGGAAGCTCTTTCTCATTCCTCAGGGCTCAGCGTTGCCACTTCAGAGTGTCTCCCTGCCACCTCCTCGGGAGACACCTCAGTTATAGTGCGCTGTTTTCATTTTCCATACTCACCGCTAGGGAATTTTTTTTTCTTATTTATCTGTGTGTGGTTTTTTGTTTTTTGTTTTTTGTTTTTTTTTTGAGTTGGAGTCTCACTCCGTCGCCCAGACTGGAGTGCAGCGGCCGCTCCCGGCCACCGCAGCCTCGACCTGCTGGGCTCCGGCGATCCTTCCACCTCAGCCTTCCGAGTGGCTGGAACTACCGGCACGCGCTACCACGCCCGGCTAATTTTGATTTATTGTAGACATGAGGCCTCGCCAAGTTGCCCAGGCGGGTTTGAACCTGCGGGCTCAGACAATCCACTCACCTCGGCCTCAGCACAGGATTACAGGCTGAGCCACCGAGCTCGGCTAACTTTTTATCCGTTGTAGAGACGAGGTCTCGCCAAGTTGCCCAGACTGGTCTCGAACCTGCAATCCCCTCACCTCAGGCAATCCCCTCACCTCGGCCTCCCAAAGTGCTGGGTCAACAGGCTGAGCCACCGAGCCCGGCCTGCACACACTTATCATAAAGTTGCCATCAGGACAAGGGGAGAAAAACGGGCTGACCTCACAGCGCTCTGCAAAGCGCTGTCTCCGAGGGGACCCTGAAGCCTCCCGGGAATTCACGAGGCGAGTCCTGCGACCAGTTGACAAACGAAACAGGTGAGACAGCGACCCCCTCCCTGCCGCTCCGTTCCAGTCTGTCCCAGAGCCATCCACGCCCTCCACCCCTTGCCAGTCCCTTGGGGCCCGGGATGTCACCCCATAGGCACCGCTACCCGCTGAGGGAGAGAAATTCCAGGGGGAGGCCTGTCTAACCAGGTACCCAGAGAACGATCTAGAAGAGAGGTTCCGGCTCCAGGTGACCTCATGGCCCCTTTCCCCACCGGGATGGGCATGGCTGGAGGGGGCCACAGCAGCCTCCTTAAAGCACGAGGCCCTGCTTGTCTGGCTCTAAGGGTCGTACGCCCCGGCCCCTCGGCTCTGTGGTCCCGGGGACAATTTGGCTCCTGGCTCTGGCCCGAGCTCAGCTCTGTCCCCAGCGGCTCCACAGGTGGCAAGGCATGGAGACTCTGCTCCTGGGCCAGCAGGCCTCTTACCAGGCACACTGCCCCTCCTGTCCGTCCCGTCCCCACTCCCCCCGACAGCCCCCACTGCCTGAGGTGCTCCAGGGAGTCTTCAGCGGGTGTTCTGGCAGGGAAGGGTGGGGACTGGAGCGTCCTGGACTGGGCCCTGCACAGCCCCAGGGGACGACCAGCCAAGCCCTGACCGCTGAGCCGAGGGGGCTCCTCAGGCTCCATGTGGCCCCATCCCTCATTGCCCAGCCCCTCGCAGGGGTCCGGAGCCCCTGAGACCTTCCCCTGGGGGCCACCCCTGTGCCTGGACTCAGAGCTCCCTCCTTCACCTGCAAGGCCCGGTCTCAGCCCAGATGTCACCTCCCCCCAGCCCCAGAGCTTTCTCTGAGCCCCTGTCCAGACACGGCCATCCTTCCCACCGGTCTGGCTCAGATCCCTGCCACCCTTTGAAACCATCTTTTACTGGCCCCTGGAGGTCGCCTCCTCGAAGACAGACAGACAGCCACGTGCCCTCATTCAGTCACAACCTGGGAACACGACCAGCCTCCAGGAAAGGTGAATGAATGAATGAATGAATGAATGAGTAAGTAAATGAATGGTGGGTGAGCAAGCCAACAAATAAGACGTTCCAGAGGCCCTGGGGCAGAATACCTAGGGGAGGGGGTGTCCCTAGCACCCCAAAATTGCATCCCTTATTTCTAGGCAAAGCAAAGCTCCTCTCCAGGAGGAAGAGACGTGGCAAGCCCATCCCTGTCCAAGTGGCAGGAACCAAGCGTGGCATGACTCCCCAGAAGGTCCCCAGAAACCACGCTCCAGGCAGCGGGTGTCCCCGAAAGGGCCCGCGGACAGCCCAGGTGACGGGCAGCCCGTCCACAGCCGTGTGTGAGTCTCGGGCCCCGTGCCGGCACACTGCCCGGTGGGGAGAGGGGCTGCCCGGTGCCCAGGGCCAAACTGAGACGCCTAAACTGGGGAGAAAGCTGGGAGAGGCGGGGAGCAGCCACAGACCCAGGCCAGCCCAGGACTCCAGACACCCAGACACACACCTGAGATCGGGCCCTCCCGGGCAGCCGGCAGTCAGGCGTGCCCAGAGCCCCCGTCCACCCTTCTCGGTCCCCTCCCGCACCTGCAGGCCCTCTGCCCTCCGGCACCGCCAGCCGGGTTAAGCCAGGACAGACCGGAAGGGCCTCCTTGAAGCCCCGTGGCCAGGACTTGGGAGGGCAGTCTCGGGCCACTGCCCTCCCACCCTGACTTGGCTCCAACACCTGTGTATTCCTCACCTCTGAAACTCTTCCCACTCCAGTTCCATCCTGGCTCGGCTACTGTCTCCTGACAATCAGGCCATGGCCCGGTCCCCCCTGTCTGATAGCGGTGTCACCGCCCGCACGAGGGAACTGGGATGGGGCCACCCTTCCCCTCGGGCTCTGTTCTCAAACATGGCCTCAGTCTGAAGCTACAGCCTTTCGGGGCTGCACCAGCTTCCTCTTCCGATTTATTCTTTTCTGGAGGGACTGCCCACAACCCTGCACACGGGCAAATGGACTGGCGAGACCTGGTCTGGTCCAGGGGCCCTCAGTGAAATACGCACTCCCTCGAGGTGTGGCACAGCCTGCTTAAGGAGTCCACCCACTGAAAGAGGCACTTTCTGGCGGGGTGGAGTCACCCTGGACGGTGAGGGACCTGAGAGGCTGAAAAGGAGTTGGGGGTGGATGAACCTTTACCAAGCTCTTGCTTTCCAGGCCCTTCTCCGCAAAGCCTGAGATGAACAACAGACGCGCCCTGCCCTAGGGAACTCGGGTCAGCAGGAGGGACGGACAGACGGGCGGTCGATGGAAATAAGCCAGCCTCGCCGGGCTCAGTGGCTCAGCCTGTCATCCCGCGCCTTTGGGAGGCTGAGGTGAGCGGATGGCCTGAGCCCGCGGGTTCGAGACCCGCCTGGGCAGCGAGACCTCATCTCTACAATAAATCAAAAACACCAGCCGGGCGTGGTAGCGCGTGCCTGTAATGCCGGCTACTCGGAAGGCGGAGGCGGAAGGATCGCCGGAGCCCAGCGGGTCGAGGCTGCGGGGGCCGGGAGCGGCCGCTGCACTCCAGTCTGGGCGACCGAGTGAGACTCCAACTCGAAAAGAAAAAGAAAAGAAATAAGCCAGCCTCAAGAGGTCAAGTACGACTCTGGGGGAACATAGCTGAAGGTCTTATCCATCTCCCTGGGAGGGCACGGGCGGCAGCTTCATTGGCAGGAGCCAGGCCACAAAAAGGCAAAGACAGGATCTGCTGGCAAAGGGGAAATGGCCACGAACAACCGTCATGACCATGGCCCGAAACATCTCTTGCTCAGAGAACTAACCCGGCACTCTCCTCTCATGGAATCCTAACAACCACACTGTGAGACGGGTGCAGTCTCCTATTTTGAGAAGAGGCTCAGAGAGGTTAAGTAACTTGTTCAAAGTCACACAGCTGGATTCAGACACTGGTCCCTTCGACTCTAAAGCTGCCCTTACCGTATGAACTCTGTGAAAGCTGCCTGGATCAAAATGGAGTCACTTGGGCCAAGCCCTGACAGACGGCGCCAGAGAAGGCCATGAAGGGAGGGTGCTCGTGCACGTATGCCTGATGACAAGAATGATCATAGAAGACTCTGCAAAAAACACAACCTTGTGGTCGGGTGCGGTGGCTCACACCTATAATCCCAGCACTTTGGGAGGCTGAGGTGAGAGGATTGCCTGAGCCCACGGGTTCGAGAACAGCCCGGGCAACTTGGCAAGACCTCGTCTCCACAATAAATCAAAAAATGAGCTGGGTGTGGCAGCACATGCCTGTGGTTCCAGCTACTTGGAAGGCTGAGGCGGAAGGATCGCCAGAGCCCAGCAGGTCGAGGCTGCGGTGGCTGTGAGAATGCCACTGCACTCCAGCCTGGGTGACAGAGTGAGATTCCAAATAAAAAAAAAAACTAAACACAACCTTGCACCAAGCCCACAACGACCTTACATGCACATGCTTACATCTACCCAGTAACTGCCTGTCCCACCTTGGGCTGACACCCCCTTGCCAGTTGTCCTTGTCACCAAGGATACCCGATTCGAAACAATGACATACTTCTCGGTTTTCCTTCGAAAACTCTTGTCTGCCCTGGCCTCCCTGAATTCACACACAGGTAAATCATGGCACGCAGACTCCCACCGCAATTTTCATTCCCGAATAAACCTCATGTCCTTTCAGAGAGCTTGGACTTAGGTTGATGTCAGGACCGAGGCTGCTGTCTGGACCTCGCTTGATGTCTCTAACCCCTGAAACAGGCTGGGAGACCACGCCTCTCTTTCTCCCTCTCGGGCTGTGGTGACAAGAAATCTCGGATATTCCCATGCCCTGAGGATCGCAGTGGTGGCAAAATCAAGAAAGAAAGTGGTGGCAGGAAACGGAAGAGGTCGTTTACACACATCAGGCCCTGAGGATCACACTCCATCCTGTTTCTCGGCTCTGCAGAAATTTTGTGTAAACACAAAAGAAAGCATCCAACAGGCTTCAAAGAATGAAGGGAGCCAGCGTCGGCCCCAGGGCAGCTTTGGAAAATGGCGAGAGGAAACAGACTCCAAATACACAAACCTGCACATTTCTATGTAAATGCTGCGGTTGAAATGCGGCAAGACAGGGCCCAGCAGCCAGGATTATTCGCCGCGGAATCCAGCCAAGGCGGCTGGGGGTGGGGGGGAGTTTGCCACTCTAACCTCAGAGAGTGGAATGCAAGCTCAGATCACGCCCAGGCCCGACCGCGCCCCCCAGGAGCTGCCTCGGGGCCATGTGCCTGGTGTCTGCTTCCGATTCCTTCACAGCCTCAGGGGACTTACAGTAAGCCAGGCTGCGTGCTGGACATCCCCCACAAACCTCAGACAACAGGAGGCAGTCTTCTATCAGCCCATTTCAGAGTTGGGGAAACTGAGGCTCGGCGGACAAATCCCGGTTCGTGAGATCTACTGGGGCTTTCTGGAACAGGGTGTCCTCTCTGATAGGAGGGGAGAGAGAGGACAGCTACTGGGGCTTTCTGGAACAGACCATCCTCTCTGATAGGAGAAAACTGTGCTCCACCCCATTTCTCCCGTTTCTGGGACACTTGGGTGAGACCTGATGCCGGGGGATGCTGCCACCCTTCTGTGACTTGGAGGGATGTCACGGCAGGTAGGGGCTGGCAGAGGTGAA
Organism: Cephalopachus bancanus; assembly: GCA_027257055.1. Taxonomy (NCBI): domain Eukaryota; kingdom Metazoa; phylum Chordata; class Mammalia; order Primates; family Tarsiidae; genus Cephalopachus; species Cephalopachus bancanus. The sequence continues at coordinate 69,460 of JAPVLO010000453.1, read as the reverse complement.
GTCAAAGCGGCCCAGGGTCTTGAGCAAGTGGTTGCCCAAACTTGGAACTGCCTCTCCCAGACAGACTGAGATTAGTGGTTTCCGATGACCGAAGCCTCCTGAGATAATGTCGTCTGGGCGAGCAGGTGCATAAGACAGTCTCTGCCTCCAAGTCTTCCCAGGAGCCTTCCGAGTTCCTCACATTCCAGGCTCTGCTCAGGGAAACCTGCCCAGCACACAGAATCCTGCAGCACGCAGACTCTTAAGAAGACTATAGAAGGAGGCTTTAAAGAAAACGACACTAAGAAGTACTGGAACAGGGTTATAATAATCTGAGTTTTCTCTCTCTCTCTCTCTCTCTCTTTTTCTTTTTTTTTTTGAGTTGGAGTCTCACTCTGTCGCCCAGGCTGGAGTGCAGTGGCCGCTCCCGGCCCCCGCAGCCTCGACCCGCTGGGCTCCGGCGATCCTTCCACCTCAGCTTTCCAAGGAGCTGGAACTACAGGCGTGCACTACCACGCCCGGCTGATTTTTTGATTTATTGTAGAGATGAGGTCTCGCTGCCCAGGCGGGTCTCGAACCGCGGGCTCAGGCAATCCACTCACCTCAGCCTCCCAAAGGTGCGGGATGACAGGCTGAGCCACTGAGCCCGGCTCTTTTTTTTTTTTAATACATGGGTGTCTTACTCTGTTGCCCAGGCTGGAGCACAGTGGCATGATTGTAGCTCACTGCAGCCTTGAACTTCTGGACTCAAGCGATCCTGCCTCAGCCTAGGACTACAGGTGTGAGCCACCAAGGCTGGCTAATTTTTCTGTTATTTTTTGCAGAGATGAGGTCTTGCTATGTTGCCCAGGCTTACCCTGAGCATTTTCTCCCGTCAGTAGACTTCTCACTCACGGAACATTCTGCTCTGGAAAACCCAAGCCCCCCGACCCCCATGTCTGTCTCTACTCTCAGGACACCTTATTCCCAGGCAGCACCATTAGGACTGTGAACCTGTTTCTGTGGTGATTTGATTAATGTCCCCACCTTCTCGCCATATCTTTGTGTTTTTTTTTTTGAGTTGGAGTCTCACCCTGTCGCCCAGACTGGAGTGCAGTGGCCGCTCCCGGCCACCGCAGCCTCGCCCTGCTGGGCTCCAGCGATCCTTCCGCCTCAGCCTTCCGAGTAGCCGGGACTACAGGCGTGTGCTATCACACCCGGCTAATTTTTTGGATTGATTGTAGAGATGAGGTCTCACCGAGTTGCCCAGGCGGGTCTCGAACCCGTGGGCTCAGGCAATCCACTCACTTCAGCCTCCCAAAGGCGCGGGATGACAGGCTGAGCCACCAAGCCCGGCTTCTCACCAGATCTTAAGCTCCCTGAGTGAGCGACTGGTCTGCGCTCTCACACCACACTCTCCTCAAGACCTCCCTGCCTGGAGTCTGTGTACAGGAGGCGGCCAATACATGTCTCTTTCAGGGAGGAAGAGAGCTGGACCTTGAAACCCGGGGAACATTCCATCAGGGCCTGTTTAACAGGCCAGAATCCCAAAGCCAGCCCAATCCACAGTGACTGACTCTCCTTGTGGCCTTGAGCAAGCCACTTCCCCTCAGTCTCCAAATCGCATCAGTTTATAAGACAGGGGCTAGCTGGGCTCGGAGGCTCAGCCGGTCATCCTGTGCTTTGGAAGGCCGAGGTGAGTGGATTGCCTGGGCCTGCGGGTTCGAGACCTGCCTGGGCAACTTGGCAAGACCTCATCTCTACAATAAATCAAAAATTAGCCGGGCGTGGTAGCGCGCGCCTGTAGTTCCAGCTACTTGGAAGGCTGAGGCGGAAGGATGGCTGGAGCCCAGCAGGTCGAGGCTGCGGTAGCCGGGAACAGCCACTGCACTCCAGTCTAGGTGACAGAGTGAGACTCCAACTCAAAAAAAATATAATAATAATAATAATAATAAGACAGGGTCTTCACATCACCATGAGCTGTGTTCACAGTTCACCACGAGGTGCCCACTTAGCACGAACAAAGTATTCTGACATTTCTGCTCTCATTACAGCCTCTTGATTTTTTTTTAAAGACATGGGGTACAATTCAGGGTTAGGTATACAAACACTGATTATGCAGTTACCCTTGTTGATGAGGTGTGCCCCTCCCTCCCCTGGCAGTTTCCCTCAACTGCCAATCCCACCCCCTTTTTGAAAAAAAAAATTTTAAGTTGGGGTCTTACTCTGTCACTCAGGCCGGAGTGCAATGGCACCATCACAGCTCACCGTAGCCTTGACCTCCTGGGCTTCTGCCTCAGCCTCCCAAGTAGCTGGAACTATAGGTACACGCTACCTCAGCCAGCTAATTTATTTTTTGTGGAAACGAGGTCTCGCTCTGTTGTCTGGTCCCAAACTCCTGGACTCAAGAGATCCTCCCGCCTTGGCCTCCCAAAGTGCCGAGATTACAGATGTGAGCCACCCTGCCCGGCCCCTCCCAACATTTAATCATCCATTCTGTAACACCACCTGAGCCCCTGCAAGCCAGGAGCAGCCAGTGGGACAGTCCTTGCCCTTCTCCTGGGCTGGTGAGGAGGACAGATGGTGAACAAGCCAGCTGCCCACTGGGGAATAAGCGCTGTGTTTTGGAGAATGACCAGTGCTAAGAATAAAACGAAGCAGGACAAGAGGCTGGAGAGAGATGGAGGGAGGTGCAGAGAACCGAGTCAGGTGAGACCCAGCCGTTCCCACCGCCGGGTGAGAGAGGTCCAGGCAGAAGGCCAGCAAACATGAAGGCCCCCAGGGGAACAGAGACGGGCACTGCTCGCCAGGGAGGCCCGTGTGGCCAGGGCCCGGGGAGCAAGACAGCAAGGGGAGGGACCAGGAAGGGGACCGGGGACCACGTGACGTGAGACCTTGGTCGGCCACGGAGAAGGGTGTGGACTTCACTTGAAGTGAGATGGAAGCTCCTGGAAGGTCTGGAGCAGGGCAGAGACATGATCTGACTTAAGATTTTAAAAGTTGCCGGGAGCCGGGCTCGGTGGCTCAGCCTGTAATCCTGCGCCTTTGGGAGGCTGAGGTGAGTGGATTGCCTGAGCCCGCGGGTTCGAGACCCGCCTGGGCAGCGAGACCTCATCTCTACAATAAATCAAAAAATCAGCCGGGCGTGGTAGCGCATGCCTGTAATTCCGGCTACTTGGAAGGCTGAGGCGGAAGGATCGCCGGAGCCCAGCAGGTCGAGGCGCGGTGGCCGGAAGCGGCCACTGCACTCCAGTCTGGGCAACCGAGTGAGACTCCAACTCAAAAAAAAAAAAAAAAGTTGCCGGGCTCGGTGGCTCAGCCTGTCATCCCGCGCCTTGGGAGGCTGAGGTGAGTGGATGGCCTGAGCCCGCGGGTTCGAGACCCGCCCGGGCAACTTGGCGAGACCTCATCTCCACAATAAACCAAAAATTAGCCAGGCGTGGTGGCGCGCGCCTGCAGTTCCGGCTACTTGGAAGGCCGAGGTGGAAGGATCGCCGGAGCCCAGCAGGTCGAGGCTGCGGTGGCCGGGAGCGGCCACTGCACTCCAGTCTGGGCGACAGAGTGAGACTCCAACTCAAAAAAAAAAAAAAAGATTTTAAAAGTTCTCTCTGGCTCCTTTGGGCAGGAAGAATTGGAGGGGGCAGGGGAAGCGGGGAGACCTACCAATCAGAAGCCTCCTATACAAAAAGCCAGCAAAACCAGGACCTGAGACCGGAATGCACACGGAACCCCAGGTCACCCAGGGAGCCCGTGACATCCCCGAAACCTGCCATCCTTCCTCTCCCCACCCAGTCAGCAGCCCCGTGGCCACCAAGGGGCGCACCCCAAGTCTAGCTCAGTGACGTGTTACCAGTGAGAAAGAAGAGTTGGAGAATCCCACCTTCCTTAACACATCCAGCATGGTTCACAGTAGCAAGAACATGGAACCAACCATGCTGCCCATCAAAAGAGGACTGGATTTTTTAAATGTGGTATAAGGCAACCCCTTGGGGATCCCTCCTGCTGTGGGAGCTTCTCTGTCCCCTCAATAAATCCTGCTTTCTCACTTTAAAAAAAAAAGTGGAAATCAGCCGGGCATGGTAGCGCATGCCTGTAATTCCGGCTACTCGGAAGGCTGAGGCGGAAGGATCGCCGGAGCCCAGCGGGTCGAGGCTGCGGGGGCCGGGAGCGGCCACTGCCCTCCAGTCTGGGCGACAGAGTGAGACTCCAACTCAAAAAAAAAAAAAAAAGTGGTACATATACACGATGGAATATTGCGCAGCCATAAAGAAGAACAAAATCATGAACTTCACAGCAGCCTGGATGGACTCAGAGTCTATAATGCTGAGTGATCTTTCACAGAAACAAAGAACTGGGTATCACGTGTTCTCACTCATAAGCGGACCTTGAACAGTGATTGCAATACTTTAAGAGAAGGATGGGCAGTAGCAGGAAACTGCCGGGGGTGGGGGGTGGTAAGGAGGCGGGATTGGCAGTCGTGGGAATCTGCCTGGGGAAGGGGGGAGGACACAGCTCACTAACCAGGGCACCTGCATAATGAACATTCGAATACCTGACCCTGAACTGTACCCCCACATCTTTAAAATGAAAGAAAAGGAAAAAAAAATTTGAGCATTAAAAAAAAAATACTAACGACAGCAGTAGCGATGATAATTGAGATCAGGGATATGGAATTCTTCCAAAAGAATGGAAATTAAGCTGTGAGGAACAAGGTTCCGGAGAGCTAGATTTTATAGGCAAAGGGAAGGCCTGTGACAAAGGCATGTCTGCTCTGGCCGAATGCTGTGTTCCCAGCTCTTAATCCCAAGGCATGGGGGAGAAGAATCCCCTGAAAGGCCAGTAGACTACCCACACGAAAGACCCCCGAGCTTCCAAAACACTGTTCAGATAATTACCTACGTCACAAGGCAGAGGGGAAGCTGGGTAGAAGGTACAGGTACGCAGAAACTCTGTTTACCATTTTTTGCCATTTTGGATAAATCTCAAATTAGTCCACAATAAAAAGTCTTAAAAAATCACTGTACAGGTGGGGCACAGTGGCTCAGCCTGTCATCCCAGCACTTTGGGAGGTCGAGGCAAGAGGATTGCCTGAGCTCGCAGGTTCAAGACCAGCCTGGGTAACTTGGTGAGACCTTGTCTCTATAATAAATCACACACAAAAAAACTAGTCAGACGTGATGGCATGCATCTGTAGTTCCAGCTACTTAGAAGGCTGAGGTGGAAGGATCGCCTAAGTCCAGCAGATGGAGGCTGGACTCCAGCCTGGGTGACAAGAGTGAGACCCCCAACTCAAAACAAAAACAAAACCACTGTACAAATGTTTAAATATATATATATAATGACGCTCACTGAAGCATAACCTGTAATAGCAAAGTCCAGGCAACCACTGAAATCTCCCTCAGTTGAGAATGTGGGCTGCAAGTGATGACTTTTTCCCCTGATGGAATACTATGCAGCTGTGAAAAATGAAGTGACTCCATGGGAAATGACCGCAAAACTTTTTTCTAAGAAAAAAGAAAGTTGCAGAATAAAAGAATATTATTGGGTCTCTGTCTAAGAAAAAAATATGTGTACACATATATACGTATGGGAAAATCTGAAATGATAATTTCAGGAATTATGGCATTTGGAATGGGGAAAAAATAGTAGGATTATGGAGGTGGGATTGGGAGGGGAGAGATGTTTATTTTCTTCCTTACTAAGTCCTGTAATGTCTGAATTTTTTACAGTGAGTATCTATCACTTTCTCCATAATAACAAAACAATAAAAGGCAGAATGTAAATCTAGAAAAAAGAAAAAAATCTGCCCCTCTCTCTGGCTGGCTCAGTGGAAGGCACAGGTATATAGAAACTCTGTCGACCTTTTTTGCCACTTTTTGTGTACATCTACAATTCTTCCAAAATGAAGAGGGGTGGGGCCAGAATCTCAGCCACACTTTCCTGGTCCCACACATTCATGCTGCGGGCGGGCTCCGTCCCGGCTCGTGGGCGCACACTCCATCTTTGGGAATAAAAACACACTCCATTGAGGATGGCCCTGCGATGGTTCATTTCATGTGTCGGCTTGGCTGGGCCGCGGCATGAATGGGGCCGTGAAGGTCTTCTTTAGATGAGATTAACACTTAAGTCAGTAGAGGGAGAGTAAAGCAGAAATTGCCCTCCACAATGCGGGTGGGCCTCATCCAGTCACTTGAAGGCCTTCAGGAAAAGACCGACCTGCCCAGAGGAAGAGGACATCCCCCCAGCAGCGGGCCTTCCGCCTCAAGCTGCAGCCCCAGCTCCCTTCCTGGGGTCTGCAGCCTGCAGATCCTGGAATTCCCAGCGTCCGCAGGAGCCCACCCTTCCCACCTCTCTCTCTCTGACTCTGCCTGTCTCTCCACCTATCTGTGTACCCTGTTGGGTCTGTTTCTCTGGAGGACCCTCACTAAATAGACACCTTGCAAAAGTGTCCTGTCAGCGGGGAGCAAAGTGCTGTCAGGGCGAGGGAGGGAGGGCCTGGGCTTTGAGGAGGGTGGCCTCCAGCAGAGACGGCAAAGGGTCCCCAAGGGTGGACAGGCTGCGGGGACTGTGGCCAGGGGAAGTCCCCGGAGCTGGATGGAGCAGGACCTGGAGGAGGAGAGGTGGGGGGAGCCCGGGAGACCCTGAATGCCGAGCCTGGCAGCGGGACCGCTCCCTGCGGGTGGCGAGGAGGCGCCGAGGGAGAGCTGTGATCTCGCTGGGTGGGTCGGGGAGGGTGGGAGGGGAGGGCTAGTGAGGGAGGGGCTGACGGGGGCGGGGCTGGCAGGGGCGGGGCCGGCGGAGGGGCGGGGCCGGCGGGGCGGGTGAGGCGGGGCTGGCAGAGGGGCGGGGCTGTATGGGGCGGGGCCGGCGGAGGGGCGGGGCTCACGGCTGGCCGATTACCGGTGGCATCACCGCCCCGCATCCCAGTCTGGACCCCCAGGGCGGGCTGAGGATCCCTCTTCAGCCCCTCCTGGTCCTTCCCCGCCCCCGGTCCCCTCACCCCACTCGGCCGTGGTGGTCTTCAGCCTGTCAAACACCCACGGGGCTGTGAGGTTCCGTCGCGGTGGGGTGCACATCCTCACATCTTTGCACACACATGCCCCCCCATGCCCCGTACACAGAAGGCGCTGCATAAATGAAGACAGCTCTTTCTCCGAGCGTAGCCCAGCCTCCCCGGGGTTATGAGAGAGCTGGGCTGGGGTCGGATTCCTCCACGGGAGCAAAAAGGGAGGGCAGAGCCGGCTGGCCCAGCAGCCTTTACCTCACGAGGTTGGCGCAGGGCCCTGGCCACCGGCAGCTCTGGTACACGCGCTGGACCACCGTCTCGGAGCCGTTCTGCACCTGGCAGGACACCGTCCGCGTCACCGTGTGATGGCACCAGTGTCTGTGGGAAGAGCAACAGTCATGTCAGCCCTGCCTGTTCCCGGAGGCACCGTCTGAAGGTCAGAAGGTCGCGCTGGAAGGGAGGGGCCCCCATAAGCCTAGGGGGCTCGTGGTCACGGGTAGGTGGCCCACTGAGACCCTCTGTCCAGGTCAGAGGGGAAGGGAGAGCACCCACACCCTGGCCACCAAGCCCTGGCATAATTTCAGTCGTCAAACACTCCCTGTGGAATTGCTGGAGACTGAGCCCTGCCCCTGGAAATCCCACCCTGGGAGGGAAGACAGAGGAGAGGACACAGCCCGTGGGCAGCAGGTCCAGTCACGTGGGGAGCACAGGGGGCTGTGGAAACAGAACAGGGCCCCCAGCCCGGCAGCTCCTAGGAAAGGCCACCCGCCCAGTACTGCCAGACAAGTCAGTTGACCCAACGTGTGGGGGCTGTGCGAGGGGACGGCAGGAAGAAGCAGTGTGACAAGGACACAGAGGGGAGGGAGACCACTGCATGTCCGGGGACCTGCATGCAATCAGAAGTGGCCAGAAGGCTGGAGGAAGAGGAGGAGCCAGGAGAAAGGAAGAGGCGTGTCACCTGCCAGGCTCCACATGGCTGATGTCACGAAGGCAGTGGGGAACCACTGCAGGTTCTAAGCAGGGAGCACTGGCTACAGAAGGTAAGGGATGAGGAGGACTGAGCCTGGGGGGGGGCTCATTTGCAAACAGTATGGGGATTGCGTCAAGGTGCTCCCAATTCTTCCTCCCATCCTCCTAGCCTAGAAATTTGAAATCTTAAAATCAACAGTGTTGGCAAGTGAGAAACAGTGGGCCAGAAACTTGGAGAAGTCCTTAAGCAGATGGTTCTAAACCAAAGGAGGAAAACACAGCCAGAAACCCACAGGGAAGAGGACCAGGGCCAAAGGAGGAGCCACATGGGGCTGGCAGACGTGGCTGACAGGAGAGAGAGGGACCCAGAGGTGACTGTCAGAGGGGACTGTTAGAGGACCAAAGTAGGAGCCAGCCAGGCAGGAGCCAGGCCCTTATCCCAGCTGGTAACAAGAATCAGCGCTGGACTCACCTGCCCTGAGGCAGGTGTGAACAGAGTGGGTACGGTGACCTCTAGGAGAAACAAGGACATTCTCAAGGTCAGACAAGTGGAACCTCACACACTCTCTCCCCATTCTTTATCCATAGCACCAGCTCTCCAAGAGGCAAGGTCTCAAGACACAGAGTCAAGCTGATGGAAAACCCCAGATACCAAGACTTTCTAATTATTTGAGAAAAAAGGCCAACATCGTGAAGGAAAAAGCACCAACTCAACACACAATAAATCACCCCCTTGAAAAAAAACACCCCCTGGAAAACAAGGCAAACAGAACGAGACAATTCTTTTTTTTGAGTTGGAGTCTCACTCTGTCGCCCAGACTGGGGTGCAGTGGCCACTCCCGGCCACTGCAGCCTCGACCTGCTGGGCTCCGGTGATCCTTCCGCCTCAGCCTTCCGAGTAGCCAGAATTACAGGCGCATGCTACCACACCCGGCTAATTTTTTGATTGATTGTAGAGATGAGGTCTCACCAAGTTGCCCAGGCGGGTCACGAACCTGTGGGCTCAGGCAGTCCACTCACCTCAGCCTCCCAAAGCGCGGGATTATAGGCTGAGCCACCGAGCCCGGCTGAGACAATTTTAAAAGCATAATGAACGCCCTCAAAGAGATAAGAGGAAGCATCACTCATTCAAAAGCTATGAAATGAAACATGCAGTATCTTAGAAATGAAACGTATGGCTGTGAGAAACAGAATGGAAACAGCCCAAGAGTGGCTGATGGGCTGGACATCTGAGCTGTGACCTTTCCCAGGAGGCAACGCAGAGAAACAAAGAGATGGGAAATGTAGGCGAGCAGGTAGGGACCTGGACCACAAACTAAGCGGCAACATCTTTCTAGTAGAATCTCTGGAAGGGGAGACCGGAAAGAACACGGAGAAACGGGGAGCCAAATGAATATAAAATGTCCAAGAGCTGAAGAAAGACATGAATTCTTAACTCGAAAGGGCCCACTAAGTGCTATTGTGGTGAGATTTCAGAACACGCAGGATGAAGAGAAAATACTCAACGCTGTAGAAAACAAGCAAAATACAGATTACCTACAAAAGAGTGAAATCGCATTTCTTTCTTTTTTTTTTTTTGAGTTGGAATCTCACTCTGTCACCCAGACTGGAGTGCAGTGACCACTCCCTGCCACTGCAGCCTTGACCTGCTGGGCTCCGGCGATCCTTCCGCCTCAGATTTCCAAGTAGCTGGAACTACAGGAACGTGCTACCACGTCTGACTAGTTTTTGATTTGTTGTAGAGATGAGGTCTCGCCAAGTTGCCCAGGCGGGTCTCGAACCCATGGGCTCAGGCAATCCACTCACCTCGGCCTCCCAAAGCGCTGGGATTACAGGCTGAGCCACCGAGCCCGCCTGAAATCGCATTTCTTATCAGCAACCTCAGATTTAAGAATATAGTGGCACAGCTCCTCAACAATCTAAGGTGAAAGATTTCGAATTCAGAATGTTGTACCCAGCCAAACTATCCATCAAAGACTAATAAAGGTAGTCAGATGTACAAGGGTTCAGAAAGTTTACCAGTTACCCTTTCTGAAAGAATTACTAGAGGATATATTCCTACAAGATTAAAGGGCATAGGAAAAAGATATTAAATGTAAGAAGCAGTTAAGAGCAAAGAAATAAAAAGATCTAATAACAGCCTAGGTCTAAAATAAAGACGGTCGCAATATGGAAGATGGCAAAGAGGGGAAGTTTTAAGGGGAGCTAATGAGGAAAGTTGCAAGAGGAACAAAAAGTTGCAAAGATTTTTTTCTTGTTTAAGGAAAGGATATAGAAGCCATGTAACTTTAGGTGTTTTAAATTTTAAGATAATTACGAGCAGCCGGGTGTAGTGGCTCAAGCCTGTAATCCCAGCACTTTGAGGGGCCACAACAAGAGGATTGCCTGAGCCTAGGGGTTCAAGACCAGCCTGGGCAACTTGGTGAGATCTTGTCTCTACAGTAACTCAAAAAATGAGCTGGGCATGGTAGCATGCACCTGTAGTTCCAGCTACTTGTAAGGCTGAGGTAGAAGGATCGCCGGAGCCCAGCAGGTTGACACTGGGGTGGCCGTGAGCATGCCACTGCACTCCAGCTTAGGCGACGGAGTGAGACTCCAACTAAAAAAAAAATTTTTTAAATAAAATAAATCAAAAATCAGCTGAGTGTGGTAGCGGGCGCCTGTAATTTCGGCTACTCAGAAGGCTGAGGCGAAAGGATCGCCGGAGCCCAGTGGGTCGAGGCTGTGGTGGCCGGGAGCGGCCACTGCACTCCAGTCTGGGTGACGGAGTGAAACTCCAACTCAAAAAAAAAAAAAAGATAATTACTAGCAAAGATAGCAGAAGGAGGTAAGATGGACAAGCAGTGAAAAGAAAAAATAAAACAGAGAAAATCTGATCAGCCCAACAAAATGCTAGAAAAGAGAGAATGTGGTAACAGAAAACAGGAATTAGAAGACAGTCGAAAGAACATTAACAAAGTGGCAAGCAGAAATAAATGAAACAGATTGCTTTAAAAAGTGACTCAACAGAACCAAACACAGATGTGTTTTGAAAAAACATCAAGTAGACAAAGCTTAGAGGGCTTAGAAAACTCTTGTTAATAGGAAACAAACAAGACATCAATACTAAGAACAAGAAAAAAATTCCAGATAGAGATTAAGATGTGTAAGAAAATATTATGTGTGATCTTAATCAAAAATCTTCAAAATCTTGACAACTGAACAATTTTCTAGGAAAATATCTATTACCAATATTAGCCCAGTCAAAAATACCATGGAAGAAAAAGAAAAAGTAGTCAAAAGTTGAGCCCCTTCCCCAAAGGCACACGGAGACTTCACTTAAAACCTGGCCCTGCCACCAACATGCTGCATGACTTGGGCATAATCATGTCCCTTCTCCAAGCTTCAGTTATATGTTTGTTTAAAAATCTACCTCTCGCCGGGCTCGGTGGCTCAGCCTGTCATCCCGCGCCTTCGGTAGGCTGAGGTGAGTGGATCGCCTGAGCCCGCGGGTTCGAGACCCGCCTGGGCAGGTGAGACCTCATCTCTACAATAAATAAATAAATCAGCTGGGCGTGGTAGCGCGTGCCTGTAACTCCGGCTACTCGGAAGGCTGAGGCGGAAGGATCGCCGGAGCCCAGCAGGTCCAGGCTGCGGTGGCCGGGAGCGGCCACTGCCCTCCAGTCTGGGCGACCGAGTGAGACTCCAACTCAAAAATCAATCAATCAATCAAATCAAATCAAATCAAAATCTACCTCTCCGGGTTATCGTGAGGACTAAATGAACACATCTTAGTCAGTGGTGTGAAAACCAGGCAAAACTACCTGCCCTAAGGCATCCTTCTTTTTTGATTTATTGTAGAGATGAGGTCTCGCTGCAGGCGGGTCTCGAACCCGCGGGCTCAGGCAATACACTCATCTCAGCCTCCCGAAGGCGCGGGATTACAGGCTGAGCCACCGAGCCCGGCTAGGCATCCTTCTTAATTAGCTGGCTGCTTAGACCCCATAACCTTCATCACAGCCTAAGGATAGTTCTCCCGATTTTGCAGAAGGGAAAAGAAAGCCTGAGAGGTTAAACCTCATTGATCATCACTACAGCTCGAACCAGAGGCTGAGCTCGGAAGGGAATTCAGCCTTCCTGCCCAGGGGAACATCAGAGGCCCCACCGACCGAACACAGACTGCGAATCCCACCTCTACCAGGTGCCCGGGGAAACCTAGTCCTGAAATCGTGGCCGACGGCGGCAGCCTGGGCCTCTCCTTCAACTCTGCTAGGGAACATCAGCTCCAACTCTGGCTCTCAGTGTGTCTTTCCAAAAAGGGGGAGAGGTGTGATTCTCCTTGGGATGAGCTACCGTGGGGTCCCAAGATTTGTCCTGGGGGCTTCTGGAAAGACCGTCCAGCCACCTCCGAATCTCACTGGGTCAGGGCTTTCTATAGGGAAATGAGCTGTAAATTGGAAAACATTTTCCAATGCCTCCAGCTGCCCTCTCCAGAACATTGGTCTTTTTAATGGGCTGTAAATGGCTTCCAAAAATCAAAATCTGGCCAAGAACAATGAAGAAGCAGGCAGAGACAATGAAAGAGGACCCCGGGCCTTTCCAGATGGAATTCAAAAGCCTGTTCATCCCCAGGTACCCGGCTCCAGACTGCATGGCCTCCCTCCCGGCACCCTCGTGTACTAAGCGTCCTGTCTGTGTCCTTCTATTTGGCGAAGGGCATAGGATCATGCCACTGCCCACCCAGCCCCTGACCACGGCGGGGCCCAGCAGTGGGCAAACAGGGCTCTGGGGGCTACGGAATAACTCCACCTGGCGGGAGATGGAGCCCCCTTTATGACCCTTCTGGAAGGACAGGCTCAGGAGCACAGAACTGGTAGTAGCAGGTCAGGTCCGACAACAGACTGAGAAACAAACACGCCTCGGCAGCCTCCCTCAGGGTTGGGAACGGACCGGCCTGATCTTGGGCATGATCTCAGCCACGTTTCTTGGTCATCGCCCACCCCTGCTCCCAGCAGAGATCTCTTATGGAGAGCCCAAGATGGTACGCTCACTGCCAGCAAAGGCCATGGGGACGCACTGCTCCCCTCTGGGTCTCTTTCCCAGGGAGAAGGGTCCACTTCACCGAGGCGGGGGAGCGGCCGACTGGCCTGCGCCACCGGCTCAAGGACGCCCCACTGCAGTTTCGCCAGGCAAGGTGTCCGGCTTTGTGGCTTGGCCGAACAGTGAAATCCTTAATTTAGGGTCCCTAGGGAAAACAAGTGCGAAGCGATTTCAGGAAATCATGTCATGGTGGAATGGACGGACCTTCAGGACACGCCCAGGCCCATGCCTACCTCTGAGCATGACGAGCCATCCGCTCTCCAAGCCCCCTTCTCCCTCCTCCACCCCAGACTCAGCCTCAGCCTCCCAAGCCCCGGTGGCCCCATCTGAGCTTTGCTTTCGTAAAGACCTGATGTCTTGTGTCCCCTCCCTCCCTGTGACCCCAAGCCTGAGCCAGGCCTCAGGACTCTGTCGGTACCTTCGCTTTCCGCTGGAACCTCACAGACGGCCTCCGTCTGTCCGAGCTCCGCCCCACCCCCTTGTCGTCACCTCGGTGAACCCCGCTGTATGTGTCCGCTTGCCTGGACGGCGGTCACCTCATCACAGCCCACGGGACGCTCCAGGGCACACAACTTCAGACTGTCCAGTCGTGAGCTGCTAGCTACCCCGACGTGCTCTTGAGCAGCACCTCTAAGTTCCCAGCCCCCTTACCGAAACCCCCAGGGGCAAAGCGCCTCAGCCCCACCTTCCACCTCCCACCCCATGGCTAATTGGCCATCACCCCAGCAAGCTCATCTCCTGCCAGAACCACCCCTGTGCTCCAGCCTCCGCCGGACAGGGACACACCAAGCTCCCACCCACTCCCGGGCGCCTTCCAGCACGCGCCATCCCACCATTTGCGCTGTCACGCTGTCCCCGGCTGGCCATTCCACCTTCCTTCCCTTGGCCAATTCTTACTCATCCTGCCAGACTCCATTCGGGTCCCCCCCCTCCTGGGAGCCTTCCCTGACCTCGACTCTACAATAAATTAAAAAGTTAGCCAGACGTGGTATCACGCGCCTGTAGTTCCGGCTCCTCTGAAGGCTGAGCCAGAAGGATCGCCAGAGCCCAGCAGGTCGACACTGGGGTGGTCATGAGTGTGCCACTGCAATCCAGCCTGGGCCACAGAGTGAGACTCCAACCTGTAATCGCAATACTTTGGGAGGCCGAGTTGGGAGGATGGCTTGAGTCTAGGAGTTCAAGATCAGCCTGGGCAACATAGCGAGACCTCATCTCTATAATTACATATATATTTTTTAACTAAATAGAATAAAAATAGAATGAGGATTAGAACTGAGGTTTGCAGCTGAAAGGCAATGGCCGAACAGACAGAACCTGGCTGGCTCTCAGGTCACCGCCCAGGAATGCCCTGCCACGGGGTCCTAGCTGGACCCCAGGGAGATGAAGGAGAAACCAGCTCCCAGTCCCGTCAGAGAAGAGGAACGATTCTGACACCAACCAGCTTGCCCCAGACCCACCCGACTCTTGGCCACGAGGAGACCCTCTGCGGCAGGCAAAGCGGGGCCCAGCAGCCCAAGGCCCGTTTCATGGTTGACAGAGCAGCTTCACATGTAGTTACGGGCGGAACTGTGTTTCGTCCCCACATTCATATGTTGGATGCCTAACCCTCAGGACCTCAGCATGTGATCGTGTTTGGAGACCGAATCTGTAAAGAGGTAATTAAGTTGAAACGAGGCCAGTAGGGTGGCCCCTGGTCCAATCTTCATTGCCTTCATTTATTTATTTATTTTTGAGTTGGAGTCTCACTCTGTCACCCAGACTGGAGTGCCATGGCCGCTCCCGGCCACCGCAGCCTGGACCTGCTGGGCTCCGGCGATCCTTCCGCCTCAGCCTTCCAAGTAGCTGGAACTACAGGCGCGCGCTACCACGCCCGGCTCATTTTTTGATTTATGGTAGAGATGAGGTCTCGCCAAGTTGCCCAGGCGGGTTTCGAACCCGCGGGCTCAGGCCATCCACTCACCTCGGCCTCCCAAAGCGCGGGATGACAGGCTGAGCCACCGAGCCCGGCTGCCTTTATTTTTAAAAAGGGAATTCGGACACAAACACATTCTGTGTCGTATTTCCACCTGCCCAATCGCGAGCCACAGTCCAACCCTGACTTGCTCCTCTAGCGTGGTGCCCGGCCCTTCTGAGATCCCCGTCCCCTTACCAGGAACTCCCAGGAGAAAAGGCGGGAGGGACGACAACCTGAAGGCACAGGGAGAATACGGCCGCCTATGAGCCAAGGAGAAAGGCCGCAGAAGAAAACAAGCATGCCAACACCTCGATCTCCAACCTGCTGTTGAAGCCACCCAACCGGTTGTACATAATATACCCGTTGTGCGTCATATACGTAGCTACTCCGTTCGGTCTTCTCAATAATTCTGGCACACAGGAATTTCACCGACAAGAAACCCAAGAGCCGTCTCCAAGTCTCACAAAGAGTATGTGGGTAGTTTGTGTCTTGAATCTCGGTCTGCCAGTTCCAAGCCCCATATTTCATTCATTCTGTTCATAAGAACGAGCGGATCAAGCACGGTGGCTCGTGCTTGTAATCCCAGCACTTTGGGAGGCCAAGGTGGGAGGATTGATCACTCGAGCCAAGGAGTCGGAAACTAGTCTGGCCAACACAGCCAGACCTTATCTTTAAAAAAAAAAATTTTAGCCGGGCTCGGTGGCTCAGCCTGTAATCCCGCGCCTTTGGGAGGCTGAGGTGAGTGGATTGCCTGAGCCCGTGGGTTCGAGACCCGCCTAGGCAGCGAGACCTCATCTCTACAATAAATCAAAAAATCAGCCGGGCGTGGTAGCGCATGCCTGTAATTCCGGCTACTTGGAAGGCTGAGGCGGAAGGATCGCCGGAGCCCAGCAGGTCGAGGCTGCGGTGGCTGGGAGCGTGCCAATGCACTCCAGCCTGGGTGACAGAGTGAGACTACAGCTCAAAAAAAAAAAGAAAAGAAAAAAGCATTGGCAGGTAGTCAGAGAGCAAAAATAGTGCCTCCAGGTAAGCCCTTATTAGCCATGTCTCCAAGGGCCACAAAGACCAGCAAGGAAGAGGGAATATCCCCAACCTGCATTTGGAACCAGAGAGATGAGAGCTGACTGCAGCCCTGGCCCCAGTGCGGCTCATGGGAGGGCTCCCTCCACCTCCTCATTGCTCTGGTGTCAGATGTCCCAGTCATCCTCACACAGCCCTGGGCAGTAAGTAGTTATTATTCCACTTGTACAGATAAGGAAACTGAGGCACAGGGAGCGGTAAATAGTGTGTCCAAGGCCACCCAACAAGTCCACAGTCAGCCTTTGGTTACATGGTCAGACTGACTTGAAGCTCACCGCGGACTCCCCGGGGTCTTGACCCACGGCTGGTGGTCTCTCCCTTGGGGGCCGTGTCTCCCTGGGCATCCGCCCCTTGGCTGCTGAGGGTAACTGCGCAAGACCGGGGGGGAGCTGGCAGACAGGGCCCGGGTCTTAGGAGGGAGTTGGATCCAGCTAGATCCGCACAGTCCGCAGCAAGGAGCCAAGTCTCACAAGATGAAACATGACCAGGCGAACGTGGAGTCGTGCACTGCGGCCCCCAAATCCAGCAGACGAGCCCCAGATGGGGCGGAGAGGTTCCCGCCAACAAAAAGTTCAGCCTGAGTCAACGGTGTGAGTCGCGGCCACCGGAACGCAAAGGCCATCTCATCTCGGGGCTGCCTCACTAGCAAAGCAGCATTGGGAACGAGTCTGGCTCCCTCCCCGTCCTCAGCCCACAGATGGTGAGTTCTGGGAAGGGCCACTCAGGCCCCCTGCAGTCAAGAGCTTTCTGCCCCAACTGCAGGAAGTGCTGTCCGTTGCCCCGTGCCACCCACCCAAGGCCCACCTCCTCCTGGGGCAACCCATGCCCAGTCATGGATGAGGGCGGTTGAAAGGCCCGGCCACACCAGGGACAGCCCTGAAGGCCCGTGCAGCTGCAGAGTTTCCCGTGGGGTCTGTGGCAGCTGTTTCGGCCTGCGTCATGGCCTGTCTCCTTCTGATCCCCCCAACCCCATCGTCTCCCTTCCCCAGGCATCCGTCCTAGAAGCCATTCCTAATAAACACCCTCCGTGGTAGACCCTGCCTCAGAACCTGCTTCCTGGGGACCCAACCTGGCATCTGCCATGAGCCCCAGCAGCCGAGGAGAGAAATTGTCACCCAGTGCCCTGGGAGAAGACGCCGGAGGCCACTGCCCCAGGGGCAGGAGATGACAGAGCTGGGAGGGAAGGAATGCTGACCCCAGACCCTGAGCTCCCACAGAAAGGAGACACATCAGAGCTGAGATCTGGCCAGGTGTGGGGGAGAACCCTCAGATTCAGAGCTGCCCTCTCCAGCTGGGCAGGTAAGGACTGCTGGGAATGGGGCCTTCAGAGGGATCGAGCAGATATAAGCTGAGGGCTGCGGCCAGGCCAGAACATGCTACCGGGAGGCAGACTTCCTCCGTGCTCCCAGGAAGAACTAGCTCTGGGTGCAGTGAGCTGCCCACGGTGGTTGCAGGCGGGACACCACACGATGGGGGTGGAAGGAAGGTGAAGGGACACGGCGGTCCTGGAGGAGCTTGGAGGCTCGCTCTATTGAAAAAGAGGTGAAAGCCGGGCTCGGTGGCTCAGCCTGTGATCCCATGCCTTGGGAGGCTTAGGTGAGTGGATGGCCTGAGCCCGCGGGTTCGAGACCCGCCTGGGCAACGTGGTGAGACCTCATCTCTACGATAAATCAAAAAATCAGCCGGGCGTGGTCGCGCACGCCTGTAGTTCCAGCTAACTCGGAAGGCTGAGGCGGAAGGATCGCCGGAGCCCAGCAGGTCGAGGCTGCGGTGGCCGGGAGTGGAGTGAGACTCCAACTCAAAAAAAAAAAAGGAAAAAGAGGTGAAAACGTGTTTGGTTTTTGTTTTTTTTTTTTGAGTTGGAGTCTCACTCAGTCGCCCAGACTGGAGTGCAGTGGCCACTCCCGGCCATCGCAGCCTCGCCTGCTGGGCTCCGGCGACCCTTTCGCCTCAGCCTTCTGAGTAGCCGGAATTACAGGCATGCGCTGCCACGCCCGGCTGATTCTTTGATTTATTGTAGAGATGAGATCTCGCTGCCCAGGCGGGTCTCGAACCCGCAGGTTCAGGCAATCCCCTCACCTCAGCCTCCCAAAGGCACGGGATTACAGGCTGAGCCACCGAGCCCAGCCGTGTTCGGTTTTTAAAGGAGAAGGGACCCCAGACAGAGTGGGGGCAGGATGGAGGAGCAGAAGCTGGAGGCTGAGCCCCAGAAGAGGGGGACACGGTCCAAATCGGGGCACCTCTCCCAGCGAAGCGAGTGTCTCTGTGGCTGCTGGTCTGCCCGTCGCTCACCCACCTGGACACCCGCAGCGAGTGGCGGTCTTGTCCACAGGGGGATCACTGAGTGTGTGTAACCCCGAGGCCCGATCGGTTTTTAGGGCACAGAACTCAGCAGGAGTTTTCGGCTAGTGGGTCGCTGTGCCTGTGTTTCCTACAAGAGTTTTTACTGGAACCGTCCGTCTGGAGGCACTGCGGGGGAGGAATGTAAGCAAAGTTCAGGGCGCTGATTTCTAGAGGAAAAGGAGGGTCTGACCCACCCCCGGGCCCCACAGCAACTGACCCAAGCTTTTTCCAAAAACACAAAGGCACCGAGGCCAGGCACCATGGCCTGCGGGTGAAGGGTATGTGTGGATTCGCGTGGGGAGGAGGGAGACGTACTGGAGGGAGCCCCGCTGGGCCGGGCCTCTCCTCTCATGTCCTCCCACCTCATTATGCGCATCCATCATCCAGCACCTTCCATGGTAGGGAACTCCAGAGGCCTGCCCTTGGGAGAGCCTTACGGCCCACAGGCTGGGGAGGGCTGCTGGGGAGGGCTGCCGGGCCGCTGATGGACTGAATTTCCCCGCTGATGGACTGAATTTCCCGTTCGAAGAGGTCCCTGAGGGAGCATGTGATTTGGTGGAGCAGACCCTGCAGTTTTGAGCAAGACAAGTGACGACTCTCTCAGCTACTCCCTAAATAGGCATTTCAGAGAGGACGAGCCGTGGGGAGATGGTGTCGTAAGCTTTCCATGGTAGGATCTGCACTTAGTGAGGATTGCATTTAGGGAGGACCACCCTGGGAGGACCAACACTTAGGGAGGACCAACACTTAGGGAGGACCAACACTTAGGGAGGACCACATGGGGGAGGATCAGCACTGGGGGGGAATCGCATGAGGGAAGATCAGTATTGAGGAAGACCCACCAATGGTCTTCAGCGTCCACCACAGGCCACGATGCCTTTGGCCAGTGAATGACTTCTGCAGAAACTGGGGTTTTCTGAACATCCACGACGAGGGCGGGACCCAGCAGCTATCGTCTGCCTCAAAAGAACCATCTCTCAGCCGGGCTCGGTGGCTCAGCCTGTCATCCCGCGCTTTGGGAGGCTGAGGTGAGTGGATCGCCTGAGCCCGCGGGTTCGAGACCCGCCTGGGCAGCGAGACCTCATCTCTACAATAAATCAAAAAATCAGCCGGGCGTGGTAGCGCATGCCTGTAATTCCGGCTACTCGGAAGGCTGAGGCGGAAGGATCGCCGGAGCCCAGCAGGTCGAGGCTGCGGTGGCCGGGATCGGCCACTGCACTCCAGTCTGGGCGACAGGGTGAGATTCCAACTCAAAAAAAGAAAAGAAAAGAACCATCTCGCGCTGGGCTTGGTGGCTCAGCCTGTAATCCCGTGCCTTGGGAGGCTGAGGTGAGTGGATTGCCTGAGCCCGCAGGTTCGAGACCCGCCTGGGCAACGTGGCGAGACCTCATCTCTATAATAAATCAAAAAATCAGCCGGGCGTGGTAGCACACAGCTGTAGTTCCAACTACTTGGAAGGCTGAGGTGGAAGGATCGCCGTTGCCCAGCAGGTCGAGGCTGCAGGGGCCGGGAGCGGCCACTGCACTCCAGTCTGGGTGACAGAGTGAGACTCTGACTCAAAAAAAAACAAAACAAAAAAGAACCATCTCTCAAGCCACCAAGGGACTCGGACTCTCTGTGGGCGGGCCCAGAAATATGCATCTGAGACAGCTACCCTGGCGAAGCTGACGCCCACCTAAGTGAGGTAAGTGGCCCGGTCCACTCTGCAGGAGTTGGAAGAAAAAGCTGCAGTCGGAGGAACTAACGCACACTGGGCACTGACTGTGAGCCAGGCACTGGGTCGAGCTCCTGACACGTCTTCCTCCTGTGATCTCCATAAAAACCTGCAGTGTAAGAACGGCTGAGGATCCCTGTTTTACAGATGAAGACACTAGAGAGGCTAAGTTCCCCCACAAAAGAAATGTGTGCCCAGCGAGACAGCTGATCCCATTCAGGCGCGAGCGCCTACTTCCTCAAAGGCCACACTTTGACAGCGCTGAGAATCCCACATTCTCCCCCACCTCTGTGTCCAGAGACAGAGAGAGTCTGACAGGCCCGGCTCCTCTGTCCACGCCAGGCCTGGCTGCTTTGGGTCACACGCTCACCCCTGTTCCCTCAGCTGTGGAGAGGGTCACATGGAACAAAACCGGCAGCCTAGGACTCTCCCAGCAGTCACTGGGGGTCTGTGTCCTTTCGAACCCACTCTAATGGAGGCAGGTACATGACTGACCTCTCAGATGTGACGCCTGAATCCCCAGCCGTTGTCTCTTCCTCCTCCCTCCTCACTAACAGATCCCTGGTTTTTTTCAGACTCTGGATATTGGAAAGTTCAAGAAAAGCGGGCAAGATCATAATCTCCTTGGTCGAAGCGTGGGTATGTCCACTCAGCTCTGTCAATGATGAGTAAGAAGTCGGCCAAGGAGCTTCTGAAAAGAACCATCCTCCGTGGGTAAGGGGAGTGCAGAAGAGAAGCTGTGTCCTTACTTATGGACCTAGTTGTGTGGGGGTGTGATGCCCAGAGCTGTGACATTTTAGACCCACGAGGGAAGGCAGCCTGGGGAAGCCAGAGCCAGAGGCAGGGTCCTTCATTATGCAACGCAGCTCAATTAGCCAACTCTGGAGCCACTCACTTCTTAATATGTGAAATATCGAATGACCTTGTTGTTTAAGCCTAATTTATCAGCAGGGTTTTTACAACGTGCATCTGAAAGCATCTCGCAAACTCTCTGCTGTCAAATGTACTATCAAGGTATGAGAATGTGAGACCAGGAGGTCTAGTTTGTGTCCTGGTGACGATAGTTACCCCCCGTGTGTGCCTGGGCAAGTCTCAGCTTCAGAGCCTGTTTCCCTCATCTGCAAAATGACCAGCCGGGCGGGGGTGGCTCAGCCTGTAATCCCGCGCTTTGGGAGGCCGAGGTGAGTGGATTGCCTGAGCCCGCAGGTTCGAGACTCGCCTGGGCAACTTGGCGAGACCTCATCTCTACAATAAATCAAAAAATCAGCCGGGCATGGTAGCACGTGCCCGTAATTCTGGCTACTCGGAAGGCTGAGGTGGAAGGATCACCGGAGCCCAGTGAGCCGAGGCTGCGGTGGCCGGGAGCGGCCACTGCACTCCAGTCTGGGCGATGGAGTGAGACTCCTACTCAAAAAAAAAGAGAAATGACTACTAACCTTCCCAGAGCTGCCAGAAGTCCCAAGGGCAATAACATCTGTATGAACGTCCTTTGTGGACTGCAAACTTCCAGGCACATAGTAGGCATTATTATTCAACTATAAAAAATTGTATTTTATCATGGAAATATCGTCACAATCCTAAAGTAGCTCAATCTTTTCCTGAGCAAAAGTAGACCAGGGTCAAGTGCGGTGGTTCACACCTGCAGTCTCAGCACCTTGAGAGGCTGACGCGAGAGAACTGCCTGAACCCAGGTGTTTGAGACCAGCCTGGGCAACTTGGTGAGACTTCGCCTCTACAATAAATCAAAAAATCAGCTAGGTGTAGTGGTATGTGCCTGTGGTTCCAGCTACTTGGAAGGCTGAGGCGGAAGGATCGCCTGAGCCCAGCGAGTAGAGGCTGTGGTAGCTGTGGTCATGCCGCTGCCCTGCAGCCTGGGCGACAGAGCCCTGTCTATAAAAAAAACAAACCAGGCAGGGTGGGGTGGCTCACACCTATAATCCCAGCACTTTGGGAAGCCGAGGTGAGAGAATTGCCTGAGCCCCCAGGTTCAAGACCAGCCGGGCTTGGTGGCTCAGCCTGTAATCCCGCGCCTTTGGGAGGCTGAGGTGAGTGGATTGCCTGAGCCCGCGGGTTCGAGACCCGCCTGGCAGCGAGACCTCATCTCTACAATAAATCAAAAAATCAGCCGGGCGTGGTAGCGCGCGCCTGTAATTCCGGCTACTCGGAAGGCTGAGGCGGAAGGATCGCCAGAGCTCAGCAGGTCGAGGCTGCGGTGGCCAGGAGCGGCCACTGCCCTCCAGTCTGGGTGACAGAGTGAGACTCCAACTCAAAAATAAAATAAAAATAAAAAATAAATAAATTTTAAAATTAGCCAGGCATGGCGGTACACGCCTGTGGTTCCAGCTACTTGGAAGGCTGAGGCAGAAGGATCGCCTGAGCTCAGGAGGTCTAGGCTGCAGTAGCTGTGGTCATGCCTCTGCACTGCAGCTTGGGCAACAGAGTGAGACTGTGACTCAAAAAAGAGGGAGAGGGAGAGACTGGGATCTTTTTACCCTTTTGGTCTCTGTGCTATTGTTTCCACTAGATGACCTCCGTGGACAGCCGCAGAGACAGCGCCTGCGTCCGTGAGGGCCAGAGCGTTCCAGCTGAGCCCTCGGCTTGAGGTTTCAGCTCCTTGGGATGCAAGCAGCTCCCTTCCATAAACTTCACCATGGCTGCCCCCTGACTCCCACGCCCCATGGCTCCCACCCCTGGGTGCCATCTGGATGGTGTGGGCCAGAGGGCATCACTCACCGATCCCCCAAATGTTCACGGAGGCTCTGCCGCACGCAAGGCCACAGACTAGCTGTGTGGGCCACTGCGATGCCCTCACACACCCCAGAAGGGTGGCCGGGGCCCAGGCCCTGGGTGAACAAGCTGAGCCGGGCACCATCTCAGCTCCATTCTGCCTGGCAGAACAGGCTTCACTGGGCATGACCCTCAGTTGCCACATCTGAAGAACGGAAATGGGAGTATGCCACCGGGCAACGCCTTCGGGTCCTCTCCCACTGTAGGAGCCTTTCTGTCCTCTCAATAAATCCTGCTTTCCAAAAAAAAAAAAAGAGTATGCCACTCGAAATTTTTTTTTTTTTTTTTTTAAGTAGGAGTCTCACTCTGTCACCCAGGCTGGAGGGCAGTGGCACACTCCCGGCCACCGCAGCCTCAACCTGCTGGACTCCGGCGATCCTTCCGCCTCAGCCTTCCCAGTAGCCAGAACTACAGGCACGTGCTACCATGCCCGGCTAATTTTTGATTTACTGTAGAGATGAGGTCTTGCCAAGTCGCCCAGGTGGGTCTTAAACCCACGGGCTCAGGCAATCCTCTAGCCTCGGCCTCCCAAAGTACTGGGATAACAGGCTGAGCCACCGAGCCCGGCCGTCACCTGAAAATTAACAAAAGTAAATGAATGTGCAAGTTGTTTGTACCTCATAAAGGGTTCCTGGTAGTTACTATTGTGGTTATTCCTGCTAAGGAGGAAGTTGCCAACTCTAGAATGTTCCCCTAGGAGCCTGGTCCCTTGAAACCGAGAGTGCCAGGCTCAGCGGCACCACTTCAGGGAGAGGAATGCTTCCCTGCAAAGGAGGGGACACACAGAAAGACCACCACTCCTAAGTGCCCACAGCTGCACCTGTGCCCAAAGCATCTCCCACTCTGTGAAGTAAAGACGGATTTTGTTTCGGTCTATTGTTTCACAACGGCATCTCGCTGTGGACTCAGATGGAGAATTATGAAGACTTTGCACTGCAAGGGGCCCTGGAAAGATGCTTTTGCCTCAACCCCCTCTTTACAGGTGTGAAAACTGAGACCCAGAGAAGGAGAAGAATCGTAAGCGGGTGACAGAGCCAGGATAAAGGCTAGGATGCCTGTTTTTAATTTTCTCCCATCCTCCTGCAATCAGCGGGGAGACCGGCTCCCAGTGCACACTAGAGAAAAAAAAAACCCTGATAAGAATCTGAGGAATGTGACTGCTGAAAGGGACTGCCTGTGGAATTTGGCATTTGATACCCACGCAGCGAGCATCACACACACACACATCACAGCCCAGTGCGTCACACACACACACATCACAGCCCAGTGCGTCTCTCGGCTGGCCGGGAGGACACCTTCGGGCACCAAGTCCAGGTCCCAAAGACCCCCTGCCACACACAGCTGTCTTGGCGTCCCTAAGGAATTCCTCAATTCCCCTGCGAGGCCAGGCCTGGGGGACTCTGAAGCAACTCAGAATCCGGGGGTGGGAGGGCAAGGGGTGAGATGGATCCTGCTGGCTGTGAAGGTTGCCTTGGGTTTGGGATCCAGACTTGACCTTTTTTTTCTACCTCTCGGAGGTGGGAACCCTCAGTGGCATTGCATGAAACCCCTAGCAGTTCGGGACCCGCCTGGGCAGGCGAGACCTCATCTCTACAGTAAAATAAAAAAATTAGCCGGGCATGGTAGCGCGCGCCTGTAATTCCGGCTACTCGGAAGGCTGAGGCGGAAGGATCGCCGGAGCCCAGCGGGTCGAGGCTGCGGTGGCCGGGAGCGGCCACTGCCCTCCAGTCTGGGTGACGGAGGGAGACTCCAACTAAAAAAAAAAAAAGAACCCCCTAGCAGGTTCTTCAACACCCCTGGCTACTGCAGCTTTCCTCTGAAGACGATGGTGGGGTCCTGGGAAGGGGCTCATCTGTGGAACCTCTGTGTGACCTTGTGCTGGCGTCCATCCCTAAACAGGCGCCGCCTCTTCCTCTTTCCTCTCCAGCCTCTCCTCTCCCCCTTCCCCCCTGTTTCTCCCATACCTCACCAGGCACCCTCTTCCTCTCTTTCTTCCCCCTCGTCCTCCTCTTCCTCCCCCTCCCCTTTGTCCCCCTCCTGGCCATGTTAGAGCCGGAAGCAGCTCAGAGACCATCCAGCTGACATCATCACACTGTCCTCATCGGCGGTAGGAGGGCCAGAGTGATGCAGCCTCTCACCCACAAGTCAGACAGTTGGGAAACCAGACAGGCCAAGCAGATCTCCTTGGCGTGTTCCCCAGCCCTCTGGGGGCAGATTTCCACCGTTCGTGGGATTGGGGTGTCAGAGAAAGCCTCAGTCTCACCCCCCCGCCCCCCACCCCAGGCAGGCAGATCTGCAAACACCCAGCATCGTGGTGCCAGCCCCAGGTCTGCAAAATCACCCCCAAGCCAGGGACTCGGTGACAACCTCCAGCCACACAGAGCCGCCTGTGTGGCGCGCACGTGCAGACACACTGCTGTCCTCCTGCCCCGTCTAACGGTGGCCTTCGGAGGGCAGACTCCCCGAGCTCGCAAATCCCCAGCCCCTGGCTCAGGTTTAGCACAGGGCACACACCAGGGAGTATTTGCTGAGTGAAAACGAATGAGGAAGGGAGGGGTGGACTGAGGTCTGGAAGGGACAAAGCCCACGGCCAGCACCACCCGCTGAAGGTCTCTGTGGCGGAGCCCTGCTGGCCCTCTGCTGGCTGTCTCCATGTCCCGGCCGGCCCCGACCCGGGCTGAGCTGTGCCGCCCCTTCCCCACAGGCCTTCAGACCACAGTCAAGCATGCCCACTCCCCTGCCTCCCTGGGGGCCGCCTGCTCACCCTTCGTACTCAAGTGGCTTCTGCTCTCTCAAATCTCTGCCGTCCGCTTTGGACAGGCGTGACCCCCTCCTCCATTCGGTCCCCCCAGTTCCGCCCACGGCGCTCACAGCCACTGCAACACCCGGGGCATGACCTGGGCGCAGAAAGCAACCCAACGTGTATCTCTGTGTCTGGCATTAAGTGGGTGATGAGCAGATGTCTGGGAAGGGAGGGAGGAACAGAGAAAGCAATGGGGGAGGGGCGGCAGTGGAAGAATTAGCTCCACATACGTTGTGTCTCGGAAGAAACACCTTTACGACGCTTACATTCGGTTTCCAACGTATTTTACTGTCAGAGTACCTCCCATGATATTCTGAATGAGAATGAGAGAGGATTCTTTTTTTTTTTTTTGAGTCGGAGTCTCACTCTGTCACCCAGACTGGAGTGCAGCGGCCGCTCCCGGCCACCGCAGCCTCGACCTGCTGGGCTCCGGCGATCCTCCCGCCTCAGCCTCCCGAGTAGCCGGAATTACAGGCGCGTGCTACCACGCCCGGCTGATTTTTTGATTTGTTGTAGAGATGAGTTCTCGCTGCCCAGGCGGGTCTCGAACCCGCGGGCTCAGGCAATCCACTCACCTCAGCCTCCCAAAGGCACGGGATTACAGGCTGAGCCACCGAGCCCGGCTGAGAGAGGATTCTTTATAGCCATGTTTACTTTACCCACATTTGAGACGATACATAGGCACAAGAGAGGGAAAGCCCCAGGTACCCCATGCAGGCATATTTGGGAAGACCTGTGGCTCTTTCCCGGCCATCCCGGGGCCGCCTGTCACCCAGCAAGCACCCAAAGCTGCCAGGGCAGAGGGAACAGTATCAGACATCGACCAGGTGAGACAAGAGAGAGCTAGAAAATGTTTCGGCAGCCGGGCTCGGTGGCTCAGCCTGTAATCCCGCGCCTTTGGGAGGCTGAGGTGAGTGGACTGCCTGAGCCCACGGGTTCAAGACCCGCGCTCCCTCTCAAGCTAGAGCTCAAGTCCTCACTGCTGGGATTGAAAAGCAACCAATCAGAACAGCAACAACTCACAGCTAATGCTAGCCAATCGGCTTGGACTTTAGGGCTCTATAAGCACCAGGTTTGGGGCCCCAGATGGGCCATCCCTTCGGACCCCCTCCCGCTGTGGGAGCTTTTCTGTCCTGGATACATCCTGCTTTGTCACTTTCCGGCCATGTCCCTCATTCTTCCTGGGCATGAGACAAGAACCTCGACCCTGAAGAGCCGCAGGAGATCGTGGGGGTTGAAAAGCCGTGCACCCCAGAGGCTGGCTTGCCAGCTGCTGGAGCCGGCTGAACCAGGAGAGCTGCCGGAGAAGGCGAGACTTCGAAGCTGAGACCCCCAGGGGGCTAGATTTTGCCAGCCCACCGAACCTGCAACACTCTCAGGGCTTGGCCTGCCAGCCCATTAGGGCCAACACCCTGGGGGCTAGGCTTGCCAGCTCCCTGCCACCCAATGGCAACACTCAGGGCTTGGCGTGCCAGCCCATTCGAGCTGACACTTGCGTGGCTAGGCTGACCAGTCCCTCCACGGCCCTCTCTGGGGCTTGGCTGGCCGACCCCTTGAGCTGACACCCTCAAAGCCCGGGCTGACCTGAAAAATCCGCATCACAGGGGCCTCTGCCTCTCCTTCCTCACTCCACTCCCCTCACCGGTGAAGCAGGTGTGGCCGGAGACATCTTGGATGAGTTGTTTAATCTGCCTACACCTCAATCCCTGTGTATACAATTGAGGACAGAACTACCTCAGGGTTGCTGTGAGGGCTTGGTGATTCAATCCGGTAAGGTGCTAGAATGACGGTGGGCGCTGGGCACATGCTCAGGAAACGCCATTTCATTTTATCGACATTCATTTAACCACACCCCAAGCTCACATTTAGGAATTGGGGGAATGGGAGATCCGAAAGTCGGTTGTCCAGAAGTACGCCCTTATCTGTGGTCTCAGTTTCCGAGGCTTCAGCGACCCGGTGTCAATGGAGGTCCAGAAATATCAGATAGAAAACTCCAGACATGAACAGTTCACGAGTTTTTGACTGCACTCTCTTCTGAGTAGCGTGATTAAATCTCACGCTGTCCTGCTCCGTCCCACCCAGGATGTGACGCCTCCCTTTGTCCCGAATCTCCACGTTGCCTGTCCACTAGTCATTTCATGGCCGTCTCGGTTATCAGGTCACCCATCTCAGTATTGCTGGGCTTGTGTTCAGGTCGTCCTTCCTGTATTTAATAATGGCCCCAAAGCACAAGAGTAGGGATGCCGGCAAGTTGGGTGTGCCAGAGAGAGCCGTAAAGTGCTTCCTTCGAGCAAAAAGGTGGAAGTTCTCAACTTGAAAAGGAAAAAAATTGCATGCTGAGCTTTCTAAGCTCTACAGTAAGAATAATCTTCCAGCTGGGGGTGGTGGCTCACTTCTGTAATTCCAGCACTTTGGGAGGCCAAGGCAGGAGGATTGCTTGAGCTCAGGAGTTTGAGACCAGCCTGGGCAACATAGTGAGACCCTGTTCTCTACAAAAGAAAAATAAAAAACGGGCCAGGCTCAGTGGCTCGGCCTGTCATTCCAGCACTTTGGGAGGCCGAGGCAAGAGGATTGCCTGAGCCCGCGGATTTGAGACCAGCCTGGGCCACTTGGCAAGACCTCATCTCTACAATAAATCAAAAATAAGTCACGTGTGGTAGCGCACGCCTGTGGTTCCAGCTACTTGGAAAGCTGAGGTGGAAGGATCGCCAGAGCCCAACAGGTCGACCCGGGGGTGGCCGTAAGTGTGCCACTGCACTCCGGCCTGGGCGACGGAGTGAGACTCCAACTCAAAATAAATAAAGATAAAAAACGAACCAAAAAATGAGTCGGGCTTGATGGCACATACCTGTAGTCCTAGCTAGTTGGGAGGCTGAGATGGAAGGATCCCTGAGCCCAGGAGACTGAGGCTGCAGTGAGCTGTGATTGTTCCACCCTACTCCTGCCTGGGTGACGGAGTGAGACCCCGACTCAAAAAGAAAAAGAAAAAAGAACGAATCTTCTCCCTGTGAAAATGTTACATTGGTATCATTGCTCTATTTTATTTTATTTATTTATTTTTGAGTTGGAGTCCCACTCTGTCGCCCAGGCTGGAGTGCAGGGGCTGCAGCCTCGACCTGCTGGGCTCCGGCGATCCTTCCGCCTCAGCCTTCCTTCCGAGTAGCTGGAACTACAGGCGCGCACTACCACGTCCGGCTAATTTTTTTGATTTATTGTAGAGATGAGGTCTCGCCAAGTTGCCCAGGCGGGTCTTGAACCCGCAGGCTCAGCCAATTCGCTCACCTCAGCCTCCCAAAGCGCAGGATTACAGGCTGAGCCACCGAGCCCGGCTTACTGTTTTACTGCTGTTATTCTCTTGCTGTGCTTAGTTTATAAATTAAACTGTATCCCAAGGATGTTACATGTAGGAAGAAACACAGTGTCTGCAGGGTTCATTCAGGACTATCAGGGCTTCAGGTATCCACTGGGGGTCTTGGAACACAACTCCAAGGATAAGAGGCGACGCTGTATTCTGTTAACTCTACACACACGATGTTATCTCTGATCTCGAAGGACCATCCTGACCCAGGAGGAGACCTTCAGAGCTCCGCCCACACCCAGGAGCTCCCTTCACACCGGGGTAAGCATCTCATGCCCACCTCCCCAGGACTGAAGTCCCCTACACCCACCCCTCATCCTTCCCCCGTCTCCACTCTAGCGAGTCTAATCAGACTGAGAACCCTACCCGCTGCTCTGGGGAGTGGCAATAATTGGGGAAGGGGCTGAACCTCTTCCCAAGGCACAGACGAGGAGAAAGGGCTGAGGGCTGAATACCACAAATGCCAGTCTCTGGTTCACACAAGCTCACCGTGAAAGGCAGCTGCTGCTACGGTGATTAGCGCCATGACTGCTCGTCAGGAGGGAGAAATCCCACACCCTGGAGGCTGGCTGCTTGGGTCCTCTCTGCCCCGCTGACCTGGGGCCACGGACAGCAGGATGTTGTCCGTGAAGACGATGTGTGGGTTTGGCCACCCTGGCCCCAATAAGAGGCACCATAAGTTGGACTCGGTTGCCGAGGGAGCTCAGGAGTCTGTGCTTCTGCCCTCTATGGGGAAAAAATCACGGGCTGTGAGTCAGGAATCTGGGGACCCATCCCAGTTCTGCCTGTGGCTCCCCGGGTGATTTTGGCTAAGTACCCCAGTTCTCAACCTCCTCACTCAAAAACGATGGTTCTCTCTTTGGAAGACAGTGTGGCGATTTCTGAAAGAACTAGAAACTGCCCTTCCATATGACCCAGCAATTCCCTTACTGGGAATATACCCAGAGGAATGGAAATCATTCTACCAAAAAGATACCTGCACACGCATATTTGTTGCAGCTCTACTCACAATAGCAAAAACATGGAACCAACCATGCTGCCCATCGAAGCCGGAATGGATTAAAAAAATGTGGTATATATACACAATGGAATATCATGCAGCCATAAAGAAGGACAAACATATGGACTTTGTGGCAACCTGGATGAATTTAGAGTCTATTCTACACAATGATCTATCACAGAAACAAAGAACAGAGCACCATATGTTCTCACTCAGAAGTGGACCTTGAACAATTATCATAAAACCATGAGAAAGGGACTGGCAGTAGTAGAAAACTGCCGGGGGGTGAGGGGGTGGGATTGGCAGTTGAGAGAAACTGCCAGGGGCGGGAGGGGCACACCTCATCAACAAGAGTACCTGGATCGTGAACATTTGCATACCTCACCCTGAATTGTACCCCACATCTTTAAAGTAAAAAAATAATAATAATAACAATTTTAAATTAATAAATAAAACAGGCCCAAAAGGTTGGGGGGGAAAAAGACAAAAAAATGATGGCTCTCTAGCTCATATTCACCAATAGACTGTAAGGTGAATATGGTGGAAAATAGCCCAAAGGTCCACAAAAGGTGGATGAAAAGGTACGGAGTTCCTGCAACGGAATACTACACATCAGTGAAAAAGAACAAGCCACTACCACAACATCCGTGAGTCTCGCAGAGATAATGTCGAGTGAAAGAAGCCGGATCCCAAGAGCACATACGGGACAATTCTCCTTACATGGCCTCCAAGACCAGGCAAAGCTACTCTATGGTGATGAAATCGGACTCGTGGTTACCTCTGGAGGATGCTGCCTGGGCACCCTGGAGCCTTCGGGGTGCCAGACACGCCCTCTCCCTGGGTTTGAAAGGTGGTCTACGTGAGTGTGCACTTCAGTGGAGACTTATCGAGCTATGCACTTCAGATTTGCACTTTACTGCATTTATG
This sequence comes from Cephalopachus bancanus, assembly GCA_027257055.1. Lineage (NCBI taxonomy): Eukaryota > Metazoa > Chordata > Mammalia > Primates > Tarsiidae > Cephalopachus > Cephalopachus bancanus. The sequence goes on along the minus strand of JAPVLO010000453.1, from coordinate 38,482 downwards.
TTTTTTAAAAAAAATAGTTAGAGCCGGGCTCGGTGGCTCAGCCTGTCATCCCACGCCTTTGGGAGGATGAGGTGAGTGGATTGCCTGAGTCCGCGGGTTCGAGACCCGCCTGGGCAACTTGACGAGACCTCATCTCTACAATAAATCAAAAAATCAGCCGGGCGTGGTAGCGCATGCCTGTAATTCCGGCTACTCGGAAGGCTGAGGCGGAAGGATCGCCGGAGCCCAGCGGGTCGAGGCTGCGGTGGCCGGGAGCGGCCGCTGCGCTCCACTCTGGGCGACCGAGTGAGACTCCAACTCAAAAAAAAAAAAAAATAGTTTTAAAAAAAACAAGATAGGGCAACTCTAAGCCATTTGCTCCATTAACTTGTTAAGCCCTTTCTAGGCACCAGACTCGGAGATGGCCACTGGAGGACAGGGCCGCAAAGGAGACCTGCGATCTGATGGCAGGACGCAGACAACACAAAGAACACAGAAACATGACACTGGCAACAAGAGCCGGCAAGGACTTTCGGAGGCGACTGGCTCTGCTGGGGAGGGACGGGAAGGTCCCTAGCCCTCCCCTCAAGCCCTCCCTCCATGCTTCCCCTTCCCCTTGCAGCCCCGTCACCCAGCCACACCCAGGCCTGGGCTGCCCTGGGAGCACATCCACAAATGTGGAGCCCCGCTTCTGCTACCCTCCATGTCTGTTCTGCCACGTCAAACCCCGGTCCTCACGCCCGGAATGACATCCTCCTCCAGGGAGTCACGGTCCTCTCCAGAAGAGTCCACACCCCGGGCTCGCTCCGGCCTGCTGGCCTCCCGGCCCCTCCCCTCCACCAACTGCTCTTCCGTTTCCAGCCTGGGGTCCCTTCTCTGTCCTGTCTTTGGCCTCTGGGTGTGGTGATCCTTCTCCTCCATCCTCTGGCTCCTAAGCCTCCTCCTCTCGACGCTCTGAGCTCCACCAGCTCACGGCTGGCTTCTTCCTTCTAGACGGGGAGGGCCCCGGCCCCATGAGCCCTCCTTCCTGCCTCTTCTCTGGACCTCTACCTGGAAGACCCTGGACATCTCCCCAGCCACGCCTTCTGCCTGCTGTGGTGCAAACTCAGTGTCCCTGGCATCAACGGGGCGTCCCCTCCCGGGGCCCAAGGCAAACAGCGCCATTCCCCACACCTCCTCTCTACCCTTGACCAGCGGCCACTCTCTCTGCCCTCCCTCCCTCACACCCAGCTGGCCACTGCCTCCCCCGCTGGTGTCTGCTACCCTCAGTCCAGGCCTCACAGTCTCCCCCAGGACATGCCAAACCCTGCTTTTCCAGGTCCCGCCACCGCGGCTCTGGAATTGTCAAAGGAGCATCTCTGTGGGGTGGAGCGGCCAGTCCAGGTGGTAGAAAGCCGGGCCGAGGCTGGACAGCGGGTTGGGACGAGCCCAACGGCAAAAGGCCCTGAATGACATGCTAAAGGATTCAAACCCTGGCCCGAGGCGTGGGAACTACCGGGAGTTTTTGAGCAAGGACCAGACGTGAACAGGGTTGAGTTCCAGAAGGATTTCTCCAGCTGCCCCTCAGTGCGCAATGACCCAGAGACCGAGACTCCCACGGTCCCAGGGCCGCACTCCAGAGAAACCCGGGCTGCCCTTCCGGGTCACAGGCCATTCTTTGGTCCCTTTGTTCTTAGCAATGATTTTTTTTTTTTTTTTTGAGTTGGAGTCTCACTCTGTAGCCCACACTGGAGTGCAGTGGCCGCTCCCGGCCACCGCAGTCTCTACCTGCTGGGCTCCGGCGATCCTTCCTTCCGCCTCAGCCTTCTGAGTAGCCAGAATTACAGGCATGCGCTACCACGCCCGGCTGATTTTTTGATTTATTGTAGAGATGAGGTCTCGCTGCCCAGGCGGGTCTCGAACCAGCGGACTCAGGCAATCCACTCACCTTGGCCTCCCAAAGGCGCGGGATTACAGGCTGAGCCACCGAGCCTGGCTCTTAGCAATGATTAAAGGCAGATGCCCATCAGGTGGAAGGAACCCACCTTCCCCTCGCCTCTCATCTGGTTGCTGCGCCCACGTCTTGCAGGTACCACAAGGCTGACCACAAGAAAGGCCTGAAACCGGCGAAGTGGAATGGCAACTCTCCCCCAGCAACTGGCAGGAAAGTCGCCGTTTCAAGGTCCCGATTTGTTCCAGCAGAGCCATTTCCCTCCAGCCCCCGTGATTAAAGGGCTTTCCCCCTCCCCCAGGAACCCCTGCAGACAGGCCATTCCCACCTACCTCCGCCCCCAGAAAGGGACCGAGGCCGCCAGGGCAGAGGACCCCCTAATGTGGTTCCACTTGTCTGCGGGATTCTCCGAGGGATCAAAACAGAAAATTAAAGCCATCCCAAGCCACAGACGGCTCTGAAGTAGGCCACCCAACGGCCACACATGAAAAAGCTGGCAACTGACATCTTGCAGCTTTCCTAACTAGAAAAGGTTTCTTTTAATCAGTCCTGTGGTGGGATTGCCAGGCTTTGGTTAGAATTCCTTGGGGTACGGTTTTCTCCCCTCCGAAAAGACCTCACAACAGGACATTCGGAGCCCTACGACAGTGAGGTCTGGAAACTGCTTTGTGGGGGACAGAAAGTCCCGTCAACGGCCAAGAAGCCCTGAAGGTCTCCTGCCTTTTGGTCCTCAGAGATTCAGGGTCAGGGCACAGGAACTGAGACCATTCCACAGGTAAGTGAAAAAAGATGGTGATGCAGTGGGGACCGGGTGTACTGGTTTCCTATTGGCTATCCCAACAAATGACCACCGACCAAGTGACTTAAAAGCGACATACGCTTATTTTATTTACTTATTTATTTTGTAGAGACAAGGGCCCTGGTATGTTGCCCAGGCTGGTCTTAAACCCCCGGCCTCAGTCTCCAGAATTGCTGGAATTATAGGTATGAACCACCACACCCGGCCTACCATTATAATTAGGTATCTAGGATGTTCCAGGCGTAAGACAGACTCAGTCTCTGTACGCAAGGAGCTTAGCATCTAACAGGGAACATAGATTTTAAACAAGCAATGGGTTAGATAATTAATTACTGCATTAAAGTCGTGTGCGGTGGTGGCACGTGGCTGCCCTGCCCGTCTGAGGTCTGCGTGGGTCCACATCAGCGAATCGGCAGCTGCTGCACCTCCATCAGCTGTATCTGTGCTTGCTTCTGAGTTAGCAGTGCTCAAATATGGCGCCACGTAGGCGCCCGTGCATTGTTCCCAGCCTCTATGTTTTAACATCTACCCTCGGTGCCTGGGCTGGGCACGCCTTGTTCTGGACAACCTGATCGTCGCTTTGGCTTCCCGTCTACCTCATCACCCCCAGGCCCCCAGGAGGAGGCCAGAGTCCATACCATCAAATACCTCCTTTACCGCGCAGGCCACCGTCCACCCAGTTTCCCCAGGGCCAGGTGCCAGGGGACGGGGGCCAGTCCTTACACCCGGAGCCTGCCGAGATCATTCAAGCCAGCCAGTCCCATGCACTCTGCCTTGCCGTTTCTGCCTGTGGAAACCACAACAAAGGCTGTACCCACATCTGGCTGTCTCCTTCAGCCTCCTGACTGACCCCGTAACTCCCCATGTGGTCCCCGGCCGTACCCTCCTTTTCTCGGGAACTGTGAGTAATAAACATACTTCCGATGGCAACTGTCTCCGGACCTGCCAGCCTTGCTATACCTCAAATTTTCCATGCATACACTAGATGTTGGACAGCCCTGCCACTCCATCCGTCCAAATGCCGCCTCTTATCTGCGCAATATGGATGACACAGGCTAAGAGCACAGGACGTGACGTCAGGAAACCCAGACCCCAGGCCTGCTCAGTCACTCCCCACTGCACAACCTTGGACAAGTCCCTCCTCCGCTCTTAGCCTGTTTCCCCTTGGAGGTAACAAAACCTGCCTCTGAAATAAGGAGCAAATGCAGGCGCACATGGTCTGCCTAAAACCGCAAAGGTTCACAACGTGCAGTTCCAAACCGAACCCTGCAGAATTTCTTTTTTTTTTTTTGAGTTGGAGTCTCACTCGGTCGCCCAGACTGGAGTGCAGTGGCCGCTCCCGGCCACCGCAGCCTCGACCCACTGGGCTCTGACTATCCTTCCACCTTAGCCTTCCAAGTAGCTGGAACTACGGGCGAGCGCTACCACGCCTGGCTAATTTTATTTTTTTGATTTATTGTAGAGATGAGGTCTGGCCAAGTTGCCCAGGCGGGTCTCGAACCCGCGGGCTCAGGCAATCCACTCACCTCAGCCTCCCAAAGGCGCGGATTACAGGCTGAGCCACCGAGCCTGGCAAACCCTGCAGAATTTCAAAGGCCCCCGAAATCGGAGCCCAAGGCAGAGATCACCCCCGCCCCGAGAGTCCTAGAGAAGACCTAGGAGGACTGAACAAGGCCCTCCTTTGCTCCTGAAACGTCCTGGGTCCGGCCACCGCTCTTCCTGGCGCTCACTCAGGACACGCCGGGCCTGGGGGCGGGTCACCGCCGGGGCCCAGGACGAGTGCAGAACTCAGACGACGTCAGGCCCTCAGGAAGAGCAACAGCAACCAGAATCCCCGCCAGGCCCGGGCTTCCAGCAAAACGGGGGTGACCCCAGCCCCCCACACTCCCACACAGCCACGTGTGAACAAACTCTGGAGACCAGAGAGACCCCTGCCTGCCCTAGAGCCGGCTGCCCCAGAGAAGCAAACAAGCCTGTGTTTTTCTTCACCATCTGCTCCAGCTCCAGGCCTGGGGCCCTCCCCATCCCCCTTTCCTTCCGCTGCTCTGTCCCCCGGGGGGCTCCTCTCACCACAGCCAGGCAGCCTGCTGACCTCGGAACAGAAGGCTTTCCTGAACAGGTCAGGCCAGAGGCAGAGGGCACAGGCCAAAGGGGACTTGCTATTGGCCTGTGTCATCCATATTGTGCAGCTAAGAGTCGGTATTTGGACTGATGGAGGGCAGGGTGCCCCCCGAGGAGGGGAAATGCTCTCCTGATAAGGCACAGGGGGAAGAGAGGGGAGCAGAGAATTCTGGGGGGTCTGTGAGGAGCCCGTAGGCAAGACGCCTCTACAGGCAGCAGTCCAGCCCACTCTGCACCCAGCCTCGGAGAAGGGGCTCCCATTCCCTGAGTCCCCGACAGATATTTCCAAGGAAGTTTCTGGGTGTCTCCCTGCTCCCTCCTCTTCAACCCCCTAAGGCTGGTGACCGCTGTGGCTTCCCTAAAAGTTGCCCCAGAAAGCTGGCCTGGTAGGAAAACATGGCGCAGACAAGGACTTCACACCAGACAGGACCCCTTGGAATTCCAAATCTGCTCTGAAGGAGAAGGCCAGTGACTCCCTCTCCCAGAGGAGAATGGATCGGGCACTTGTTAATGTGTTCACGTCTTTGTCACCTAAGTTGTTTACACCTGTGACTGGGCTGAGGTTTGTTGTCTCAAACACCTTGGGTCTTTGCTCCCCGTGGGTGTCTGACCCATAGGAGCTCCTGGACCATGCGGCATTTGCTTCAGGTGACCCCAGGGTTCCTAGCACTCAGTGGTCCCACAGAGAACATTTGGAAGTGTCAAAGTCTGAATTCCCTACACACAGCAGCAGGCTTCCCTACCCTGGGGCTTTTGGAGAAAGGGTCAGTTTTCCATCTTACCCTTCTCTTCTTCCACCCAAGTCTTATTCATGGAACATTTCCTGATTCAGCACAACTAATGATGCAGATTAAAACATCAAATAAAAAATACACAATATTCAAAGGATGGCTAAGTTGGAAAGAAAGGAGAGGCACTCCTAAGAGACCAGAAACTAAGAGAAGGTGTAAATTCATAAGAACAAGCTAACAAATGTCCCAGCCTTGGCTCTAGGGCGGAATTCACGCACACACCACCCTTTTCTCAGAAAGCTACTAGAGGATGTGCTCCATCACAGCGGGGGAGTAAACAAAAAATAGTGGCTATGAAATGCAGGAGAGAGGTGACCCAACACAAGGGAGAGGCTTGGGACAAAGAATAACGTCAGGACGTTGGTGAGGGCAGTCCCAAGACTGTAGATCAAGTTCAGTCAGCCCAGATCCCAGCAGACAGAGGTGCAGGGAGCAACTGCTCCAAGAAGACAAATATCTAACGTGTTAACAGGAGAAACTTGTACAATTGGGGGAAAATTTAAAGATGATTAAGAATAATCCCAGTCGAGCTTGGTGGCTCAGCCTCTCATCCCGCGCTTTGGGAGGCCGAGGTGAGTGGATTGCCTGAGCCCACGGGTTCGAGACCTGCCTGGGCAACTTGGCAAGAACTCATCTGTACAATAAACCAAAAAGTTAGCCAGGCGTGGTAGTGCGTAATTCCAGCTACTTGGAAGGCTGAGGCAGAAGGATCACCGGAGCCCAGCAGGTTGAGGCTGCTGTGGCCGGGAGCGTGTCACTGTCCTCCAGCCTGGGCGACAGAGTGAGACTCCAACTCAAAAAAAAAAAAAAAGAATAATCCCACAGAAAGCTAAGCAAACAAAAACAAGATGGGCAAAAATGGGGGCAGGCAAAGGAAGAACTGAGGACACCCCACATGGCCCAGCTATCACCAGGCACAGGAATGTATTTTCTGAGTATGGAGCTCATCAGAACTGTGGTATAAACGAAGCACACTAGGGAAGGGAGACTACAAGAAACATGTCTGATGGACAGCAGTGCTTGGATGACAGTCCATCCTCGTCTCTCACGGTGGAGATCTGGCACCGAATGCCTAAAGCAGAAAAAAATCAAGGCGGTAGCAAGCACAAAAATTATCAAAAGTTAGAAGAGTTGGGTTGGTTGTCTCTGGAGAGCCGGAGAGATGGAAAAGGGCTACTGATTTTCATTTTATTTTTTTAATTTTTATTTATTTATTTTTTTTGAGTTGGAGTCTCACTGGGTCGCCCAGACAGGAGGGCAGCGGCCGCTCCCGGCCACCGCAGCCTCGACCCGCTGGGCTCCGGCGATCCTTCCGCCTCCGCCTCCCGAGTAGCCGGAACTACAGGCACGCGCTACCACGCCCGGCTGACTTTTTGATTTATTGCAGAGATGAGGTCTCGCTGCCCAGGCGGGTCTCGAACCCGCGGGCTCAGGCCATCCGCTTACCTCAGCCTCCCAAAGGCGCGGGATGACAGGCTGAGCCACCAAGCCCGGCCTGATTTTCATTTTAAACCTTATAAAACCATTTGATTTTTTTGTGTGTGGTTTTTCACCTTTTCTCCCATTTTTTACCTCATAAGGCATCATACCTAATATTTCATTCTTTAAATAATGTACATGTGTGATTTTATAGAAACATTAAAAGGTGATATCATTTTGTTTTTTTTGAGTCGGAGTCTCACTCTGCCTCCCAGGCTGGAGTGCAGTGGCACGTTCACAGCCCCCGCAGCCTCGACCTGCTGGGCTCAGGCGATCCTCGTGCCTTGGCCTCTCAAGTAGCTGGAAATACAGGCACGTGCCACCATGCCCAGCTAATTTTTCTTGATTTACTGTAGAGATAAGGTCTCACTAAGTTGCCCAGGCTGGTCTCAAACTCCTGGACTCAGGCAATCCTCTCACCTCAGCCTCCTAAAGTGCTGGGATTATAGGCATGAGCCACTGCGCCCGGCCTTCAAATTTTTTTTAATTTTTTTATTTTAAGGATGTGGGGTACAATTCAGGGTTAGGTATACAAGTATTCATTATGGAGGTACCCTTGTTGATAAGGTATTCCCCCCCATCCCCCGGCAGTTTCACACTACTGCCATTCCTTTTCTTTTTCTTTCTTTTTTTTTTTTTTTTGAAGCAGGATTTATTAAGAGGACAGAAAAGCTCCCACAGTGGGACAGGACCCAAAGGGGTTGCCCTAATCCTTTTCTTACAGTATTCAGTATAGTAAATTGTTCAAGGTCCACTTATGAGTGAGAACATGTGAAACTCAGTTCTTTGTTTCTGCAATAGATCACTCAGTATTATAGACTCTAAGTCCATCCAAGTTGCTGTGACGTTCATACTTTTTTCCTTCTTTGTCAAATTTCTTTTTTGAGTTGGGGTCTCACTCTGGCACAAATACAGCCCACTGCAACCTCAACCTCCTGGGCTCTGGCAATCCTCCTGCCTCAGTCTCCCGAGTAGTTGGGACTACAGGCATGTACCACCATGCCCAGCTAATTTTTTTTAAATTTTATTTTCTATAGAGACAAGGTCTGGCTATGTTGCCCAAGCTGGTCTCGAACTCCTGGACTCAAGCAATCCTCATGCCTTGGCCTCCCAAAGTGTTGGCATTACAGGTGTGAACCACCACACCAGGCCAATACTATTAAATATATGACCCAGTAGGGACAAAGCTGTGTGCCTTTAAGACTCTTCTTGTTTAATCTTCACCTCATGGGACTTCATGGGGGAATTGTCCATTTATTGTCCTCCACTGGACTTTGAAGGCGGCGACCTTTTCTAAATATTTTGTCCACTCAGCAACTGACGCAGTCCCTGGTATACCATGGGCATTGTAAATATCTATAGAATGAATGAAAGCCTTTCATGAAGTCCTCTGGGCAAATGTGTTCAATGGAAAAAGCAGGGCCTAAGACTAAGTACATGGACCGCCCTCCTTAATCCATGCTCCGTGATCTCAACTCGGCGAAAATAATAAACAGATATGCAAGCACAGAGCAAAGACCAAAAGGAACAGTGCCCAAATGCTGACAGCTGTTGCCTCTCTAATATGGAACCATAGAAAATATACACAAATATATAGAATATATTTCTATAGATATGGAAATACAGGGCGGGGACAATCTTTTCAGCAGTGTCGGGAAAACTGAATATCCACATGGAAAAGAGTGAAGTTGGGTCCTTATACCTTACCCCCTACATAAATATTAACTCAAAATAAAGTTAAAAACCTAAAAGTATAACTCTTAGAAGAAAACATAGGGGGAAAGCTTCATGACATTGGATGTGGTGCTGATTTCTTGGCTATGACACCAAAAGCCTAGACAACATTTAAAACTTCTGTACATCAAAAGATACAATTAGGCTGGGTGCGGTGGTTCACACCTGTAATCCCAGCACTTGGGAAGTGGAGGTGAGAGGATTGCCTGAGCCCAGGGGTTGAGACCAACCTGGACAACTTGGCGAGACCTCGTCTTTACAGTAAATCAAAAAATTAGGGCAACCCCTTCGGGGCCCCTCCCACTGTGGGAGCTTTTCTGTCCTCTCAATAAATCCCGCTTTCTAAAAAAAAAAATTAGCCGGGCATGGTGGCATGCACCTGTAGTTCCAGCTACTTGGGAGGCTGAGGTGGAAGGATCACCTAAGCCCAAAAGGTCAAGGCTGCAGTAGCCATGAGTGTACCACTGTACTCCAGCCTGGGCGACAGAATGCGACTGTGACCCAAAAAGAAAAAAAAAAGATACAATCAACAGAGTGAGAAAGCAACTCACAGAATGGGAGGATATATTTGCAAATCATGCGTCTTATTAATAAGCGGTTAGTATCCGAATATATGAGAAACTCCTACAACTCAACAACCAAAGAAAAAAAACAGGTCAGGCATCAGGGCTCACACCTGTAATCCCAGCACTTGGGAGGTCAAAGCAGGAGGATCAATTGAGGTCAGGAGTTTGAGACCAGCCTGGGGAACAGAGCAAGACTCTGTCTCTATAATAAAAAATAGTAACAACAATAAAAGCGCAAACAACCCAGTTAGAAAAAGAGCAGAGGACTTGAGTTGGACATTTCTCTAAAGAAGATATACAGATGGCCAACACGCACCTGAAAATATGCTCAGCGTGACTCACCATTAGGAATATGGAGATCCAAACCACAATGAGATGCCACCTCGCACCATTAGGTTGGCTACTCTCAAAAAGGGTCCCCCAAATTAACAAGTGTTGATGAGGATGCGGAATCCTTATACACTGTGGGAGGGAATGTAAAATGGTGCAGCTGCTGTGGAAAACAGCATGGTGGTTCCTCAGAAATCAAATATAAAATTGCCATAGGATCCAGCAATTCCACTTCTGGGTATACACCCAAAAGAATTGAAAGGAAGCCCTGGCGTGGCAACTGACACCTGTAATCCCAGCACTTGGAAGGCCGAGAGGATCACTTGAGCCCAGGAGTTCAAGACCAGCCTAGGCAACGTGGCAGGACCTTGTCTCTACAAAAAATTTTTAAAAATTAGCCAGGCATGGTGGCTTGTGCCTGTAGTCCCAGTTGCTCAGAAGGCTGAGGCCAAAGGATCACCTGAGCCTCGGAGGTCAAGGCTGCAGTGAGCTGTGATCATGCCACCAGCCCGGGCAACAGAGTGAGACACCAACTCAAAAAATAAATAAATAAATAAATAAATAAATAAAAAAGCCGGGCTCGGTGGCTCAGCCTGTCATCCCGCGCCTTTGGGAGGTGAGTGGATGGCCGGAGCCCGCAGGTTCGAGACCCGCCCGGGCAGCGAGACCTCATCTCTACAATAAATCGAAAAATCAGCCGGGCGTGGTAGCATGCGCCTGTAGTTCCGGCTACTCGGAAGGTGGAGGCGGAAGGATCGCCGGGGCCCAGCAGGTCGAGGCTGCGGTGGCCGGGAGTGGCCACGGCACTCTAGTCTGGGCGACAGGGTGAGACTCCGACTCAGAAAAAAAAAAAGAATGGACAGCAGACAGGCAAAGAAATGGATATATATATATCCATTTCTTTTCTTTTTTTTTTTTTTTGAGTTAGTGTCTCACTCTGTCACTCAGACTGGAGTGCAATGGCCACTCCCGGCCACCGCAGCCTCAACCTGCTGGGCTCTGGCGGTCCTTCCACCTCAGCCTGGAACTACAGGCACGTGCTACCACGCTTGGCTAATTTTTGATTTATTGTAGAGATGAGTTCTCGCCAAGTTGCCCAGGCGGGTCTCGAACCCGCGGGCTCAGGCCATCCACTCACCTCGGCCTCCCAAAGCACTGGGATTTCAGGCTGAGCCACCGAGCCCGGCATACACCCATTTCTTAGCAGTGTTATTCAGGATCTGCCCTGAGATTAATCCCAGAGCCCGGCCGTGCCCATGGGGAGCAGAGAGGGGGTAGGGTTACCACAGACCAGGAAATGCGCCTGCAAAAGCAACCCAGCATCCATCAAACGACTGGATAAACTCAGTGTGGTATGTACGTACAAACACACACATGCACACACAATGGAATATTATTCTGCCTTAAAAAGGAAGGCAATTTCAACGCATAAAACAACATGGATAAAACCTGAGAACATCATGCTGAGCGAAATCAGCCAGTCACAAATGACAAATATGTCTGATTCCTCTTGTACAAGTTCCCTCGAGAAGTCAATTCACAGAGACAGAAAGCAGAATGAAGCCAGGGACTGGCAGAGGGCAGAATCGGGGATTAGTGTCTCACAGGTACAGAGTGTCAGTTCTGCAGGACGAAAAGCGTTTTGGAGATGGATGGTGGTGATGGATGCCTGATCATGTGAACGCATTTAAAGCCACTGAACTTTACACTTAAAAATGGTTTAAGATGGCAAATTTCACGTTACACCTTTTCCACCATAAAAATATTACAAGTTTTGAATTTTTACAAAATGGGTTGGTAAATAATTTCTTTCTTTCTACTTTTCCAGATTTTCTATAATAAAAGTCATCAAGGGGGAAAAATTAACTTTTTTTTTTTTAAAAAGAAAATGTTGACCGGGCACGGTGGCTCAGCCTGTCATCCCAGCACTTTGGGAGGCCGAAGCAAGAGGATTGCCTGAGCCCGGAGGTTCGAGACCCGCCTAGGCAACTTGCTGAGACCTCGTCTCTACAATAAATCACAAAAAGTAGCTGGGCGTGGTGTTGTGTGTCTGTAGTTACAGCTACTTGGTAGGTTGAGGCAGAAGGACTGCCTAAGCCCAGCAGGTCAAGGCTGCAGTGGCCATCAGTGTGCCAACACCCTCCAGCCTGGGCGACAAGAATGAGACTCCAACTCAGAAAAAAAAAAAAATTGTGCCAGGCTCCTTTCACCTACACATCTGTGTGGCCACAGGAGCCTGAGCCCTGTGGTGCCGGGCGTGGGTTTCATAGACCACCCCCAGTCTTCTCTACCAGACACCCACATTTGGGTTCCATTCCCAGCTCTTCCCATGATTCTTGGAGATCCACCCGTGCTGGTTTTGGGTCCAGCAGAAAGAAAGCAGCTCTCGGGAGCATCTGCTCGTGTCCTGGGGGGGTGGACTTGGCCGGGCCTGTGGTGAGCGGCTGCCCTGGCTGCCGAGAGTCCATTGGTCCCACGGGCTACCCACCCGCTGTCAACAGAGCAGGCGCATTTCCTGGTCTGTGGTAAGCCTACCCCCTCTCTGCTCCCCACGGGCGTGGCCGGGCTCTGGGATTAATCTCAGGGCAGATCCTATGTCCAAAGCTGAGACAGCTGTCCCCATGCACAGCTGTCCCAAGCCAGGCCCAGCAGGCAGACAACTTCCAACACTATCACCCCCTCGACGAAAGCCAGGCCCCAAAGTGGGCTTTCCTGCCAAAATCCTTGCTCAGTGCAGCCGCCTGGACTGTCCCACGGGGTGAGGTTCCACTGGGCTCTGTCCTCCCCCGGTTCTCACTCCGTGAATGCAGCAGCCTGGGCCCTCACACAGGGTCAGAGTCCATGGGCTCCCTGTTCACTCCTGGTTCACTCCAGGTTGGAATCCAACTCCAGGCCCATGAACTCCTTTGTGAATTGGGCTTTGCAGCCTGAAAAGTCAACACTGCAGTGGCCCAGCTGACCTGGCTGCAGGTGAATCACGAAGGTCTTGCTCTGGTCTGCATCCGGGCTCAGCCCTGGAGTCCCTGTCATGGCAGACAAAGCCCTCTAAGCAGGCTCCTGACCAAAGGGCTTGCCGCCCAGCAGCAGATCCAGCTTGTGAAGCAAGAACAAAGCCAGCCCGGAAGGGACGGGAGGAGGCCCGCTCAGGTGGACACAGCGGGAGTTACACAGTTCAGAACACCACAACCAAGGGCGGCATGCAGCCCTGATCCGGGCAGCTCTTTCTGCTCCCACAGCCCTGGGACCTGGCTGCGACGAGTCCCGTTGAACAGACGAGAAAGCCACGCGAGGGAGTCCAAGGCGCCAAGTGTTAGGTGTGCATCCACCCCAGCCGCCATCCTCCAAGCCTTTACAGACAGACCTGCCCACTCACCTGCAGCCAGCAGACAGATGCTCACCTGGCATGAACCTGCTTGGCCTTCTCACCTCTCTCTGGTTCCACATTGGCAGATGCCAGGGAAATGGCGATAACCAACTTGCCCCCAAGGTTCCCTGCTAGGGCGTCCCAAGATTCTAGCCATTCATGATTTTGACCCTCTGTATTGCCTGGGCCTCTGTCCTAGCTCCGCCTGTGATCCCCCAAACCACAGCAATAAGTGCAGGGCAGCCAGAGTCAGCCCACCTGGACAGCTCCAACCCGGAAGAGGCTGTAGGGCTGCTAAGGCCTGGAAAAAAATATAGCTAGCACCGGGCACGGTGGCTCACACCTATAATCCCAGCACTTTGGGAGGCCGAGGTGAGAGGATTGCCTGAGCCCGCAGGTTTGAGACCAGCCTAGGCAACTTGGCATGGCCTCATCTCTACAATAAACCAAAAAATTAGCCAGGGGCGGAGGTGTGTATCTGTAGTTCCAGCTACTCGGAAGGCTGAGGCGGAAGGATCGCCGGAGCCCAGCAGGTCGAGGCTGCGGTGGCCGGGAGCGGCCGCTGCGCTCCGGTCTGGGCGACGGAGTGAGACTCCGACTCAAAAAAAAAAAAAATTCATTTTTCTCTGATGGGGGAGAGCTGGTGGTAACAGCAGAACAGGCCTCAAGTCCAAAGGAATGGCCTGGGAGGAGTTGAGAACACAGGCCATGGTTGGCCTCTTCACCCCACAAATGGAGGAGGCAAGGAAGGGAAACGCGGGGGAGCGCAGGATCCTCTGGCTGCAGAAAATACCGTATTTCTAACCCCAGGAGCAAGGCGCAGGGATCCCCATCCTTCCACCATGTCCTGGCTTCTGTCTTTTTAGACGGAACACACGAGAAGCGACGGGATGAGGAAGCAGACAGCAAGACATCGTCCTGTTTCCAGAACCTCATCCCCTCCCCTCAGAGCCCTCCATTTCAGGCACCCGTTGCAAAAAAAGACGAAGCTCCATCCTAAATGAAGCTCAAATAAGATTTGGGGTTTTTTTTATTCCCCAGTTTTATTGAGGTACGACTAATATGTAAAAATTGTAAGACCGGGCACAGTAGCTCACACCGTCATCCTAGAACTTTGGAAGGGAGAGGCGAGAGGATTGCCTGAGTCCAGGGGTTCAAGACCAGCCCGGGAAGCTACAGTACATCAGAAAATCAGCTGGACGTGGTGGTGCCCGCCTATGGTTCTAGCTACTCAGGAGGCTGAGGCAGAAGAATCACCTGAGCCCAGTAAGTTGAGGCTGCGGTGGCCGTGAGCGTGCCCCTGCACTCCAGCCTGGGCGACAGAGTGAGACTCCAACACACACACACACAAAGATTTACCCTCGTAGCAAATTTCAAGTATATAATACAGTATACGCTGCTGTATATTAGATCTCCAGAACTTATTCATCTCACATAGTTGACACTTTATACCCTTTGACCGACATCTCCCCCCCCCAGCCCCTGGTGACCACTATTCTGTTCTCTGCTTCTATGATCAAACACACACACACACACACACACACACACACTGGGAAACTATAAGAGTCTCTACCTCAAAATTCCTAGAGAACCACCTTAAAAAAACCATTAAAATAATTTTTTAAAAATTCACAAAGATAACTGATATAAGATCAACATGCCCCAAATCAACAGCTCTCCCATTTGCCAGCCATAAACATTCACAAATGTCAAGGAACAAGAGAGTCCATTCGTGACAGCAACAAAAACTACAAAACGCCTGAGAATAAATCTAACAAGACCTGAGTAAATGGAGCAGTAGATCTTGTTCCTGAAAAACACAGTCTTATAAGCAAACAATTCTATTAAGCCATTAATTCAACACAGCCTGATCAAAATCCCAACATTTTTATAGACCGAGGGAAGATTCTAAAATTCACCCCAAAGGAAAAATGTACAAGAACAGCTAAGGACATTTTGAGAAAGAGCAGCAGTGAGGGATAACTCAATCAGCTAAAAAAAATATAACAAAAAGATATAGTAATTAAAATACAGTAGTATAGTTTTGGCACAGGACCGGTATAAAGAGTTCAGTAGAAAATACAGGTCCAGAAAAGGGATTGCGAATATAGGGAAATTTAGTATATGATAAAAGTGGCGTTTTCAAATAAGCAGGGAACAACAGGTTGCTCAATAAAAGTGTGATGGAGGTTTGGGGGGGGTGTTAAAGTTAAATCGCTACCTCACAGCCTATGTAAAAACTTGGGGTGGGAAGGCCATACTCTTATCATGACCCCTCACTCAAGAGTAAGTCTCAAGGTGAGTGGATTGCCTGAGTCTGCGGGTTGGAGACCCGCCTGGGCAGCGAGACCCTATCTCTACAATAAATCAAAAAATCAGCCGGGTGTGGTGGCGCATGCCTATAATTCCGGCTCCTTGGAAGGCTGAGGCAGAAGGATCACAGGTCGAGGCTAGCGGTGGCCGGGAGCGGCCACCGCACTCCAGTCTGGGTGACAGAGTGAGACTCCAACTCAAAAAAAAAAAAAAGAGTAAGTCTCAACAAGTTTTCAGTGCTCAAAGCCACACTGTCTTAATTCTGTTTGGAGCCTACAATCAGAACCCTCCAAGGCCCTCCAAGGCCCCAAATACCTGGTATATCTTTCTCTTTTCATTTCTGTTCCTGCATTAACCCAAGTAATGGCTCCCCCAAGGAAATCCTCTTCCTAATTCCTGAAACCTGTGAAAATGTTCCCCTGCAGGGTGCTGTGGTCTAAACGTATCTCCCACAAAGCGTGTGTTGAAAACTTAATTCCTAATGCAAGTGTTGGAAGATGGGGCCTAAGGGAAGATGTCTAGGTCATGAGGGCTCCACCCTCATGAATGGATTAATGCTGATCATAAAAGGGCTTGAGGCTTTGAGTTTAATTTCTTGCTTGTGTGTCCTCCCTCTCTCTCTCTCTCTCTCTCTCTCTCTCTCTCTCTCTCTCTATCTCTCTCTCTCTCTCTCTCTCACCCTCACTGCCATGAAATGACACAGCCTTGGCCAGATGCAAAACCCTGGATCTTGGATTTCCCAGCCTCCAGAACCATGAGCCAATTAATTTCTATACATTATAAATTATCGGTCTGTGATATTCTGTTACAGCAGCACAAAAGGGACTAGGACACACAGTAAAAGGGACTTTGTGGGTATGATTAAATTAAGGATGCTGAGGTGGGAAGGGTTACCCTGGCTTGTCCAGGTGAGCCCAACCTAATCTCCAGGGCCCATAGAAGAGGAAGGTGGAAGGATGAGCGCCAGAGAGAGAGAAGATGTCAGAAAGAGAGGGTGGAGTGGTGCCGTCTGAAGATGGGGGAAGGAGCCACCAGCCAAGGAGCCTCTCGAAGCTGGAAAGGCAAGGAAACGGATTCTCCCCCGGAGACTCCAGAAGGACCAGCCCTGGGAATATTTTGGTTCGCCCAGTGAGACCCATTTTGGGCTTCTGACCTCAAGAACTGTAAGATCATAAATTAGTGTTGTTTTAAGCCACGAAATGTGTGGTCGCTGTCACAGCAGCAAACGGAGACTAAGACGACTTGCAAAGTGCCTGAGTATACTCTGTCATTCAGGCCAGAACATAGAGCTCCAGGACCAAACCAGACAGACAGGATCCCTGCCTTTGGAGAACTTACAGTCTCCGGGAAGACAACCACTCACTAATAGTCAATCCACTAATTGTGGGATTTACTTGGTTGTCATGAACCTCTAAGTCAGAGAGCGTTAACAAAGGAACTTGATGTCATCTTGAGGGGCAAGAAAAGGCTCCCTGGAAATGTGACGTTTAAACTGATCTCTGGAGTCTGAGCAGACATCAGCTAAGCCAAAGGCAAGCCAAGACGAATCAAGGCAGGGCAACGATGTGTGCAAAGGCCCTGGGGCAGGGAGAAGTTTGAAGTCGAAAGGCAGCCGGTGATGAGCAGAGCGCCAAGAGAGACCAGGAGCAGCCAGGCAGACGCAAGATGGGGTCCCTCTGCCTCCCCGATGAAGGGGCCCACCCGCCTGCTCAGCTGCCCCCCCAGGAAGGCACACATGTTCAGAGTTCTGGTCATCACCAGTTGCAGAACCAAAGACAGGAAGGGGCCGGCTAATCCCACAGCAGGCCAGGATCCCATCACCCCAGAAATGGACACCTCTTGGAGTCCAAGAATCAGCCGTGTGGCCAAGTCAATCACAGGAGGCAGGAAGAGCCAGAAGCCCTTTCAGGCGAGCAGGAATGACAAAAATGTCAGAAGCCGGAGGCAACTGGCCGGGCGCAGACAGCCGGAGCCAAATCCAGAGGAAGCGGCCACCTTCTCACAAAGGCTTCGTAACCACAGGGGCTGGGGAACCCCAAGCGAGACGAGAGTGGGTGTCCAGCAGGCCCAGACGCCTCGGGGGCAGCAAAGCCAGCAAGCAGCAGGACACGCTCCACAAGCCACTCCCCGGGAAGGAGGAAAGTCCTCCCCGGGAAGGAGGAAAGTCAGGCAGGGGACACCCTCCGCGGAGCCAGGAACTGCAGGGGATTCCCCGGCAAATGCCACATGGTCCCTGCCCTTCCAGAACATGGAAGTGGGTAGCAGACCAGATTCTTGCAAACAAAGGCAAAAAAAAAAAAAAAAAAAGTGTGGCTGTAAACCGCGCTCAGTCGTGAGTGCAAACAGCTTACACATGCACGAGCAAATGTCTGTCCTCGCACACATGTTGGGGCCCCTGTCCCCCAATCTTGCTGAGTGGGGTGGAAGGGGGAGGAAGAGGGTGAGTTACAGACCTGGGACCCACATCCAAGGGAGTGGAAGCCCACTGTGCGATCACCCGTCTGCATCTCTAACAAACGCAGCTTCTCAGGCGGCCTCAGCCCAGGCCTGCTCGGTTCATTGCACTGATGAGGCGCAGAGGCAGCGGTGGGAAGTGGCTGGCTCGGCGGGGCGGCGCATGGCCTCCCGGAGTCCCCCCTCCTGTCGCATTCCCCGGGACGCAAAGCTCATCAGAAATCTCCAGCCTCGGGCAGGCAGATGACTTGAAGTCAGGAGTTGAAGACCAGCCCGGGCAATACAGCAGGACCCCGTCTCTACAAAAAATTTTAAAAATTAGCTGGGCATGGTGATGCCTGCTTCTAGTCCCAGCCACTCAGGGGGCTGAGGCAGGAGGATCGCTGGCGCCCGGGTGTTCAAGGCTACAGAGAGCTAAGATTGTGCCACTGCGTTCCGGCCTAGGTGACAGGGCGAGACCCCGGCTTCCACCTCACCTTGGGCATCTAAGTGCCCCCGGATCCTCCACCTTGGTCCCCAACTGCATTTTGGGGGCGGCTCCTCTGTGCCAACCCCCTCAGTGGCTGAGGTTCAGCTAGGGGTGCAGACACGCCCGCACTCCTCACGCCTGGCCTTGCAAACCTGAGCAGAGTCCTAAGAGACTAGGAAAAATCCGACAGGACCCCAGCTTCTATATCCCCCTGCTCTCTGCCTCAGTGAGGGTGGGCGCAGCTGCGGGATGAGGGTGGAAATGACCTCGGCGAACAAGCAAGAGCACTGGAAACCTGCCAGGGCGTCTCGCTCACCCCCCGTGACCCAACGCACATAGGAACTCGGCAAAGCCCTCAGCATCCCGCCTTCACCCACTAGACCAGCACCTCGCAGGGTGTGTGGTCCGGAACACCATTCCAACAAAAGGGATGCTGCGGCCTCACATGCCTGTGACACCCACCATTTCCCCAGGCTTTCCAAGGTCCCCACAGGACACTCCGCTGCCGGAGAAAGACTTTCTCATTTCACAAGGCCGCACAGAGCGCTTACCAGACATTGTTCTAAACCCCTTTTTTTTTTTTTGGAGTTGGAGTCTCACTCCACTGCTCAGGCTGGAGTGCAGTGGCACGCTCACAGCCACCGCGGTCTCGACCTGCTGGGCTTCGGCGATCCTACCGCCTCAGCCTTCCAGGTAGCTGAAACTGCAGGTGTGCGCCACCACGCCCGGCTAATTTTTTGATTTGTGGTAGAGACGAGGTTTTGCCAAGTTGCCCAGGCTGGTCTCCAACCCCTAGGCGCAGGCAATCCTCTCGCCTCCGCCTCCCAAAGTGCTGGGGTTCCAGGTGTGAGGCACCACGCCCGGCTGTTCTAAACACTTTATTGAGATTAACTGACTGAAGCCCCAGTATGACCTTATGAAGCGAGGGCTATCATCATCCCCATTTTACAGACACAGAGGCTGAGGCACAGAGAGGTCAGGCAACTCAGTCAGGGAGCCACAGAGATGGGATTCAGACGCAGGCAGCCTGGCTCAAGCCTCATCTTCACTCGCTTCCCCTTTAGGAAGGAAACTCTGGGGCTGTGTCAACAAGCAGTGCCCAAGCTTTTGCTCGTAACATCCACTCACACCTGACGGAAGCAGCTCAGGAAACGCTGCTCTGGGCCGCGGAGAGCTGGCAGAGGTCACCGTGCCAGCAGACGAGGCGGCCAGCTCTGACCTCCACAAAGATCACTCCGGAGACAGCTGGGGGTCAGGGCGGCAGGGAGGGCCAGGAGACCAGAGCCCATGCCTCGCTTCTCGAGAATTACAGCACTAACCTGGACCGAGCCCAGCTCGTTTCAAGGTGGCCTCTTACAGGCCACCGAAGAGAAGCATCCAGACCCTGCTTGCTGGGAGGCAAGCAGAGAAGACCCGGCTGGGACGGCTGGGGACCCCTGATGACTCGGAGAGGAGAACGCTGTGTGTGTGTGTGTTTGTGTGTGTGTGTGTGTGTGTGTGTGTGTGTGTGTGTGTGTGTGTGTGTGTTGTGTGTTTCCATGGACTCGTCCACAGGATTCCCGGAGTACTTGGTGCTAACATTCCCGAAAATCCTCTAACAGTTAGTTACTGTTGCTCTCTCCGCCTGCCCCAGGCCGAGTTGGTCAGAGTCCAGCTCACACACTCTCCAAGTGGCCATGAAGTGTCGCACCAGCGCGCGCCAAGAGCAGCCTGGAGTCGTGTTCTTACGGCCGTAGGAACTGTTTCTCTGGGAATGGGTTTTAAAATAACAGACAGGCTGGGGGAAGAGGAGAGCAAGGCGAAGAGAGGGAAGGTTCAGAAGCCCTGAGGCTTAGGACGCGGTCTCGCCAGAGACTGACATCGAGGCCATTCCGTGGGGTTCTCGGGAAAAGCAGCCCGTCGCTACCCACCCCTGCTTCGAAGGGAGAGGAGGCACCCTCTGAGGCTGGGCCTCTGAGCCTCCTCCCGGAGGGGCTTCCGGAGCTGGCGTGGCAGAAAGCAAAACACACACAGGGTCCCTCAGGACCACAGACCTGTGCTGGAAGAGACGCCACCGCCTCGGTGTCCCAGAGGAGAGAAGTTGGGGCACTGGCTCATTCACTTGTTCATTTTTCATTCGTCCGAATGTTCATTCATTCGCTCGACAAACATCCCTCGAATCCCTGATAAGCGCACCTCCAGGAGGAGATGCTGAAATTTGGGGCTGAAAACTCCATGGAGGAAACATAAAAGTCGTTCACAAAAACGCAAGGTGTGTGAGGCCCGCCCTGCTGCCAGGCTGAGAAAGCACCCAAGCCACTGGCTTCTCGGCACCCCCAAACACCGCAGGCACCCAAGCACCGGAGACGGCGGGAGCCAGGCTGTACGACCTGCCCCTGGCCGCCCGTGGTCCGCCGAGGGGCCGGGCCCCGCTAGCTCTGAGCGCCGCTCTCTCCGCCGTTCCACCTGTTGTCGCTGCCCAGTTTCCAGTCTCGGGCTCCCTGGGACCCTAGAACGACTTCCTACTGGCCTCTCTCCTTCCACTTGCCTTCTTCTACCAGTCTCTTCCCCCAAAGTTGGCACAAGCCTGACCGCAGCCCAGCCTAGACTGTCAAGCCCCAGCTTCTCAAGGCGGCAGAAAAGAGGCTTCAAATTCAGGCTCCAAAGGGCCAGGCTGTTCCTCACCTGCCCACTATCCCCGGTCCAGCCATTCTGAACTCACCTCCACTCACCACATAGGTCAAGCACCATCCGACGAGGCCTCCAAGCCCTTACACAGCTCTGTCTGCCCAAAATGTCCCCGGTCACCATCTCAGACTCTCTTGCTCATCCTACAAGACCCACCTCAAATGGGGACTTCACCAGGAAGTCCTCAGCATTTAACGTTTATCCGCTAGAACAGCGTCTCTCCAAGTGTGTGGTCTGGAACACCACCCTGACCAATTGCTCCCCAAAAAGGATTCCATTACCTCACATGTTTCTGGAACCCCGCCCAGATCTTCACAACCTTCATAAGGCATGTCAACACACCTCACAATCACAAGCTGGAACAGAGTGTTTACTGCTTTTCTAAGAATTTAGTGCTTTGTCTCCTTTTTTTTAGAGACCATACCCAGCAACAACTTTATTGATTTTTTTTTTTTTTTTTGAGTTGGAGTCTCGCTCTGTCACCCAGACTGGAGTGCAGTGGCCGCTCCCGGCCACCGCAGCCTCGACCTGCTGGGCTCCGGCGATCCTTCCTCCTCAGCCTTCCGAGGAACCGGAACTACAGGCGCGCGCTACCACGCCCGGCTGGTGTTTTTGATTTATTGTAGAGATGAGGTCTCGCTGCCCAGGCGGGTCTCGAACCCGCGGGCTCAGGCAATCCATTCACCTCAGCCTCCCAAAGGCGCGGGATTACAGGCTGAGCCACCGAGCCCGGCTAACTTTATTGATATTAATTAACTCATTTAGGCCAGTAGCAGTGGCTTAAGCCTGTAGTCTTGGCACCTTGGGAGACTAACGCAGGGGGATTGTTTGAGGCCAGGAGTTTGAGACCAGCCTGGGCAACATAATAAGACGTGGTATCTCCAAAAAAAAAATTAGCTGGACGTGTTGGCATGCACCTGTAGTTCTAGCTACTTGAGAGGCTGAAGTGGGAGGAGGATCCCTTGAGCCTAGGAGTTTGAGGCTGTGGTGAGCTGTGATTGTATCACTGAACTCAGCCTGGGCTACTGACTCAAAACAAACAAACAAAAGAAACCTCATTTAATCCCCAGAACAACTTGATGAAGTACGTATATGATCCACTGACAGCCTCCTCCAGGCAGGCCACTGGCAGAGCCCCCAACCCTCATGTTCGAGTCCCCAGCCTCTCACCTGCCCGGGGTGAGCTCAGTGACTGTGGGTTGGGAGGCAGGTAGGGCTCACACCAGCTCTTGCATTCTGGCCCAAGGCAGGGTAGGAGAAATGATTCCATCTGCAGGGAAGCAGACCAGGGGAGTGAGTTCTTAGTACCCAAACCACAATCACAGATACAGGGGTGCAGGGGGCCGCCACAGATGGAACGAACAGTCAGAAGGTGAATCCAGAAACACTTCCTAGTGGAAGGGCGCTTGTGATTGTACCAGGAGGGGGTGGAGTCAAAGTAAAGAGGAGGCCTTCTGAGTCAGTAGGGGACGCACCAAGCACCTCAGCTCAGTCGAAACAACAAGAACGAGAATTCAGAGTCGGAGAGAGTTTGGAGGACCGAGCATAGGAAGTGGGGAGGGTGAGGTCTCCGCCTCCCTCCGGCACGACGGTCTTCCAGGCAGGCCCAGACCCACGAGGGGGCTGTGGGATCCGTTTTCGGAGTCTTGGCAAGCACTTTTTATGAACCAGACAGAATACAATTAAAAAGAGAGGCGCACATATGGTCACAGTAACTATTATTCTGTGAAACTTGCTTCGCGTGTGTGTGTACTCAGCCACCATACAAAAGGTATTTCTCGTGATGGATCATGCCAAAAGAGCTCTCAAGAGACCCTGTTTTCTTTTTTTTTTCTTTCTTTCTTTCCTTTTTTTTGAGTCACAGTCTCACTCTGTCACCCAGGCTGGAATGCAGGGGCATGCTCTCGGCCACCACAGCCTCGACCTGCCGGGCTCCGGCGATCCTTCCGCCTCAGCCTTCCAAGTAGCTGGAACCACAGGCATGCGCCCCCCAAGCCCGGCTAATTTTTTGATTTATTGTAGGGATGAGGTCTCACCAAGTGGCCCAGGCTGGTCTCCAACCCATGGGCTCAGGCAGTCCTCTTCCCTCCGCCTCCCAGAGTGCTGGGATTACAGGCCTAAGACCCGGTTTTCAATGCAGTGTTGTGCCAATCTGGCAGCACAGAGAAACCATGGGGGAGGCCATGGAAATACAGACTTCCAGGCCCTACACTGAGTCATCCTAGGTCTGGACTCCAATTTTGGATCTCCCGGTCCATCCTGCTGAGTCGGTCAGGGCCCTGATGTTAGGGCAGGTGCCTAAAGCATAAGAAAAGACGGGCTAAGTCCAAAAAGGTACTAAGTTGAAGCCCTTTTCTTTCTTCTGTGATCTCGCTCCCTCTCTGGGCCTGTCATTTCTGTGCTATTTAACGCCGTGCTCCCCGGGGCCCAGAGGCACGTGTGGAGTGACCGCAAACCCTCCCAGGTGCCCCGGGACACCGCCCAGAAACCCGCGCATGCGCAGCCCGCCCCCTGTCAGGGTCCTCCCATGCCAGCCGCTGGGCCCGAGTGCGGTACCCGGACGGAGCAGCGGTGTCAAGGCAGGCATCTCCCCTTCCCCGAGGGTCCACCATCCTACTTGGGCAGGTAGCCCCGAGGGGATGGTAGCTCTGCAGCCAGGATGCATTAGGATGGGGTGGAAGAAAGGCTGTCCCCCCTGGGCCGCCCTCAACATGCCCTGGCACCGCCTGCCGGGGGGCAGGAGCTGCGGCCGCCAAGCCCCACCCTGAGATTGGTCACATGGAAGAAACGAGCGGAGCTGGAATGAACAGAGCCAACCCCAGAGCCTGCCCCAGCCAGAGGCAGAGGGTGGCAGAGGTCACTGGGCAGAGGTGGAGAGGGAGAGGGAGAGGCCAGGAGCACCTGGGTTACCAGAGGGTGCAGGGAGTGACTGAGAACCCACCCCAGGGAGACAGCAGAGGTGGGACATCACCTGAGCCGAGGTTCAAGCTCCCCATATGCTCCATTGTTCCATCAGATGTCACTTGCAAGACACAAGGTCAAAGATAAGAACATGGAGAATTACAAGATGGTGACAGCAAGATACTAAACCCCAAGCACGGGGCCCTCCCGAGAGTGGAGCACTGGTAGATGCCAGCGAGTCTCTAGATGGCAAATAAACAGACCGCAAGTTCCGAATGCCGTCCTCGCCCTGCTAGGGCAGTCAGAAGATGGGTGACAACTCTAAACACGGAGCCAACACCGCTGTTTCCACAAGAGCAGAGACACGTCCCCGTGAACAGCCTTGGAGTTCTCCCCTGACGCTCCTCGTCACTCCAGAAGGCGTTTGTACGTCCAGGGTGACTGTGGCCGGTGGCTTCCGACTCACGGAGCCTGCAGAGCCATCCCTGGCGGCACTGACGTCCGCTCCAGTCACCAGCCTCAGGGGCCCTGGGGGAGAGTCACGCAGCTTCTTCAGCACAACTGGTAGATCCCTGGCTCTACTCAGGGTCGGGGGCTGGGTCTGAGTTAGACGGGTGACGATCTCTGATGGGGAGATGCAGAAAAGCAGTTGGCCCAGAGGGCCCGGTACTGTGAAAAGGAACGTGACAGTTTAATCCAATGGCTAGGATAAGCCTTTTTTGGCTGGGGACATCTGAGGAAGGGCACAAACTCAACTTCCGAGGATTTCCCGAGACTCACTCCGTGTCTCCCCCAGAGCCGGGGGTTACACACAACTGCCTTTTTTTTTTTCTTTTCTTTTCTTTTTTTTTGAGTTAGAGTCTCACTCTGTCACCCAGACTGGAGTGCAGTGGCCGCTCCCAGCCACCACAGCCTCGACCTGCTGGACCCTGGCCATCCTTCCGCCTCAGCCTTTCAAGGAGCTGGAACTACAGGCACGTGCTACCACACCCGGCTGATCTTTTGATTTATTGTAGAGATGAGGTCTCGCCAAGTTGCCCAGGCGGGTCTTGAACCCGCAGGCTCTGGCAATCCACTCACCTCAGCCTCCCAAGTCGCGGGATTACAGGCTGAGCCACCGAGCCCGGCACACAACTGCCTTCTACCCTGGGCCCTGTACTGTAGAGATCTCCCCCTCTGGTCCTCCTCTGGTCACCCCCCCCCACGCAGGGCAAGGAGACTATGGCATCCAGGGGATGTGAACCCCCCAGAGCCAACAGCCTCCCTTGTAGACCGAGTGCAGGTACCCGGGGGCTTGGAATTTCCTCCCCAGACAATTGGGCATACTCAGGCCCAAGGTAGGGCCAAGTGGCAGCTGTCAGGGTGAGGGTGGGGGTCCTAGGCTGAGGCTCGGGTGTCCACATAGGGGGCATGAGCCCCCCTGCCCCCCAGGGTGAGGTGCTGGGTGGGACAAAAATGGAAGAAAGGCTCTCCCTGTACTGCTGAGATCCAGCACAAAGCCCAAGGAGGCCGAGAGTTCTAAACGTGAGCCTGGCACCCCAGGTCATTGGGAGGGTGTGTTTGTCAAGGCCCATTTTATTCAACAGTTTATAAGCTTGATTTATAACTTTTAAATATTTTGGCGCATGGTGAGTGGGTCTCCATCTGTAGCCTTGCCCCAGGTCCCCAAAATGTCAGGGGTGGCCAGGGCTGCAGGCAATAAGTCAAGTAAGTCTACTCTCATCCTGCAAGGCCCTTTTGACTCAGCACCATTAAAATGGCTGCTTCAGCCGGGCTCGGTGGCTCAGCCTGTCATCCCGTGCCTTTGGGAGGCTGAGGTGAGGGGATTGCCTGAGCCCGCGGGTTCGAGACCCGCCTGGGTAGCGAGACCTCATCTCTACGATAAATCAAAAAATCAGCTGGGCGTGGTAGCGCGTGTCTGTAGTTCCGGCTAAGCTAGTCTAATGATGGTCTCAAAAGGCAAAGAAGTAATTTGCTTTAAAAGCAAAGCCAAGCCAGGCTCGGTGGCTCAGCCTGTAATCCCGCGCCTTTGGGAGGCTGAGGTGAGTGGATTGCCTGAGCCCGCGGGTTCGAGACCCACCTGGGCAGGCGAGACCTCATCTCTACAATAAATCAAAAAATCAGCCGGGCGTGGTGGCGCATGCCTGTAATTCCAGCTACTCGGAAAGCTGAGGCGGAAGGATTGCCGGAGCCCAGCAGGTGAGGCTGCGGTGGCCGGGAGTGGCCACTGCACTCCAGTCTGGGCGACACAGTGAGACTCCAACTCAAAAAAAAATAATAAAAAAATAAAATGTCTGCTTCAAAATGTACCCCAAGGAAAAAAACTGATGACGGAGAGGCAAAATGGTATAACCCAGGGATGGGCATGGTGGCTTATGCCTGCAATCCCAGCACTTTGAGAAGAGAAGCTGAGGTGGAAGAATCGCTTGAACCCAGGAGTTTGAGACCAACCTGGGCAACATAATGAGACCTCACCTCTACCCCACAGAAAGGCCAGGCACGGTGGCTCAGCCTGTCATCCCAGCACTTTGGGAGGCCGAGGTGAGAGGACTGCCTGAGCCCCCGGGTTCGAGACCAGCCTGGGCAATTCGGTGAGACCGCGTCTCTACAATAAATCACAAAAACTAGCTGGGCATGGTGGCGTGCGTCTGTAGTTCCAGCTACTGGGAAGGCTGAGGTAGAAGGATTGCCTAAGCCCAGCAGGTCAAGGCTGCAGCGGCCGTGAGTGTGCTACTGCACTCCAGCCTGGGCAACAGAGTGAGATCTTATCTCTACAAAAAAAAATCAAAAAATTAACTGGGCATGGTGGTATACACCTGTAGTCCCAGCTCTTTGGGAGGCTGATGTGGGAGGATAGCTGGAGCCCAGCAGCTCAAGGCTACAGTGAACTGTGATCACAGCACTGCACTCCAGCCTAGGTGACATAGCAAGACCCTACCTCAAAAGAAAAAAAAAAAGATATATCCCTTATAAAGAAATATTTGACCCTATCTAGCAGAATTAAACATGCGTTTGCCTTTTATTTATTTATTTATTTTTGAGTTGGAGTCTCACTCTCTTGTCACCCAGGCTGTAGTGCAGTGGCATACTCATGGCCACCGCAGCTTCGACCTGCTGGGCTTAGGTGATCCTTCCGCCTCAGACTTCTAAGTAGCTGGAACTACGGATGCAAGCCACCATACCTGGCTAGTTTTTTGTGATTTATTGTAGACACAAGGTCTCAAACCCCCAGGCTCAGGCAATCCTCTCACCTCGGCCTCCCAAAGTGCTGGGATTATAGGCTGAGCTACCTGGCCGTGTTTGCCCTTTTTTTTGAGTTGGAGTCTCACTCTGTCACCCAGACTGGAGTGCAGTGGCTGCTCCTGGCCACTGCAGCCTTGACCTGCTGGGCTCCGGCGATCCTTCCGCCTCAGCCTTTCAAGTAGCTGGAACTACAGGCGCGCGCTACCACGCCCAGCTAATTTTTTGATTTATTGTAGAGATGAGGTCTCACCAAGTTGCCCAGGCGGGTCTCGAACCCGCGGGCTCAGGCAATCCACTCACCTCAGCCTCCCAAAGCATGGGATTACAGGCTGAGTGTTTGCCTTTTAACAATACAAATGTCTGTCAGTAGAGGACTAATTGAATAAATAATAGTCATTTGCACTGTGCAGAATTATACAGCTGTAAAAATGAATCCAGGAGATATCTATGTCTTCGACAGAGCCATCTCCACCACATATAAGGAAGAAAAGCCAAGTACAAAAGAGTGTAACTAGCAAGTTATCTCAGTGCAAGAAAGAGAGGAGGGTACAGACATATACATTCACATGCACTCTCACAAACCACATACCACACACACATAACTGCTTACATTTACAAAAAAAGATTTTAAGAATGGAAAGGGAAACCACAGACTAACTCAAAAGATGGCTACCTACAGATAGGAGATAAGGGAGAAATTATTTTTACCACGATTCCAGCAATTAAATGAAAAAAAATTCAAAACGAGAGTGCCATTTTGCAACCCTTAATGAAATAATAACATAAGCAATGATCATCAACTCCTACAAGCATCACAAAAGAAAAAAAAGTCCAGATGTTGTGTGACTTCTAATGAAAAAAATACTACACCACCCAAGAGGTAATTTTCGCAAAATAGTGATGATAATAATGAGGAAGAAGAGGAACCAAATCTGATCAAGCTCTTGATCCAATTCCCAATTTTCCGAAAATACAGAAGAACATGTTCGCAGCCACCATGAGCATATAATCAACAGAATTTTGAACAAGGAAAACTGTGTAAGGCCTGGTTTCTTCAACAAATAAACTGCAAGAAAAAGAAGTGAGATAGAGGAGGAAATGGTAGACAGTGGTGTTCTGCTGAATGTTTGATACCCAGCTCTTCCAAAGAAATGTCTTGTCTTTCTGAATTAGTTAGAGTGGACTGTCATAACGTAATACCAGAGACTAAGTTGCTTAAGCAAAAGGCATCTGTTTCTCACAATCCTAGAAGTTGGAAATCCAAGATCAAGGTGCTGACAGATTTGATTTCTGGTAAGGGCTCTCTCTTCTTGGCTTGCAGACAGCCACCTTCCTGTTGTTTCTTCACATGGTGGAGAGAGCGAGCTCTGGTCTCTCTTCCTCTTCTTGTAAGGCCACTAATCCCATCATGGGTTGCCCGCCCCCACGATCTCATCTAAATTGAGTTAACTCCCAAAGGCCCCATCTCCAAATACCATCACGTTCGGGGTTAGGGTTTCAACATAGGAATTCTGGGCGTGGGACACAAACATTTAGTCCATAGCACCTCCTGATATGACATGATGCACTGGACCACCTAGGAAGCATCCTGCCTGTCCCCTCAAGAAAAGACCAAATCTTTACATCTAACCTCCAAAACAGAAGAGATACAAGAAGCAGGGGATCAAATTAATTACACCACGGGGACAATCAATCAGCCAAATCTAGAATGTGAGCATTGGACAGGACAACTGGCCTTCTTCAAGGCAATGGATGGAGTAAGAAAGCATTCTTGCCAAGGAGGGTGGATCCTCCCACACTAAAACCGACAGAAGAGACACAATAACCAATAAGCAGATTTCATTTAGGTCCAGCTTTGAATAAGCTGACAATAACGAAATGCTTTGGGGGCTACTGGAGAGAGCTGAATGTGGTCTGGATTTTATGGCTGGGTGTGATGGCTCATGCCTGTAATCTCAGCACTTTGGGAGGCTGAGGTGAGAGGATTGCTTGAGCCCAGAAGTTTGAGAACAGCCTGAGGATATAGCACAACCTTGTCACTTAAAAAAAAAAATATGACTGTAATAATGGCATCTTAGGTTTGATAACAGCATGATGGTGATGAATTGGGTACACACTGAATACAACAGATGAAATGAACAGAAGACTGGGATTTGCTTTAAAATACCCCACACAGCTGTGCTCGGTGGCTCAGCCTGTAATCCCGCGCCTTTGGGAGGCTGAGGTGAGTAGATTGCCTGAGCCCGTGGGTTCGAGACCCGCCTGGGCAGCGAGACCTCATCTCTACAATAAATCAAAAAATCAGCTGGGTGTGGTAGTGCATGCCTGTAATTCCGGCTACTCGGAAGGCTGAGGCGGAAGGATCGCCGGAGCCCGGCAGGTCGAGGCTGCGGTGGCTGGGAGCGGCCACTGCCCTCCAGTCTGGGCGTCAGAGTGAGACTCCAACTCAAAAAATAAAAATAAATTAAATAAATAAATAAATAAAAGGCAGCCTTTAGGCCAGGTGCGGTGACTCATGCCTGTAATCCCAGCACTTTGGGAGGTTGATGTGGGAGGACTGCCTGAGCCCACAGGTTTGAGACCAGCCTGGGCAACTTAGCGAGACCTTATCTTTACAATCAGTCAAAAAACTAGCCAGGCTTGGTGGCAAGTGCCTGTGGTTCCAGCTACTTAGAAGGCTGAGGCGGAAGGATCGCCGGAGCCCAGCAGGTTGAGGCTGCGGTGGCTGGGAGCGTGCCACTGCACTCCAGCCTGGGCGATAGATAGAGTGAGACGCCAAGCCAAACAAAAAATACATTAAATAAAAGACAGCCTTTAGGCGGGGTGCAGTGACTCATGCCTCTAACCCCAGCACTCTGGGATCTGGTGTGGGAAGACTGCTTGAGTCCAGGAGTTTGAGACCGACCTGGGCAACATAGCGAGATGGCATCTCCACCAAAAAAAAATTAGCCAGAGATGGTGGCACACACCTGGAGTCCTAGTCCCATCTACTCAGAAGGTTGCATCAACAGAATTGCCTGAGCCCAGAAAGTCGAGGCTTTGGTGAGCCATGATTGGGCCACTACACTCCAGCCTGAGTGACAGAGTAAGACCTCCACTCAAAAAAAAAAGAGCCAGGCTCGGTGGCTCAGCCTGTCATCCCGCGCCTTTGGGAGGCTGAAGTGAGTGGATTGCCTGAGCCCGAGGGTTCGAGACCCGCCTGGGTAACTTGGCAAGACCTCATCTCTACAATAAATCAAAAAAATCAGCCGGGCGTGGTAGTACACGCCTGTAATTCCGGCTACTTGGAAGGCTGAGGCGGAAGGATCGCCAGAGCCCAGCAGGTCGAGGCTGCGGCGACAGAGTGAGACTCTGACTCAAAAGAAATAAAAAAAATAAAAAAATTTTTTTAAAAGTCCTGGGCTGCGGATACCCCACACTGGTCTTCACTTTCCTGCTCCACACATGTGGTGACATCACTCCATGGACCCAGCACTCATTTCTCATGGAGCCCGGACTGCGCCTCAGAATCCTTCTGAACAAGCCCGGACAGGGCAGCGCCTAACAATCAAAGAGCTGACCTCAGAGGGGAAACTTTCTGCCAAGCTGATGTAGGAGATCCTGACACACCAAAGGGTTTTAACCAGGAAAGGGACGGCCTCTGTTGGGCTGAGAAATCTTTCCGGGGAGCAGTGTGGAGGAGGAAGACAGGCAATTTAGAACTAAAACGGTCCCCCCGACAGCAGCCAGGCCTCCAGGCCTGGTTGTAGATGGTGCTCTGTATCCCCACCCTCACAGCGTTGCCACTTACAAGCACCCTGTGGCCAGGCACCACCCCTCCTGGACAGGGGCAGCCCTGCGGCCTGGCCCTGTCACCACGGCCAGCGAGCAACAACCCTCTTGACCCTCCACAGAAGGCTGGCGGGCCCCTGGGGACGTTTTTAGGCAGCCGGAAGGACAGATGCGGGAACAGGAAGTTGAGGGTGTCGGCGAGATCCAGGCTGAATCAGGGAGGCTGTGAAGACAGAGCGGGCTGACCGTCAGTGAGAAGATAGAACGGACAAAGGATCGAAGGTTGGCGGGTGGGCAAGGACCAGGAGACCAAGGGAGAAGGGCTTGAGCTCTGAGTTTAAATACCGAGGCACAGGAAGGGGACAGGGACGGAGTGGAGGTGAGAGAAAGCCCTAGAAGCAGCACTGGGTGCTGGTGAGCCGTGTGGACATCTGGGACAGGGGGGAGGGAGCAGGCAGCTTCTACGGGGGTGGTAAGGATTAGGGTTCCTGTTCCAGGATGGAACAGGCCCTAAGACCTTTACTAGGCTGGGCTCGGTGGCTCAGCCTGTCATCCCAGCACTTTGGGAGGCCGAGGCGAGTGGATTGCCTGACCCCACGGGTCCGAGACCAGCCCAGGCAGCTTGGTGAGACTTCGTCTCTACAATAAAATAAAAAACTAGCCGGGCATGGTAGCACGCGCCTGTAGTTTTGGCGACTTGGAAGGCTGAGGTGGAAGGATCCCCGGAGCCCAGCAGGTCGAGGCTGCGGTGGCCGGGAGCGGCCGCTGCACTCCAGTCTGAGCGACGGAGACTCCAATTCAAAAAAAAAAGAACTGTTACTGGTATCAACCTCGTGAAAGGCATGACCTGGAGCAAGGGTGCCTGGCACACCTGCATGGCCTGGAGGGTGAGGGGCGGCGTGCAGCCCAGGGTCCAGGCATCCCGCTCCACCCAGAGGACAGAGCACGTGGCTAAGGGGCTCAGACTCTCTCTTGATGACAACAAGGACGGACAAAATGGATGAAATCAGATCTGCATCTGCAAGCCTGGAATCCATGCATCCTTGTCCACTCTCGGAAGCAGAAGTTAAATTACCTGTGCAGTAGCCGGGCTCGGTGGCTGAGCCTGTAATCCCGCGCCTTTGGGACGCTGAGGTGAGTGGATTGCCTGAGCCCGCGGGTTCGAGACCCGCCTGGGCAACTTGGCGAGCCCTCATCTCTACAATAAATCAAAGAATTAGCCGGGCGTGGTAGCGCGCGCCTGTAGTTCCGGCTACTCAGAAGGCTGAGGCGAAAGGATCGCCGGAGCCCAGCGGGTCAAGGCTGTGGTGGCCGGGAGCAGCCACTGCACTCCAGTCTGGGTGACAGGGAGAGACTCCAACTCAAAAAAAAAATTACCTGTGCAGGGGTGTATCGTCAATGAGGGGTAGAGCCTGCAGCCAGAACCCCTCCACCCACCTAGCTGAGGTGCAAGAGTGGCCCTGAGACATCACAGAGGAACATGCCCTGGGCCTGAGCTTCAGAGGACCTGCTCTGGCCTCCTCTAGCTGTGGCCGTTCCGTGGGGCGACAAGTCCATGGGGCTCCTGCCTCCTTTTTTTTTTTGAGTTGGAGTCTCACTCTGTCACCCAGACTGGAGTGCAGTGGCCGCTCCCGGCCACCGCAGCCTCGACCTGCTGGGCTCCAGCGATCCTTCCGCCTCAGCCTTCTGAGTAGCCGGAATTACAGGCATGCACTACCACGCCCAGCTGATTTTTTGATTTATTGTAGAGATGAGGTCTCGCTGCCCAGGCGGGTCTCAAACCCGCGGGCTCAGGCAATCCACTCACCTCAGCCTCCCAAAGGCGCAGGATTACAGGCTGAGCCACCGAGCCCGGCTGCCTGCCGCCTTTTGACCTCCCTCCTGGGCCTCATTTCCAGGGCCATTTGCCCCGGGCTGCAGACCAGTGTGCCCACTCCTAGGCCAAGGGGTGGCTGTTTGTTCGGATGTGCAGGCCGAGGGGCCCATAAGTCTGTGGGTGAAGCCCCTCACAAGGTGGGAAAAAGCCAGGGTCGAATGGGGCCGGGGCCGGGGCTGGCTGTGCCCTGACACCATGTTCTGTTCCAGAACAGAACGCCAAGGCCTCTGAGAATCTGTCGTTTGAACTTGGCTTTCCAGGTCATTGCAAAGATACGCTTGTCCAGGCTGGAGGACGAACCCTACTTATTGAACCATTCGTTAGCTTGATTCGTACCCTGCGGATCATTAGTCCTGAGCCCGGGGCCTCCGT
Organism: Cephalopachus bancanus; assembly: GCA_027257055.1. Classification (NCBI taxonomy): domain Eukaryota; kingdom Metazoa; phylum Chordata; class Mammalia; order Primates; family Tarsiidae; genus Cephalopachus; species Cephalopachus bancanus. The sequence goes on along the minus strand of JAPVLO010000453.1, from coordinate 5,323 downwards.
TTGTTCCAGTGTCCAGGCCCTGGACAGGAGGAACTGGCTTACAGAGTGAGCGCCATTCCTCAGGCTGAAGCAAAAAGAAACTTTATCCTTTGTCCCCTGCCCCTTGGTCGCGTTTGTTGCTGACTCCCAAGCAGGTCCCACCACCCTCCTGGTTTTCTCTTACTCAGAAGAACACTCCCGCTTCAAGAATTAACATCGCTTTGTCATTTACGTGATGTCCCTTTATCATCTATCCAAATGAAAGCTTCTCCCTCCTCCATCAGCCAGGAAGGGGGTACAGGCCCTTCTCGCCCTGCATGTCCTGATCGTTTGCTGCTGCTCTGGCCCCTTGAGGTTTGGATATGGAGGCGGGGGGTGAGCAAGCAGCAAGCCCACAGTAAACATCTGTAGAAGAACACACACAAGGAGGGAGGGGAGGGACGGAGAGGAAGGAAGGAAAGAAGAAGAAGAAATAAAGGGACGATTTGAGTATGCTAACGTGTTTCACCAGCGTGAATACAGTTGTCCCTCGCTACCCATGGGGATCGGTTCCAGGACCCTCCCCAACTAACGCATAGATACCTAAATCCACAGATGCTCAAGTCCCTTGTATAAAATGGTGTAGCCGGGCCCGGTGGCTCAGCCTGTCATCCCGCGCCTTTGGGAGGCTGAGGTGAGTGGATCGCCTGAGCCCGCGGGTTCGAGACCCACCTGGGCAACTTGGCGAGACCTTATCTCTACAATAAATCAAAATCAGCCGGGTGTGGTTGCACACGCCTGAAGTTCCAGCTACTTGGAAGGCTGAGGCGGAAGGATCGCCGGAGCCCAGCAGGTCGAGGCCGCGGTGGGTCGGGAGCGGCCACTGCACTTCAGTCTGGGTGACAGTGAGACTCCAACTCAAAAAAATAAATTAAAATAAAATAAAATAAAATGGTGTGGTGTTTGCAAATAACGCTGCCCCTCAGCTGAGACCAAGCCACTGTAATAACACACATCCTTCCATATCCTTTAAATAATCTAGATTCCAGCCGGGCTCGGTGGCTCAGCCTGTAGTCCTGCACTTTGGGAGGCCAAGGTGAGTAAATTGCTTGAGCCCACGGGTTCGAGACCCGCCTGGGCAACTTGGCGAGACCTCATCTCTACAATAAATCAAAAAAATTAGCCGGGCGTGGTAGCGCGCGCCTGTAGTTCCAGCTACTTGGAAAGCTGAGGTGGAAGGATCGCTGGAGCCCAGCGGGTCGAGGCTGTGGTGGCCAGGAGCGGCCACTGCACTCCAGTCTGGGCGACTGAGTGAGACGCCAACTCAAACAACAACAACAACAAAATAATAATAATAATAAAAATCTAGATTCTTTATAACACCTAATACAATGTAGATGCTATGTAAATAGTTGTAATACTATATTGTTTGTTCATTTGTATCATTTTATCATTGTAATGGGAGGCTTTGGGGTTTTTAAAAATACTTTCAAGCCGGGCTTGGTGGCTCAGCCTGTAATCCCGCGCCTTTGGGAGGCTGAGGTCAGTGGATTGCCTGAGCCCGCGGGTTCGAGACCCGCCTGGGCAGTGAGACCTCATCTCTACAATAAATCAAAAATCACCCGGGCGTGGTAGTGCATGCCTGTAATTCCGGCTACTTGGAAGGCTGAGATGGAAGGATCGCCAGAGCCCAGCAGGTCAAGGCTGCGGTGGCCGGGAGCGGCCACTGCACTCCAATCTGGGCGACAGACTGAGACTCCAACTCAAAAAAAAAAAATACTTTCAGCCCACAGGTGGTTGACTCTGTGAATGTCCAACCAGCAGCTATGGAGGGCCAACTGTATTATCCTTATGGGACAGAATGGGAATACTGGGGTGTGGGGCTCAGGCCTTAGTGCATCTGTCCCACTTAATTAGTTCTGCATTTCCCTTCAGCTTTGACTTGGCCTCCGAACAACGCCGCGGCTGGCAAAACATCACGAGTGGCCCAAATACAGGGCTTCGAGATTCTACTGGAAATGGATCTCTAAGCAATTGAGGATCTCTTCTCTCTGCTGAAACAGCTGAACAAAGGGATCCCCCCAGGCAGCAGACGGAGGTGACCTGAACAGAGCGCCCCTGGCTCAGGCAAGATGCCCCCAGCACAGGGTAGCACCAGACACCCGGCCCTGGAGGCACCGGCACACACAGAAAGGAGAACACAGACCACATCCAAAACCAGACTCCAACCAGGAGCAAAATCGCAATGGCATAAAAGAGGACGACACATCAAGAACCAGCCCTGTCGCGCTGCCCCTCAACTGAGACCAAGCCCCCGTAAACACACTCGGGGGCCAAACCAGAGGCCTAAAGGTGTGAGCGCCGCGCCAAATGCTGGCCCCAAGCCTTCTGCTGCTGGGGGGCTTGATCTCAGGGACAAGGGCCACCTGTGACTGACACCTCACGAGACCCGGGGGCATGTGACAACCAGACAGGACTCAGGTGTCTGTCACGGGCTTTCCGTGGGAAGGGTGTCGTTCCCCGAAGGGTCAGCCTGTGGGGTGTGGAACCTGCCCCAAGTGTCCCAGACGCCTCTTAGTATCCTGCTCAGGAATCTGTTTCCCACCAATCCATCCACATCCTCCCCGAACCTAATTATACTGTCTCCGTGTTCTGATTTTGTGGGAAGAGCTCTGGAAGATTACCACGTTTGTTTGGGCCTCTCTTTGTGCTGAAACGATCCCTGTCTGCGGAGGTCCCCGAGTTCCAGCCCACCAAATGCCAGAACGAGGTCCCCATTCGCGCCCTCCCACCATGGACGTCACCTCCGGCTCCCCTCAGCAGGCCAAGTCCAGGCTGCAGAAGCCTTGCTTCCTCCCCTCCCATGCTTTTCGTGGCAAAAGTAGCAAGGCATGGTGGCTCAGGCCCGTCATCCCAGAACTTTGGGAGTTCGAGACCAGTCTGGGCAACATAGCACTTCTTTCTCATACATGAGTTCGTGCTGTACAATTTAAAAAGCTGGCCGAGCGCGGTGGTGTGCGCCTGTGTCCCAGCCACTCAGGAGGCTGTGGTGAAAGGATCTCCTAAGCGCTGGAGGCCGAGGCTGTGCTGAACTGTGATCGTGCCACTGCACTCCAGCCTGGGTGACGGAGTGAGACCCCGTCTCAAAAAATATATATATATATGAAAGTTATATATATATATATGAAAGTAATACATATAATTCATGTATTACTTTCATATATATATTGTATTACTTTCATATATATATATATATGAAAGTAATACACGAACTGACACTCCTCTTAAAACATTCAGACAAGACACAAACAAACAGGAGAAACAGGACGTTGCTACTACAGCCCAGGTGCCCCCGACACTAACTGCTGAAAATGGCTTCACAGACGCTTTTTTTCGGGCACTGATCCCCCCAGACGGAGATCCGCTTTGCTTCCGCACAAGCGAGGCCGCGCTGGACACACTCTTCTGCCACTGGCAAGGCTTGCTTCTCGGACTGCGCTCATGCGGAACCGGGCAGGGCCCACCACGGCGGGCGTCGGGGCAGCCTCCCGCGGAAGCCTCGGGCAAGCGGCTCCGAGCAGGACGAGGAGGCGGGTCGCGCGCAAACTCGCCGCTCGGGTCCCGCGCGGCCCGCCCCGGGGGGGGTCGTCCGGCGCGGACCCCCGCCTCCGCCGCCGGCCCCGCCGGGCGGCGTGGGGGAGCCCGAGGACCAGACGGCGCGGAGCCTCGACGAGCGCCGCAGGCCTCGCGGAAAGAAGCCGGGCGCCCGGGCCCGGCCGCCCGCGCGGGGGGAGGCCGGCGACGCCCCGGCGGGGGCGCGGCGCCGGGCGGAGGGGCGGCCGGGCGCGGGCCCGCGAGCGCGGCGGGTCGGCGCGGGGGCGCGCGCGCGCGGCCGGGGACCCGCGCGCGCGCCGGGAGCCGCGGCCCCGGGGCCCCGGGGCGGCCCGCGCGCGCCCTGCCGGCGGAGGGCGGGGGGCCGCGGGTCTCGGCGCGGCGGGCGCGGGCCCCCGCCCCCGCCCCCGCCCCCGCCCCGCGCCGCGCCGGCCGGGCCGCGCGCCCCCCGCGCCCCCGCCCCCGCGCCCGGACCCGCCCGCCACGGAGCCGCGGCCGCGCAGGTGAGCGCGCGGGCCCCGCGCGGCGCCGCGGCCCCGCCCGGCCCCCGCCCGCCCCGCGCCCCCGCGCCCCGCGCCCCCGCTCACCGGCGGCTCGCGTAGCCGCTGCCCGGGGAGCCGGCGCCGGGCTCGGGGTAGCCGTGCTGCGGCAGGCGGCGGCCGGGAAGGGGTAGAGGAAGCCGGTGGCCAGCGCCGACCCGCACAGGCAGCAGCACGCCCAGGGCAGGAGGAGAGCCAGCTGCATCTTGCGCGGCCGCCCGGGGCCCGGAGTCCCGGGCGCGAGGACCGAACCCCCGGCCCCGGGCCCGGGGCAGCGCGGGGGAGCCGGCCAGCGAGCAGCCCGGTCCGCGCGGGGAGCGTCTGGGGGCGCCCACGCCTTCCAGGGCCGCCTTTTCAAATTCGGCGAGGTGGGCTCTGCGCCGTCAAAGGGGGCGTGGGGCTTTCTCTTTAACCCTCGGGGGCCGGGCCGAGGCGGCGGCGGCGGCGGCGGCGGGAGAGCCGGGGTCCCGCCGCCGCGCGCCCGGGCTCCGGCCCACCCGCGAGAACCTTCCCGGCCGAAGCCCTCTTCGAGGCCGCAGACGCGTGTGGAGAGCCCTTCACCTGGCGGAGGTGCTGGATCCCCACGACCCTGCCCTCTGTTCGAGGTGGTGCCGTTCCCGTGGATCGCACGAGGACGCTGAGGCTGAGGAGAGTCCGGGCAGAAGAGATGCGAGTCTCCTGCTCCCTGGACAGGGCTCTGTGGCTCAAAGCGCTGCGTGTCCGTGGGAAGCTGGCCTGGACTTCCCTGGCATCCCTCCTTCCCCCCTCGTCCCCCTGAGAAGCACACCCCGGAAGGGCGAACGTGCGACGTGGAGGGAGAAGCTGTCCCTAGAATCGCAGATTCGCGAGGCATCCCACCTGGGGAGGGCTCAGGAAGATGTAACACCATCCCCCCTTTTACCTCCGAGCCCAAGGCCAGCCTGGCCCCAGGTGGGTCTTTTCTGGGCTGCAGGCTTCCCACAGGGCTTGGGCCCTGTCCCAGGAGAGGAGCGACCGGAATCCAGCCGTGCCCAGGTGGGGAGCCTTTGGCCAACTCTCCCAATGACATCTTAAGGACTGGCAGGGCCCTGAGGCTGGCTCTGCCCCTGTGGCCAGTCCCAGGAGCTCCTAGGCTGTGCAACGCCTGTAGGAGGGAGAGGAGACATCGAATACAGAAGGGCTGGCTCCAGGGACTGCAGCACATCTTGTGAAAAAGATGGTAGGATTGTTGCTTT